>JAGTTD010000006.1:28318644-29518644 GCA_018398585.1 Simmondsia chinensis | reverse complement strand
GGAAGCAGCTACATCATAGCCATGGCCCAAGTACCGTTCTGGAGGCCCAATCCTTGGATTTGCTTTCTTCATGGCCCAATCCTTGTACGTATTTGTCTACAAAACTAACTTTTAGTCTTTATGTTCTTTATTGTTCTTTCTCTTATATTAAATGTTTAAAACCTCTAATCTCTTTCTGTTCAAAAAAATAAATAAATAAATAAATGCAATTCTCTTATTTTATATTGGCTCACTTGGTATTGTATTGTGTTTATAGCTTTTGGTATTTGAGAAATAGAAATTACACCTTTCATTTTTCTAGTTTGAGTTTTCAGTCAAACTACCAAAACTAAAAGAAGAAAGCTAAAAAAAAAAAAAAAAAAAAAAAAAATTAATTTATTGCTAAATCACAATCCTTAATTTCTAAAATAAATGCGAAGAGAAAATGATGTAGCCATGTAGATGGAAAATTCAGGAAACAAGAAGGTTCAATAGCCTTCCCTTAATTCTTATTACGAACACAATAAAGAACAAAGGGGAAAAGTAACTAAAATTATCACAATCCGATAATAGGAGAAAACTCTAGAGAAATAATAAAAATTTATGAATGAATGAATGAATGAATGCAAAACTCTAGCTTTCCTCTTCCTTAAATAGAGGAACTTTTCTATTTATACTAAAATTCCCTAATTAAGGCCAACGGTGGAGAGTGAAATCCATGTGCTTCATTTAGCATTCTGTATGATCTTCCTAAAATAAAGACTAAATATACAAATAAAATTAACTAATTTGATATAAAATCTAAGCTTTCCTAATTATCATAAACAAATAAAAATAAGCTAAATTAAACTAAACTTCCTCATTCAAGCTATGTCCCGCCAAGTCTCTTCCTGCCAAGACAATCTACCAAGGCTCATTTGCCAAGCTATCCCGTCTTCACCAATCTCGGGACATCCCGCCAAGACTCTCTTGCCAAGATATCCACCAAATATGAAGGTGGTGTTACATCATTCTCCCCGGGCTGCAGAGAATTCGTCCTCGAATTCGGCAACGGATCTTATGGGTCATTTTGCCCAAACTATGTGCCTGCTCGCCCATCCTCCATCTCACCAAGCTTGCTAAGATGTGAATTGTCTTTTCCTATCCTGTGTCTTCCCGCTTTGCCAAATATGCCAAGATGTAGTCCATTGGCCCGATCTGCCAATGCATGGGTTGCAACCCAAGTTGCCATGGCACAAGCTGTATCATCCTCCTCGGCTTGGAGAAAATTCACTCTTGAATGTGCCAATGCTTGGAATTCACCAACTTCTACTTGGCTCTATCCTCTTTAGCATTGTAAACTAGCTCAGCTTCATAAAACTTCTGCTCCCATCCCTTCACGTTCTTGGAAACAAGATATCGGAGAAGGTTTCCCAATGTTCTGCTCGTCGCTTCAGCATGGTCTTCCACCCTCGGGTGAAGAACAAAGTTGAAGGCGATAGTGATACTCGCCATCTTCCACAGTGGTTTCCAAAGATAGCGCACAAAGTGCACATCCCTGTCCATCACAATGCTGGAAGGGTTGCCATGCTTATACCCCTCAAGTAACCCTCCTCAGATTTCGAACTTAGTGTTCACCTGACCTTCTGGATGAATTTGACTAGTGATTTTTCTGATTTTTATGTCGTCAAGGAATACCGACTAAGTCCCATCATTTATTGGCCTTAAGACGGCTGATTTGCCCTTCAGGTTCTTTTGGATATAACTCTTGGTGAAAACCTCCCAAACTTGGTGTTTGACATCCTCACGCTCCCCAAGGCATACTTGGTAATGTGGCCTCCTTGGTAAGGAAGTTTCTAGAACCCAATCCAATGGATATTGAATCCCCCTTGTTGGCGGTAAGAAATATACCAACCCTTATGGACAATCCTCATTGATAGAGACTCCACCTCGTCCGGCACTTCTTCCTCTTCACCTCTGATCGCCTTAACAATTAGAAGCTCTGGTAATCGACTGAGCTCCTCTCACGCTCTGGCCATGGTCTTCAACCTCCGGAAGCAGGTTGCGGAGACTCTCGCCTGTATCTCCCTCGCCACCCCCTGTCGGTTGGCTTGAAGGCTGAGCTCCAAGTGCCTGATTGGGATTCGCTTCCAGTTGAATCAAGCACAGCTCAATGCGTCGGAATGTCTCTAAGTCCTTGAATCTCATCTTGCTCTGTCGTTGAACACACGCTTGTAAACGTCTCCAATGGCGGAGTATCTCTATCCCCCACGAGCCATCTTAGATGTCGTTCTAAGCTCTAATACCAACTGATGCAGCGTATAGATGGAAAATTCGGGAAACAAGAAGGTTTAACAGCCAATAATAAGGAACAAAGGGGAAAAGTAACTCAAATTCTCACAACCCAAGATTAGGAGAAAACTCTTGAGAAAAAAATGAAAATTTATGAATGAATGAATGCAAAACCCTAGCTTTCCTCTTCTTTAAATAGATAAACTTTCCTAATTGTACTAAAATTCCCTAATTAAGATCAACGGTAGAGATTGCAATCCGTATGCTTCATTTAATAATCTGAGTGATCTTCCTAAAACAAATTCTAAAAATACAAATAAAATTAACTAATTTGATATAAAATCTAAGCTTTCCTAATTATCTTTTTTTGTTTTTTGTTTTTTTTGCCAAATGGCAAGAGAGATTTATCATTCAACTAATAAAGGAGAACAAAAAACAAGGAAACTGCTTTCCTAATTATCATAAACAAATAAAAATCAGCTAAATCAAACTAAATTTCCTCATTCGAGCCGCATCTCGCCAAGTCTTTTCCTGCCAAGACAATCTGCCAAGGCTCATTTGCCAAGCTATCCCATCTTCGCCAATCTTGGGCGTCCCACCAAGTTTCTCTTGCCAAGATATCCGCTGAATATGAAGGCAGGGCTGCATAAGAAATTGATACCAAATAGGCCTTAAGTTTTTATTTCGAACTCATGGAGTTTTCCTCATATTTTATCAATTTTTTGGCACTATGATATTTTTAATTTTCTAAGAAAAAGCCAAAAGCACAGAAAACTTAAAAATAAAGTTATTTTATAAGGGAAGCCCCGTTATTAATTTTCATACAGGAAACGACAATCCTTTGTTGTTCTTATCATACAACTCGTCAATATATCTTTACTAGTGTTATCCCGTACGATGCATGGATGGTATTTATATTTTTAAATATAATTTATATATAATCACTTTGAAATTTTATTGAATTTTATAAAAGATATAACCTTATATGCTTTGCAAAATTACATAGCAAAGATATTGAATTTTTTTTTTTCCCTATAATCTTGAATATTAAATGACCCTTACTTAAAATAGTTTATATTGGAGTTTAGAGACTTTTGGTGATACCCTTTTAAAATTGCTTGGATTGAAGTTTGGAAGCTTTTGAAGTAAGGGTACTTGAAAATAATATATAGAAGATATTTGAGAAGCGCTTTTCTTACTCCTCCTGTCCGATAATTAAAAAAAAAGAACGCATGCAGTCATGTTTGGAGCACAAGTACTACGCTCCAATTACATAGTCCCCATAAAAGATGCATTTATGTTTGTGCTAGTTTAGAGTTTGCTAAAAAATTAATAATACTAATAAATTTTGTTGGGTTTGAGTCAAATTGGTATCTTTTCTTGTCATGTCCAAATTATACTGTTATGCTAAGCTTACGCGGCATCTTATTATGTCTAAGTCTTTCATGACCTAATGAATTAGCTCACAAGATGGGATTTGAACGCATGTATCAAATTAGGATAAATTACAAATAAGATGATTTTAAAATATACTTGTCGAACTTCTTTGGAAACCTTCTGTTGCTGTAAAGGAAAAAATTATGATACTAAATCTGAAATCAAAGTTTACCTTCAATTCAATTATTAAAAGTTAAAATCTCTAATAAAAATTTAATGCTGGATATGTTCAAATCCTATCTCAAACTTTATATTTCGTCATTCACATCGACTCTCAAAATACAAATGAAACTGTTGTGCAAAAAAAATTACGAACTCTCTCAAATCATGTGGTGGTCAAGCGCCTAACACCTCTTAGACCTAAAGCACACAAAATACAACTTCTTAAGGAAGATGAACAAGATAGTTGCTCAAGTGATAAAGAAGAAAGTAGTAATTGAGTCCACTAGTAATTAAAATAATTCGATGTTTGAGTTTGGCACTAGTTAAGTCTCCTCAGTTAATAGACATCAGGTAAAATAGGGAACAAAAATGTGGACTAGTGTTGATGTATTTTATATTAATGAAACCGTGTCTCTTGGTAAAAGCATTCTCATGACTAAGAACCTAAATGAGAGGTTTTTAAATCAAGTCCCATTTTTAATTGCTAATAATTTATGAAAATAATCCTATTGTAGTATAAATGAGTGAAAACGAGAGGACTTTACCGTTGACATTCTCAATAGTGTTTAAACCAAATTCAGCCAAGCCAACCTTGAATTCCAGCAGCTAGCCTGACCTCGACTATTTTAGCTCAACAATCAAAGTATAAATCGAGCCATAAGAACAAAGCCTTAAAAATAACAAATTTAAGCATGGCTTTTTGATTCGCAACCAAAGAGGATTGTTAAATTTCACTGGGCCCACGGAGTTTGTACACACATGAGATCCACATATAAGTCGAACCAAAGTTTAATCGTAAAACCAACTGTCATTAGGTGGAATAAACTACTAAGCTTATATTAATCTCTTCACTCTCACAACTCTTATGTATTATTTTTTACAAGACTCACGTATAGAGTTTTTAACAAGAATATTATTTATTTTGGTTTGAGGAGATCGGGAAAAAATAGTATAGACGAGTACTTCAAGTATTTAAAATATATGGGGCCCAAAAATAGGACAAAATAGTACAAAAATAGAGTAAAATATCCTAGGAAATGCCATAACCAGAGCACAAGGTAAATTGATTAGTCACGTTGGTGTTGTGCCCAGAAACCAAAAAGGTTGACAGGGAAGGATATGATTGTGACAGAACGAGAGCTAGTAAAATGTCACCCAATCTTATAATTACCTAATTTGTTTGACTTGCGAGATGCTGAGTGAAAATGTAAAACTCCAAATTTAACATGTTTAAAACCGAGAATAGCTCAAAATCTACCTAAAATGAGAGATTCTCGAATGGGGGTATATTAGCAGCCAAGGAAGTACATGTAAAAAAATTAGCAAAATCCTAAATTGAAAATATTTAAAATTAAAAAAAAAAGACTACATTATCCTAAAAAATGCAAACGTGACCCTAAAACACATCTAGAGGCTGAGTTTAAGGAATAAATGCAGGCCCCCACTTCAGCGCAATTGGATTTGGATATTTGGGTTCGAGAGCTTCAACTTGATATGTAATAGGTCCCATAATTCTTTACATTTCAAAAGTTATGCTATTTGAAATCGCGAACATAGATCAGCATTTTCAATCTATTTGTTTGGATTTGAGATAGTCCAAGTATTTTATAAATTTTTTGGCCATTTCTTCCATATCATGAATTTATCCATTCTAATCCTATCCAATGTATTCAAAACTTAAGGCTAGTATAATCTATAATGATCCGACTTGACTTTGCCCTAACTTGTACTTCGTATGACCTAAACTAACTCAAAGTTTGAAATGATTTGACCCGACTCAGACAAAACCTTAATGTGATTGCCAGGCCTTGATAAAGCCCCCTGCCGTTTGTGTCCCCTTTTAATTCTTACATTCATGTGGAATGGTTTTGTGGATCCTAGTGTCTTGTAAATGATTCTTGCTTTTATGTTCATGTCTTGTACTCTTCACATGGCAGGTTGCCTCCTACTACATTCTTCTTAAAAATGGTAACGAAGTCACATAGGTGGGATTTAACCCATGTATTGGACATCATTTCCCATAAACTTTACAAATTGAGTTAGCACCTTCAGAAGGTTGCACTACAATATTTAATCATATGGTTCTTACTGGCGGTTCTAAGCATTTCAAGATCCTAAATACACTTTAAGTATGGGCTTTTTTTTTTTTTTTTTTTTTTCACTTTGCATCCTGATAAGTAAAGTACATGTTGGAAATATAGACATGCACAATGCCAATACCTTATATACCAACGTGTGAAATACTGTTATTAATTACCGAAAAAATAACCGAGAATTACAGTATAAATATCAGAAAAAATACTGCTTAAAGATGCAGTAAAATAGCCGAATAAGTGTACTAAAATGACCAGAAAAATACTTGTAAATTTGTATCGAAGAAACTGCAGCCAAACAATAATTAAGTAATACCTGAAAGAGGGAGAGTAGATTAGAAAATACCGAAGATACCGTGCCGTGGGAAATACCACTGTCCTAAAAGACGATTTCGCCTCTGCTTTGGTACAAACAGATATGCAGCGGCCGTCCTCCAGGATTTACACGGTCCGTCCCTTAACGTGCACTAGTTAATTGCCGGTTAGGAGCGCCTCGAGCTTTGCCCGAAAAGAGAAGAAAATAACAACGAACGATGAGAGAGATTTAGGAGGAAGAGATTTCGGTTCAACCTACAGTACCTAAGGGGGGATACCCTATTTATACTAATAAAAAATACAACAGGTATAAATGTAGCCAATAAATTAATAGTCCAACAGCTAGAAACGCTCACTGTAGCAATGAATAGCAGGCCCAAAACCCTCACTGCGGCAATGAATAGCAAGCCCAATGTTTAAGAGCATTGATGTTAAGCCCAAACGGCTATATGGGCATTTAAAACGAAGCCCAACAGCTATTTATCGTAAAATAAATATACCTGGTGTAAAAAACTCACCCAGCCCCACGCCCGAGCACGGCACCGCGGGCGGGCGGCGCGCGTGTGGTTCCCACCATTCCTTTACCGAAGGCTTAATTCAAGTGGACCAAAAATACTCACCCTTATAAACTCAACTACCACCCTCTAAATTATCAATATGGGATTAGGAAACTTTATTTTGTATTCACAATGGGGTTTTTACCAAAAGGGATACAACTTTTCTACTAATTTGGATTTAGCTTGTATCATTTTTCTAACAATCCCCCACAAAGGACACAAGCGAAGGAGAAAGAAAGGAATATACTGGGCAAAGGGAGTTCGGTTTTTCAGTGCCGATGTCTTGCGACTTGAATCGTCATCTAGTGTAACCCAAGTTTAGGACCAACATCTTACAAGGTGACTTTCATCTTGAACCTCACAAGGGGTTGTATAGTCTTCCACTTGAACACGTACCGAACTCCAGATCTCGGCAACTCCTGCGGTTTGGCGCCTTTAATCGACCATGTGCTCGTCCTGGATGTTCATAGGCGCTCTAGAAGGCAAGTATTAATCCTTCATAGGGAGCGGCCAGACTCCCACACCTATATAGGTGGATCCCATCAAGTGTGTATTACCGCACGCCACCAAACATATGGATATGGGTCCATTAAGAGCTAAAGCTCAAGCTTACCCCTGGTAACATACAGATAGTGTCCGTCATGTGCAAGTCGTGCTTACACCGCCAACATACGGCATTGGACCCGTCTCCGCACTGTCACACCATAGGGAGGGACAACATAAAACACAGTGCATATCTTGAATGAAACTATGACTTTTCACATTGAACCTGATAAGCCCAGGTTGGATACATCATAGTTTATTCGTGTACAGACTTCAGTCCCATCCCCCTCGATGTTTCTACAATCGTTTTACGAGAAAGGCCTTTTGTCAACGGATCCGCAAGATTTTTTTCGGACTTTACATAGTCTAGTGATATCACTCCACTTTCAAGTAGATCTTTCACGATCTTATGCCTGAGACAAATGTATCTCCTCTTGCCATTATAAACCTTATTCTTTGCCACAGCAATTGCAGCTTGACTGTCACCCTGAAGTGACACTGATGAAGCTGGAAGCCCCCACAATGGCATTTTAACACTGTATTACAACAAAGCGGTACTTCAGAGTTGACTACTGTCAACGTCAATCACCTATTGCTCTTACCCCCACATTGAGGTACCTGCAATGAGTTGTTAAACAACTAGCTCCATCGCCTACCAACTTCAATAAGAGTCAGTATAACACATTAGTGGGGCACACATCATATTAGTAAAATTACAGCTCCACCCCAAGTACTCACATAGTACGTATATCATATACAGTTGGCACGAAAACCATATACCGCAAATTGTCACTTTCACATCTCATCACAATTGTCAAACATTATCCCTAGTTTGGGTCACAAAGGACCATATACCCATTCTTATCGTACTTAGCGTACATGCGACATTACTATTAAGGGTAGTTCATGTCTTATCAATGTTGTACCAAATTTTGGTGATATCAAGAGAAAGAGGTTCATAAGACCATAATTCACAAGATGCCTTTTATAACTCAACTTAAGGCAACCCAAGCCTCTGCAAGGCTCTCAAGCCCAAGTGCCCATCATCATTAAGCTATATACATCGACTTTGGACAATCGACAAATAATATTTCCACCATGACGAATTTCCATGAGCTAGCTATAACTAGCAAACAGCGGTAGAAACACAATAGTCAGAAAAGATTATAACCTGACAACATACCTTATAGGCTCTCGGGTGCTTTTACAGCCCCCCCACAATGGAATGTATCACACTGCATTCTTAGGCCGTTAGATTTTTCTACCTGCCAACTCAGTGTTAAGAGGATAACTAAAACATGCAGGTTTCAGCGGGGTGTCAGAAACATATTGCAATTAGTAGAATGTCTCTCAACGAGATCAAACGCCCAACACAACACGGAGTCTACTACAATATAAATCCCATTCATAGTACTTCACTAGTACTTCAATAATTTAATTAGAGCACTTTAATATTCATTATTTGGATCAATGTTTGTAGACAAGGTCCACCACTAACATATGATATAAAGGGACGAGTATTGTATTATTCACCAAAAACATAATACTATCAATTACCTTAGTATATTTGGCTTGTGATGTGATGCCACATTTTTATTCTCATCAAATGAGCACTAGGGTCATATAGAATGTCATTCAAACGGCCAACGTGAGCACACAATATATGACAACAACCAAACAAGGCATCTAGGCACAAGCTAAATACCAAGCCTATGACCAATCAAGGTTATCATGTGGCCCGCACCTTACTCCTTTTCCAAAAACTAGAATGGAATACATGAAACAATAATCCTAAGGGCATAATAAGTCTCTGAAGACAACATACAATCCTCATATACTCAAACATATCATGTTTTTCCGAACCACAAGTTGGAATTCAAGAAAACAACTTAAAATGACAGTATATTGCCCAAAAGACAGCAGTTGCAATATCAAGAACAAATTCAGCAGTTAACAGTCATAATCTGTAGTATGTACATAACATACCGTGCTTGCACAACTGAAACATGTGTCCATAATAGCATGCACATCAACATCTTACAGCCCAGAACAAAATGTAGCAGTGCATTCGGCAATATACAACATGCTTTTCATCATTTCAAGTAACGTGTGACAACATATTCACAATACTTCAATCGTAGCCATGGAAAATACATGAGACACATCATCATGGAGACTAACACACCAAATCACTCATGAATTTTCACAAATTATCACAAGTCCTATTATCCCTTTATTTTATTTATTTTTTTCTTTTTTTTTCTTTTTTTACATCGGTGTCGCATCTGCCTCATATAAGTTTCTTATATTAACCCGAGAAAAGCTTTATGGTATTTATAGCATTCATACTCTTCCAAAGAGGGGCATCTTATCAACTTGACTTTTCATACACACAAACCGCCACTATAAACAATCTTATGTGTGACCAGGAACAATCAATTATGATGCTACTATCTAAGGATTTGATACATATCTCATGAGGAGTTTCAAACACATAAACTTTATTTTATTTAAGAATCCCAAAACCCCTCTAATTTTCCCATAAAAATTTCTCTCTTAATATCATAATTCAAAATTTTTGGCTATCAACAAACCTTCTTGAAATAGGTGCACTTATGACTTCATAACGTCATCAAGGATTTTAGAACCTTCCTCAATCGCAAATGCACTAGCTACACGATTGTCAAAATTAATGCATTTGAACTTGAAGGGCAATAATATATTCAAGAGGACCTACATAGGCTAGACGCCCCAACAATTCAAGGTAGTGAAAATCAGAATCATAATATTTTATAGTATTTTATCTAACCATTAAATAAGGAGCCCTTTAAAGTCAACAGGTACATCCTCTAGGATAACCTAGAGCTTTATTACTTCAACATAAACCACTAGTCTCAAGCATGAACACCTCTTTCCACAAAAAAAAAAAAAAAATAAATAAATAAAATCAAAGGTTGTGTTAAAAAATAGTGAGAAATCCATGCTACTTAGTGGTAAAAATAGTTCTTATGTAACACAAGAATTTTGCGTCATACCATGGCACTGCCCTCACATTTCACTAGCTTATATTAGGGTTTATGTGGATCTAATTTCCATTGATAAAATATAAGTAATACATGCATGCAAATACTATGTTGCTTCCATCTAACCTTTTTCATATCAACCTTGAAAATTAGGTCCTTTGAATTACAACATAAATAGTAGAAAAAGTGTATGGAATCCAAAACATCAAACATACACATGCTTAAACTTCATGTATAATTTTTGGTTTATAATTAAGTATGTCTCATTTCCATTTTTTCCTTTTCCTCTACACTTAAAAGCCCAATTGTTGGCCTAATCGTATTTAAACCCTTAGATCCATATGGGCTATCATTTTCTTTTTGTCGTAAGGCCTAATGACCTAATTCCTCATAATCATTTCATTGAACATCTTTGCTGCGCCCCATTTAACTATCACTTTTTATCTCAGGAACTGAGCTATCTAAAACACTCAAAATTAACCACTTTTCCCAGCCCATATCCTTTTTGGTATGTCACATCTATTTTTTAATGAAAATTTAATCTAATTTCTGGTATACCGCAATAAACTTTCCAACTTTGGGTAAAATATGAAATTCCCAGAACACCAGAACTTTTGAGTCGAAAACTGCCTATGATTCTTATTCTCCTCTAGCTGGTTACAATTGGTACATATAGCGATTCATCTGTGACATATATATTTTTCAGTTTTACTAGCAGACTATATATGCACTGCATAACACATATCCTTTTTCAGATCTAGCTATTAGTCATTCCAATAAATCGTCTTTTAGATTGTTGGAAATATAGACATGCAAAATGCCAATACCGTATATACCAACATGTGAAATACTGTTATTAATTACCGAAAAAATAATTGAGAATTATAGTATAAATATCAGAAAAATACTGCTTAAAGATGCAGTAAAATAGCCGAATAAGTGTAGTAAAATGACCGAAAAAATACTTGTAAATTTGTATCGAAGAAACTGCAGCCGAACGATAATTAAGTAATACCTGAAAGAGGGAGAGTAGATTAGAAAATACCGAAGATATTGTACCGTGGAAAATACCACTGTCCTAAAAGACGATTTCATCTCTACTCTGGTGCAAACAAATATGCAGTGGCCGTCCTCCAGGATTTACACGGTCTGACCCTTAACGTGCACTCGTTAATTGCCGGTTAGGAGCGCCTCGAACTTTGCCCGAATAGAGAAGAAAATAACAACGAACGATGAGAGAGATTTAGGAGGAAGAGATTTCGGTTCAACCTATAGTACCTAAGGTGGGATACCCTATTTATACTAATAAAAAATACAACTGTTATAAATGCAGCCAATAAATTAATAGTCCAACAGCTAGAAACGCTCACTATAGCAATGAATAGCAGGCCCAAAATGCTCACTGCAGCAATGAATAGCAGGCCCAACGTTTAAGAGCATTGTTGTTAAGCCCAAACGGCTATATGGGCATTTAAAATGAAGCCCAACAGCTATTTATCGTAAAATAAATATACCAGGTGTAAAAAACACACCCACACCCACACCCACGCCTGAGCATGGCACGGGGGGCGGGCGGCGCGCGTGTGGTTCCCACCATTCCTTGACCTAAGGCTTAATTCAAGTGGACTAAAAACACTCACCCCTATAAACTCAACTACCACCCTCTAAATTATCAATGTGGGATTGGGAAACTTTGTTTTGTATTCACAATGGGGTTTTTACCAAATGGGATACAACTTTTCTACTAATTTGGATTTAGCTTGTATCATTTTTCTAACAGTACATACTAAATATAAACCCTTTTTTTTTTTTACTTATGTTAAGAAAAAGCGCAGCCCAGCCCAAATTCCAAAACGCTCATCTCATGATGAAGGTGAAATTCAATCCCAAGTCTTGAATATCAATACGAGACTTTATCAATTCACCTAGTTGACATCATCTGGAAAAACTCCATTCATTTGTTTCAAGTGCACAAAAAACAAAATTTTTGTATGGAGCTTAATGATATTTTATTCACTTGACACATTTGTCTTTGGATGTTAAAAAAGTTTCAGCAATTTGTCCAATGGTGATCTAACTGATGCCTCTTTTTTTTCGTTTGTAGTCTACAAATGAGAAAAAACAATTGTATTTATATGGATCTTGGAAAGAAGGCAGTAGCTTCACATTAGATGATACTTCCTAAGATGAGCAAATTATTAGAGGAATTCATGGATTTTACCTATGGGAGGTCCCTCTGATGGTTAAGCTAGTATAGGCATAAAATAGTAATAATAGAAATAAAATCAGGTAATAAACATTACTTAGCTTATATTTGAGTAGAGAGGCAGGGAGGCAAAGTGAGAGATAGCAAGATCATGCTCTCCTTTCCCTTTTTCTCAAAGACTAGCTTAATCTTTCATCTTTCTAGAGTATGTCTTAAGCTTAAATTGATAGCCTAAGGAAGAGAAAAATTATAGCAGAGCCGGGGAAACGGTGTCCATATTTGTTGATGACCTACCTGAGAGAACGACAAACTCCTAGCTCAAGTACGTCTTCCATGATTTCAGGTCAATTTACGATGCTTTTGTTCCTGCTAAGAGGAGGCTGAGGTCTAGATGCTCGTATGGTTTTGTTCGGTTTCATAATCCGAGAGAAGCTGCTAGAGCAATTTCATCTATGAGTGGTAGATAGGTAGTGGGTGCCAAGCTTAGGGTTGCATGGGCTAACCCACCAAGAAGATCAACTGAGTCATCAGCTCGGAGCCAGCATCGTTCAAGGGTCTTCCAACAAACCAGAGCCACTATCGGTATACATGATCTGGATGAGACCCCTTCTTCTTAGACCAAAGGCTATGCGGGTTCTGACATTCCAAGGATTGTGGTTTCCAACACCAACAAGAATGTGGAGGATTGGCTACAGCGGTCTATAATTTCAAACGTGTTGGATGAGGTGAGTCTAGATGACATTCTCACATTTATCATGGAGAACGACCTCCATGGTTTGACCCCTAAAGGGTTAAGCACCAATACTTTTGTCCTGGTTTGTGATTCCCATGAGACTTTGGAGTCCTACCTTGGCCCTCATCGTGAGATTCATCTAAGGAAATTCAGCGAGGTTTGTAAATACTCTAGCGAGATCCTTTGATCACTTAACATAAGAGTATGGATCGAGGTTTTTGGACTGCCTGTCCATTACTGGATTAGGGAATGCTTTTCTAACCTCGCAAGTTTTTGGGGGAAGTTAGTCAAGGTGGGCGCGAGGATGTCTGCCAGGAGATGCATTGATGCAGCCAAAATCCTCATTGTCACGTGCTCCCCTTCACTTATTCATCAAATAGTACAAGTCCATTTTAATGGGGTGACCCGATTGGTCCTGGTCAAAGGGGGTAGGAAAGAGCTAATTTTAAACTATTCTCCCAGTGTTATTACTCTGGCAGCATCGACCAGAATAGCAAGAGAACATACCTTTTCATCAATGAATCCGCACTGGGAACATCAGCGCACTACCCTGGTGCGTCTTACCACACTGGTTCATCATTCCCCTGTCCATGGGATGGCTGACATGGGAGCTGAGGACCATGGGATTCGTACTATTAGGCCAGTGTATGAGGGAGTAAGCATAGTCAAGCTGGCGCGAGGTCAGCTTGCTTTCCATATTAAAGGTCAGTACGTTGGGAGGTGGTCTGTGGAATGCAGTTGGCCACATGCTTCTCTTACTTATCCGTCTCCATAGCATGGAGATCATATTCCAGTCCAAGAAGTGCGTAGAAACCAATAGCCGCCTCCTTTGCTCCAGTGGGAGGAGAGTGAAATAGATAGTTCAGCTCAGCCTCATACTGAGTTATTGTATCTTGAGGATGTAACTCAAGACCCCACCAGTGAAAATGATTTTGGGTCCTCGGGGCCTGTGTTTCCTCCAGGTTTTGAGCCCTCTGCTTTGAGCAGGTTAGAGCCTTGTAGGCCCAGTGGAGTTGGGATGAGAAAAGGAAAAGGAGTGATGACAAAAAGAGCGAGGAAAACGTTGAAGCACAAGGAAAAAGAGAACGAAAAGCAAGAGCTTCAGGAGTTTCTGAAAGGTATGTCACCTAGGAACGGCACGCCGAAAATGACCAAGGCCTCAGGCAAGCGAAAAAAGGGGAAGGAGGCGAAATGGGGTAAATCATCAAAGATAGCCGGGAAGAAGAAAAAATGGAATAGGGAGAATCTGTACGATAAGATCTCGGAAGCGGAGTATGATGGGATGATCATGTGAGCAGAACAGGTAATGGAGATGGGAAAAATAGTAGGTTTTAATTTCGATAGTTTCGATCCACCTATGGTGGCAGACTTGCTTGCTAGATGAGTTTGGATCGGTTTGTGGTTGAGGCTTCAGTCCTGCTACTGTTTCTCATGTTGTTCGTCTGGTTCTTCATTTGGGATCCCTATCTGAGCTTGTTTGTGCGCATTTTGTCTGGCCTGTGAATGATGTTTGTTGTGCCATGTTTGGAGTTTTTGCTTTTGATGCCTGTTTGTTCGCTGTTTGGTCTGGTCTCTCTTTTTTTTTTTTTTTTTGCGTTCCCACTTCCGTTTACGGGGTGGCTTAGGCCTCGTCTTTTTGAGTTGCCTATTTGTTCTATGGCTGTGCCGATATTTTTCGAAAAAAAGGATAAGAATAGCTTTTCTAAAGAGTAACGTGCTTTGACTGTATTTATAAGAAAAGGCAAGATGAGTCCAGGTGTTCCTAAAACACTTGGAAGTTCCCTTTCCCAACAAGTCTACTACGTATTAAATACTTGATACTACTCGGTTCTTAGCCGAAGTGGGTGAGTACCTTACCGACCAATAATTGAGTGGAGGGTAGCATGTGCCTCCTCCGAGGGAAGATGTGTTTCCCTGGTGGACTTACTTGCCCAAAGTCAGATGTATAACCCAAATGAGCAAATCGAGCCTAGAACATGGCATTTTATAATAGTAGGAAGTGAGGCAGAGGTTGACGAGTAAGTTTGTGCGTGTCTAAACCCAGGGCTTGTGTTGACAGTCGAGAAAGGCATGTAAATCTCGAGGATCGTTGTTTACACCCCAAACTCGAGGGAGTTAGGATGATGCCGTTTTGAGCAAAGCGCCATGCGCTTGTCACGTTAGGCCTTCCTTGAGAAAGGTAGGACTTTATATGATAAGGTAGCAATGTCTCGAGCCTAGCCACTAGAGGAGTTTAAAACCTTGACAGAGGCATTAGCCATTCGAAGCTTGAGAAAATTGGGGGCATAAAAGGAGCCCAAGCTCAAGGGACTTCTTAGAAAGCTGTAAGACAGGTGGTTTCTAAGCTCAAGACAATTATTTGGAATGTAATTTCAGATGCGTGGGCTTCAAGCTAATCCAACACAACATGGGGCATCTAGAAGGGACTCTAGCTAAAAAAACGGACGTGGTGTCATGAAAGGCGCTCGAGCAGACCATATCATAGGCACGTTCACTACCAAAGAAGCTTTGAGACCAAAGAGTGAAGAAAATGCCGCGAAATTAGGGAGCATTAGTTATTTTGTTTTTCTTTAAATAAAAGACAGTATTATAGTTATAAAGTGTCCAACACAACTCATATGAACTTCTTCAAGTTTATTTATGGCACACTTGTAATTTTTACCTAAGAGTAACATAACTTAACTTAGCATAGCTTGGCATAGATCTTGTTGTACTTGCTTTTATCAGAGTAATACAATTCTTCGAGCTTCAAGTATGAACTCTTCATTTTAATATGTTCCCAAAAAATCAATGAGTTGAGAATAGAGGCTTTATTTTAAGGCTTTGACAACCAAGGCTTGACCTTGATTGCGTTGGTCTTAACACTACTGTTACTACTTATTAAGTCAGGTGAACTTAGTTTTGCGCCATTGTTTAAGTGCTTTGGCAGCTAAGGCTTGACCTTGAGTGCTTTAATCCTCAGGTAGTGACCAAAATACGGTTTGCTCCACCTAAGTTTTTTTAGACTCTAACTCATTCTAGTTACTATAAGTATAGGGTGACAGGCCAAAAAATCTTATTGACTCATTCTTATAATTGGACTACTGAGCTCTTGAGTTTTTCTCCACCCCAGTTGCTAACTTTTAAATGTACGAGAAAAGGTGTCTGTGGGCCGTGCTTCGTCATTGTAACTGTGACTTGAGTGAGGCCATATCCCTTTAATTTTTTGTCATCTTACATTTTGAAAATCCATAAAAAAAATACAGAAGTCTCCTTAATTGGAGCGTAAGCAGAATCCACGTGTTTAACAAACGAAGTTGGATACACGAAAAGCATCGCCTCCTTTTCTTCAAAGAGGTGGATGGTTGAGGTCAAAGTAGTGCAATTAGAAATTTAGACTCGCTACCCAGATGCGGTGAGTCCCTTTTGGACATTCGTTTACATTTGTATTTATGGCAACCACATCACACTCTTAACAAATAAATAAAGCAAACATGCCTTTCGGCGACCACAGTGGGAGGCTTAACATAAGATTTAATATTCTTGAACCCCAATGTGGATTATCAAAACACAATCTTAGACCATTTACCAATTGTTAGGACAAGGAGATCTAGTGCTCTTGAGCTTGAGGAACCCGAAGGCTTAGGCTTAATTGAGTCCCCACTTGAGCACCCTCTAGGACAGAGTCCTGGGTCATGAGGGGATGAAGCTAGTCACAACCATGGCAATGAAAGTGAAGGTGATGAAGAGATCCCTAAGGATGAGTGTATTGGGTTGGATGGCTATTCTCGCAAGAGTTTTATGGCCATGCTCAAACATCGTATGGAACTCGTTGATCAAAGGATTTGATAAGCCATGAAAATGATCTATGAAAATAACATGCTAATACAGAATGCACTATAGCGGCCCATCATGAAAACTTTGCTACCATGAAAGCCATAATCAATGAAGTTGAGACTTTAATGAACGAAAGGTTTCAAAGAGAAATTGGCAGAGTCTTAGTTGAGATGAACTCAACTATGTCTTCCACTGCTACCCTTATAGCTAAGGATATGGTAAGGTAGACAGTAGTTGAAGCGGAGCCTATCCTAGTCACACAAGCTGAGACTCATAATGACTTAGTCCAATTCATTAGAGAGGATATTAGGAAACCCAAGCATGTTCCTCCTCCTTCAACGCCAATTGGATAATTCTCGTGATGTTCCTTCAAGCTCACAGTTGCCAGTTGCTTAAGTTGACTACACAATCCCTAAGAGAGCGGGAAACCCAACGGTGGCTAACCCAAGTATTGCTCACTTGGATCCTGGCCATAGGATTGGCTATTCATCCCTTGGGGTTACAAGACCTTTGATTCAGGGATTTTCTGTAGTTTCCTCTTATTTGAATACCAATACGCATGTAACGCCTGTCCTTGAGACAGGGGAGCATAATCCACATGATGTTCCTTAGAGCAAATGACCTAGGAAACCCAATTTATGTAAACATTTTTATTAGCGAATAAAAGTTGTTTATTATCATCTATTTAATTTACAAGTCTTTATGCATGTGATGTTGTTTTCTTTCAAAGCAAGTACCATGAGATGGACGAAGTCCTTAAATGACATTTGGGATGTCTATTTTTAGTAGATAATGAGATTAAGCTATAGAAGGACTAAATAACATATAAAAATATTATTTAATAATTAGTTCGTACTTAGTGATGAGTTTGGGTTACTTGTTCGTTAAGACTATAGCATGACATTTAGATAACTTATCTTGGCTATGTAGGCAGTGATCTAGAATGTTATGTTAGTGTATTACAATGAGATTGTTACACTGAATATGTCCATGGGATTTGCTCGTTTCTATACTACTATCAAAAGTGGGCAACTCATATATTTTATTTATACAATGACTTTTAATCTAGAAAATAGTCCAAACTCGTGCATGGAATGTGAATTGCTTTGATGCGCTAAAAGGATGAAGTTATTACATCTAACTGGGACCTTACGTTCGCTGGGAAATTGCATGAAGTGTGACGAGAACGGATATTTTACTAGGAATCTACCATGTAAAATGTCCCATAGTTGATTCGCAGGTATTTGAATTCATTCTAGACATTCGAAATTAAAACAAAAGTATTTTTTTCTGTATTAATGAATTATTCAAAAAAGAGTGAGTTAGGAACTAAGAAGGAAACGTGAGAAAGAATGACAATAGCAGTTTAAATTATTTTTGTCATGGACATTTATTAGATAGGCCCATTGTGAGTAAACTATTACAGAGAAATTTAATGAGTGAATATATTTATTTCTAGAGTACAGTAAAACTTATTCAGTGGAATCAAGTTTTACTAAATGGTAATCAACTATTATGATGAGATAGTAATCAGATTCGTCCCATTTAGAGCTAGAAATAAATTATTCATGAGGTTCTTGCACAAGCCGCTAAATTATACACCTAAAGAAATCAAGAGAATTCATGAGATAAATTATTTTATTCAAGCGTTGAATAAAATAATTTTTTAAACCCAAAAATTCATGGGATGAATTTTTATGAGAACAATTTTAAAAAAGGTAAAAGAGCAAAAATAATGAGTAGGCCAATCAGTGCGTGACACGTGTTACACATTAATTGGCCAAAGGGGGCAATCCACGTCCCCTCATCCCCCCCCCCCCCCCCCCCCCCCCCTCCCCCTCGTGCCAACCAACGCGTGACACATAGCTAGGTGCCAAACCATATGGCAGATTAAAAGAGGACACACGGTATTTGTGTATTTTTCGATAATTATTTTGGATGCTTTATCCTAACTAAAATATAGTTTTACTTTTCGTTTTTTATTTGGAATTGAACTAGTCAGGTTTTGAGACTTTCATAAATTGGGGTGCCTAGCTCATTCGGGTTTAATTCAATTCCCTCAATTTTCTCTCAATTAATTAGAGAATTAAAAAGGAGAAAACCTTCTTAAAAAAAAGTTTAAAAAATATTTTAAGAATTGCTTAATTTCACGACACTCATTTGGTCAATGCTAATAGAGGAATTTCAGAGAACATCTCAGAGGTATCGTTGGAGCATCCTTATCCTTACAGTCTACAATGAGGTATGAGATTTCTCGACTTATACTTTTGAATTCGTATTTAATTGTTTTTCATGGGTATGTCATCTATGCTATGCATTGTTATGTTTAATTATTGCTAATAACTTGTATGTATTTAAAATTGGGAATCTCAAATTAGGATTTGGTTGCGCCAAATACAAGTGTTGTATGTAATTTTAGTTGACGAAATTAAAATTTCCCACCCAATAGAGGCCTACGCAAGGCCTTGGAGATGGTGTGCAGGACTGGGTACCCAATCTGGCGGACCACACCCATCCTCCTAGACCTTTTTACACTTATGAGATGGGGTGCAATTTAACCACCCATGTCCTCAAGATCAAAACTTATGGATTGATCAGGCATTGATGGCCCAACAACCTTTCACTGTAAGTGTGCCCTTTAGGCATACCACACATCCAAGGATTTATTGGAACATACTTCGGGTTTAATCAAATGAATGGCCAAAACAATCAAGGGAGTTACCATGCATAGGTGGGGCAGCAACCGTTCCCACATCCGATTGTAATGGGAGCTCAAGGATATCTTGCTAATCTCTCTCGAGACTCTAAGGCATTTGGAAGGCAATGGCAGGCACATACCCATGTGCTAAACCCACCCCTCCAAGGCCAATTGGTCTCCCTTATCGAGCAAATGTATAGGCCAAGCCTCGCGAGGGTCAATAGGCCCTTGTATAGTAAACCATACCCTGACTATATTGAAAGGATTACCCCTTTACTCAAGGATATAAAATCTTTGATTTTACCCTTTTCTTAGGAGAAGGAAGCATGTCTTCTCTCCAGCATTTGGCAAGGTTTAACTGCCAATGCAGGGAAGCGGTCGACAACCCGTATTTGAAACTTAGATTGTTCCCTAGTCATTTGACAAGGATTACCTTCCAGTGGTATATTAATGTACCACCTAATTCCATCTATTATTGGGATCACATGGCTAGGGAATTCCAAGTCCATCTCCCAACGATGGAGCTAGGAACTTTTATGTCTGATTTGGCTCGAATGAGACTAAAGCTAGGTGAATCCGTGGAATATTAGGTGAACCAATTCAAAAGAGCCAGGTTAAAGTGTACAATAACATTTCTTGAAGTTGAATACTCCAAGCTAGCCTTAAATGGCTTGGATATTAAATTTAGGAAGAAGTTTAAAGGTTACGCACCTGTAGCTGGAAGAATGTGCCGCTAGGTATGAGGCTATTTTGAAAGAAGAAAGCCTTAGGAAAAGTAGCGTGTATGGGACTAATATACATGACTTAATTGACGAGGATGAGGATTCTACACATGAAATTGACATCGATCAGTATGTCAAAGGGCCTCCTATGGTTTGCAATCTTTTGGTCAAGAAGAATATAAAAACAAGGAAGTCATACCAATCCCAAGACTTGAGGAAATACTCATTTGACCTCTCAAGAGTTGTTGTCATATTTGATTGGCTTGAGGCCAATAGTAACCTCAAGATTAGGGGCAAATATAGAAAACCCGACCCCAATTCATTAAAGGAGAAGGTATACTATAAATGGTATAATTCATTAATTCACTCTACAAAGACCTACGTAATCTTTAGAAACGTTGTCCAAGATGCCACTGAGGCAAGGGAATTAATCTTCCCTACCTAATCTTGTCCAAGTTAACATAATTAAGGCAGTAAAACCTCGAAGCACCCATGATAGTCAAACTAATTACAGATCTCTTTGCAGGATGAGTGGTGGCAAGGAATGTTTGGCAGTGGCCAATGCTCTGTTTGACAGAGTCCAAGAGCGAGGGGCACTCATGCTTCCCAAAACCTCGATGGAATTGGTAGATGAATACTGCAAGTGGCACACTACTACAAAACATGTAATGTGTGATTGTTGCACCTTGAGGAGGTTTCGAGAAAAGCCACTAGAAGAAGGATCTCAAGAGAAGAAGAGTTAGCCATGGAAATATCCACGGATGACCATTGGCAAACTTTGCTACAGAAAAAGAGTCATGAAGAACGTTCATGCTTCTCACTCGTTATCATTGTGGGGGCTGTGGTCACAAGTCAACGTATGAAATGAAAAAGTTGAGCCTTTATCCAAGGGAAAAGCCAGCTCCCTCAAAGAAGGCTTCAATAGTTGGACCCTCTCATGGCCTCACTTCAAGCCCTCAGATCATTATGAGGACTGGGCATCTAAAGAGGAACCCAAACTACTACCTGCTCGATGTGGACACTTAGCAGGGACCACAACAGTCAAGGCAACAACATTCAGAGGTCCATTTGGTAATATTTAGAGAGGGAACCACATTAAGCAGGAAATTGCTGGTCCCTCCAACCTTACGCAAGCCCTGAAAAGGAGACAGCTGTGAAAGAAAGTGGCAAAATGAAGAGCTTTATTTGATACCTGCTTAACTAGGCTCTTTAAAATAGAGGACAGGGTCTCCAAGGGCAGGTGTACTGAGTCTACAGGTCTCAAGGATTCAGAAATCGAATCAAGACCTTTAACCATCACTAGTAAAGGTGGGCCACACAAGAAGCTTGAGAGATGTGCTAGTCTCTCATCTTTGATCAACTTGTTAAGAATTCATTGTTTGAAAGAATGTCTGATGACGCGGAGGACTACAATTCCCTCAGCGTCAATTTAATGGAACATGTGGATTGTGTTACATCAACATGATTTGACATATAACACGATTTCCATGAAAAAGGCTTCCCACAACTAGTGGAGGAGTCTCTGACCCTCAAGGTTGAGCCAAAAGATCAATCTCAAGATCAAAACATGCTAATTGATGGCAATTTTAAAGAAGAGACAAGCCTAGGGGTCAAGATATGGTTTGGGTGATTCCTTGAGGAAATTGATATTAGAACTACTTTGCTCCTTCCCTTGGAGTTCATGGCAACTGACACGCAAGAGAGCCTCAAAGGGAATGTAATAGCATCGAATGAAGATCACTGGGTGGAACTTGTAGCTGAAGTGGCAGGTACTAAAGGTAATCCTAATCCTTTGTCTTTTAAAGTTAAAACCCCAACATCCAAGTCAACTAATGACACTCCTAACAAAATGAAGATGATATTTGATGGGTCTAATATCACCAATAAACATATCAAGGCCAAATTCGATGGCATCCTGGTGAATAAGGTCTTGGTGGATAATGGCGCTGCTATGAATGTCTTACCTTCATATATGTTGGGGGGTCATTGGTAAATCTTGAGAAAACTTGATGACTTTAGATGTTGCAATACATAGCTTCTATGAAGCCACCACTAAGTCTAAAGGGGTTATCTCGATTGAGTTAACTACTGGTAGCTTGAGCAAGCTAACAGCCTTCTTTGTGATGGATACTACCTCAAGCTATAATGCTTTGCTTGAGAGAGATTGGCTACATGCCAATTACTGTATCCATTCTTCACGTCACCAGTTGTTAATCTTCTTGAGCCAAGACAATTATGAGGTTGTTATGGCAATAACAGGCCATTCATGGCTTGCTCAAATTATATTGAGGTAAAATTCTACGAAGACGGCATGGGACCTTTAGATGTGAAGAGGACCACTCCTCAAACTGCCCAACATTAGTAATTAATAGCCATCCTTGACAGCCCATTCACTCAACTTGAGGTTAATCAAGTTGATGGGAGTTAGAGGATTCTATCTTCGGGAGATGTATGAGAGCCCTTCAAGAAGAAGGGGACCTTTAAGGCACATCAAAGGCCGTATGTGAGAGAGCCATGACTTCCCAGTAAAGGCCCAAAGGGCCGTCTCCTCGGCCATTACAGAGCTAGTGCTTGGCATGCTGAGGACTAATTATGGGCATTTGTTTCTAGAAATGGTCTCGAAGTCCAGGTGATACAAGAAAAAGAGATGGAGCTATCTGACTTAAAAGCAGCACTAGCTAAGATAGAGGATTTAAGGGTTGAAATCCAAGATCCCCTCCTCGAGGTTAACTTAGGGTTTGCAGAAGACCCAAGACCCACATATCTAAGCACTCTACTTTCTAAAAAACAAAGGAAGCAATATTTCACTTTGCTCCTTGAGTTGAAGGACTGCTTTTCTCAGGATCATCATAAGATGCACGGCCTAGACAAAAAAGTGGTTAAGCATAGGCTTTCCATCAAGCCCGGCTCGAGGCCCATAATTCAAGCCAAGAGAAGGATGTCCCAAGAGGTGATATACTTTTTCAAAGAGGAGATTGAGATACTCGTGAAGGCCAAATTCATCCGGACTGTTAGGTAGGTTGAGTGGTTGGCAAATACAGTTCCTGTTATAAAAAAGAATGGTAAAATTAGTGTCTGTATTGATTTCAGAGACCTAAACCCAGAAAAGAATGAATATCCTAAGCCAATAGTTGATGTCCAAATATAAATGTCTTGTGAATCAGCTCAGTGGTCCTTAGATAAGAAAAATAAACTGAAGGAACAACCATACTGAGAGACGTATTCAACAAAGTGCCTATTTCATTAATGATTTCAAGGAATACATGGCTAGTACAAGAAATGATATAAGTAAGTTTCCTGTATGGCCAACACACTTCTTTACAAACATCAGAAGAGGTGAGTCATATTCCCAACTAAGGATTCCTCTATCGATCGCAATTCACTGATAGTCTCATTCAACAGTAGGTCCATGGAAAGGGCCTCTTCTTGAAGGACTTGATGAGTTCTTTGAGCGTTTGTAGTTGCTTGCTCGAGCTCTCCAACCTTTGAGCCTTAAGAAGTATGTTGTTGTTTGAGAGAGGAAAGTTGCTTCTTAAGTTGACTCAGTTTCTCTTCTAGGCTATGTATCTCACCCTCTAAGCCTACGTTGTCTTAAGCTTGCTGACTATGGACTTCCTTCGCTGCTTGGAGTTCCTCAAGGAGAAGCTGTAGACCTCCTAGGCCAGCTGAGCACCTTAGGTCCTTAATAACATCTTGGCAGTGCCGTTTCTTTTGAAGGAGTGATAAGACCTTCCTATTGACTTTGATGAACAACTAGTCTAACACCTCAAGCTCTCTGGCAAAAGCAAGGGATACCTTGGGATATTTTTTCAAGGCCTTCACCAAAGAGAAAGCTTCTTGGTAGGTGGCATTCTTAGTCAAGGAGAGTACAGGGAGGTGTGCCATTCCCTCATTCTTTGAAATCTTGGAGACACTTGGTCTAACTGCTAGAAGGCCAATCTCTCACTTTCCCTTTATTTCTTTAGAGGAATCCTCTCTGAGATAGCAGGAGGAATGGCTCTTGGTGGTGTAACCCGAAGGGACAACATTAAAGAAGTCAAATTAGGCCCCAAAATTGGAACTAAACCAGAGTCAAAAGGGACTAATTTTTATGATTGGAACGTCGCTAGAGGGACAGGAGGAACTTCTGTTGGTACTTCAGCCATTGGGTTGCCTTCCTCGAGGAGGACTTAGGGAAAGGCAACGCTTGTATGTCAAAACTAACTAATAGTTTGAACATCAAGGATTAGTGAGCCAAAAGAAGAGATAATACCTTGATGGATCTCTGCAATGGTTGTAGAGGACGTTACTAGAAGAAAGATTGGAGCCTCGACAAGGCCCTATCTCACAGAGGCTAGCAATGGAGCTTCTCTTGGCAGTTCACTTACAAGTGACTCCTGACCTGAAGTGATTATATCTCCTTCTTCATCAATGCTTGAGTAGAGAAATTCAGTTTCTTAAGGGGGCTCTGGTGCATGTTGCCGAGGTGGAGATTATGGGATTTTTACAATGACTAAGTTCCTATGTATGTACAAAGGCTAAGGTCAGAATAGATTTGGTAAGAGATGAATAAAATAAAACTAATCAAGAAAGGCCAGTACCTCTTATTGAGGGAGCTTGGCTCTTCCCTTTTGCACCAATTGTAAGATGGGTATTTCTTCTTCTTCGTCATCATCATCATCATCATCATCTTCTTCTTCTTCTTCTACCTGAATAGCCTTGGATGGAAGAGCAAAAGGAGCACCTCTCCTTGTTTTTTTGTTTAGCTACCAACTTCAAGGACTGGCGGAGAGGTTCCTAGAGGGGATTCCTCCAATAAGATTCTGAGGATACTCCTGGTACTCCTAGGTGTTTCCTGAGTAGCTGAGGTTGCAAAAAAGAAACAAGGATGAGTCTTTAGCCATCTAACGGATAAAATTAAAGTCTACGTCAAGGATGGTTCTTCACCTAGTAATGCCTTCTTTGGAGTTTGCCTTATTCTGACTTGCTAGGCTCCTCTCGAGCTAGGACCTGCAAGCTCAAGGGAAGGTATAAAACACTGCTTGGAGCCTTTGGCCTCCAAAGAGGACTAATAGGCTTGGAACCAAGCTAAAAAATGAGGTGTGGCTCATGAAAAATACCTACAAGCAACAGGGTACTCATAGAGTAACTTGACCTCCAGGTTGGACTCAGGATGCTCTTTGTATTGTGAGAGCTGCATAGAGATCCTCTTAAACCACCATCTGTTCTTTGTCCTCAAACTTAAAAAAAGAAATGCAGTGGACCATCCAAAACTGCCTGGCAAACAATCCAGACCTATAAGTCGCTACACCAGGACGGGTACGATGATAGAAGAAGGGTTCTTGAGGGCATAAGAATACCTTCCAAATCTGAGCATTGATGTCTAGAGAGACATCATAATGGAGTACCAATTTCCTCAACCAAAGGGGACCAAGTTTCCTTTCTTTGAAGGGAGTCTACTAGATTCATATACTACCTCCAGGAGCCATAAGCTTCTCAATGCATTGGTAAAAAGACCATTCCGAGGGTAAAAGACCTCTCTTTGAGCAAATTTCTCACCATACCTTCTCATCTTTGGAGGGAAAAGGGCCTCTGTGGCTGAGCTCATGCAAATAGGCTAGGGCCCCTAGTTGCACCAACAACAAGGGTGCTCCCATCTGGATAGCATAGTTTTTGACTATGATGTCCCTAAGGCATTCATACACTTATGTTGAAAATAGTGGTGTTAAAGGCTAGGTTTATTGCCACCGTCCTAAGAGACTTAAGTACGGTATTGGAAGAGTTAGCAAAAAAAGAACTTCAACCAAAACAAGTTAAAACAAAACCTCTTCTTCCTTGGACCCTCATCCATAGTTACGACCTTATGTGACAAAAACTTTAACAAAAGTCTTTTGACTACTGGGCAAGTTAATGACAAAGAAAGAAGAGGCAAAAGTTTTAGCCTGTTTAGAAACAAAAAAATCAAGAGGCAATTCCTCTCCTCTTAGAGAAAGACTTGTTAAGGCTGTTATGTCCTCTAGGACAGTCCCTAATAAGCCCTCGGGGAGGAAAAAAGCATTATAACAAATGTTCTAGCAATAGGTAAGTGCTGTCATAATGGGATAATCATACCTGAGAGCAATCTTGGAGTGTCTGATAATGTCATAGACGTGAAGGTTCCTCCATTTCTCTACATAGGTGAGGATCAATTGATCCACCCATTCACCATACCGCTTGGTCAAGAACGTCCATCCTTTGAAGGGGGCAGCTTCTTTGCAAATGTGCCTTCCACCCCAAGAATGACCTATAGAAGTTTTACGAAAGCAACAGGGATTCATCGATGTCTGGAAGCATGCCCTCGAGGCTAGGAACTTCAGAACAAGTGTCAAATATGAGCCCTAGGGCACTGGGTTCAAAGATTAAAGAAGGATCATTCTCAGACATCCCAGAAGGATACTCCTTGATTGTACCAAGGTTAATAGGGCCCTGAAGTGTATCAGACACCATTGATACATCTGATTAAACAAGACATGCCAACTACTCAATAAAGCTATCAGCTGGAGGAATGGGGGCAGAGACAGTGTAAGAGATTTTAGCCATTTCTTAATGGTTCGAGGAATATGAAGATGCAGAAAGTAGATTAGAAACAGAGGACAAAGAAATCAAAAGCAAAGAACAGGTGTTTTTGAGCGCTTCATCATAGCAAGCACAGAGAAAAAAGTGAAGATTCAAAGCCCTAACTATCGTATTTATAGTCACGTGAGAACAAAGGAAATTAAAACGTCAAATAGTGTTCTCTCAAGCTCCCCATAGCCGTTGAAGGACAAATCAAGCAGATTTTTTAGCGGTTGGAAATTTTAAATTACCAAAGGCTAAAAGGAGGTGTATGTTTACACCCCAAAATTGAGGGAGTCGAGACGATACCGTTTTGAGCAAAGTGCCATGCACTTGTCACGTGAGGCCCTCCTCGAGGAAGGCAAGGACTTTAGATGTTAAGGTAACAACGGCTCAAGCCCAGCTGCTGGAGGAGTTTAAAACCTTGACAAGGGTATCAGCGACTCGAGACTTGAGATGGTTAAGGGGATAAAATGAGCTCGAGCTTAAGAGACTTCCTAAAAAACTATAAGACGGGTGTTTTCCAAGCTCGAGGCAGTTAAGTGGAGTGTAATTTCACATGTGTGGGCTTCAAGCTTATCCAATAGAACGTGAGGCATCTGGAAGAGACTCCGGCTGAAAAAGCAGACATGAGCTTCCAGAAAGACGCTTGAGCGCACCAAATCAGGGGCATGTTCACTATACATTCCTGCACCAAAGAAGCTTTGAGGCCAATGTGGGAAGCAAATGTCACAAAATTAGGAAGCAGTAGTTATTTCATTTTTCTTTAAATAAGAGAAAGTATTGTAGTTGTAAAGTTTCGAACACCGCTCATACAAACTTCTTCAAGTTTCTTTATAGCAAACTTGTGCTTTTTACCTAAGAGTAGCTTAACTTGGCTTAGCTTAGAGTAGATCTTGCTATACTTGCTTTTATCAGAGTAATACAGTTCTTCAGGCTTCAGGTTTAAACTTTTTATTTTAATCTGTTTTCAAAAAATCGACGAGTTCATAATTGAGGCTTTAGTTTAAGGCTTCGATGGCCAAGGCTTGACCTTGATTATGTTGGCCTTAACACTACTGTCATTGCTTAATAAGTCTGGTGAACTTAGGTTTGCGCTATTGTTTAAGGGCTTTGATTGCATTACTCCTTATCCAGTGACCCAACTATGGTTTACTGCACCTAAATCTTGTCAAACTCTAACTCATTCGAGTTATTGTAAGTCAAGGGTGCCAAGCCTAAAAATCTGATTGAGTGGACTGCTGAGCTCTTAAGTTTGTCTCGACCCTAGTTCCTAACTTTTAAATGTATGAAGAAAAATGCCTGTAGGCCCTGCTCCGTCCCTGTAACTACAACTTAAGTTAGATCCATATCCCTTTAATTTTCTGTCATCTTACATATTGAAAATCCTCTAAAAAAAAAAAAGTCACCTTAATTATAGCATAAGCAAATCCATGTGTTTAACAATCGAAGTTGGATACACCAAAAGTACCATATCCTTTTCTCCGGAAAGGTAAGTGGTTGAGGTCAAAGATGTGTGGTCCAGAATTTAGACTCGCTCCCTAGTCGCAAGGAAGGTTTTTTACGCGTTTGTTTACATTTGTATTTACAGTGACCACATCACACTCTTACCAAAAGATAAAGCAAACAATGGGCATCCACAATTGGTGATTATGACGACAGGCAAGGAGGCCAGTGATTTGTTATTTCAAACCTTATTCAATGGTTGCAAATTACAACCATATTTATAGAGTTCAGTACCTACTTACTTCACAACTCTACTTTAACTCTGAATTACAAAGCTCGGCAACCATCAAAATTCTAAAAGATAATGTTAAACAAAGTAAAACTCTTGTTTCTAGAAGAAATAAGGAAAACGTGCTAAAAACAAAAACAAGTTGAAAATATATCAAACTCTAAACTTATGAGAGAAAAGACTCCTTCTATCAATCACCTTTGGACTTACTATCAACTCATACTTACCAAATACCTTAACTCACCAAGTATCTTGTTGATTAGCCATTTAAGCCCATAACATGGGTTGCATCATCCTCCATGGCTTGAAGAAATTTACCCTCAATTTTGCCTGTAGCTCATGCTATATATTCTCTAATCATATAGTCTAATTGGCTTTCAACTTTTGCTTTATACTAGAGGAATATGTCCTCAGCCTCATCTTTCAAACTCATGCGACACACCTTAGGGAACCTCGAGTAGGTAGTCATCAACAAATGTAATATAATACCTTTTACTACATCTACTTATGATATTCTTAAAGTCACACAAGTCACAATGTGTGAGTTCTAGTAGGTTTAGATGTTTTTCCCCCCACTAATTTGTTAAATGGATCTTTAGGATGTTCTTTTCTACTAATTTGTTAAAGGGCATTTTAGGATGCTTAGTCTCAACACATATTTCACATTTATCAAGTATGGTTTGACTATATTTAGGAAGTCAACTCATTTGTTTAAATCTTTTAAGCAAAATAAAGTTTACATGTCTAATCCAAGCATTCCACAAATAATGCAAAATGAGTAATTAGGAAAATGAACTCGAGACAAACAAAGTAATTGGAGATGAGAAATTTAAGAATTGCAAGGGACTTCAAAACAGGAAGACCTCAGACTGAACATAATGAACCTTGAAGTTAGGCAAGATAATCTTGAGAAAGATAATCAAATAACAAATTGAAGCAAAAGAAGACAGGAAAGATCAAACCAAAAGAAGTTGTTGCACCATGGAGTTCACCCCCACCCTAAGTCATTTATGCCACCGCATTCGTACAAACAGGATAACCTAGCACTCCGACTCCTAAGCTTAACACAAAGGCCACCACAAAGTGTACTCTTAGATGATCGATTTGTGTATACTCTAAGTTGCTCAATATTAGAGAGAATAGAGTAACTTCAAGATACAATGAGAGATGGGAAGGAGTTAATTTTTGCGTATTTCAAATGTCCAAGGCACTCAATTTATAGGAACAACTATACCTGTTAGAGTAACTTCTAATAAGGAGAGGACGAGAAATTTGGCCCACTACATGATAAGGTAGTGGATATGGACGAGCAAAAAACCCAATAGAAACAAGGAAGACGCGAATAAGGAAGGAATGGCCCATCTTGAGGGCATTTCAGTTGGTGGCATCTTCTACCCATGCGATCATCGCCTAAGGGTCAGGAGTTCGATTCTCGCTGAGGATATACTCACAACTTACCTGCTCATGGGGATTGTGGGCTTTCTCATGGGCCAGAATTAGCTGGGGCAACCTAGTCCCTCTTTACCAAAAAAGAAAGAGAGAGAGAGAGAGAATAAGGAAGGAATGGGTTGGGACACAGTCAATAGACATATCTTAAAGCTTGAACTTGAACTTGGGGTATCGGCCTAAAGTTGATAGCATGAGCTCTAGTGTGTAGCCTCAAGCTCAGCCACGAAAAGAATTCACTGAAGTTCAACTTTGTCCCAAAGACCGGAAATACAATGGCCATAAAAATTAAAAGTCTCAGTTAGGAAAAGCGCACACAATGCTGCCGCTGCAACGAGGCACACCCGCACACGTTAGGCCCACTAACTTTACCAAGTTTAAGGAAAAGAGTATATAATGTGGATTCCCACCATTAGATTTTCTGTGTGGGATAAATGAGTTTGAGCATATTGAAGCATACATATCTCTAAATTCCAACTTAAGGTAGTATGTATTTGTAGGAAACTTTTAGAGGGAACGATAAAGCTTACATCAGACATACAAACTGCGTGCTAGCATAAATTCTTTTGAGCTGAGCTCATCAAGTTACGAACATAACTCTACCACAATGAGCATGAGAGATCCGAGTTGCGTTATGACCAAATTGATAATTAATATGAAAAATTAGTGTGATATGAACCTTTCCTCGCATTTTGTTTGATAATTTGAGTACAAATCTAAGGAGGCAACTTTCATCGCATTATTATGCCCTTGAATTTCAAAGCCTGGAGTTTTCTTTGACGAAAGCAAAAAATTACACTTTAAAAAAGAAAAATATAATAAGACTAAAAATTTGAACCACTAATAAAAGGATGCGTAAAACTTAAAAAGGGGGAAGGTTATTGAAAGACAAGAAGCCGTAAAATGCTCTAGCCTTGGCAACTTTGTGGGTTAGGAAGAACAAAAAAGTAAAAGCCAAATAATCATCCCACTCTCCCTCTCTTTTTTACTTGGCCTTTCGGTGCTCCCCTCCCTTTTTTACCTGTTCAAACATACTTTACCATCTTAGGTCACATAATTTACATACCTATTTCACACTTTATACTTAAATTATATTAATACTAAAGTAAAGCTGTTGAGATTCGAACTTATAAAGTCATGGTCAATAAAACTTTAATACTATATTAAGAAACAACTTTCTTAAAAGGTTAAAACTGATAAATAAAGATCTATAATTAATTTTATATTCTAATCTTTTTTTAATTTCTTGACAGAATATTCTAATAAAAGAGTTAAAGTTTAAACAAGATTATACCTAAGCATCTAATAGGTACAAACAATTTTAATAAAAGGAAGGCAGGGGCCACTTGGTATCTAACCAAACTTCCATAATCTGTTCTTCATTTGGGTAACCTCTGTTTTTCACATTTCACTCCTATCCCAACTAGTATAATAAAAGTATTATACATGCTTAATTTAAATACTTGGTTTATATTTTTAATAATGTGACAAAAATAAAAAGTAAATAAAATTATTTTATTATATACATACAAGGAGAATCCAATATTTTTTTGTCTAAAAAAAAAAAAAAAACAGAGTCCAATGAATTTTGCCTCTTAGCCCTCTAAGAGAAGGAATTGGTACTAGTAAGTCTTTTAAGAGTGTTTGTTCTTTTATTCTGGTGGCTCGAGTTTCCCGGCCATAATATCAGAATTCGTCCTTTGTTTTTTATTTATTTATTTATTTTTTGTGCTAAGTGTTTTACTTTCTACTTTCTTTTGTTAGTCTTTTTGTTATCATATCAAGGACTGCTTGTGGTATTTTGGTCTCTCTTAATTTTGTCAATTTTAATTATTATCTAGCTCCTATTCATCTCGTTCAGATTTTTCTCTTTTCCCCACTCAAACTCTAATGTGTTTTTTGGTTTAAACCCACTAAAACAATAACAATAGCCTAGTGCCTTAAAAAAGGTTCCTACTAAAGTAGGGTTTAAAGAGTAAGTATACATACTTATTACCTTTATGAAGTGATGTCCTCAAGGGAGGCTTTTTTAGGATGACCCCTAAACCAAAAAAAGGGTTAAACCCTCTATGAGTAAAATATATTATTATACTTAAGGGTTATTTACGCCAAATATCTCTATACTTTGTTTATTGTATCAATTTAGTCCTTATACTTTTAGTTGTTTCATTTTAGTCCTTGTACCATTGAAAATGTATCAATTTGGTCCTTAGAGAATTTTATGTTAAGTTTTTAATCAAATTTTTAAAGATTTAGCCGTGCATTGGATTAAATTGAGTAAACAAATAAATTTATAATAAGTTACTTGCATCTAGCATAATTTTGCTGTTAAAAATTACGTCATTAACTTAACTTAAATTTGACCAAAGGACTGAATTGGTATATTTTAAATTGTACAATTACAAGTACAAGGACTAAATTGACACAATAGGTAAAGTACATGGATCTTTGGTATAAATAATCCTATAATTACTATATAAGTTCTATGAAAAATTATCACTTAGGTATCTTGAGGTTTAACCATTTATTAGCTAAGCACCTTAACATTTGAATATATATATATTGTGATACCTTAAGGTTTAAATATTTTATTATTTAGGTATTTTTAAATTTTATTAATCAAATACCTCTTTTGTCAAATTCTATAAATTTTGTTAAAAAATGCTAAAATTGAACATAGTTACTATATATGTTATTATCTTCATCCGGATTTGCTATTTTTTACCAAAAAAATTCTAACATGAATATAGTTTTAGCAAAATTTAGATAATTTACATTAATATTAAGTGAAATTTTATGACAATTTACTAAAATTTTGATTAAAATATTGTCATATTATATATATATATATATATATATATATATATATATAATATTTTACCTCATTATATATATTAAAATATTAAAATATGTTAACTTTACCTAACTTTATTGTCTTAAGACAAATTATTAAGTTAAACCCCATTAACCACATGGCCTTTTAAACCGAATCTTATAAGCAACGATGCCCACATCCCATCACCCGCAATACACCCGCCTCTCCTCTCCCCCCACTCTCCTCTCACTTCCTTCATCTCCATTCAATTTTCCTTCAATTCTTCCAAAAATGGCGGTTGATGTATGCTGGGAAACCATCTCTGGTATCAGCCCCAGATACTCTTTCTCCCACGATCTCCCCGAACCCGAAATGATCCAACCCGACTCCTACAACTCTTCTCTCCTTGACCCCACCTTCGACTTTGTATTCACCGTCGCCAGTGCCACCGTGTCCACCGCTGATGAGCTCTTTTCCGACGGCAAGATCATCCCCAGAGACTTAACTGAAGCTCCGCGTCCACTGCCACCCGATCATGGCGGATCCCAGAAAGATCCGCCATTGAAGAAGAAAAGCTTAAGGGAGTATCTTGAAGACTCCATTGAAGAGGATCATCCTCGAAGCAAAGGGTTAATTGGGTCACTTAGAATCTCTTTGCAGAAGATTAAGGCCGAGGATTCAAAGAATAACCCTTCAAGAAGCTTCTGGAAGTTCAATCGAAGCAGTAGCATGAAAAACAACGATAATGGCTTAATGGGGTCATTGAAGATCTTAAGAAGAAGCAAATCAACAGGAGAATACTTAGAAAAAAAGAAAATCATGAGAGAAAAAGAAGAGAAACCATTAAGAAATTCATCCCAATTCAGAAGAAGCAGTAGCATGAACTGTAATTACGTGGGATCAAATGGGTACTTCGTTTCATTGTCGAGGAGTAAATCAACGGGGTCAAATTTGAATAATGGGAGAAATTTGAGGATGAAGAGAGAGATGAATTATGAGAAGCAGAGGTCAATGAGAAAAGGGCAAATGGGGAGTAGAGGGTATGTGTTGAATCTGCCATCGCCCTACATTTCTAGAGTTACTGTTGATTTGTTTGGGTTTGGTGCTTTCTTTTGTAATGCCAAGGAGAGGAAGAAGAAATGAGTCGATTTTGGATATAGTTATTGTCTTGGTAAAAATGTTACCGTTAAATGATCCGACTTGTTGTGAATAATAGTCACAAATATTCATAAAGTTCTCTGCTATTAGTGTTTTTGTTCTTAGGATAACATTCCACTTTATTTTGAGGGGTAAAAGTAATATTTCAAAGGCATAATATAAGGGGAAATTTTGTTCTTTTTGTCTTTTTGCAAAGGCCACTGATATTGTTTGGGCAAAGACATTATTGTCGGGGCAATTTAGTATCTTTTATATTGGATATTATTTTACTAATTGCCCTAATGTTAGTATTTTTTGTCATGACAATATAAATTCTCTTTTGAAGAAATATTGTGATTTTCCGTATATAATGAATATTATGTTTATCCTAGTCATTTCCTACACCTTATGACCTTTTGAATATTTTCTTTGTTATATTTTTATAAAGTTAATGTAACAAGACTTGAACTACTGAATATTATTTGTAAATGGAATATTTACTACAACACTAAATTAAAGAAACTAACACAGACATCTATAAGCTTATAACTTTTCCAAGTTAAAGATTATAAATTCGAAACTCATCTTTCATTTTTGAGAAATTATATCCTTTTTATAGAAAAAATTTAATCTTTTGTAACAATGAAAAAAAAAAAATGAAAAATGAAATTTAATTTTTGTTGTTACTTTTTCTTATTTGTTTCTTGTATTAGTGCATATAGTTATGTTTTCTTGCGCATTTATGTTGTTTACACTGATGGAAAATTGAATAAACTCCGTTCTTTGAATATCCCCATCAAAAGCCGACACTTTTGCCATATTTGGGAAAATGAAAGTTTGTTGTGGTGATGCGAAATACAAATTTGGCATCAAATTGCAAAATCACTCAATCAAAAATTTGGTTCAATTGATCGAATTTGTGTGTTACTTTTTCAATAACTAGCGACAAAATTTGAGACACAAAGTAGGTGCACGTGGACTTGTAAGAGTGTGGCCTAAGTGTACACATAGAAAAACGTTCAACAAGAAAGACATTGTTTTGTGCATATTTTTGCATTTGTTAGCGAAGATTATTTAAGAGTATTACTTTTGCAGGTGGTATTTGATGCATGAGATTAAAATTACCCGTATTTTTATGGTAGAATTACAATTTCGTTATTGTGCTATACATATAAATATATATATATATATATAAGCAAATCCTTATTTTCTTTTACAAACTTGGCGGAGATGTGCTTATGTTTTATTATCACAATGGAACGCAAACCCCAAGTCACGGCATACATATTGCTCCATATTTTATCTCTTGGTGGTGGTGGCATATGTTGAGCTGTAAATAAGCCAATACTTGCAAGCTAACCAGAAGTTTAGATCAACACATTGAGTGTAAATTCTCTTACTGTGATTTTGAAATAGCTCCTCTAGATAGGTGAGCCGAGTGCGATCCTAGGAAAGCTTGACTTTGCAGCTTGCAAATCCAGATTGAGTTATTATATTTACTGTGTTTTTTTCGATAGATACAAAACAAGCTCACCTGCAAAAGCAAAGTTTGAGCCGACACGCATAAGATGTTTATAATAAGAAAATAAAGGGACCCCTCAAATAATAACAAAAAAAAAAAGTATAGACCAGAAGATGTCCTAATACTACATCAGCACTAGAAATGGCCATAAAAATATGAGAAAAATCTAAGACGCCTAAATAGGACATGATGACACCTACAAAAACTTGACTTTTCACTAAGGAAAATTATTCAAATTTCCCTTTAAAATAGTTATTTTTCTACTAATGTTAAATGTAGTGGTAATGAGAACCTATTTTTACTCGCAATTTCAGGAAAAAAGTAATTGGTGCTTATAAATATTAAATCTTGTTTAATTCCTATATTAAATTTACCTAACTATGTTCATCGTAGTTAAGACTGAGGTACATGTGTGAGTACTAGTCCGAACTGAAAACCCAAATGGAATGTTACATTTGAACTCGATGCCAAAACCTTATTTAGGCCCTTGATCAGTCTTCAGCCTTGTCCTTTATCCTTGATGATAATCTTCAGCAATCTTCACTCATGTCTGGGTTAGAATAGTAAATATATTTTAACTTTGCTAAAATATGGACTCAACTAATATCAACACTGGATTGACTAACTGGACATAGTATCATGCCGTACTTGTATTATTCGATCTTTAATGTAGTCTGGGTTTGAACTAGTGCAGATCCTTGATTTAGCGCCTTAACAATTTTGTTCAGTTATTGAATGTTGACTTTTGCCCTTTCAAATCGAATTTTTCTCCCTAAATGGGGAACAAATTTTTCTTCGGAAATTGCTTTCCATTCACTACTTGTGCCAAACGTAGGAAATAAGAAAACCCAATACCCATAACCATCACCTCTACCAAACACGGTATTGATAAGGGTTTGTTGCTCTCTATAAAATGGCCTGTATAGCTTTATATCTTTAATTGTCGAAAAAAAAGAAGAAAGAAAGAGAAAGAGTGAGTGCAAACTAAAATAGGAGAACCATGAGAGGATAGTGAAACATCGATCTGTATCTCATGTTACATGTTCACATGAAAATACAAAAGGACAACCTTCTTTATTGTTCTCTTGGCTCCTTTTTCTTTCTTTCTTTTGTTTTTTTCTTTATTAATAATTGCAACCCCAAGTTCTACTCTAAAGTAAGTTTGTCATTGCTTTCTTTTCCTTGTTATAAACAAATATATCATTTTACTTTTTTTTTTAATTCATATCTTTTTCGCTACATGCTTTACATGTCAGGTTGGGTTTCTCTTTCACGAGTGTACTTGGTTTGTACTGCGAGTTCTATCGCTAATTATAAAAAAGTAAACAAATATAAAGCATGTGTTATATTTGGTTCTTATTTACACTTTACATATTTTATATAAGTTAAGTATATCATTGCTCTAATTTCTTGACATTTATTTTTTGAAATGAATCAACTATTATAAGGTTTCTTTTTTTTTTTTTTTAATAATTGAAGTCAAAATCATATAAATGATTAAAATAAAGAGTAATGACTCTCCAATAACAAAGCAAACTTCGATCCAGAAAACAAACACCTGAAGGAGAACAATAATAGATCTCCAATACAATACAACCTAGACTCCTCGTGCAGCCACCTATAGAATAACAAGAAGATCGCACAACCTCGGCTACCAAAAGCTAACACGCCCAAAAACACTAACAGGATCCCAAGCTCCGAAAGCCTCCTCAACCAATTGATTGCAAGTTCTAAAACCTAGAAAACGGAACAGCTAAACTAGCAAATAAGTTCCAGTGAAAAAGGAAGCAACACGCCAGGAAAACCTGAGAAAGAATGCAATGCTCATCTAGTGGTGGTTTTCTATTAATCTGTAATAAAGGATATTTGCTATTATTTCTCCATCAAAGCAATTGACCTAATAATCTTCTTTTGGTCTCCATTGTACCTAAACTCCAACATACAATAAACATCCCAATTTTTTCTATCATCTTCCATCACGGCCTTGTCAATTTATGTGAGAAAATCTATCATAAGAATTATGAGATATTGATAGCCAACGTTAATGTCAACAGGTCACTTAATTCTTGATTCCATATTGGTAGGCAAGAGTCTAGTCATGTTCTCAACCTTGAACTAAACCAAAAATATTTGGCTCGATTTGATCTCGGCTTGGTATTGCTTTAACCTAATCCTTTTTGGATTTAACAAACCTTTCGCCATTCAGTCTCATTTTTATCGAGTTCTTACTCAGTTAGACTATAATTTAACATAAGTTCTAGATGAAAAGGTTCAAAAGCTTGAATTTGACTAGCATAATTTGCTTGTCTACTAGAGCAAGCCAGCTGAGCTTAGCTCATTTACCACTTCAAATTCCACAAAACTCTAGATATTCCAAAGGACCCTTTTTTTTTGTTTTTTTGTTTTTTGATACACGAAATAAGAGAACAAGGATCAGGGATATCCTAAAATCCGACCCTAGTTGGAATCAAGACTCCACCCTGCTAAAGATCTAAGGGCAAAAAAAGGCAGCAAAGGTAGGATAAAACAAAAGAGGAAGACAAGAGCTTTTTTTTTGTTTTTTGGAGGTCGACGAACCAAGAATGGTAAGGTAGAATCATTAACCATGTAATAGTCCAAATCCTCAAACCTTTGCACTCTTTGCCCCACAGTATCCTCCATCAATCCAGGTTAAGTGACATTCCTCACAACCAGGCAAGAAAATTTTCAGTCTAGGTGCTACCTAGACAATGTAATTCTATATATGAATGTAATTAAACAAAGTGCTTAAGCAACCGCTCATGATTGAAATTAACAAAGGAGCATTTTTGTTTGTTCTAGGTGCACATAATAATATATATGAGTTGAAGTGAGCATGTATGCATCATATTAAGTATAAGAAAACCATGTTTGAACAACGGTGCTTATTTTGCTTGTTATAGTCCAGTTATAATTTGGTTTATAATGGGGTTATAATTATGTCTCAATAGGAGCTTGAATGGTATATTAAATTAACGTCATCTGATACAAGACTATATTCTACATCTTATTCTTACCTTGAACTAAACTCAACTCCATAACGCACTTGGCTCTACTCAGTTAAACTAGTAAATTGAGAAAAACAATGGTCGAGAAGCTTATTTGATCCTCTACTCAAACTAAAACGAATTAAGGCATCTTGAATTTGTGTTTGAGCATGGAATGGTCACTCTATTTGTTTATACTATTATGCCTTTAGCAACCATAAAATGAAAAGGGAACTATATGTTTTGAAAAGTAAATGTCTTGATGACTTAATACGAATGTTTTCGCTTTCCTTTATAACCACGAGGGCCGTATGGAACAAGAGAAATAGGAATGATCTTTGACTATGACAAATGGAACGATGATGATATGTTATGGAGTATTTAGATGAGGATTGGTATTGGGCTTCTACCTGATGTTAGGATCTATCTTATAAGCCTGAGGAGATGGATAAAAAAGTCAATTCTATTCTTAGGTGGTCAAACTGATTCAATCCCTTTGTCCTTGTTTATGTTATCTTTATCTTGTTATCCTGCTTGCCATCTTTTGTGTTTCGGATGTGATTTTCTATGCCTTCTTCAGCTATGTGTCTTGGCTCTTGTACGTGGTACCTATATCTAAGCTTGTAATGAATTATTAAACAGAAGGAATGCTTGATTCCAATGTTGAAGCAACAATTTCTTACAATAATTTTTCCTAGACACCAACCTATTTTTGCTGCTATAAGTAACAGAATAATATTATATCTAAGCAGTTATCTAATTATATTATAACTATAATAGAGTAATATAGTTTAATTGACTATTTAACAAAGATAACATTATACTTTAACATCACTAATTTAAATAATAACTATTTAATAATAGTTCGATATTTATATGATATATGTGAATGTAAATTAAATATAATTTTTTGAATAAAGTAGTTTTAATTTCTTCTATATAATATATGGATAGCGGGTTGTGAAGGTGTCCTTTATTTCTGGTTGTTTTTGTCTTGTCACGAGAGAGTAAGACAAAGAAGGTGGCTTCTAAACCCAAATAAAACATTGTTAATCATTTAATTAATGTCTTCAAACTAATCCCTTTGTTAATGCACCACGGATGTACTCCTCACCTGCCCTTGCATTATTATTATTATTATTAGGATAATTTTATATCAACCTCATGAACTATTGGTTAGAATTAAAATAATTCTCTAAACTATTAATTTCACTAAAGACACCCTCGAATTATTGGTCAAAGTTAATATGCTAAAATCTCTTTAACAAAAGGTGTTGAAATCTCTTTCTAAGTCTAAATTATATATTCTTACATTTAAGAATATAGGTAATGAATTTTGAGTTATCTACATTATTTCCAAGTTATGACAAAATCATTATCATTATAACTAACCATCCCTAACCTTATCTATCCTTTAATCAATAGGTCTTGTTTGGTATGTAGGAAGTCAACACGGGAAGTAAAAATTCATGAAAAGTACATATTTGAACTATTATTTGGTTGGCAGAAAGTTGAAAGAATGCAGGAAGTGATGGAGCAAAAAATCAGACGGCGGATGGCAAGTATACTTGGCGGGTTGGTGGGTAGACTTGGCAAGTGGTCAGGCTTGGTGAATAAGAAGGCGCGGCTGAGGTTGATGTTTATTATGGTATTTTTAATTATTAGATTAGGATAAATTATGAGTTATTTTGTATTTATCTTTAAGTCTTTTACTCTTGTTGAATTAGCTCCACTATTTAAATAAGAGGAAATATAGGGTTTAACTCATTCACTTTTAGACTTTCATTATTTTTATGTGTTCTTTCTAATTCTCAGAGGGTTCATTTACTAGGCACTAATGCAACCGGATCCTATTAGAACTCTGAAGTTAAGCGTGCTTGGGTGAGAGTAGTACCAGGATGGGTGACATCCTGGAAAGTCATCATGTTGCCAACCCTATAAGGTTGGGGGGTCCTCGAAAACAACCTCTCGACAGGGGTACACCCCGAAGGAGTAAGGTTGCGTACATCCATCCCTCCCAGACCCCACTTATGTGGGAGCCCTTGAGGCACCGGGTCTGTTGTTGTTGTTTTGTCGTTCTAATTCTTAGGTTGTGAGGATTACGAATTGACTTTTCCCCTTTGTTTCTACTTGTTTTAGCAATAGAAATTAAAAGAAAGGTTGTGAACTTTCCTGCTTTCCCTAATTTTTCATATTCGTGCTCCATTAGATGGTATTAGAGCTTAAAATGGTTTCTGAGATGGCCCGTGGACAACAAAGGTATGCCTCCGTCTGAGATGTATACGAGCGTGATTTTCAATGACACACCAAGAGGAGATTCGAGGAGATAGAAGAGAAATTCCGACGAATCGAGCTATGCTGGATTCAATTGGGAGCGCATCCCGATCAAGCACCTATGACTTAGCCTCAAAGCCCGCCGATAGGGGTGGCTAGGAAGACATGGAGAAGTGCTTCCACATCCCGTTCCCAAAACTCATAGGGCAGGATCGGCACGTGAGGAGAAATCGGCCAAATACCGGATGCACAGATTACATTGATAATCGAAGGTGGGAATCATGGCTTTGGATCAAAATTTGGAAGTTTAATGGTGGAGGATGCCCAAAAGAGTTTTGGTATTGGCTCACTAAGGTACAGGAAGTGCTTGATTTCATGGAGGTTTTGGAGCACAAACATGCGCCTTTGCTTGCTACCCGGTTGAGGGGTAGGGCTGCTACCTAGTGGTAGCAGTTAAAACGTACCCGGCTTAGGCAGGGTAAGGCAAAGATAGGGACGTGGGAGAAGATGAAAAAGCATATGAGGAGTGCCTTCCTGCCCCACAATCACGCCAAAGTGATGTATCAACGTTTGCAAAGTTGGTGTCAGGATTCTCGGATCGTGGAAGAGTACATGGTAGAATTCTACTCTTTAGACACCAGGAACGACTTGGCAGAATAAGAGGAGCAATTGGCGGATTGAAGGAATCAATACAGAAGGTGTTGAACATGCCCGATACCTTTTCGGTCTCGAATGCAAGTCAGAGGGCTATGAACGTCAAGAAGCAACAGAGGCAACATCAGGATGGAGGAACATGGGGCACCAAGAATAGTGGGCAAGACCAAGCATGAGTACCTTCTAACCCAGGCGTGCAAATGAAACCCACAGTCGCCAACACTGGTAAATGGGTTAATCAAGACTTAGTAGGTAGCTCAAGAACCCATTATTTCAAGTGTGAACAGACGGAACACCATGCTATTGAGTGTCAGAAGGGTGGCAGATCAGGCAAGGGTTTGTTCATCGAGGGGCTCCATGGCTTGGTGACTGCGGAGGAGGCACAATATGAGTTGGCACCAGTAGAGGAGGACGTCGTTACAGGTGATGAGGGCCACCTACTTGTGATTAAGCGAGTTTGCTTCGTGCATGGTTGGCTATGGAATAAAATCTTTTAGACGACCTTTACCATTGGCGGAAGAGTGTGCTACCTAATGGTTGATTTGGGAAGTTGTGAGAATGTTATTTCTAAAGAGGCTGTCCAGAAGTTGGGATTAAAGACAGAAGCACACTCGAATCTCTACGAGCTACCTTAGCATAAGAAAGGAAACCAGCTAACTGTCTTGAAACAATGTCTGGTCAATTTCTCGATTGGGTCAAAGTATCGGGATAGGGTATGGTGTGGCGCAGCCACCATGGATGCATGCCACCTCTTCTTAGGGCATCCATGGCAGTTTGATAGAGGAGCCATCCATTATAAGCAGAAGAATACATATAGTTTTCTCTCTGAAAAAGCAAAAATTATCTTGTTGCCAGGAAAAGAGGAAGCGCCACGAGCACTAATGGTTGAGAACCCGAACTTACCAGGCTAGGCTATGTTCACCAAGGAGGTTGGCAAGAATAGAGTTGTCTTTGTGTTGATCAGGAAGGAGATTAAGGTGGAATATGGGGAGATACCGAGTAAAGCTAAAGACTTGTAGAAAGAGTCTGCTGATGCATTTCAGAAAGAGTTACCGAATGCATTGCCGCCTTTGAGGGACATCCAACACTAGATTGATCTAATGCCGGAAGCTACATTATCGAATAGGCCACACAACCAGATGAGTCCTGCAGAGCATGAGAAGTTGAGGCACCAAGTGAAGTGATTACTCGCTAGAGGCTTTATTCAGGAGAGTTTGAGGCCTTACACGGTTCCCGCTCTGTTGACACCTTAGAAGGACGATAGTTAGCAAAAGTGCATAGATAGCAGAGCCATCAACAAGATCATGGTACATTACCGATTCCCAATTTTGAGATTAAATGACTTACTTGATCAGCTATAGAATTCAAGGGTATTCAGTAAGTTAGACTTGAAAAGTAGATATCATTAGATCCACATCTCACCAGGTGATAAATGAAAAACCTCCTTCAAGACACGTGAAGGATTGTACAAGTAGCTTGTCATGCCTTTCGAATTGTCTAATATGCCACACACATGCGGTTCATGAATCAAGTTCTACGACCATTCATTAGACGATTTGTTGTCATCTAATTTGACGATATCTTAATATATAGCTAGGACTGATTCGATCATCTGGAGCATCTCAAGGACGTACTGAGCACATTGAGGGAGCATCACTTATTCGCCGCTTTGAAGAAGTGTGAATTCTTGAAAGACCGGGTGACTTTCCTTGGGTTTTGTTATGTCCAAGGATGGCATAGCGGCTGACGAAGGAAAGATTGAGGCGATTCAAGATTGGCCACAGTCGAAGACAATAGGTGAGGTAAGAAGCTTTCATAGTTTGGCATCTTTTTACAGAAGGTATGTGCCAAACTTCAGTTCAATCATAGTGCCAATCATGGATTGCATGAAGGAGAGTTCCTTTGCTTGGACTCCAACAACAACTAACACCTTTGAAGAAGTGAAGAGGAGGTTAACCACAGCCCCCGTATTAGCCTTATTGAATTTCAAAAAGACTTTTGAGTTTCACACCAACATCCTCTTGTGTATTTCAGTGAGAAACTTGATGGGAGTAAGTTAAACTACTCAACTTATGATGTTGAATTCTATGTTGTGGTAAGAGTGTTGAGGCATTGGAAGTCCTATCCAGCCAACAAGGAGTTCGTGTTATGCTCGGACACGTTGAAATACATCAACAACCAAGACAAGCTATCTAATCGGCATGCAAAGTGGCTGAGTAACATTCAGCTCTTTCACTCTATGATCAAGCACAAATCAGGCGCATTGAATAAGGTTGTTGATGCACTTAGCAGGTGTACTCTGATCATATCTGATAGCAGAGTTTTCATGGTTGGTTTTCATCAATTGGCGGAGCAGTACTTAGATGATCTCGCCTTCGGGGAGATTTGGTGGGAAGCTCAATCTGGCTCAGTGCCCTAATATTCTATACATGATGGGTTTTTCTTCAAGGAAAATTAGGTATGCATACTAAATTCGAGTTTGCGTCTCGAGATCATGCCAAAGAAGCATAACGAAGCGCAAATGGAAGGAGACAAGACTCTCAAGCTGGTGAGTGCCAATTATTTTTGGCCTTCATTGAGAAAAGAGGTCAAGGGATTTGTCAAGCATTGTCGTATTCATCATATATCAAAAGGTGGGGTGTCCAATTTGGGGGGGGGGGTGTTGTACATGCCATTTCCAATTCCAATCAGTCTTGGGCAGATATAAGTATGGACTTTGAGCTGGGATTATCAAGGATGCAAGGAGGAATAGATTCGATCTTTGTTATTGTGGATCAATTCTCCAAGATGGCGCATTTCATAGGGTGCAAGAAAGGCGCTGACGCTATACATGTGGCTGAGTAGTATTTCTAGGAAGTGTACAATCTTCATGGGTTGCCAACCAACATAGTCTCGGATAAGGATGTGCAATTTCTGAATCACTTTTGGAAAACCCTGCGGAAGATGGCTAATACGTCTCGATACATAACCCATAGACGAAAGGCCAAACAGAGGTAACAAATCGCTCTTTGGGCAACTCACTTCGCTACCTTGTTGCTATGAATGTCAGGGGTTGGGAGCAAAAGTTGTACAAAGTCGAGTTCGCCTAAAATAGCTTGGTTAAAAGGAGCACAGGTTTTCCACTGTTCAAAGTCATTTATGGCTTTGGTCCCTGATCGCTAATAGATCTGGCGCTAGTTCTCGATCCCATTCGTCTCATGGTAAGGTGGAAGACTTCATATCCAACCTTCAGGACATCCATGAGCAGACCCAAGCACGAATCCTTGAAGCAAGCGCCAAGTATAAGCTAGCATGTATCGAGCAGTTCAGTTTTGGGTAGCAGATCAAGTTTGGGAAATTTTAACCCAAGAGAGATTTTTGGCATGGGAGTATAACAATCTAACATCATGCAAGATTGGTCCTTTGAAAATTTTCGAGAAGATCAATGACAATGCATACCGCCTTCAGTTGCCAAGTGGTATTAAGACTTCTGATGTCTTCAATGTCAAGCACTTCATTCCATACTTTAGCAATGACAATATTGCTGGCCTAGTGGCAAATTCGAGGGCGAGTTGTCTCCAACCCACGGAGGATGATGTAGCCCGTAATAAGATGGTGGATGGCAGGTAGACTTGGCGGGTGGTCAGGCTTGTCGAGTAGGAAGGTGCAGCTGAGGTTGATGTTTATTTGGATATTTTTAGTTATTAGATTTGGAAATAATTATGAGTTATTTTGTATTTATCTTTAAGTCTTTTGAATTAGCTCCTCTATTTAAGCAAGAAGAAATATAGGGTTTAGCTCATTCAATTTTAGACTTTTATTATTTTTATGTGTTTTTTCTGCTTTTCGGGTTTTCGGGTTGTGAGGATTAGGAATAGACTTTTCCCCTTTGTTTCTAATTGTTTTAGCAATTGAAATTAAAAGAAAGGCTGTGAACCTTCCTATTTCCCCTAATTTTTTTTTATTCACACTGTATCAAGAAGTAGAAAATACTTAGCAATTTTCAATTCTTTCAAAACGTAGGAAGTAACTTATCTAACTACCCTAGGTTCTAATTCCTTCGGTTTTTTTTAACTAGCATTCCCAAGGAAAATATATTTCTATCATGGCAACCAAACGTTGTTACCTACTTACTGAAAAGTTGGCACGTAAATGGAATGCGCGGAAAATACAACTTTTCGCAGGAATTCAATTCATGTGACAATGAGGCCTAAACCAGTGTTTATTATGGTAATTTACTGCTAATTTTCTCACTAATGAGAAATTAGATTTTGTTTTGTTGTTCTAAATTCATCAGAATAATGTACTAATGATCCAACTAGCAACTCATGAGTTGGACAAACATTACTTAATTTAAATCTGGAGGCTTGTAAGAGTAGGTTGTTAATGATTTGAGCAATGTTGCAAGTTAGTATTAATTAAATATCTATGGTCTCCATTAAAATATCATCATATTATAATGTATATGTGGAATATCCTCTTTTTAAATACGATACGATAAGGACAATGCTAAGAGTACTATATAGAAATAGTATATCCAAGTGCTTTGGAATTCACTATCACTAGGTTATGTTCGGTTCAACATTTTAACAATTTAAAGCTATAAAGAAGTTTTATTTGACTGTAAAGTTTACGTTTAGTTTACAAAAAGGATCTTTATACATCTTTTTCATAGGTTAATAAAATTATGAAAAAGTAATTTTTTTACTGAGCGAAAAAAGAGATATAGTTCAATCCTTTTCATAGCTTAATTCAAGAAATGTTCAAGAATATTATATTAGCATTAGATCTTCACCGCTATGACCTACTTTTACTTTTTATCACCATCGGCACCTGCCATAATCCCTTTTTACCCCAATGGATCGCTACTCTCAGATGATTGGGCCAAAATGCACCCCAAAAACAAGATTGTTTCAAATATTTGAGGTCCATAGTGCAGCACGATGGCGGAGTTGACGAGGATGTCAACAACTGGATTAAATTAGGATGACATAAGTGGAGGATTGCTTCTACGGTACTTGAGATAGAAAGTTGCCATTGAAGTTGAAGGAAAGATACTATAAGACAGTAGTGAGACCAACAACAACAACAACCCAGTGCCTCAAGGGCTCCCGCAAAAGCGAGGTCTAGGGAGCATAGATGTACGCAGCCTTCCCCCTTCTAGTGGTTGGCCAGAAGAGAGGCCGTTTCCGAGGACCCCCAATCTAAAAAGCGTATCCGTTTATTCGCAATTATTGTAGCCGGACAACCTGGCAGCATTAGAGCCAATAAGTATATAAGCATAAAGCAGGGCAAAGATACACAGCAGTGAGACCAGTTATACTATATAGTGCAGAATGTTGACCAGTTAGATGGCAACATACGCACAAGTGTGAAGGTCGCAGAGATGAGGACATTGTGATATGTATGGACAAAGAAGGAAGGACAAGATCAAAAATAATGCTATAAGAAGCAAGTTAGGCATGGCCCCAATTGAAGATAAGTTGAGAAAGAAACGCCTACAATTGTTTGGGCATGTAAGGAGGAGACTGAACATTGCCTCTGTCAGGAGATGCCAACAACTCTACATTACGAACAGGAGAAGAGGTAGAGGCAGGCCAAAAAAAAGCTGGATGGAGATAATTAGATATGACATCACCCAACGGAACCTAAAGGAGGAGATGGCCTTATATAGAGCTAAGTGACATATTAGAATATGTGCAGCCAATGTAGTGGTTTAGGATGGAGGGAAACTATGGAACTAGCGCGTAGAACCCCTAGGCTCTCACGTTAGATATTGTTGACTGTTGCTTGCTTGACTGCTTGTGGTAGGCTTGCTCTTCTGTTACTGATTTTTTGTTGATTTTTGCCTTGTTGCGTTCTTGTTGCTTTATCTTGTTGCCTACTTACTTTTTACGTTCTTAATTTTTCACTTGTACTTTATTTTTACCATTTGCTTCTAGGGTTAGGGCCTACGGACTCAGCCACTCTTTAGGATAGCACTCTGAGGGGGTAAGGTTGCGTACATCTCACCACCCCAGACCCTGCTCAGGCAGGAGCCCTTGAGGCACTGGGTTTGTTGTTGCTGTTGTTGTTGGGTCGCTACTCTCACCAACCTGCACTACTATGACCAGTTATCATCATGATTCTCTCCTGTTGACTATTATTAGTTTATTTATATTAAGTCTTCTTTTGCGATTACAATAGATAAGTTCTTTTTAGGACTTGCCTCTAAAGATCAATCTATACTGCACAACTAAATAGTCCACTGTAAAATGATGTTGATCTAAAGTGAACATATTTTTGAAGCAGATAAGTTGAAATATAATAAATCAAACACACCCTTAATGTACCGTCTACTTCAGCACTGGAGACCCATAGCTACAATGCACTATTGCCTTCCCGATATACATGAGTTACTCCGATTTTAGTAATTCCAAGAAGCATATGCCAAATATCCTTCATGATTGTTCTAATTTGCCAACAAGGCTTAGATTCCTTTCATGTGGCACTAGTGACTGTTAAGTTGTCCCCTTTGATATGAACATGAAGGGCACCTAATCATAAACAATCCTTGATATCTTCTTTAATAGTAAATGCATCAGCTACCAAGGCCTATGCATTATCCATCCTCCATAACCAAGAGCTAAAACTAGATCCATATCATTTTTAATAATAAATCCACATGCCTCACTCCATCAAGGTACAACTTAGTCCATCCACGATCTAATTAGTGGAAAAAAGTAGGCTCCTTTTATAGGTAAGTTTTGTTGTTCACACCAAGTTCTTATCCCCCTAATTTTGAAATTCTCGAACTAGAGTCTTAGCTTTGGCTAAATGAAAACTTTCTCTATAGATGGAGACCATCCATTGAACTAATTCATTTTGGCTTCGCCAAATTGATTAGACAAGATACAAAATCCTCACAAACTGAGTTTGCTTGTTATAATCCCTATTGCTCCAAAGCTCTAGGAGTCATGTTTAATAGTCGAGTTACCAGGTTGTTCCTTAACTCAACCTTTCACCCATACAGTTCACCAGAATTATTCAGCAAAACTATATTATTTGATAAGGTGCTCTAGATTTTCCTTTAGATCTTGGCACTGAGGGAAATATTTTTAAATATCTGCTCCTCTATGGGTAAGCAAATTATGGTCAGTAATTCTTTGAGGATTGGTTTTCAAACAAAAAGTTTAACTTTTGGGCCCAAATCCAAGCTCTAAATCCATTTGAAAGGCTAACTTTTTTCGTCTTATTGGAATTGGTATCCTAGAAAACCCAATTGATTAATTAGAAATATTAATTAAACAAAATTGTTTTATTTATTTAATGATCAATTATATTTTTACGAGTCAAATATATGTGTTATTGTTTTCTAAAATATTCCATGAGACGAACATAATTTAAGATGACATATCAAGTTTGGTTTAAGTGGCTAATGCGGTTGAGCCACAAATAGGCTTAAATCAAATTAGTGATATGTTGTCAAAGTTAATTCGTAGCCAGTGACAAGTTTGGATTACTTGTCTACTAAGGCTATAATATAATATTTGTATAACTTGTCTTAGTTATTTGGATAGTGATCCAGAATGTTATGTTGGTGTAATTCAATTAAATTGTTAAACTGAATTGGATCACATGACTTGCTTGTAATTGCACTATTATCAGAAATGAGAAACTCATTTGATTATGTTTATACAATAACTCTAAATCTAAGAAATAGTCTGAACTCATGCATAGAATGTTAGTTGCTTTGATTTGGTAAAAGGACTAGGTTACAACATGTAACTGAAATCTTACGTTTGTTGGATAACTATTTGAAGTGTCCCAGGATCAGATATTTTACTAGGACACTATGACATAAAGATGTCCCCTCAATTGATTCACAAACATTTGAATTGATTCTAAAGACTCTAGCCATAGCATTCCATATGTGTAACATTTGGAATTTGTATAGAAGTATTTTTCTGTATTAGTAAATTACTCGAAAAGGGCGAGTCGGAAACTAAAAAGGAACATATGAGAAAGAACAATAATATTACTTTAAATTATTTTCCTCATGGACATCCAATAGAGGGATTAATTTGAGTAAACAATCATAGAAAATTTAAAAAACAACTATATTTATTTATAGAGTGCGGTAAAACTTATTTATTGTAATTAAGTTATACTAAATGGCAATAAATTATTATCATGAGATAATAATAAGATTTGACCAATTTGAAGCTAAAATTAAATTGCCCCTATGGCCCCTATGTAAGCCTCGATACTATGCAATTTTTGAAAATCAAGAAAATTTATGAGATGAATTATTTATACATGAGATGAATAAATTAGTTTTGCTAAATTTGAAATTTATGATATGAATTTATATTAGAAAAATAAAATTAAAAAAAGGAAGAACGAAGAAATTCGCCCCGAGGCAATCAGCATGTTGGAATTGGCGTCGCAGAAAACCTAATTAGTTAGATTTTAGATATTAAATAAATAAAATTGTTTTATTTATATATAATAAGATTATGTTTATGAGTTAAATATGCATGTGATTGTTTTCTAAAGCATTCAATAAGATGGATGTAGTCTAAGATGACATGTCAGGTTGGTTGCAGTGATCAATGAGATTAAACCACACATAGACTTAGATCAAACTAGTGATATGCTGTCAAAAGTATGTTCGTGGTCAGTGATAAGTTTGGAAAACTTATATGATAAAACTATAATGTGATACTTTTGATAACTTGTCTTGGTCATGTGAATAGGGATCCAAAAGTATTCCGTTGGTGTTATCAATAAAATTGGAATACTGAGCAGGACCACCGGAATTGGTTATTTCTTTAATTGCTATCAGAAATTACTGATTCTGTAAGATGATAACTCTAAATCCAACAAATATTCTGAACTTTTGCATGGATTGTTCGTAGTTTGATGAGATAAAAGGATTAGTCAAAGTATGTTGACTTCAATTTTACGTACATTGAGTAACGGTATGAAGTATGGCGGAAATAATTGTTTTATGTGGAATCTATAGTCTCCAACGAAATAAAGATGTCCCCTTAGTTGATTCGCAAATAAAGAACAGATTCTAAAATCTTTAACCAGGATATTCCATATGTTTAACATATGGAATTAATACAAAAATTATCTATGTATTATTGAATTGTTCAAGAAGGGCGAGTTGGGAACTACGATGAGATATGTGAGAAAAGTAATGACAGTAGTTAAAGTTACTTTTGCTCACAGATATCTACTAGAGGGGTTAAATTTTGCAATAATAGTTATTTGAAAAATTTTTGAGTGAATATATTTAATTCTAGAGTGCAGTAAAACTTCTTTAATAGAATTAAATTTTAATAAATGGTAATCAATTATTATCATGAAAGTATAATCATATTTTACCCATTTGGAGCTAGGGTTAGTCCATGAGATCCCTTTACAACCCTCAACTTAAGCACTGTATTAAAATATTTAAATTGAATTCATTGGGATAAATTATTTATTCATAATTTGCTAAACATGATTCATAAGATTAATTATTTATTAATAATATGAAAAAAATTTATTTTACCAAATATTATTCACAAGATGAATTTATACAATGTGGGAAATAAAACAAATTAAATAAAAAAAGACGTGTCGGGGCAGGGGCTAAATCCGAGGAAAAGGTGCGCCAGTAGTAGGATTTTGACACATGTCAACAGCTGTATTGAAGATGGCAATCTGCAAGTACGTGTTTTCGCCAATCTGTGACATGTGGCACGATTCAGCAGTTGTTTATATTTATATATAGTGAATTTCGCCGGGATAATTTTGAGGCTTTGGAATCTAGTTTTCTCCCAAGACAAAAATCCTATAATTGTTTTAGGGGTTTTCTAAATTATTGTTTTGTATAATTTTTCTAAAAAATTATTTTTCGAAAATATTGAGAGAAAAATTTTGTCCCGAATTCTTCCAATTTTAGGTCTTCAAGTAAGAATCGGGATTCGCACTTTAGGTATGTTTAATTAAAAATGTGATATTTGATTTGTTTTCTCCATTATTTCGTTCATTTTACATGTAATGTTTATATTTGTTTTTATTCGATGTTTTTTTATTTGTTATATTATAAACCTATTATAGTAAGATATAGATCTAATTAAATAGTTTAATTAGGTGAGGACTTTAGATTTAAAATTAACAATTTTAAATTGGGTTTCGATGCACATGTTCTAATCAATTCGGAAATTTTTTTGAAATACATTCCCAACACAACGCGCGACACGTGAGTGGCACGGGGCGATCTGCGTGTCGGCCTTTGGGCCAACCAACGTGCGACACATGTCACGTGCCGAGCGCCGCTAAGGCAACGATTCGCGTCGGTTGATGCGAACCAATCAGGGGCTGCCACGTGGCACCCTATGATGCGATGAAGGATGGTTAATTTTTACGCTATTTTTATAGATATTTTGGTATTTTGACTTATCGAAAAATCTTATTTTTACTTTGATTTTTATTTTAAATTAATTCAAATTTTTTGCTTATAAAATCTGACTTGGGTTTGGCAAAATATAATCATTACTTCCTTTCCAATTGGTGAATTGAAGAGAAAGTGTTGTCCCATTTTTCATCAAAAATAGTCTTAGAAGTTCTTGGTTTTGCGACGCCCACACTTCCGTTGTAAAGAGGAATTGTGGAGAAGACTTCAGTGGTGTCGTTCTCGCTTTCAATTACACGGTTGTCTACATCAAGATATGTAATTTCTAACTAATTCTTTTAGATTCATTTTCATGTTATGTATACATATGCTATGTATTATCATGCTTTATTTAGAGTAGATATTGTTTAATGTTTAGAATTTAGAATTTTAAATTATAATTCTGCTACGCCTGATCCGTTAATTTATGAAATTTTAGTTCTCGAAATTAAAATCCATTTGAGAGGCTTACTTTTTTCGTCCAGCCTTGGAGCATTGTGAGTGAGCCATGTCGTAGACTTTACTAAAAGAACTCTTATTTGTTCCAAATCCTGAGAAGAATTGGTCGTGATGAAAATGAAGAGAAAAGGAACTTCTATAACCAAAAGCAGAAGTTGGGAAAGAAGTATTTGGGTCAATGACCTAGTGTTCAATCGACCATTGACAATAAAATCAGAAACCTTAAGACAAGGATTTATAAAACAATGCCCATCTTTTACTACTTCAGCTGGAAACATATGAGTCCGTGTGGACTCATTGCAAAGAGATTTGATCACCATTACCAACCAACAATCTCATTCCCTTTCAGATTAGGCCCTACAACCGAGGATACTTCCAAGTCCTAACAGAAGACCAAAGGATTGCCCAAATCCAGGTTAGTGAAGTAAAATGCCTTCTTTTGGAGCCTAGAATATTAAAGGGTTGGGCTCCCAAGAGAAAGGCCTTACAGTAAGAGAGGTGAAAAAAACTAACAAATTGTCTATGATTAGCCTAGTTGAAACATAATGCTCGTCTGTTAAGAAATACTTTATTAGAAGAATCTGGGGAAAAATAAAAGGAGAATAGTGTCAGGTGCGTATTATTCAAGGATCAGGGAGGACTGCTACTTTCTTGGGATAGTGATGAATTCCAAGCCCTTAATGCTCTAATGTTGGAAAGATGGATTTGTGTGTCTAGTATTTGGAAGTCCAATAGTTTCAAATATGCAATATGCCTAGTTTATGGTCCTTGTAACTGTGTGGACAGAATGGTGTTGTGGAACGAACTTTATGATCTCAAGGATATTGTAAAAGAACCGTTACTTTTAATGGGAGATTTCGATGGAACTCTAGAAGTGGAAGATAGAAGGGGTGCACTAGGGTTTCAAGGGGAATCAAGAAATTTAGAGAATGTATTAATTTCATGGGGGTGATAGAGCTTCCTCTTATTGGAAGACAGTACACATGGGCTAGACTCAATGAGCCAGATCGACTGAGTATTTGTTGATCCGACTTGGCTGACATAATTTGTGGACTTGAAGCTTAAGGTGGGTAACAACGTAGTGTCAGATCACTGCCCTCTATTTATCCATTAAGCAAAGGAAGATTGGGGCCCAAAGCCATTCCGTTGTATGGACATGTGGCTAGCGCATTCGAGTTTAAGAAACATGATAACAGAGGAATGGGCAAACTATGGTCTTCTGAGAGATGATCTAAAGTTGAAACTTCTAAAAAAGCTTATTGTACACTGGAACAAGCACTCATTTTGCCAGGTGGAAGTCAAAATCTGTAATATGGGCAGATAGACTGAGACTTTGAAATTGAAACCCGAATTAATCCCGCTTTATGAAACCAAAGTGGCTAGGCTCACTGCCCCACTCTCAAATTTGGAGTTGATATAGAAAGCAAGCTCGATACTAGAAGAAAATGTCTAGATGTAAATATATTAAAGAGGGTGACAAGAATATCAAATACTTCTACACTCTTGCCTCTATTAATAGAGGGACCAAAAGGATCTTCGTAGTGAAAGTTGGTGATGAAGTTATTCCCCAGCTAAGAAGAATCAAAGAATGCAATATGAACTACTTCCTTAACTTGTACAAAAGGGATACTGCTCCTAAGCTTGAACTAGGGAACTTGACATTGCCATTGCCAGATACCACAGTGACCAAGAGCTTGGAAATTATCCGCACAATGGAAGAAGTCAAACAAGCAGTGTGGGCATGTGACTCGAGTAAAGCACTGGGATATGATAGATTTAATTTCCTATTTATCAAGGGTACGTGGGACATGGTGGGTTAGGACATCTATTGCTTGGTTAAAGACTTCTGTGAGACCAGCTGCTTCCTGAAAAGAACAAACACTACACGAGTGTCGCCAATCCCGAAACTAATAATGGGTGTGAAATGAAGGACTTCCAGCCAATTGGCATGATAAGGATGCCTCTACTAAATCATTGCAAAGTTGTTAAGTAAGCGACTGCCAAGCATGATCTCGAGTCTAATTGGCAAGACAAAATGGGCCTTTGTAGCGGGTAGACAAATACTAGATGGTTCTTTAATAGCAAATGATGCAATACATTGGATGAAGAGAAGAAAAAAGAAGGGCCTTCTCTTAAAACTTGTCCAAACAACATATGACACTGTAAGTTGGTCTTTCATTGATGAGATTATGGGCAAGATGGGATTTGGGATGAAGTGGAGGGGTTGGATTTCTTAGTGTATCCCCTCAGCCTTAGTTTCTATCCTCATTATTGCTGCAACACCTCCCATCCCTTTAGGCTGTGGACTAAGACAAGGGGATCCGCTATCGCCGCCTCTTTTCCTCCTAGTGGTGGAATCACTTAACCGCCTTCTCTCTGAAGCTACTCTTTCATGATTGGCTAGTAGATTGTGTATTATTAAGAAGGAAATTAGGTTATCTCATCTTTAGTTCGCAAATGATACATTACTACTTTGCTCAGCCAACATTGATAGCTCGACTACCCTTAAAGGTATTCTTTTAAGCTTCCTTTCACTGTTGGGATTGTGGATCAACTTTAGTCAATAAGCACTACTTGTGGTTGGAATGTCAGACCAGTGGGTATCTCTTCCTGCATAGACATTAGGGTGCTGTTTTGCTAGACTACCGACTGTCTATTTGCGGATACCTCTTGGGGCAAACCCAAATCGAGTTAAGACTTGGAAGCCAGAGATTAATATAATTGAAGTGCGTCTAGCAGGATGGAAAGCTACTTCTCTCTAGAGGGCTGGCGGTTTGGTTCTTATAAAAGCAGTTTTGAATAACCTACCAACCTAATACCTCTCCATTTTCAAAATTCCAAAATAGTTGCTAAGAAAATCATTATGATTCAGAGAAAAATTTTTGGAAAGGTAACGAAGTCGACTCTAGTATTCCCATTGTAAAATGGGAAATCATTCAAAAACCAAAGCATCTAGGCGGACTTAGTGTTCGTGACCCGTTATTAAAAAATGCGGCGCTTCTCTTCAAATGGTGGTGGAGATATTCGGTGGAAGGGAGCTCAATTTGGAAGAAAATGTTTTCTTTTAATCCATGGGGACCATTGCTTGCCCAAGAATATCAACAGTGAATGGCCCATGACTGGAATATGGAGTAATATTTTGAAAGCCAGCTGCAGAGAGGTTGAAATTTTCCAGATTTTTTATGAACTTAGACAGGTTAAACTGGGTTCCGGGGAGAATACTAAATTTGGGCGTGGTAAGTGGACAATGGACTATCAGCTTAAAGTTAAATTTCATCGACTTTATGCGTTATCTTTCCAAAAGAAGCATATGGTGGCTGAATTGGGTATTAGGGATGGGATCTTGTGGAAATGGACTTTTAATTGGAGGCGTGACTTCCTACCAAGAAAATCAAAGTAGGTAACATAATTTTTTAATCTCCTCTACTCTATGCAACCGCAACCTACAGCAATGGACAAGCACCTTTGGTCCCTTGAGAAAAGCGGTTATTGATTGTTAAAGTCGCTCATGGGCAAGGTTTGGCCCAAACGTACACATCTTTCGGCAGTCGATAATATGGTATGTGGTGCTTGGAAAGGTCTTGCACCCCCAAAGTTGAGCTTCTTGTTTGGCTTGCACTATTGAAAGATTGAGTACGAAAGACCGGTTGTTTAAAATGGGGGTTATTCAGGACCAAGATTTAAACTGTTCTTTTTGTTTGGTGTACCCCGAGGACCTAAACCACCTATTTGTTAATTGCTCCTGAGTTTGGAAATTCTGGCGTAGGTTATTGAAGTAGTGGGGCATACAACTTATACTACCCTGATTGCTAAGAGAGCTATTTGATCAATGGACTTCTGTGGAGATATGTGGTAAGTTTCAAAAGAAGATATGGATTTCACTATTCTTTATAACAATGTGGGTGTTGTAGAACAAAAGAAATAAGATAATCTTCAATAACGACAAGTGGAATGAGGAGGAATTGTTTTGGAGTGTTTCAATACAAGTTGGATATTGGGCTTCACCTTGGTGCCACGACCTTCCTTATAAACAGGATAAAGTGGCTAGGAACATTGAGTCCATCCTTAGGTAGTCCAACTGATTTTTTTTTTTTTTTTTTTTAGATTGGTGTGTTAGTGGCGATTGTGATGTTAACTTCTTATTTTCTATCTTGTTTTGTTGTATTTTGGCCCCTGTGTTTGGCACCTATTTTTGGACTTGTACGCAATTATCAATATATATATACATGCCCATGAATCTCTATGTCTTAAACAATTGTTGAGAAAATGTTGATAATGTAACTTATCCGAACTTCTGGAACTAAAAGATTGTCTGGTCTAGTAAGAACATTCCAACCTAATTTTCAGAGGGAAATTTGATTCAAAGTTGACTTCCTCCTCTATCTCAAACCCCTAACTCCTTTTGGTCTATAAATTTTGTCCCACACTGCCATTGGCATCTCCCTAGTTTGTCCTCCATGTTTCCAAAAGAATATAATGTTTGGCTTTGTCTATTCTTTGAGCAATATCTTTGATTGTTTTCGAATTTGATAGGATGCATAGTGTGCACTAGAGTAACTTCTAGATTTTCCTAGATTAAGATCATTCTACTTGCTTGGATAAGAAATTAGCTTTCCTTAAAAGCTAATTTTTGTAGACCTTTGTCACAAATAGCTATGAAACTCTACCTTATCAGGACAACCCCCAGATAGAGGGAAACCCAAATGTTTCTCAACCTATTGCAATAATAATGTTGAATAATCTACTTATTGTGTACCTGAGATCCATGGGAAATCTTCTTGAAAATACTACCGCCGACTTGTGGAAATTCATTAACTAACCCAAGTGCATACAATACATGTCCATTAGAGCCCTGAGCTTACAAACCACAATATGGAAGATCTTAATCTAGGTCTATCACTATCTCTGTCCATGTAGATCACGACGTAGGTAGTCAAACATGTTGGAAATGTACCAAAGATTAGACAAATTGAATATTGAAGTCCTGAGCTAAAACCCAAATCCCACTTGGATAATTTAGTGAAGGGAGGGGTAGTTTATATATAACCTTGTAACAAGTAGTACTTGAACTAAGTAATGGGTGAAAGAATGGTGGGAACCACACGCGCGCGCACACCGCTTGCCCGCCGCCCCGTGCCGTGCTTGGGCGAGGGCGAGGGTGTCCTTTTTATTACGAGTACTTTTATTTTATCGGAAATATATTTTTTTTTTGTCGGCCATCAATGCGCCTCTCAAAAATGCACTGGTCTCTCCCAAGAAGAACCTCTATTACTGCTTAGGAAAGCACCCCTTCAAAGCTGACAATTGGACCTCCTTTATTACTGGTCTTTTCCAAGGGTTGCAACCCTTCAGGGTTGACCATTGGAAGGTCATAGCTGCTCCCAACAGCCACCATTATAACTATAAATACCGCCTCTTGTCAGCCATTTTCAATCGTCAAAATTTCAGAACGTCTCCTCCTCTTTCTCTAAGCTCTCTCCTACCTTCTTCTCTGAAATTCTTTCCAAGTCTGGGCAAGTTCACGTAGCATCCCACCCGGCTTCTATCGAGTGCGCGTCAAAGGTTGGATCGAGTTAATCCTAGAGGACGATCGCCGGTTGAACTGTATGCACCCCTAGCAGCGGCAAAATAGTCTTTCAGGACAGTGGCTTACACCACAGCGTGGTTATTCATTTGTAGGATCTTTCCTCACTTAATCATTTAGTCATTTTCGTTTCTGTGTTTGATTGGTTACTATTTTACTTACTGTTTACTCAACAATCTAAAAGACAATTTACTTCAAATCATGGCAATGAAACTCCCTCTTCCCGATATTTCTAAACTTGAACCACTAAATTGGAAGAACTACAAACGCTGGTCTCTTAAGCTGCTGTTCTACCTGGAACAACATAATATTGACTATGTTCTCTATGAAAAGATCGTCCCTAAAGAAGAAACTGCTAAAAACATTTTTGAGAAAAAATTCACTGCGGGTAATAAAAGCTGTAGGGGAACACTGTTGCATTACATGACCGATAGTTTATTCGATATTTATGTTAAATGGATACCGCTAAAGAAATATGGGACACGCTTCTTAAAAAATATGGAAGCGACGATGCCGGTACTAGAAAATACGCTCTTACCAAGTGGCTGGATTTTAAAGTAGTTCACGACAAACCAATCATTGACCAAATACACGAGTATGAAAACAATGTAGCTACTCTACTGTCAGAAGGTCTGAAAATCTGTGAAATCACTCAAGCTTATGTCCTTATCGAAAAGCTTCGGCCCTCATGGAAGGACTATAGGAATCTACTCATGCACAAGAAAAAAGATCTATATTTAGAAGAACTTGTGGGTCATCTAAAAATCGAAGAAGAAAACAGGCTGAAGGACAAGGCAAACTCACACACTAACTATTCTAAAGCTAACATTGTCAAAACAAAAGCTGCCTGCTCTGACAGGTTCAAAGGAAAAGACAAAAGGTACCACTCCCACCTCAAACCCGGGGGAAAAATTCACAAAACGAAGGCCAAATTCCAAGGAGAATGCTACTTCTACGGGAAACGTGGACACAAAGCAAAGGACTGTAGAAACAAGAAGAACCAACCCAAAACAATAAGAACAAGGCCAATCTAGTAGAAACTGACAACATTGTAGCTGTGGTCTCGGAAGTGAACTTGGTGAACAATGTGACAAAATGGATAGTGGATACTGGCGCTACTAGACACATCTGTGTACATCGGAACATGTTTGAAGAATACCAGAAGGTGAATGATGGCAATGTCATCTACAGCCGTACCAATCCTCGGAAAAGAGAAGATCTCTTTAAAACTCACCTCTGGTAAAACGCTTGCATTAACTAACGTGCTGCATGTGGCTCATATGCGTAGAAACCTGATATCCGGTGGCCTTCTAATTAAAGCTGGTTTAAAATTAGCATTTGATTATGATAGACTCGTGCTCACTAGAAATGGTGAATTTGTGGGGAAGGGTTACAGTAACGAGGGTCTATTTATTCTTGATGCTAAATGTGAATGAAGAGAATGCTAGTACTTCTTCCGCTCATATCGCTGAATCCCTTGATTTATGGCATGCTCGTTTAGGACATGTGAATGTTAACTCTATCAAACGTTTAAAGAAAATGAACTTAATCCTTGACTTTAATAATACGGATTTCTCTAAGTGTGAAGTATGCGTTGAAGCTAAATACGCGAAAAAACCATTTAAATCCATTGAAAGACACACCGAACTACTAGAATTGGACCATAGAGACTTAGGGGATTTTAAAAGAACAATGAGTAAGGGCAGTAAACGATACTACATAACCTTCGTAGATGACCACTCTAGATATACCATGGTATACCTTCTAAGGACTAAAGATGAAGCTTAACAAATGTTCTTAAAGTATAAAGCGGAGGTTGAAAACCAATTAGGAAGAACAATAAAAAGACTAAGGTCTGATAGAGGAGGGACATATGACCCTACTTCTCTAGATAAGCATTGCGAAGAGAGAGGAATAATACATGAAAGAACACCCCCTTACTGTCCAGAGTCAAATGGCATTGCAGAAAGGAAAAACAGAACCTTAAAAAATATGATGAGCGCTATGCTAATAAGTGCTGGACTTCCTGACAATATGTGGGGGGAGGCGATTTTATTTTAAGGCTAGACTAGTGGCTAAGGGATTTACACAAAGAAAGGGAGTTGATTATTTTGATACATATTCACCCGTCACTAAAATAGCCACTATCAGGGACTTAATTGCTATAGCTTCTATTCATAATTTATTTGTCCATACAATGAATGTTAAAACTGCCTTTCTAAATAGTAACTTAGATAAAGAAATTTATATGGAACAACCAGAGGGTTTTGCTATTCCTGGCCAAGAAAAGGAAGTATGTAAATTAATCAAATATCTATATGGCCTAAAACAAGCACCAAAACAGTGGCATGAAAAATTTAATAGCACCTTGGTTACTAACAACTTTCGTGTGAATGGTGGAGACTTTTGTGTATACTCTAAGTCTGATTGTAATGGGTGTGTTATTATTTGCTTATACGTAGATGATATGTTGATTTTTGGCACAACTCTATGCATTGTCACTGAGACTAATAACTTTCTAAGCTCGAAATTTGATATGAAGGACCTAGGTGAGGCAGACGTAATATTAGGAGTTAAAATTACGAGGACTCCTGAAGGCATCAGCCTTAACAAGTCTCACTATGTCGAAAAAATTCTTAGAAAGTTCAACATGTTTGATGCCGATCCAGTAAGAATACCTTATGATCCTAGTATACACTTGACTAAACATAAAGGTGTTGCAATTTGCCAATCTGAATTTGCTCAGATAATTGGAAGTGTCATGTTTTTAATGAACTACACCAGGCCTGACATAGTGTATGCGGTAAGCAGACTTAGTAGATACACTCATAATCCAAATAAAGAACACTTGAATGCTTTGAAAAGATTGCTTAAATATTTAAAAGGAACCATGGACTGGGGACTTCACTATACAAAATTTCCTGCTGTACTAAAAGGATATAGTGATGCTAACTCGGTATCTGATAACGATGAAATTAATTCCACTAGTGGCTATGTTTTTACACTAGGGGGAGGTGCTATATCCTGGAAGTCGACTAAGCAATCCCGTACTGCCAAATCTATCATGAAATCAAAATTTATTACTCTTGAATTGGCAGGACATGATGCAGAATGGCTGAGAGCCTTACTTGCAGATGTGCCATTGTGGGGGCATCCAACTCCATTAGTTGCATTGCATTGTGACAGTCAGGCAGCAATTGCGGTTGCAAAGAACAAAATGTATAATGGCAAGAAGAGACACATTCGTCTCAGACATAAAATTGTAAAATATCTTTTAGAAAGTGGGGTAATATCACAAGACTATGTGAGGTCGGATAAGAACCTCGCAGATCCGTTAACGAAAGGCCTTTGTCGGAAAATTGTATTAGAAACATCGAGGGGGTTGGGATTAAAGTCTGTAATGTGAATTGACTGTGGTGTATCTCGACCTGGTTTATACAGGTTCAATGAGTAAGTTATAGTTCAGTTCGAGTGAACACTGTAATAAATTATTGTCCCTCCCTATGATGTTGACAGTGTTGCGCAATCCATAGCCATAGTTTGGTGGTGTGAGTTGAGTCACACTTGATGGAACCCAATAATTGTTACTAAGGTGATAAGGATGAGCCTTGGCTTTTAATGGACCCATAGCCATTATTGGGGGTGCGAAGTAACACGCACTTGATGGGATCCATCTACATAGGTGTGGGGGTGTGGTCGCTCCCTATGAAGGTTAGACACTTGCCTTCTAAAGCACCTATGGGAATCCAGGACTGACGCATGGCCGATAAAGGCATTAAACTGTGGGGTTTGCTAGATATTTTGAGCTTGGTATTTGCTCAGGTGAAAGATTATACAACCTCTTGTCAAGTTCAAAACAAAAGTTACCTGACAAGCTGTTGGTCTTAAACTTGTAATGTACTAGGTGTCGATTCAAGTCGCGAGACATCAACATTGAAAACTAAGTTCGTCCTTTTGCCCAGACTAATCTCCTTTCTTTAGCTTTGTGACATTTGCGGGGGACTGTTGGAAATGTAACAAAGATTAGCCAAATTGAATATTGAAGTCCTAAGCTAAAACCCACATCCCACATAGATAATTTAGTGAAGGGAGGGGTAGTTTATATATGACCTTGTAACAAGGAGTACTTGAACTAAGTAATGGGTGAAAGAATGGTGGGAACCACACGCGCGCTAGCAATGCCCACCCGCCACGCCGTACCGTGCCGTGCTCGGGCGAGGGTGTGGGTGTGGGTGTCCTTTTTATTACGAGTGTTTTTATTTTATCAGAAATATTTTTTTTTTTGGTCGGCCATCAATGCGCCTCGTAAAAATGTACCCGTCTCTCCCAAGAAGAACCACCATTACTGCACAGGAAAGCACCCCTTCAAAGCTGACAACTAGACCTCTTTTATTACTGGTTTTTTTCTCCAAGGGTTGCAACCCTTCAGGGCTGACCATTGGGAGGTCATAGCTGCTCCCAACATCCACCATTATAACTATAAATACAGCCTCTTGTCAGTCATTTTCAATCATCCAAAATTCAGAACAACTTCTCCTCCTCTTTCTCTAAGCTCTCTCCTGTCTTCTTCTCTAAAACTCTTTCTAAACCTAGGCAAGTTCACTTAGCATCCCACCCAGCTTCTAACGAGTGCACGTTAAAGGTCGGATTACGTTAATCCTGGAGGACGGCCGTCGGTTGAACTGTATGCACTCTAGCAACGGCGAAATCGTCTTTTAGGACAGTGGCTTATACCACAGCGGTTACTTATTTGTAAGATCTTTCCTCACTTAATCATTTAGTCATTTTCTTTGCTGTGTTTGATTGGTTACTGTTTTACTTACTGTTTACTCAACAAAACATATAGGTATATGCCTCCTCAATTGGCCTTATTAAAGAGAAAAATGATAAGTGGAGAGCCTTTTCATGAGATCATCTTCATTATACTTTAAAATTAAGTACAACACACTCCGTACACTTTAATTTTATAAAATAACTTTCTGAAATTTACAATTAAAAACTACATATCCTTTGCACTTTTATTTTTATAAAATAGCCCCCTTAACTTTGTTATTACACACAATTCATCCCCTAAACTTTGTTACGAACTCACCCATTTGACGTTAATAAATTTAAAACCAAAATAACGTGCAAAATTAACAAATTTAAAATCAAATTATGAAAAAAAATTTGGAAAAATTTTAAAAATATATAATAATATTTTTTTTTTAAACTTTGGTTAAAATTTAATTAATAAATTAAAAATTAAAAAATGTATCAAACTAAAAATAAGAAATTTTGTACTTTAATAGAAAGGATATTGATTTTATACTTTTAGGTGAAAGATAAAAGCTTTATATTTTCAAACAAAAAAATAAATTTTCTGATATTTAAACAAAATAATTCTAATAATATTAAAATATTTTTTAAATTTTAATAAAAAATAGTATAAGATAAAATATAATAATGTTTTAGAATAATCAATTTTAAAACTAGATTAATAAATCTAAATTGAAAATGGTATACGAAACTAAAAATTTGAAACAAATTCTGCAAAATAATTTCTTAAAAGAATTAAAAAACTAAATATAAATAATATTATTATATTTTAATTTAGTATATTTTTTGAATTTCAAATTTATTAATGTTTAAGTGGGGTGTTATATTTATTAACAAAGTTTGGGGCTGAAATTTGGTAAAACAAAGTTCAAAGCCTATTTTTCAAAATTGAAATTGGAAGGATAGTACTGTGTTTAATTGCAAAGTTTAGGGAGTGCATTGTGTGTAATAACAAAATTTTATGAAGTTAAAAACATAGGGGGTGTGTTGTGCTTAGTGAAAAAGTTTATGGGCTATTTTATTAAATTAAAAGCATAGGTGATATATTGTGTTTAATATAAAAATTCAGAAAGTGTGTTTATAGTTTGTCCAATTAAAAAAAAGGAAAAAATAAAAAGAAGCCATGAACCTGAATAATGGTTTATACCAGACCTCGGCCCAACAGTAAATTAACATGCAATGCAACTAGGGATGGCAATGGGGCGGGTAAAATCCGCTACTTGTGGGTACCTGTCCTGTTTGGGGCGGGTACGGGTATAAGTGGGGCGGGTAGTGGGTACGGGTATAGTTTTGTACCCGCCCCGCTCCACCTCATACCCTCCCCGCTCCACCTCATACTCGTCATACCCGCTTTATTTTGTACATAATTAACCTTCAAATTAAAAAAATACGTGTTTAACTTTAATAACCCAAATTAATTATCAATGTTATAAAAAAATATAATTAATTTTTAAAAGTAGTATTAAATAACTAATATGACCCGATATAGATAATCGTTTTCTACGCACATTAGAGAGGGTATGGGGCGGGTAATGCACACCCGTTGGATACCCGCGGGTAATAGGGCGGGTACGGGTATCCACTTCATACCTGTGGCGGGTAATGGGGCAGGTACGGGTATAGAATTTAGGTGACAGGTACGGGTATGAAGGAGACACCCCCCGTACCCGCCCCGCCCCGCCCCATTGCCATCCCTAAATGCAACCAACCCATAAGAGTTAAAAGAAAAGAGCAATTGAGTTCAATCAATTACTCATGTTACACGTGCATTTTATTCCATCTCTTTACCCGCTGTAAAAAAAATAGATGTCATAATTTCCCATAGAGTGGAGTCATGACCAGCACTAACCAAACCCATTGATGCTCCAAACGAGAAAGTAATTCATTTTTCACTTTTTTTTTTTTCTTTTTTTTTTTTCCCCTTATTTGAGTGACTTCTATAGGGGAAAAAAAATTGGTTTTCCTTTAAAAATATATTTCTTTTTAAATTAAATGGAGAATGATTTTCTTGTAAATTAAGGAAGGTATATATCTTTTAAGCGGTCCAAATTTAAGTTAAGAACTTGATTAAGGAAATGCTGGTTATATATGATTTTGACTGAATATCTTATTATATCCAATTCTTGGTTGAGGCCAACATTTAACACTTGAAATTAAGTTCATTAATTTTGCACCTAAACCAGGTTAGACCAAAGATGCAAAAGGGTTCTAATCAAGGACCAAATAGCCAAGTCTAATCTGCATGTAAACGGTCTAGATTGATTTGAATATCCCTATTAGCACTTGTCTTTGCAACATTTTTGTTGTCTAGCCTTTTCTTTTTGGGGGGGGGGGGGGGGGAAGATATTTAAGAGGAGCATAGAAAGAGTTTCCACAATAATAACGAAGCAAAATAAAGAAATAAGATGAAATGTCAAGAGAAAATCACGAGCTGAAAGTGCAACATGAACAAAGTAAAGCAATACGAGCCAATCTTTATTGTGAAGATCAAAGTCTAAGTAGCATATGCAGTGGCTAATCTTTGTCTTGGTCTGAGAATGGAATTACAAATCAATCTACGGGGGTCCTCCATGCACTCCTACATGAAAATGTCAGTGGGACCAACAATTTCCTGAAACCAAGTAATAATTCTCAATTTTATAATATCGATAATGCCCGGCCAATTTGGGATATTTGTAGTTGTTAGGATTATATCTCAAATTACTTGTTTTAAGTTTATGGGGTTGCCGTGGCGTCACCGATCGATCGGGAGGGAAGCCCGATCGATCGGGTGATTTAAGCAAATTTTCGGTATTTTTGGGCCGTAAGAGGATCTGCGCCTATCAAAGGGACGTAGGGTTTGCGTCATTAGGCATCCAATTAAAGTGTGAGGCGCAGCCAGAGGTGATTGTAATTCCTCTAATTCAGATTTTGAGTGCTACGAGAGTTTAGAGAAAGTGATTGTAATTCTTTCATAGATCTCGTTCAGAGGAAGTGTCGTTGTAATTCTTCCGTTCAATATCAATAAAGAATCTCTATCTCCGCCCGTGGTTTTCTCCCCTCTCGATTGTAGAGAGGTTTCCACGTAAATATTGTGTGTTCGTGCTTGTTCTTTCTTTTTATATGTTTGTTTACTTCTCGTTTTGCGTGAGTCATATTATTTGAATCGAATCAAGCTATCAGGATTTACACTTCTGCATCAAGATTTCCCTAACAGTGGTCTAGCTTTTAAGTCACCTTCTTAGATTAGAGGTTCTCACTTGTCTAAGCCTAGACCAAGCATGGTCAAAGGTCGATAAATTGCCATAATATTGGACCAAAAAATTAGTTACATAACACAAATTCAGCCTGATCATCGACCAAATTTATTCGGTTATGTCAGATTTTAACCCCACTCATTATTTTATCATGTTTAAAATGTTGATTATTCTAAACATAAACCAAACAAACCCGAAGAGTAATTCAACTACAAATAATGAGGAGTTGGAACCAATTTGTAAAAACCCCTGACTTGAAGGAGCCATTGCTCGTAGAAGAAAAAGTATTTCCAAAACTTACTTTCAAAAAAAAACTATTTATTTAAATAACATTTATGTCATCATTTGATTTTCTTTTTTTTTAACTTTTTAAGAAGAACTTATACGAAGATATTCATTGTATAGTTTTCAACGCATGTATGCGGGTGCATGCACATGTATGTTTTTTTTTTTTTTTTTAAATTTATAATACCTTCCAGATTATAATAAATAAATTAAATAAAATTACTTATTAGATATTGAAACTAAATGTTATATACACAAATTTAATTTAAATATTTAATAAATAATTTAATTCAATTTATTTATTATAGTTAAGAAAATATTATAAATTTAAGAAATTATACTAGTCACTATCCCATTAGAACTCCAAAATTAAGCGTGCTTGAGCGAGAGTAGTACTAGGATGGATGACCTCCTGGGAAGTCATCATGTTGCCAACCCTATAAGGTTGGGGGTCCTCGGAAACAGCTTCTCCGTAGGGTTACACCCTGAAGGGGTAAGGCTGCATACATCCACTCCCCCAGACCCCGTTGAGGTTAGAGCTCTTGAGACACTGGGTCTGTTGTTGTATGCTTGTATTGAAAACTTTACACTAAGATACATTTTTTGAGAAAAAGAATAAAAAATGCCAAATTGTGATATGGATGTCATTTGGGGATATATTTTCCTCTCAAAGTTAGTTTTATAAATATTTTTTATTTTAATACTATGTCAGGCTTTTGGCTCGACTTGAAGACTATCAACAACAACAACTCAGTGCCTCAAAAGAGGCTCCCACCATGGAGGGGTTGGAGGGAGGGAGTAAGATGTACGCAGCATTACTGCAACAGGGTGCTACACTACAATTGTGTCCGAGGGGCCTCCAACTTTGAAAGAAAGAAAGAAAAGGGAGAGAAGAAGAAGAAGAAGGAACAATATTAAGAAAATAAGTCGAATGAGGCAATAATAGACAAGCAAGCACCAATGGAGCAACCAAGTGATGACAATAATAGACATGCATGTCTAGAGGTACTTCTCTCTTATCCCCTGTCCACAATGGCGACTATACGTATTTTTAACCGCTACTTAATTCTATCTATAAATAATATTTTCTAACTAATACAAGCTAGCTTTGTGAGAGGATGTCCAATATCCTATAATAATCCAAACTTACATCCCCAAGTGATCAGATCCGTAGTAGCTGCATCCCTGTCCATGTGTTCTGGTTAAAAATATGATGATGTTTATACATATCTGACACGGTTCACAGATTGTGGGTGCTCTCCTCTAATTAATGCTCTTATTTTTATTTAAATATGAATGGCATGATAATTTTTATGAGTAATATTAGTTATGACTTATGACTTCCTATCTTCCCCATCAATAATAATACGAATAACAATAACAATAACAATAAGAAAAAGATTATTAACGACAGTGATTATCGTCGTTAAAAGTTTGATTTACTGTCGTTAATACTATTAACAACGGGAAAAACTTCCCTTCGTTCGTCGTCACTATTGCTTTCGACGTTAATACTATGTGGAATCAATGACCGCTAAAATGAGCCGTCCTTAAAAAGTATCTACGACGGTATATTATATCCGTCGTTAAAAGTGAAATCAATAACAAAAGCACAAGTTGTCATTAAAAGCAAAGTTTTTAACATCAGGTGGCACCGTCGTTAAAGAGTTAATTAATAACGACAACAATTGTCGTGGTTACAAATATTTACCGCCATATACGAAAAATTTTTAATGACAACAAAAACTGTTGTTAAAATTTTTCGCACTAGTTGGAAATACCAACGATAATATAGACCATCATAGTTAAAAAATAGCACCAATAATAAACCGTCATTAAAACGTTTTCCATCTATTAATGACATCAAAAAGCCATCGTTAAAAATGCTTTCCCCATCAAAGACAATTCCAACAGAAAACTTTATCGACGTTAAAGGCCCTGTACATTGATATAGTGCAATGTATACCTTCATAAATATCTATACATTTGTGCAATATAAAGATAATTTTTTGATGGTTGACAACACCTGTAAATCCATATAAGGACAACTTTTGGATTGTTCATAGCACCTGTACATAAATATAGTATGATAACATTTCATTTCAATTATAACACCTATAGAATAGTATAGTATGACCATATAGAAATAATTTTTACATATCATTTAATGTAGCAACGAATTCTAACAAAAAATAAAAATGTTATTGAAACTTAAATATCCAAATACTCATAAAAGCTAATTTACATATAAAAAAAATTACTAAAAGCATACATTGTTTAATTTGTCACTTAAAAATTTAGCAAAAACTATAAATCCAACAAAAGTTCATGATTAAAAGTTCCAACAAGAACAAAAATTTACAGTGAAATCTTCCAGCACCTAAAAATAAATAAATACAACACTCGTGTTAAAATTCTTGCCATCTGAGCACTAGTACAAACATAAACAAACCAAGCAATTTAAAAAAATAAAATAGATAAAAACTATATCAAAGTAATCAGCATAAAGTTAACCAAAAAGGAAATTCATATACTTTTTAATACAATACAATCGCAAATCCAATCTCCACATTATAGAACCCAATCACAGTGTCACAAATTCAAAACATTCTTAAACTCGCGCTAGGATTCAATCACATAGTTCAAACTCAATAACAATTCCAAATAACTCAATAATGTGCTTTAATGAACACCGAAATGATTGCAAACTCTTAATTCCATATTGAAACACAAATCTCAAACTCACATAAAACTCAATATATAATCCAAACGCATCAATAATTTCAAACACGAAGACCAAGTAAGATGCAAGCTCAAAACAAAGCAAAACTACTACCCACACTTACTACAAAATGCCAATTTAAAAACTCCTTGTTCTATACATCACGAACGGCCCATAGAGCTTAACACACTAGAGTTAAGCAGCTTAAAAATACCCATCACAGGACCTTAAGCCTAGAGCTTAGAATAGTAGAAACCCATTGAACGGTGTATTATTAATGAATACAAAAATATTCACAAACTCAAACTCTATAGCACACAATCTGAGTCATAAATCAACAATATTCTCAAATTCCACATAGAACTTGATGTGTTTTTCTGCGTCTATCAAAATTTAATATAAAACCCTATTTATTAAACACACCCAAATTGAAGTGTAAGGCGAGTGGGTGTCGAACCACAGGGACTAAGAGTGCGTAAATTTACTCTATGACTTAAATTAATTTGAATAAAATTAAGAGATTTTTGTATTAATTAACGTAGGGGAATAACAATTAAACTAAAGCAATCTATTTCTACTTCTAATCAAAAAAAGTGTATTAAATTGGAACCTAGGGTTTTGAATCTATCGTTAGCCAATTACTTTTGCATTAACTTTTAACTTGGGATTATTAATTGTTACACAGGTAGAGATTTAGGCTACAAGCTTCAACCTACTTAGGTAATGTTGTTAGTATTGCGTATTGACCCTATCTAACTAAAGCATAAGAAAAATAGGCTCTATCTAACGTATTGTTAATTATTACGTATTGACCCTATCTAACTAAAGCATAGGAAAGATAGGCTTTAATTAACAATTCGGTTAACGCTATTGCTTGATTAATTAATCCTAAGGCTACAAACACAAAGAATTAATTTTTAAATATCAATATGAACAATTAGAGGTTACAAACTAAATAATCATATCAATTGAATAGACAATAAAAATATAATACTTCAAGGTATTTATCTCAACCAAGCAATTCATGTAAACAATTAAATTAACCCGAATTAAAAGTAAACAAAAGTAAAGGCTAAGATTTCATCTAACCCCAGAGAGCAAGTTAGCTCTCCATCAAGGATGATCCGGTGAAGAAAAAGTTGAACAAACTCATGTTGATCTCCACGCTAATTTCACTCTCGTTCCGATTTAACGAAAAATTAAAATAAAGAAAAGAAAGAAAAAGGAAAAGAAAGAACATGACGAGGGGGAGAGAGAAGAGCGCAGAGGCGGTGAAGAGGCCCCCGAACCAGCGACCCCCCAACTCCCGTTCATCCTCCTCCTCTTATAATCAAACCTAGGGAAACCCTAAGTCGGTGCTGGTAGTCGGGCCGGAGTCTGGTGTTGGTCGAATATGGGCTGGTGTTGAACAGGGCCTGCGTTGCTGTTGTTGGGCCGGAGGTCTAGCGATGGTGGTCGGGCCGGAGTCTGGTGTTGGTCGAGCTGGGTCGAGTGGGGTCGGTGATGGTGCTGACGAAGTGCTGGGCTGCTGTTGTTGGGTTGGCGGTGTGAACAGGGCTGTTTGGGCCTGCGGTGTGAACAAGGTTGTTTGGGCCTACGTTACTCTAGCGGGGCAGCTAGGGTTGAAGATGATGAACAGTGCCGGCTCGGGTGCTGTAGCGGTGCGGGTCAAGCTTTTACGTTCTTGTCCCGAATCTCGATTGACTTGATTTAATTGTTTACGCATCGAATTGTCTTATTTTGCACCAACATTTGACAATTTTTGGAACTTTAATTTCAAACCTGTTAAACATAAAAATTGCCAAAATGAGTGTAGAACTATAATTAAATAGGTGCAAAATAATTAAAATAGTAATTAAAAAATGCATAAATATGGGACGCATCAAAACTCAATCACAAAGTCCAAATCCAGAATAATTTCAAATAACTCAATAAGGTATTCTTAATGAAGTATCAACATACATAAGTGAAGAAAGAATAAAAAGAAGAAGATTACCACATACCTAATAATATTTAATCAAATAGTCGTCCATCTGAGTAGATAGGGAGGAAGTACTTGACCCGTTGTTACAACCTTCATCTCCAGTGTTTTTACTCTAGCTACCAAATCAACAAATTCCTTATTCCCTTTAAGAAGTGCTTGCTTTTCCTTCTCAGATTGATGAAGTTTTTCAAGAAGCTCGGCCTTGGTAGAAGATGGTCCTCTCAAATCACTAGGCCTTACTCCTCCCCCGTAACCAAACACATGACCATGAGCTTGACGTTTGTTAAAGACCTTCCCAGCAACTTCATTGCTAGATAAGGCGGGATCCTCTTCAATAACATCAACAATTTTTTCCTACAAAATATGGTGAACTAAGAATGCAGTAAAGTATATTTGACAACAAGTAATTAATTCTTTAAATTCTAAATACATATTGCTGACTGAACTCAGGTGTCGCTAGCTTATCACCCTTTGAACGTGTAGCTAGAAACATCTCCCCAAGGTTAAGACATTTCCCATTCTATTGAGTCTTTGCAATCAAACAATAGTTAAACTGTCCACTAGAGAAAAAAATAAAAAAAAACAAAATATTAAAGTTGTCAGTTGCATACTATATCTTTGAAAATCTGCCTGTGAGCTATGCTACCAGTATGATAAAGCAGTTCTTTCGCAAGCCCAGCTTTATTTTTGGAGTTTCTAGCACTCCTTGCCTATGTTTCAAATAATATAAGTACAAAAAATAAAATAGAAAAAAGAGAAGAGAATTTACGCCTGAAATTCCTCAGATGCATAATAATTTTTTACAATCCATACCCAATCTTCCTTATTCCACCCTTCTGGAGGCGAATCTGTTAAGGCCTTTTTCAAAGCTTGCTTCACAGTGAATTTGGAGGCGATGAAGGCTAATTTTTTTGTTTTCAACCTTTTCAAAATCTCAAACTGATATAAGTCTCCTGTCACGATCCTAGCCGTGACTCTGACAAGCCAAAGAACCAAACGGCTATTTTTCGCTTTTATTATTTCTGTATCGGCTATGTAAATAAAAATATTGTAAAATTAATTAGTTTAAATTTTAAATTTGAAATGGGTTTAGGAGGGAAGAAGAAGGAGGCAAGGGGTTAATTTAAAATTGTAATCATGTAATTACATTAATTAAAATAGGGCTATATCCTAGGGTCTAGGCCTAGAAGTGAACCAAATCTCTCCCTCCATTTTTGTCTATTTAAACTCATGTAATGTATGGCTTGGATCATCATCAATTAATCAAACCATAATTTGAACTCTCTCTCTCTCTTTCTCTCTTCTCAACCGTCCCCCACTCCCTCTAAATTCTAACTCCTAGCTCCTAACTTCTCCTCTTCTTCTAACTCTCTTCCTTTAATTCTCTTCTAATCTCTCTACTTCTTTTCTCAACCTCTACTCTCTTTCTCTCTCTCGTTCTCTAAGTCTATTTCTCTTTCTCCCTTAACCTCTATTTCACCATCACGAGCCTAGGTTCGTGAATATCCCCGTAACGAACATCAAGGTTCGTTACATTTGGTATCAGAGCCATCTTCCGATCGAAGAGGGCATATCCTATCATTTGCATTTTGCATTCATCTCAAATTCGAATTTTAAAAAAAAAAAAAAAAGAGAGCGAAAGAGAAGAAATCATCACACGAAGCATGACGTCAACCGATCTCACCGAGACAATGGCCACCATGGCAAACATGAGGGCAGAGATGGCTGACATAAGGGCAGGTATTAGAGCCCTAACCAATGCCGTTAATCGGTTAGTAAAGGCTCACGAAAGGAGGTCCGAAGCTGAGATCGTGGCCCCATCCGTGGGTGTCCATAACATCGCCGCACCCGGAGGTTTCGGAAATTATCTTGGAACCGAAGATGGGATCCTTCCGCCACCGGGTGATGAAGAACAAGGTACAAAGAAAGAGGTTGCTATCATTGAGCCGATTGAACCACCGCCTGATGAGCCTCCTGTTGTTAAGCAAAACCCGGTCAAGCCAATCATTGTTGATTCACATGCAATTGAAGAACTGCACAAGTCAGAACCGAAGAAGGAAGGAAGGACAATGGAACTTCAAGGACCCCAAAGCGCTACGATGAGTTGTGAACCAAAACAACCGGGTTTTGATTCAGGTGGCACCAAGAAGAGGGATGCGCATCCACCAAAGGAGGGAACCGGACTGATCAGGGAAAAGAAAGGACAGGTTCGGGCATGGGACCCCTTTCCAAGAACAGGGGTTGGCACTGAACACTCAACCCACGGACATCGATTTTTGCAAATGAACCTTGAAGACGAGAATTATCTCTACGACCCGGGAGGAACCGAAGGCTAGAGGTTGCACGCACAACGCATCCTTGAGGACAAGGATGATTTCAAAGGGAAGGGTTTGTCACGATCCTAGCCGTGGCTCTGACAAGCCAAAGAACCAAACGGCTATTTTTCGCTTTTATTATTTTTGTATCGGCTATGTAATGAAAAATATTGTAAAATTAATTAGTTTAAATTTTGAATTCGAAATGGGCTTAGGAGGGAAGAAGAAGGAGGCAAGGGGTTAATTTAAAATTGTAATCATGTAATTACATTAATTAAAATAGGGCTATATCCTAGGGTCTAGGCTTAGAAGTGAACCAACCCTCTCGCTCCATTTTTGTCTATTTAAACTCATGTAATGTATGGCTTGGATCATCATCAATTAATCAAACCATAATTTGAACTCTCCCTTTCTCTTTCTCTCTTCTCAACCGTCCCCCACTCCCTCTAAATTCTAACTCCTAACTCCTAACTTCTCCTCTTTTTCTAACTCTCTTCCTTTAATTCTCTTCTAATCTCTCTACTTCTCTTCTCAACCTCTACTCTCTTTCTCTCTCTTGTTCTCTAAGTCTATTTCTCTTTCTCCTTTAACCTCTATTTCACTATCACGAGCCTAGGTTCGTGAATATCCCCGTAATAAACATCAAGGTTCGTTACATTTGGTATCAGAGCCATCTTCTGATCGAAGAGGGCATATCCTATCAGTTGCATTTTGCATTCATCTCAAATTCGAATTTAATTAAAAAAAAAAAAGGTATTGTGGAGTTTATATGGTCAAAAAAAAAAGTGATTACGTACAAACAAGAAATCAAAGCCTTACCATTTCTGAAAAAGACTAAGAAAAACAATTACCTTGTTAATCAACATCAATTTCATCTTCAATTTCATGATTCTCCAGCTCCATTTCAATTTGCAAAGCAATTGTGGAGTTTATATGGTCAAATGTTAGATCAGGAGCTTCAAATGAAGCTTCACGTGATCTAATTGCTGAAGACATCATTTGCTTCTCTAACCTGTGTATCATGGTTGTTGATTGTAGAAGGGAAAGGTATATGAACATGTCCAACTGAATTGAATTTAATTTAATAGGCCTATTTCTCGTGTTAAAATAAGCCTTTAACCTCTGACTACCTCTAGATAGCGCTCCCGGTGGTAGAAACTGTTTATTAGCTTTTGAATAAGAAGGCTTATTAATATCTTTTCTTTAAAACATTGTCCTGTACCAGAAGAAGGTAAGTCAGTACAACAACAATGACAACAACAACCCAGAAATTTGGCATGCATCTGATTTCATCACCTTTTATTTTATACTATTAGCAAACTGCTTCACTAGTAGAAAATTCAAGAAGACAAGTCAGCTGATGTGATAGAAACTCAAGACAATAATAATAAAATCGGTAAAAGGGTTAAAAGAGTGTCAGAAGCAAATTATCAATTAATACAAGTGCTAAAATAAAAATAATGAACTATACTCAAATCACAAGTAGAAGAAAAGTCATATTATTATTCTTTATTAAACTATAAAATAAAGAGAATGATCAAAATTATAAACTATGAAACAAGAACATAAGGTCATGTTCTTTTCTTTTTCTTCGTCTTTCTAGTCTCACTCGTCTCAAACAGATCAACAGGCATTGGCTCTATATCCATCCTCATTCAATTGACTGTATCATCCAAAGTTGAAGTGGTGGATGCGATAAAATTGGGCTTGAAGTGTTCGCCTTGTTAATATGCTTCACAAGGATCTAGATTATTGGAATCATCATTTTGTTCAAACTCGTATATGCCACGCGATTGAGCCTCAACACCAACATACCAACCTTTCCTCTTGCTGTCTGTGACGTAAAATACTTGTCTTGCCTAATTAGCCAAAGCAAATGGCTCGTCTATTTTTAGCTTATGCTTAGGAAAAATACTAACAACCCCATATTCATCTTTGGCCATTCCCTTTCCATACACATCCCACCATTTACAACAAAATAATACTACTCTATTTCTACCAAGATATTGTAACTAGAGTACCACTGTCAATACTCCATAATATTCCACATTTTCACTTCTATTATCAGTATTACCAACAACAAGTACACCACTATTTTGAGTCTTCAAGTATTTCTCATGATCTTATGTATGGAATCGATGTCCTTAATTATATATCCTTAATAGCTTGTAACATAGTAAGTGCGCCCATGAGACAATGCCAACAAATCTTCCATCTTTTTACTTTTATCATGCTCAGAAAAACGTGCCACCTACAAACATTTAATTTAAATTAGTTGTTTTCACTTATATGAATTAGTTAATAAGAAGCCAAATTGTGCAAGAATTTAAAATCCAAAATAGTGTATTTACCTCATATTTGAACCAATGCAAAAATCTTGCATCATATTCCTTTCCATGTAAATCAACACCACTGAAAGCAATAGCTTTAGCAAACTGGCTACAAAATCATACAAAAGTGATTAATTTGGTGACTAAGAACAAGAAAAATCTAACATGTTTGTCATAAGGTCGTGGTGTCTTACTTAACAAATGGTTCAAGTTCAACGCAATTCCTGAATATGTACATATGAGCTTTATCCAATTCATCATTGTTAATATTAGGAAATGAGGCCACTCCTAATGCTAGTCATGAATAACAAAAAACAGATAAGCCTCCCTCATAGTTATATTTTTCTCTTCATTTCTCCTAGGGCAACTAAACTTCGTCTTCATGTCTTCCAAATACCTAAAATGCCATACACTCATCTGCTATGTAGCAATTGAGCCCTCTGGACGAGCTCTATTCCGAATGTGAGACTTTAGATGATATGATTCTTGCTCTATGGGAAAGATCCATCTAAATTGAACTAGCCCCCCAATCTTAGCCTCATAAGGTAAATAAATAGGCAAATGCACCATAACAGCAAAAAACAACAAGGGAAAGATCATCTCTAACTTGCAGAGCATAAATGGAATTTGAGCTTCAATTTGATCCAACTCGTCCAAAGTTATTGCTTTGGCACACAAGATCTTATAAAACATTGATAACTCAATAAGTGCCTCGCGCTCCACTTTGGTAAGAAGACCGAATATTGCTAGAGGAAGTAGATGTTCGAGAATAATATGGCAATCATGACTCTTCAATCTTGATATATTACTCTCCTTCATATTCATGCATTGAGAAATATTAGACAAAAATCCATCTGGAACCTTTAGATATTTTAAGAGATTGCAAAATTTACACTTCTCAGCAGCAGAAAACATATATGAACCAGCATTTATTTTGGTTTTATTGCCTTCCTGATAAGGATGTAAATTCGGCCTTAAGTGCATTGCTTGCAAGTCCAAATGACCATTAACATGGTCCTTTGTATCCAAATTATGTTGCAACAAAAGGATCATCCAATAAGGAAGCTTGAAAAACATACTCTTCTTTTTCCAATTATCTCCCCTGGTATCATATGTCAGCTTAACCTTCTTGTGTGGAGCTTTACTTAATGTAATATCCTTGAGATCCTCCACCTGACGAAGGATATCATCACCGGATAATGGCTTTGGTGGAAATCTCTTCTCAATCGTCTCATCAAAAGAGTCTTTATTGTTTTGCCCCTTATGATTACGAGGTAACCAATATCGGTGCCCTGTGTAACGCTGTTGGCACTATTTTTGCGGCATGATAGAGTAGGTATTTGTATTACAAACAGAGCATGCTAACTTACCCGTGGTGCTCCATTCTGATAAGTTTTTATAAGCAGGAAAATCATTAATTGTCCATAACAAAGTAGCCCGTAATATAAAATTTTGTTTTCTCGACGCATCAAATGTTTCAACACCTGATTCACATAGCTCATTTAACTCCTTAATCAAAGGTTATAGATATATGTCAATTGCATTACCAAAAGCCTCGGGACCTGGTATAAGCAATGATAAAATCATATTAGAGTGCTTCATACACATTTCAGGAGGCAAGTTGTAGGGGACCAATATGACTGACCAAATGCTATATGGCGTCTTTGAATTTGCAAAGGGTTGAAAACCATCACTAGCAAGACCAATTCTAACATTACAGAGCTCTAGGGCAAATTCATTATGTGACTCATCAAATGCTTTCCATGCAAGCGAATCAGCAGGGTATCTCATTACATCATCTCAGTTTCTTTTATCGTGATGCCATCTCATCAAAGAAGTAGTCTTTGTTGACATATATAATTGTTGCAACCTTGGCTTTAGTGGCAAGTTACGTAGAGTCTCACATGGTTTTTTTTTTTTTTTTTTACCATTTGCTTTACATTTTTTTCTCCCCATTACGCTTATCATCCTTCCATCTCGAAGCACTGCATATCTTACAGTCATCCAACTCTGCATCCTCCTTCCATAATAGCATGCAATCATTTACACATGCATCAATTTTAGTGTAAGAAAGGCCAAGGTCCAATTAGTCTTTTTTGCCTCGTAATATGAATTTGGCGAAGTAGAATAATAGCGCTTCCTTTAAGAATTGTAACAAAACGGTAAATGATGCATTACTCCAACAGCCTAGGGTCCTTATGTGATGCAATTTCACCAACACAGACAATTGAGAGATCGTTGACCCCTCATGTAGTGGTTGTTTAGAGCTCTCTAACAACCTATAAAATTTCGTAGCTTTCTCATTTGGCTCCTCTACATGCACAACGTAACTTGAGGAATCAATGTTGGCATAATTAGAATCTATGTTACCAAAGTAAGGAAATTTATCCCCTTAAAATATCATTCACAGCACCAGCCGCGTCAAGTTCAAGATCATCTGCATCTTCAAGATCATCATCACTCTCTCCTTCAGAATCGGATTGCGTTTCAACTTGACTCGCACCATGGTCATACCAAAAAGTATAACCTGGCACTATTACATATCTAAGTAGATGACCTCTTACCCATTCGCGATCTCCAGAGCCATGTGGGTTGCATTTAGTACACAGACAAGCAAAAGTTCTCCCTTTTCTTTCCTCGGCATAGTCTAGAAAACTTTGAACTCCATTTTGATATCTTAAACTCACTAGATCGTGAACAAAATGCATCCATTGTTTATTAGGCACCATATTCTTATGAGATATTCCAAGAATATACCTAAAAACCATAGTTTAATTAGTGTAAGATGTTTCAACGTAATTTTCAATTTGAATGCCAAAAAGGGAAATGTCAAAAACAATCTCAAAATTAATATCTCGATAAATTATAAACCCCAGTGTATAACTAATCACCCACTTCAAAAGCAATGTCAAACATATTAGTGTTAGTCATTTACCTTGAAACACAACTTCAATCAAATTCGTTAAGTTGGAGCCAGTTGGTTGACCCTGGGATTGAGCAACTTGACCGCGTCAATGGATCAAGAAGCCAACACGAACATGACCACAAATCTACCAGTAAACAATAGACATAGAATTATAACAAATGCGAACTACCAATTAATTTGTTAATTCGGTGAACATAACATGAACTACTAACATAAAAGGGACAAATTCGCTTTGAAGCTTTGTCAGTCTAGCAAAAAGTCATTCAAAGGTATAACATGGACTTATAACAAACACGAATTACTAACTAATTTGTTAATTCAGTAAACAAAACACAAACTACCTACATAAAAGGGACAAATTCGCTTTGAAGCTTTGTCCAACAAATAACAAATCCAGTGCCTCAAGGGCTCCTGCATAAGCAGGGTCTAGGAGGGGTGGGATATACACAAACTTGCCCCTTCAAGGTGTTACCTCTAACAAGAGGTAGTTTCCGCTAATAGATGGTTAGCGCCTTCATGGTATTCACCCCAACTAGACCGGTGTTGCAGTAGAATAGCAAACTATGCCTTATCCCACAAGTTGTGATCAGCCAGAAGGTATCTAGAAGGGAGCTGGATCAAAACTAAAAAAGGAAAATTGATAATTGAAATAAGAATATTCAAACGTAGGGAATCCAGTACGGCTCAAAAAACCATCCTTAATTGTTCAACAAAAAGGCACAATGTGGGTGCCCATGAGATCTTCAAAATTATGGTTTGTCAAATGCACTAACATCATAAATTGTTCACAATTTTCTTTTTTGTCAAGAAGTACAGAACAGAAACAGTTTTCTTGCTAAGCTTTGATAAACCAAGACACGTAAATCGAATGATTTTGTGTGTGGTGGGAGAAGGGGGGGGGGGGGGGGGGGGGGGGGGGGGGGGGGGGTGTTGTTTGCTCAGATACTACGTGATGATATATAAGCAAAATAACTATGTGAAAAAAAAAAGCAATCGAACAGCTGATATTACAATCAGATTCAACTGGTAACTTTTCAACCCTGATAAAGGATTCACAGTTTCCATTAGCTGTCATTGTTTCTTTGTTCTATATATTGACCGCAGATCATAACAGACAACTGTCAATAGACAACTAGCACTAAGCCAATCATATCATGCACACAGACCAACTACATTAGATCACCTTTTGCAGATAGCACAGAATATTTACATGTTGTTAACTACACATAAGTGTATGAGAGGACACAGTAACTTTCATTTCTTTCGGCTTATGTCATGTATTAGCAATAGTTACAACAGTTATCACATCGAAAACATGAAATTTACTACTTTGAATTCTAAATATCCCATGTAAGCTTTGGCTATAAGTAATTAGGTTATTGAAATCATATTGTGTCCATAGTTTCACCTATAGCAAGTCAGTGAAGAATACTTTTTTGTTTTTTGATTAAAGAATATGAGTTATATAGATTCTAAATCATTCAAAATCTAGATATAGTGGGTCAATACTGCAAAGAACCGAATTAGGGTTGTTAATCACCAATGAACAGCAGACATGGGCTTATAACAAATAGGAACTACCAACTAATTTGTTAATTCAGCAAACACAACAAGGATTACCAATATAAAAGGAACAAATTCGCTTTGAAGTTTTTCCAATCTAGCAAAAAATCATTCAAAATCTTGGTATAGTGGGTTAATATAGCAAAGAACCAAATTAGGGTTGTTAATTACCAACGAACAACAGGCATGGGCTTATAACAAATACGAACTACCAACCAATTTATTAATTCAGCGAAGACAACACAAACTACTAACATAATAGGGACAAATTCTCTTTGAAGCTTTGTCAATCTAGAAAAAAATCATTTAAAATCTTGGTATAGTGGGTTAATACAACGAAGAACTAAATTAAGGTTGTTAATCACCATCGAACAACAGACATGGGCATATAACAAACACGAACCACCAACTAATTTGTTAATTCAGCAAACATTACACAAACCACCAACGAATCAACACAAATTCGCTTGAAACTTTTTCATTCAAGGAAAAAATCGTTCGAAAAGGACAATACAGTAAATAATGGAACTAGTGTTGTTAATCATGTACTTTGCGGCTTCAATTTCCTTCGCTGCTTCACTGCTTCTTTACTTTGTCTGAGTGTTAGGCATGGTTATTAAACTCCCGATATGAATCTTGGAATCTTACAATTCAACGATCCCGCAATTGTCAATCGATCCGGATCCTAAGTAGAATCTTAATTTTATAGAATCTTACGGTCCATTGAAATGAAACAAAACTAATAGATAGGATTATAATACGATTTTATGATTCTACCAATGCTACCTCGATTCAGCCATACATACATAAAAAGTTAAAAAGCAAAAATTTCATACATATATTATAAATGAACATACTTTTTTAGCCTAAAGTAAAAGAAAGTTAAATTAAAATTTTATATATTTTCTAGAAACTTAAATTAAGCTTAATTTTAAATTATAAACTTATCATGTGCTTAAATTATTTAATATTGAAAGTGGAGGTTATTGGGATTTGATCTACCTTTGGATCAATAAGACCTAATATTATCACTACAACAAAAGGGGCAATTCTCGGCGCATAATTATCGGCGTTTATACAAACATCGAGAAATCTCGGCTTTTAAATGGGTCGAGACAAAGCGTCGAAAATTCTCGGGGTTTTTAAACGACGCAAAAAATATCGGCGTTTATAAGCGCCGAGAATCTCGGCGGTTATAAACGCCGAGATTTTTCGGCTCTTATAAGCACCTAGATTCTCGCCGGGTATATATACCCTGAACAAACCCTAACCCTCATTTCTCGCGCTCTCACCGTCGTCTCTCACCCTCACCTCCCGCAAACCCTAACCCTCGTCTCTCACCCTCACCCTCGCAAAGCACGTTCGTCTCTCACCCTCACCACCCGATTTCCAACCGCGTCGCCTCTCACCGTCGCCGCCAGCGTTCTCCTCTCAACGTCGCCGCCCGGGTTCGCCTCTCACCGTCCCCGCCCGCGTTCGCCTCTCCCCGTCGCCGCCAGCGTTCGTCTCTCACCCTCACCTTCCGATTTCACAGTTGCTCTTGCTTTGCTGTTAGTATGTGATGTCCTTGCCCTAGTTTCGGTTTTTATTTTTATTGGACTGCTTATTCTTCTACAAGTGTTATATCATTTGAGTTAGTTGAAGTAGTTTTATTATAGTTTTGTATTATCGCCGTTTCACACTTTTCCCTGCTTCATGCGCATCCTTAATGCTATGGTTCGAATGATTCTATCGTTGCATCTCATCATTTGAATTGATTAATACAAAAAATTATTGTTTTGACGAAATTCTTGTGTTACTGTGTTTGATTGATGTTTAAAATTATGTGTTGGTGGCGCTTGTGAGTTCAATTTGTTAATGTCAGGGAGATTAGATATCGATTTCATAATTTTTAAATTTGGAAAAATAAAACTTTGTTGCTGTATCTCTTGTTTAGATGGATCCTTCACATTAGAGGATTAAAATTGATTATAAGGAACTCATGTATCTTACTTTAATTTCTAACTTCTCCTAAGTCCTATTAATTATTTGTTTTTGTATTTGTTTATATTTTGATTGGTTGATTAAATATTTGTCTTATGAACTCTATCTTTTTTCAATTTTTAGGTAATTTGATTGCACTACTTAATATTTAGAGATATGGATACGAGTTGGATCACACAACCAAGGATTAGTCAAGCTTATATTGATGGTGTGATTGAATTCATTAAGTTGGCTAAAGAAAACCTTATAGAAGGAAAAACTCGATGTCCATGTAATAAATGCAAAGTAGCCAAATGGTTCTCATTAGAAGATGTGGAATATCATATCCTTTTTAAGGGTTTTTGGCCAAAGTATAAGAAATGAATTTTTCATGGAAAAGAAGATATTGTTCAACAATTGAGATGCAATAGTCAAACATCTACCAATAATAATGAGGGAAGGGCCATAGGTCGAGATGATATTGGTGGATTACTACGAGAAAGTATCGGAATTGATATTCCTCCCTCCACAAGTCAACTCCATTTGTCTGATGAACATGATTGGTCGGACCAAGTTCCTCTTGAACAACCCAACCAATCTCCTGAGGAGAAAGCCAAGTATAAGAAGATATTGGAAGCTTCTAATGAAGAACTATATCCAGGCTGTAGCGCAATCTCCAAATTGTCATTTCTTTTGCACTTGTTTCACTTGAAATGTATGCATAGTTGGTCTGCTGAGTCCTTCACGATATTGCTAAGACTTCTTGTTGATGCATTTCCCCAAATTATGGTATTTCCATCATCTTATTATAAAGCTCAGAAAATGATCAATGAGTTGGGTCTTGGATATAAAAAGATTCATGCTTGTCCAAATAATTGTATGTTGTATTGGGGTGAAATGTCTGAAAAAGAGAGTTGTCATACATGCGGTACCTCAAGATGGAAGACAGTTAAGGGTAAGGAAGATGACAGTTGTAGTGATGAAACTATGTCAACCAAGAAAGGAGAGCCCGCTAAGGTTATGCGGTATTTTTCTTTGATTTCAAGGCTCAAAAGATTATACATGTCATCTAAAACAGCCGAAGATATGAGATGGCATGAGATAGACCGTTTGAAGGATGGGAAATTAAGGCATCCTGCAGATGGCTTAGCTTGGAGGGCATTTGATGCTCGGTATCCGGAGTTTTCTTCAGATCCTCGTAGTGTTAGGCTTGGTCTTGCTAGTGACGGCTTCAATCCGTACCGTCTTATGAATACTACTTATAGTATATGGCCAGTGGTGTTGATCCCGTACAACTTGCCCCCATGGCTATGTATGAAGCAATCGTCATTCATTCTTTCTTCGATTATTCCTGGGAAATCGGGCCCTGGACTTGACATTGATGTGTACCTACAACCATTGCTGCATGAGTTGAAATTGTTATGGGAAGGTATTGATGCATATGATGCCTATAGTGGACAAAACTTTAGGATGCAAAGGGCTATAATGTGGACTATCAATGACTTTCCTGCATATGCTATGTTGTCTTTTTGGAGTACAAAGGGCTACACAGCTTGTCCTTATTACACTGAACATACACATTCTTATAAGTTTGGGGGCAAGATTTGCTATAATGGACACCGTAAATAGTTACCTAATAATCACCCTTTTCGATCTTAGAGTCAATTGTTTGATGGGACAATGGAGTATGCTTGTGCTCCTACTCCGGCATCAGGGACTGATATCTTGAAAGCACAAGAACAAGTTCGTTACAAGTACAAAAAAACCCAAAAGACTAGTAAGAAGAAAAGAGAAAGGCACCAAATAGACAGTTCAATAGAAAGAGTGGACAATGAGGAAGTGCTTTGGAAGAAAAAAAGCATATTTTTTGACTTGCCATATTGGGAGTACAATCTCTTTCGACATAATCTAGATGTCATGCAAATAGAGAAAAATGTGTGTGACAATGTTCTAGGGACGCTATTACATATGGAGAGAAAGACTAGAGATGATGAAAAGGCAAGAAGGGCCCTTGAAGAAAGAAACATAAAGCCACATCTTTGGCTACAACCTCGTCCTAATAGAGATCCGTACATGCCTCCAGCTTCTTACTATATGTCTTCAAATGATAAAGAACGGTTTTTAAGAGTTCTACAGAAACTTAGGGTCCCAGATGGATATGGATCTAACATCTCTAGATGTGTGAAGTTGAAACAAAGAAAACTCTTAAACCTTAAGAGTCATGACAACCATGTTCTTATGCAAGATATTCTTCCTGTAGCTTTATGAGCATCCAATGCCACACAAGTCATTGAGTTGCTTTCAGACTTGTCTTCCTTTTTCAAATACTTGTGTTCTACGACCCTCGACCCAAATATGCTCGATCTTCAACAATCGAACATTATTCTTACACTTTGTGAGATGGAGATGGAATTTCTGCCTACATTTTTCACAATCATGGTTCATCTACTAATTCATTTAGTAAAGGAGGCTAAGCTTGGTGGGCCTGTTCACTATAGATGGATGTATCCGATTGAAAGGTTAGCCGATAATGCTTCATTTACTTTTATCTATCATATTTGGCATCCAGTAATTGATCTCACGTGTTATTTATATTTATGTAATAAAGGTATTTGTCCCATTTGAAAGCATACGTAAGTAACCAGGCGCGGCCAGAAGGGTCCATTGCTGAAGGCTACATCATGGAGGAGACTATTACATTTTGTTCTAGATACTTAGAAGGTGCTACGACCATTTTTAATAGACCCAAAAGAAATGATGATAATGGTTCAAGTATGGGTAAACACTTGTTAAAGTCTGGGGGTCGTGCGATTGGAAAAGAGAAAATTGTTCGCCTTGATATGAGAAGTAAGGAACAAGCGCATCGTTATGTGCTACTCCAGCTAGAAGAAATCAAGGAACTTCGTGAGTAAGTGTTAATAGAAGCAACTTTGTCAATATTAACTATTTTTGTTCAACCTGCTAATAATTTCCTTATTATAGTGAATTTTTAAGTGAAAAACGGCGAGCATATTTCCATAGAGGTCGATCTAATGCAACATTAGAAAATCAGTGGATTGTTGAAGAGTTTTCTGAGTGGCTTCAAAATCAGGTTAGTATATTTTATTTGATGTTGAAGTTGATATTATATATTCACCATTAATTTTGATACTACCTTTTATTCTATTAAGGTGCACAAAATTGATGCAACTACCGAAGAAGGCCGATTGAGAAGGGCTTTAGCTAGTGGGCTAAATCAGTATGCTAAAAGAATGAAGGGCTTTGTCCTTAATGGATACAAGTTTCATACAGAAGATCGTGAACGCTATATGAGGACACAAAATTCTGGGGTCATGGTCGTAGCTGATGGACAAGTTTACTATGACAAATTGACAGACATATATGAACTAGACTATTATGGGAGTTATAAAGTTGTCATTTTTCGTTGTGATTGGGTAGATATAAATAGGGGCTTAAGAACATTTAGAAATGATGGTGCTTGTGTGAACTTCTCTAAGTTGATGCATACGGGTCTATTGTTGAAAGATGATCCATTTGTCATCTCATCTCAAGCAAAGCAAGTTTTCTATATTCAAGATGAGATGTAAAAGGGATGATATCATGTCATTAAGACTAAACCTAGGGACTTGTATGATCTAGGCGAGATTTGATCGTTGTTTTTTTAGAGTTGTGAAATAATGTTACGTGTTGTTTCATTTTGTCCATGTATGTTAGTTTTCTTTTGTACGTGTTGTTTCATTTTGTCCATGTATGTTAGTTTTCTTTTGTACGTGTTGTTTTATTTTGTCCATGTATGTTAGTTTTCTTTTGTACATGTTGTTTCATTTTGTCCATGATCTTTGTTTCATTATTGATTATTTGTTTTACGAAACATATTTGCTTCTCATTTTATTTTTGTACGTTCTATTATACATCTACTAATTCTTTTGTTTTTGGAAAAGCGTAGATTCACAATGAGGAGGTTTTTTAGAAGTGGCAAATCAATGCAGTCCTCAACAGCAACACCGAAAAATGAAGGAGGTGATGACAGTCGGCCAAGACTGTCAACATCTGAAGCAGAGGGACCAGTCAGGGAAGCTGGTGTTTGATCCACTGACATGCCATTTGATGAGAGGGAGATACTTCAACTTATCGGTAAATATTTTCAATTTTATAGCATTAATTATGGTAATAATTTTCAATCAATTAGAAAAGTAATGGTATATCTTAATCGTTAATAGATGGCCAAGGTAACTTGAGTACCTTAAGGACGATACCAGTTAAGGAAGTATGGCATCTTCCTGAAGGTGTAAGAATTATTGTGCGGTTCAATGACCTACGCCAACCAATTAGAAAGGGTGGCGATTTGTTGATCCGGTTTGTTGGAGAGGTTGCAAAAATGGGACGGTTTTGTCCGCTCGGAGTAAGAGATTGGCGTACGATGAATGACCAATACAAAGCAGAAGCTATTGAGGTAATCCGAGTAAGTATTATTTATGTCTGAAGTTTACTTTATATATATGATATAATATGTATGTCTAAAGTTTTTGAACTTTATCATTGTATTAATTAAGGTTTTATACTCTTAATTGTGTTAATTTAATTCAATAGAATAATTGGCAATAGGTTCTTCTATCAAATTTTACTGTTCGAGTGAAATTTGGATATAGCACTGAAATGTGGTTGCTCTCTTACTAGTACAACTACTGCTTTATGCCTTCTTACTATTCCCTTGCCTTTTTATGACATTATTGTTGGATTTTATGTTTTAGGGAAAATTTTCAATGCCCAGTGATGTATTGATTGATAAATCAATACTACAGCATCTTGGCAAAATGTGGAGGGGTTATAAGACGAGCTTGAAAGCACAATATTGCCAAAGGAACAAAACTGAGGCTGAAGTTATTGCAACAGTGCCACGAGGAGTTAATCGTGACCAATGGATAACTTTGGTACATTTTTGGTTTTCTCCACAAGGTAAGATAAAATAATTTCTTTTTAAGTAATTTTTAATTGGTCAAAAAGGGGGAAGCAGATTGATATTGATTATGAATGTAAAGTTTTTCTTGGATTGATGTTGATTTCCAATGTCAGGAGAAGAGTAAATGCAGCAAAGAAGCACGTGCCAAGCAGAATCAGTTTCACACGACTGGTTCAACAAGTTATGACAATAAAAGAGATAGTTTTGTAAGGACTTCAGTACATGTTTAGTGTATTATTACTATCTACCTGTTAAATTAGTTAAGACTTATGTTGACGTGTTGATTGTAGGAAATTAATAAAGGGAGGAAGCCCACCAGTATAGAGTTTTACCAGGAAACTCATACCAGGAAAAGTGGTGGCTTTTTTTAGAACACGGTTTCACAAGAATTTATGGTGGGTTTTATTATTATCTCACATTTCTTTTAATTTAAATGTGTTTAATGTCTTTTTCTCTTCTTTGTAGGATACAGCTAGAGAAATAGTTGAGGCTCGACTTGGATCTTCTTCCAGACCTCGATCAGAAATCGAGGAGGAAGTATTTGTAGAGCTAATGTATGAACAGGAAAATTCGGGCTATCGAGCGGTAGGCTATGGATTTGGCGTGAAGAGGAGTGATATATACGGGGTCAGGGGTGAACTAAAAAAAAAGGGACTCGACCGTACCGGTGATCATGTCGAATTACAAAATATGAAAATAGAATTGGCCAATGTAAAGCAGCAAATGAGAAGGCTCCTGCCCATCTATGATGCTGTTTCTTCTGGCCAAGCATCATATGAAATGATAGCAGAAGGTCGAGCAATTATTACTGCGGTTGCTGATCCGGTAAGATAATCTATTTAATATGTATTTTTTTGTACTATAATGCAAATAATTGCCTTTCTAATCCTTTGTAAATAATGAAATTGATGATGTGAATGATTGAGACAAAAGGTGGCATTGGGGTTGGTACTTTTGGGAAACTATATGAATTTACCATGTGAAGCAAAATTTTGGATCAGATATGCTTGTCTTGCTGCTTGATAAGATGGTTTGGTTTTTGGATGTTTTGACACTTCTTCTACTAAATCTTTTCTCTAATATCTTCATTGATAATCCTCTTTCAATTTTCCCCATATGAGAATAGCCTAACTTTAGACAACTAGATATAATTTGAATCATGTGTGCTGTGCTTTGCAAGATGTGGCAGAGAGTGGAATCTCATGTGCTATATTGTCGCCTTAAGATGTTGCAGACTCTTCATTTGCTTCAAGCACATACTAGATAGAAATGAGAATGGAGGGCAAGCTAAATAGGTGGCAATCACATGATATGAAAGTCATGAGATGCAGCACAACCTAGGCCTCCCTCTATTTACTCCTACTTTCCTTCCAAAAGGGATTGTGGACACTTGAGGGTTGACGGGTTCCGATAAATGATTTCATGTGCTCATTGTTATTGATTTATGTGATAGTAAACTGGTAGATTGATATTTTGTACATAAGTAATGTTATTATTGTGTTGTCTATACAGGGTAGAGATGAATCGGGATCAGGTAACGGTGAACCCTCAAATTTTTTTGCATCTCCAAGCACGCCAAGCTCATTCTTTTGATTGATATATTTGTGAAGAATGTACTTGACTAAGTTAGCATTGTATATTTTTTATTTTTGGTTATTAGATTAATTATGTTGATATTTGGAGTGAAAAAAATCTCAAATTTTATATTGAACTATCAAAGTACATTGACAATGATGTAATATTTTGATTGTCGAATTCGGAATCTTATGAAAAATTTATGAGTTTAGTTGATATTTTTTTATTAAGTAATTTTGTATATATATATATATATATATATGTGTGTGTGTGTGTGTGCGTGTGTGTGTGAAAAATATGCACAAATAAATAGACAATACAGGCTGTTTGTAAAATGTCCATGCTAAGAAGTAAAAATAGGGTATTTAAAAAACTCAAAAAATCTCGACAATAAAAAACGCCGAAAACTATCGGCGGTTATAAGCGCCGAGATTCTCGGCGTTTATAAGCGCCGGTATTCTCGGCGCTTTTATTTTTCGGCATTTTCTTTCTCGGCGCTTGTCCTAAGTGCCGATAATGAAATTCTCGGCGCTTTTTTGGGCCGAGAATTCCAAAAAAAAGCCCGAGATTTACCCTTTTTTGTTGTAGTGTATGTCAAAGAACCAACTTTTCAAAAAGGTTAAACTGATGGGTGAAGATTCAAGATTGATTTTATCCCCTTAAAAGTAAAATTTTACAATTTTCGATTTCATCCTACGAGTTCAATTCTATAAACCCCTAATGATCCTAAGTAGAATCCCGATCCTAACAATCTTGGGGTTAAGAAAATACGAAAGGGTAGGGTTTGATTTCAATCTTACACCGGTATGGGGGAAAGAGTAAAATTTTCCCTTTTTTTTTTATCAACGTGTAAAATTTCTTTTCAATTGCATCTTTTTTTTTTTTATCATTTCAATTATTATACTTTTTAATTAATTAATAAGTATATTTTTGTATATAAATTAAAAAATTATCAAGTACAATTGAAATATACTGAAAGAGTCAAATATCAAATTAAGTATCAATTGGGATACTATTTGGTTCTCGAACTTGAATTACGGTATGGATGGATGAAATGCCAATTAAAAATTTTAAGAGAGAAAAAATTTGCAATAATAAATTTCAAAAAAAGTACCTAATTTTCAAAATTAACGATTTTAACTTTTTTGACCAAAATTTTACCGCTTACTTGAGCTTATTAACAACGGTTTATAGATAGAATTAACGACCTCATTTAGTGCCCATCATTATAAGTCCAACATGTACCACCTTTTAATGACGGTGTTTTAATCCGGTCACAACTAGGCATTGCATTCACACTTTTTACGACCAAAAAAATTCTAGTCATTATTTTTGGTCGCTAAAAGCTAGTTTTTTGTAGTAGTAGTAGTGATAATAATTAGGGTTTATTTACCAGGCACTAAGGCACCAGATTCTATTAGAACTCCGAAGTTAAGCATGCATGGGCGAGAGTAGTACCAGGATGGATGACCTCCTGAGAAGTCCTCGTGTTCCCAACCCTATAAGGTTGGGGATCCTCAAAAATAGCCCTCGGTAGGGTTACACCCCGAAGGGTAAGGCTGCGTACTTCCACCCCTCCCAAACCCCGCTTATGCAAGAGCCCTTGAGGCACTCGGTCTGTTGTTGTTGTAGTTGCAGTGACAATAATTGTTTGGCCCTTGTTCTTCATGAGTCTACTGGCAAACTTGGAAACGGATTACCATGATTGTGGGATAAATCAAGTTAGAACCTCACGTGAATGAACTCAACCAATCACTTGTTATGTTTTGTAGTATTTTCAGTGTATTTGACTTTGATTTGCAATTACTATGAACTTTAAACTATAAGACAATGATTTTAAGCAACAATAAAAGATGTTTCAAAAGCCTTTACATATAATCATGTTGCCAAAGATCTTTGGCAGCGAGAAACAATGTCTACATCCCCCCCCCCCAAAGACCAAGTTTAGGTGACACGAGAAGACTTTTCGTGTCACCCCGTGCCTATCACTATTGGTTTCCTCAATCCTCACAGTAATTTTGTAGGGATACACATTTAGTGTTTCATTTTTAAAAATAGGGAAAAGTTAAGTTTGTTTATTTTAACTCTTTTCATATGGGCTCATGTAAGCCATTTCCAAACCTTAGGTTTTCTCAAGATGATGGGCTCCACAACCACCACAATATCTTTAGCAATATCCATAGTCATAATGACAAAATCAAAGTCGGAACAAAGTACATATTGATTAAAATCCTATTGTCCCCTTTGTGCATCCTCTGATTTATGGATGTTTCTAAAGCGTTCATCCCTAAGATGGTTGTGCTTCGCTTGTTGGTCATACATGGTCTATTAAATCTGGGCGTGTTTCCTCTTGGAGAAGTCATACAACATTTTTGACTTGTCTTCTGTGGTTTCGATTCTCCTTTTGATACATGGCCTGGAAACACTTTCTTGGATAGCCATCAAGGTTAATACGCTCACTCTTTGAAATATTTTCATCATTGCCACTATTAAATCCATGGTTGAGACATCTTTCATCCTCTCAAGAGGCTTGACTATTCTTAGGTCAAGGTTTAGGATTCTGCTCGGGCATAGCTAATTCCACAACTTGCTCTCTCTTGAGTGTGGTTGTTTTTCTATAGAAACTTTAAATTTGGCCTTCTACTATGGTAACCAAACTTTTTAGTGGCCCTATTTTTAGATGCTTAAGGACTAACCTAGAAATGGTTATACAATGACTAAAAATAAATCATGCCAGAATTGCACGTAGTTGGCCTCAATTAATCACCTATTTTATTTTTTGGATATTTTTATGTGTTTGACTTTTTGCAATTAACATAAATTCTACCAATTCTCCAATTAAGAAGGCTTCCACAATTATATGTAGGAAAATATGGCAAATGAGCAACCAAATTCTCAAATTCGAGACACCAAGACTAATTCGAGATGGGGGCAAATAGAACTTAAATGACACAAAGAAAAAGCTGAACTCAATAAGCCTCTTATTACACCAACCTGACTTGAGACAAGATAATTAAACAACCGAAATTAAAAGACTCAGAGAAGAAGAATGAACCAAAGGAAGTTGCCGCGACGTGGAGTTCACCATTGTCCTAAGTCGTTTCTGACCCCACTATGGTACAAACGGGATTGTGAAGTACTCCAACTCTTACGATTAACACGGCACTCAATATAGGAGTGTACTCTCAAATGATGGGTTAGAGTATGCCCTAACTTGCTCAGTAACAAGAATAAGAATAGAGAGAATTTTCAGAGGCAAGAAGAAGAAGAATTTTGTATTTTTCTTGGTGTTAAACATCACTCCAAAGCATAGTATTTGTAGGCAAACAATACTTAGCGCGCAAGTAAGAATCAGTTAAGGATTGTGGGCAAGGAATCCGTCCATAATTAGGAAAGTTGCGGAGGTGGAAGAGCGCAAAATCTGAGCACAATCAAGGCAAAAATAATTGCGGAAGGACGCGGGCAGTTACAAGGTCAAAACGCATGCTCGAGCTTTAGTTTGCAGCCTCGAGCTCAAACCTGGACTAATGAACAAATGCTGGAGCATAACAACCTCGAGGTTAGACACAAGAGGACATCGAGCTCGAGCTCAAACCCAAGAGCTCGAGACTAGTCCTTGAACTCCCCTTGAGTTCATCTACAATAAGTAAAATATAAAGTTCCTAAAAACAAAGGTCCGAGTCCACACCACTCCATGACGCACTGGCTTGGTGAGGCGGGGTGAGCGGGCATGCTTTTGTAGTATACAAAACCCACTCTAGGCCCCTCAAGACTTTACCAAGTATAAGAAGAAGGATATGTATTAACTAGTCTTCCCTTCACTACTCTTCCTATGTGGGATAGAGGAAAAACACAAGATAGGAAAAATTGAAGCACACTACCTCGAAATTCTAATAATCCCCCACATAATTCAACTTTGACAAAAGGAAGAAAGAAAAGAGGTCACTAAGCAATGAGGCCCACACTTACGATACCACTATCTTTTGGACTTGAATTGGCACCTAGTGAACATGCATGTCCCACAACCACCCAAGGGTAAATATAGTCTTGAACCATGAACGGTAAAGAGCAAACACATCCCCTTCATGTGTTTCCCGGGTTAAAACGCACTTTGCAATCAGGACATATGAGGTCCTTCCCAACAAAAGAGATCCAATACTTGGGTACTCAGGATCGCTCTAAAGACGAAGCCCTTACTTTCAACAAAGGATGTCTTACCACCCCGACATTCCTGTAGGCAAGTCCATCATGTGTGCTGCCCCACACCACCACCATAAGATATGGACTGCATTAAGAGCATAGAACTCATCCTCAACATCATGGCAAGTCAATGAGTCCATCAAGTGCACTACCCCACACCATCACTACCGGCTATGGACAAAATTAAGAGCCTTAAACTCATCCTCACGTCATGGCAATAGCACTGTGTCCATCAAGTGCTGTGCCACACCACCACAATGAGCTATGGACGACATTAATAGCATAGAGCTCAACCTAAGAAGTCATGGCAGATTTGACAGATCCAAGCCACCAGCAGCATTATGTCGAAAGGCGCTAGGGTGGCTTAATCACAAATTGCTTAATATTGGCTTCGTTTGACCCATTGAACATCTAGAATACTCACGAGTTGAATATCCACCACGATTAAGGCGCACAAGTGGGCTTAAGCCCCATTCCCGCTACTATATCACATACTGCCTTCTTAGAAAGGCCTTTAGTAAGGGGATCTGCAAATTTTTCTCACTCCTTACAAACTCGAGCGAGATGACATTATTCTCAATAAGGTACTTTACTACACCATGTCTCAGGCAAATATGCCTGCGCTTTCCATTATACACCTCAATTTTAGCAACTCCAATACTTGAATGTGAGTCACAGTGCATCGAGACTGACGACGCGGGCTTCCCTTTAATAGAATTTCTCTAACCACATTCCTCAGCCATTCAACTTCCAAACCTGCCACCTCAAGAGCTATAAATTCCGACTCTATGGTGGATTCAACAATGCAAGTATGCCTAGAAAATTTCCAAGACACAACACCGTTAGCAAGCACAAAAACATAGCCACTAGTAGAGTTAATCTCATCATTGTCAAATATCCAATTAGCATCATAGTATCCCTCTAAAACAATAGGAAATCGTTTATAACAAACACTCGATTTCATGGTGCCCCGGAGGTATCTCAAAAGCCTGACCACAGCAACCAAGTGCTCATCACTTGGACTATAGGTATAAGAACTCAATCTATTAATGGCATAGGCAATATCGGGACGAATACAATTCATCAAAAACATTACACAACCATTAATTTTAGCGTATTTGGCATGTGACATACTATCACCTATAATCCATTTCAAGGGAGCATTTGGGTCATATGGAGTTTTAGCAGGAACGTCATCAAAGTGACCAGACTACCTTAAATATTTTTTTCACATAGGGGGATTGACTTAAAGTCAAACCCTTAGGCTATCTAACAATTTTAATACGAAGTATCACATCAGCCTCGCTAAGGTCTTTCATATCAAAGCATGAACTTAAGAAAGACTTTAGTAGCATTCACAATATTCACACTCGTACAAAAAATAAGTATGTCATCAACAAATAAGCAGATAATTACACAATCATTAACAACATGCTTAGAGTACACACATGCATCACCACTATTCACAACAAAACCATGCGTGACCAAAGTGCAATCAAACTTTTGATGCCATTGTTTAAGACCTTGCTTAAGAACATACAAGGACTTTACAAGTTTACAAGTTTACAAACATATAAGAACATTCAAGAAAGCAGTTTTGATGCCTATTTGATGTACTGGAAGGTTATGTACGGACGCTAGAGCAATCAAAACTCTTATAAAGGCTATCTTAGTCACGGGTGTACCGCTTGGCCATTAATCTGGCCTTAAATTTGTCAATTGACCCATCAACCCTCAATTTTTTTTTTTAAATACCCATTTACACCCTATGGGTTTGCATCCCCTAGGAAGGTCCATCAACACCCAAGTGTTATTACTCATGATTGAATCTAGCTCATTATTAATGGCCTCTCTCCAAAATGGAGCATCTATGGATCTCATGGCCTCATGATAGGTCTTAGGATCTTCCTCTATCATGAATGCATTAGCAGCGTGCTCATCAAAATTAGAGTGTTCAGACAGAAATGCAATAATGAAGTCAGATCCAAAACTAGTCTCAGTTCAAGCCCTCTTACTTCTTCTAAGTTCCTAAACCTCGAGTTCAGGAGCCGAATAACTAGATGAAGGATTAGATGCATCAGGCAAAGAAATAGGCAATGAAACATGCATATATTCTTTCATGGGAGACACATGCTCGAAGAACTCAGTATCTCGAGACTCCATGATCTTACCGAGCCCAGGGCTCAAGCTATTCAATAACATGAATCTATATGAAGTACTGTTCATAGCAATAACCAATAAATATAGCATCTACTGTTTTGGGACCTCCTTTACTTCTTTTAAATTTTGGTACCCCAACTTTAGTTAGACACCCCCACACTTTGAGGTATTGAAGGTTAGGCACATAGGCCTTCCATAATTCATAAGGTATTTTATCTAGCTTCTTATATGGAACCCTGTTAAGTACATGGCATGCAAACAACATGGCTTCTCCCCATAAGCTTGAGGGTAGGTCTAGGCTAATCAACATAGCATTCATTATCTTTTTAAGCATTCTATTCTTTCTCTCAGCTATATCATTCTGTTCGGGTGTATATGGGTCTAAAACTTCATGAATAATGCCACATTTATCACAATGCTTCTTAAGGAAGATAGTATTACACTCACCTCATCTATCAAACATAATCCTCTTGATTCTACAGTCTCATTAGTTTTCAACATCAGTCTCATACTTGAGGAACTTCTCCTCAGGCTCATCCTTAGAACTCAGGAGATACACCTTGGTGAATCTTGAATGGTCATCAATGAAGGTAACATCATACCTCTTATAACCTCTACTAAAGGTGTTCTTAAAGTCACCTAAGTCAACATACACGAGTTCAAGTCGGCTAGATGTTCATTTAGCTGATTTGGTAAAAGGCATTTTAGGGTGCTTGGCCTCGACACATATACCACATTTGTCAGGTTCGGTTAGACTATAGTTAGGAATGAAACTCATTTTTTTTATGCTTCTTAACCAAATTATAATTAACATGTCCGTACCTAGCATGCTAAAAATCCAAAGACTCAACAGTATAAGCAGAAGTAGATACATTCTCATTTATTTCAACATCAAGTACAAAGCGACCCCATTACAAAAACCCTTCTCCACAAAGTTGGTATTTTTGGTGATAAAATCATATTCAAAAGTCAATTTAAAACCAGCTTTGTTAAGTAATGCACCAGAAACAAGATTTCACCACAAATTAGGGACAAGTGGCACATATTGCAAAGATAAAAATTTTCCAAAGTTAAGTTTTAGAAGGACCTTTCCCTGGTCAAGAACGGGGATTGAACTAGAATTGTCCATGAACACACACTCCCCCACATCAGCTTTTCCATACTCATGCAATAGGTCCTTATTGGTGCAGATGAGCCTCGTGACACCAGTATCTACGACCCACTCGACCATGTTACTAACCATATTCTCCTTGGAGATCATGGCCACAAAGACACGTTGTCGGCGAGTTGGCCTGGGGTTTGTGTTCTTTGGGTTTCTTGATCCATATGATTTCTTGCAATCTCTCGAGGTATGGCCTATCTCGCTACAAGTCTAGCATGTTCCCCTGAATCATTTTTATCAACCTTTGAGGTTGTTTTGAGGTCTCTTGTCACGTGTCTGCTTCTACTTTGAGTTCGAGCTCGAGCTAGAGCCTCGGTTGGAATGTCTTTTATTCCATGGCTTCTTAAACTTGTCATTCTTTCCTGTACTCTTAGACTCAACCAGGTTAGGAGACATACATGAGTGTTCAGAGGATCTTTCTTTTGCTTGTTTTCGGTTCCAGCCCTCAAGATTGATATGGGAAACTAACTCTTGCAGGGTCATGTCCTTTTTATGTTTTAGTTGAGCCTTATTCTTTTCCCACGAATGAGGAAATTTCTCAATGAGACAATTAGCCTGAAATATCTCACACATTTATATTCCTTCATTAAGTATGTCAGCATACAAGTTTCAATACTCGTGGTTCTGATCTAAAACAGGTTTATCATCAATCATGGTGAAAGACAACCACTTAGCGCAAACGTATTTCTTAGCAGCGCTACTATAAATTTGGTGTAGAAGGGCTGTCATGTAATGCAGCAACATTCCCCTATAGGTTTGATTATCTTTCTCAAAGTCATTGCTCGACCTAGGAGGAGCCCTGTCACTTGAGAGGGTGTAAAGGACATTAATTTGTCCAAGGAAAAACTCCATCTTATCAAACCAAATTTTATAGTTTTTCCCATCTAAAGACTCAGTCTTTGACATGTCAGGAATGTAAAACCAGCATTAGCCATGTTTTGATTACACATTTTAATAAACGACTTAAAATGTAGGAGGATATAGGAAAATGGGCAGCCAAATTCTCAAATTCAAGACACCAAGACTAACTTAAGATCGGGGCAAATAAAACTTAAATGACACAAAGACAAAGCTTAACTTAATAAACCTCTTATTACTCCAACTTGACTTCAGATAAGATAATTAAACAACTGAAATTAAAATATTCAGAGAAGAAGAATGAACCGAAGGACGTTGCCACGCCTTGGAGTTCATCACTGTCGTAACTCATTAATGCCCCCACTATGGTACAAATGGGATCGTCAGGCACTTCGACTCTCAAGGTTAACACGGCACCCAACACAGGAGTGTACTCTCAGGTGATGGGTTGGTGTATGCCCCAACTTGATCAATAACCAAAGTGAGAAAATAGAGAATTTTCAAAGGGAAGAAGACAAAGAATTTCTATATTTTTCTTGGTTTTAAACATTTCCCCAAAGCACGGTATTTATAGGCAAAAAATACTTAGCATGCAAACAAGAATCGATTAAGGATTGTGGGTAAGAAATCCGTCCATAATTAGGAAAGTGGCGAATGTAGAAGAGCGTAAAAACCAGGCACAATCAAGGCAAAAAGGGTTATGGAAAGAGTGGGAAGTTACGCGGTCAAAAAGCATGCTCGAGCTCAAGCTTGTAGCCTCAATCTTGAATCTAGACTAACAGATAGATGCTCAAGCATAACAACCTCAAGGTTGGACACAAGAGGACCTCTCTTGCTCGAGCTCACGACTAGTCCCAAAACTCCCCTAAAGTTCATTTACAATAAGTAAAATATAATGTTAGTAAAAATAAAGGTCCGGGTTAAAAGAAGTCCACACCACACCGAGAAGAGCGGGTCAGCCGGCCCGTCAAAACGAGCGCTCACGCGTACGTGTGTTACATACAAAACCCACTCTAGGCCCCTCAAGACTTTACCAGGTACAAGGAGAAGGGTATATATAAACTAGTCTTCGGTTCACTACTCTTCATATGTGGGATAAAGGCAAAACACAAGATAGGCAAAATTGAAGCACACTACTCCAAAATTCCAACATTACCCAATATCTAGATAGACATGAAGGATATGGACCCAACTTGGTCACCAATAGGCATGAAGTAGCATTAAGCAGTCCTCAAACATCTTACCTTAAATGCTCAAAAGTTGATAACGAGGGCAAAGATAGGCCCAAGAACCTAGAAGCCTATCTTAAGTAATATTCAATCAGGTGGTTAGATTGACAATTTTGACTCATGATAGCAGTTCAAACCTAACAAGATTAATATTGAATGAACCAATTTGGATCACCTAGATCAATATCAACTCAATCTAGCATATGAAACAAAAGGCATATTAAAATACCTTCTCAATCACCTTCTCAATCACAATTATTGAAATTATCATTTCGTTGCAAAAGCAACATTGAAATACAAAACAAGTGCTCCTAAAAAGAAAGGGAAGAAAGACACAAATGTGCATTGAAATATAAAAGAAATGATTTTTATTGGTTGTGGAACTCCTACCTAAGGTTGCGATATACAAGGAAAATGTTCTCACATATGCATGGAATGTCTATGACCCTAAATCATTTTGCACCCTACAATCTCTTTTAGTTTGTATGTAAAGTCTTTGCACAACATGTTGATCCAGAAGTCTCGCCTCATATGCATCGCTATGGACCAAAATATTTCATTGCTATACAGTTCATCGTTCTCAAAAATTAACTTGTTTCACACAAATCACCACAGAAAAAAGGTCATCTGCACCATCTTCTTAAAATTGCCAGCTATACATCATTGCTATAAAACGTCTTCCACCCATTTGCGGTACTACAAACATTTCACGTTCAATAACAAAGCTGAGAATGGTGTTAATATTGTTAAGAGCAATCCCAGGTCAGTTATGTAGCTCTTCAGGTCCCACATTATTAGTCTTTTTCTTATTCGTCTAGAAGTTATTAGCTTTGCAAAAACGTTTTACATGTCGTGTCACTTTTAAAAATGTTTTTATGTGCCCTTTGAGCACATGTTAAGAGTACATCCATTATGATGCAGCACGTAGATGGAGAATTAGGGAAATGGAAAGGTTTAACAGTATTTCCTTAATTCTTATTACGAAAATAATAAAGAACAAGGGAAAAAGTAATTCAAATTCTCAAAACCCGAGAATAGGAGAAAACTCTAGAGAAAATAATGTAAACCTATAAAATTGAAGAGTCAGTTCCCAAAATAATGCTAAAAAATTAAAAAATTAAAAAAATAATGCCCAAAAAAAAATATTTCTAAATCTACTGTCGAACCGCGTTTGCAAAACTCGTTTAAATTTCAATAAAACCGGATCAAAAAAATGCGGTTTATTTAAGTATAAACCGCGTTTACTAAACGCGGTTCACTTCAACATAAACCGCGTCTACTAAATGCGGTTTACCCATGAACCGCGTCTACTAAACGCGGTTTATCCATGAACCGCGTTTACAAAACGCGGTTTAACATCAGGAATCCAAAATCCCCTTTTTTTCACTTATACTTACCATTATGCCGCAATTCTTCACTTTTTTGTTCGCTTATAGTTTTCATTATGCCACAATTTGTGATGATTATCATATTGATCCCATAATGGTAAGCTCCAACATCATAAGTGGAGGTCAAATAACTCCAATAATAGTACTAGAAAGATCTCCAGTGTATAAGCAAAAGAAAGGAGGAGGCGAACGACGTGACTGGTGGTGGGTTAACGAGAAAGAGGCAGAGAGACGGTGAGAGCAGCGGAGAGAGCACGCGTGAATGAATGGGCCGGGGTTTTTTAGATAAACATAGTAAACCGGGTCATAAAGACGCGGTTATGACCATTAGAAACCGCATCTTTATGACGCGGTTTTGTCTTTAATAAACCGCGTCTTAATGACGCGGTTTTGTCTTCAATAAATCGCGTCTTCATGATGCAGTTTTAATAATATAACCGCGTTATTAAAACTCGGTTTATAGAATGTTAAATGCGGTTTATGGACGCGGTTTATTAAAGCCGCATTTTGTAAACGCGGTTCAACAGTAGATTTGGAAATATTTTTTTTTCAGCATTATTTTTTTAATTTTTTTATTTTTTATCATTATTTTGGGAACCGACTCAAAATTGAATGAATCCCTAAATCCTAGTCTTCCTCTTTGAGGGAGAAACTAACCTAGAATAAAAGACTTTAAAAAATAAAGGATAAATAAAAGACCAAAAGATAAATATAAAATCAACTGCTAATTATTTAAACAACTAATATTTATCTATGTCTACTAACTAAATAATCTAATAGATGACAAACTCTTGAATCAATATCTCTAGTTGTGTATCTAGCTCGCCACGACCGAGATCCGCAAAGCCTATCAATCCGCCAAGCCCCATCCGCCAAGCCCAATCCACCACTATCAGGCTGCATCATTCTCCCTGAGTTGGAGAGAATTTGTCCTCGAATTTGGATCATCATTTGGGTTACTCTCACCAATCTATGCCTCTACACACCCGGCCCCCAACTCACCAAGCTCCAACTCGTCACGTTCACCCAGTTGTGGACTGTTGACCCAGTTCGCCATGACTTAAGTTATAGCCCATCTCCCCATGATGCGGGCTACTTCATCTTCCCTGGCTTGGAAAGAATCCTCCCTCGAATTTGCCAACGATGTTTCCAGAACATTCTCACCAAGTCAAGGGTCGCATCACTCTTGCCAATGTCTCGGTCACTCGCCATCTTCCACAACGGCTTGCAAGAATAGTGTATAAAGCATTTATAGCAATCCGACACAGTGTTGGCGGGGTCACCATGCTTATGTCCCCCAAGTACCCCTCCTCGAATTTTGAACTTAGTCTTCCACTTACCTTCTGAAGGAATTTGACTCTGGTGGTATCCGTTCTTCCGACTCCCTTGAAAACCCATGCCGAGTAGCTTCCCAACTTGGTGCTCAAGAGTCCCACACTCCATAAGGGTCACTCGGCAATGGGGCCTACTCGGTAAGGCAGCTTCAAGAACCCAATCCAACCAGCATTGAATCCCCCTGTTGGCGGTAAGAAATACACCAACCCTTCTCGACAATCATCCTCTGATAGAGGACTCCACCTCATTCAGCACTTCCTCCTCTTCGTAGATGGGCTCATCAAAAATAGGTGGAAAAGATAGATCAAGATAGGTTTGCTCATCAAAGATAAGCTCTCTCCGGAAATTCTCGTCTTGAACAATCTCCGCCACTATCACACCTTCGTCTTCAAACTCTGAAAATTCACCCCGAAGGCCGGACTCCGACCTCTGATCGCCTAAACAATAAGAGGCTCTGGTAATCGACCGGACTCATTTCACGTTTCACCCATGGCCTTCAACCTCAAGAAATGGATTGTGGAGACTCTCGCCCATATCTTCCTCGCCATCCCCTGCCGGTGGGTTGTGAGGCAGATCTTCAAGTGCTTGATCAGGATTCGTCCCCGATTGAATCAAGCACAGCTTGATGCGCTGAAATGTCTCTTCCAAGTCCTCGAATCTCCTCTCATTTTGTCGTTGAACATCACACTCAGATATGTCTCCGACAGTGGCATATCTTTGTTGCCCACGGGCCATCTCAAAAGTTACTTTGAGCTCTGATACCAACTGATGCAGCGTGTAAATGACAATTTAGGAAACCGAAGGTCCAAAGGCCTTCTTTTAAATTTCTATTGCTAAAACAATCAGAAACAAAGGAGAATAAAGTCTAACTAAATTCTCACACCTCGAGAATTAGAAAGACCACATAGAAGGGAAATTTTTCTAAGCAATTGAATGAATAAAACCCTAATTGGTCTCCTTTAAGTAGAGGAGTTTTCCTAACTAAGCTTAAACACTAAAATAAATTTGAATAATTAAGAAAACAAAATAAATAAATCTCAACGCTATTCCTAGCTAAAATTAAAGCAAATCTAGCTATTTTGTATCTTTTATCTAAAAGACTCTTGCACATGTACAACATTTTATTCGCCCGATCTCCTATTCGCTAAGATACGGACTGCAACATCGTCCCCGACCTGGAGAGAATTCGCCCTCGAATTCGACCCATTAGTCTTGTTAGCGAATGAAGATGTCCACGGGAAAAATGAACGGCTCCTAATTTATGGCCCGAAGTTTTTTTGATATAGAGGTGCCTTAGGTGGTGCTTGTGATGACGGTTGGATGGATGATATTTTTTGTGGAGCTAACGGGGTGGTTAAGGTTATACCGACGGTAAAGTTGGTGTCGATGGATGCGGTGGAAGTGCGGTCATTGGTGGTGGAGTTAGTTATAAGATCTCAGTATCTTTGATTGTCTCCTCATTATAGATGGGCTCATCATAGGTGAGCTCATCAAAGATATGTGGAGAAGATAAATCAAGATTGGACTCATCATATGTGCTAAATATAGGCTATGATATTGTTAGGGGTTGAAACTGATTTTGTGGGATTGGTTTGGTTGGTGAAGGTGGTGGCCGTTTGGCCATGGAGGATGATCAATGGTGGTGGTTGTCGAAGGTTTCCTCTATTTTGTCCTCTCCTCGCACCTTGGTTGGTTGATGAGGTTGAGCCATAAGTGTTTGGTTGAGATTCACACCCAATTGCACCAAACACAGCTCAATTTGTCTAAATGTCTCTTCCAAGTCCTTGAATCTCCTCTCGTTCTGTCGTTGAATATCACGCTCCTATATGTCTTCGACTGTAGCGTATCTCTGTCGCCCACGGGCCATTTCAGAAGTCGTTTCTGAGCTCTAATACCAACTGATGTAACACGTAGATGGAGAATAAGGGAAACAGAAAGGTTCAATGGCCTACCCTTAATTCTTATTGCTAAAATAATAAAGAACAAGGGGAAAAGTAACTCAAATTCTCACAACCCGAGAATAGAAGAAAACTCTATAGAAAATAATATAAATCTATAAAATTGAATGAACCCCAAAATCCTAGTCTTTCTCTTGTTTAAATAGAAAAAAAAACTAACTTAGAATAAAAGACTTAAAAAGATAAAGGATAAATAAAAGACTAAAAGATAAATATAAAACCAAGTATTAATTATCTAAATAACTAATACTTATCTATAGTCTGCTAGCAAAATAACCAAATAGATGACAAACTCTTGAATCCGTACCTCTAGCCTTTGTATCTGGCTCTTCACGACTAGGATCTCGCCAAGCCTATCAATCCGCCTAGCCCCATCCGCCATTATAGGGCTGCATCAAATTTTGCCTTTATTATCTTCTTTTTCAATGATATCATAAATATAATTATAACTTCATGAATGATATGTTAGTGTTCAATGTGTATATATATATATAAAAAATTATGAGTTAAATATAAATAATAATTCAATGGGTTATTTACACTAAAGGAGCTAGTACTTTTCTCATTGTGTCAATTTAGTCCCAATACTTTTAATTGTATCAATTTAGCCCTTCACTCGAATTCAAGTTAAGTATTGACGTAATTTTTTTGTGGCACAATTTCGTTAGATGCAAATAATTTACTAAAAATCCACCTTTTGACTCAAATTAACCCAACTCATGGCCGAATCATTAAAAATTTTATTAAAAACTTAACATAAATTTTACTTCAGGGACCAAATTGACACAATATCAATTGTAGAGAGACTAAATTCGCACAATTAAAAGTACAAGGACTAGGCTGACACAATGGAAAAAGTATAGGGACTATTGGTGTAAATAACCATAATTAAATTGATTAAATAAAAAAAATAATAGTGTAATTAATATTTTTCTAACACGTGTCTTCTTAAAATCAGAGAAAGAAGATTCCCACTTAAAATCAATCAAGAATCTTAAAACAGTCAAATGAATAAGAAAGCCGAGAAATTATTACATGACCAAAGGTCACCACATCATCCATGCCAAGTGGTGACCCTGTCCAATAAAAAATTTTGTGTAACCAAATTAATTTTAACTCTAAAAAATCAGAGTAGGGGAAGTTATTTCCTAATTTTTTGGTGCCATTTTTTATAATTTGACACCATGTTTCAAAATAACCCCAAAGTTGAGGGAATAGCTTCACATATCTACTTTTTAAATTATAGAAAATTATATCAAAAAATGAGCACATAACTCCCCGTACTCTCATTTTTAGAATTAAAATTAATTTCTCACTTTAAAATTAAATTATATAAAATGGCACTAAAAAAAGAGAGAATAACTACCCATATTCTTAATTTTTAAAATTTAAATTAGTTTATCCTATACAAAAATTAATGACATTTTCTAACATGTGCCCAATGCTTAATCTTTATTGGCATTTTCTAACTCTCTAATTAATGTTTAATCTTTATTTAATGCTTTTTCTCGCATGTTCTATACTGTAGCGATTGAAAACGCCTAGAAGTTGAAGGGTTTAAAATTTTGCTATTTATATGACGGACTTAAGCATTTTTGTATAAACATCAAATTATTATACAAAATATTATATATTTTCTAGTAACTTATAGAAGTGTTGGTATCAAGTCCGCATTATACTAAATTAGTAGAATTTCAGGTATGTATACATAATTATGTTACTTTATTATAATATATAACATATACTCTGATTTACTAAATAACTTTGTTTTTTTATTTTATTATGACGTGGCTTTTATATGCTTAATCATAAACAGAAAGGCTTCGTCTATTTTTGATCTGAACAAGCTACCTGAAGATATAAACATCAATGATTCGAGAAAGGAAATAATGGACTTGATAGAAGCTTAATATATAGATTTAAGTGGAAAGAAGATAGTTGGTTCTTGTGAACATAATGATGAAAATGTATTTGAAAATATTATCGAACCTTTCGTTGGACAATGCTTTATTAGTGAAGAAGAATCTCTCAGCTTTTATGAAAAGTGTGCTAGATTGAGTGGATTTTCAGTTCAGAAAGGCCGATTTACATCTAGAGATGGAAAAATGAATAGAAGAGATTTCTTTTGCCATCTTGAAGGAAAGCCTGACTTGAAAATTGTAGGCTTATCTAAGGAGCAAATAAATAGGGCATCATCTAGATGTGGATGTAAAGCACATATGCGAATTATAGTGCGAAAATATTTTGACATTTTCCTTGAGGAATATCATGTTACAGAGTTCATAACCGATCACAATCATGATTTATTGCCACCAGAACAAGTGCGTTTTCTTTCATGCTATTGTACTATTTCTACTGAAGATGAACAAAGCATTTGTCATGTACCTTAGTAAGCAAATAATGATGAATTAGTTGAATTCAATAGGTTTTGGGGGAAAATAGGAAATTGGCGGGAACAAGTAAATTGGCGGGAAAATTAGTTGAGGTTGTTAAGAGAGTGATTTAGGCCGGAAAAAATGGTTAGTTTTGGAGGGAAAATTGGTTAATTCTTTAAGTATAAGTATAGATGAATTGTGTAAGTCTTGGACATGATTTGAATGATAATTGATACTATTTCTCCTCTTCTCATCTATTCTCCACAATTCTCTTCTCATCTCATACTCTAACTATCCTAATCCCGGTTGTGATCATCCGATCATAACAATTTGGTATCAGAGCTTCGATCTTGGCACCAGAGCTTGTGTAATTGCATCTGATCAAGTTGAATTTCGCATTCAATTAGGTTGAATTTGCATTGATCAAGTGAAATTGCCTCAATCAAGCATGGCCGAGGCTACAGACTTGAATCAAGCAGAGAAGTTAGCTCAAATGCAGCAGCAGTTGCGCGAATTGAGTCTGGCAGTTAGTAGAGTGAATCAATCACAGTGGCAAATGCAACAACAGCTAACAATGATACAAAAACAAGTTTGTGGCCAAAATATACCTGCGGAAGCTAGAGCTGATTCATCTCTGAATGTTGCGGCAGAGAATCAGGTTGATGTTGCAGCTTTGTATTCTGATGTTAATGTTGAATTGGTACAGCAGCATCAAAATTTGAAGATTCATGATAACGAGGTAAGGTTGGTGAGATATCTTGATGAAGTCGCTCCAACATTACAAGTGAAGGATCAAGTTGAATCTGAAAATCGTGACGCTGCGATACAACAGCAACTTCTGTTTGAGCTATGTTACAATAGAAGTTACGGCAACTCTACAAAGGTAGATGCAAACTCAGCAAGGAATCTGAATGATCGAGCTAAAGTCAAGGAGCATCCTCCAATGGTACCACCAAATGTCAGACCTCCGGATCCAGGTAGTGGAATGCAAGTTGTCAAGGATCCAGCAGTTGGACAGCCTGAAGTGCCGATTGAGACCTTCGATGGACAACAGCCTCGTTCTAGGATTGAGATTTGTCAAAGGTTTGGGAATCAAGATCCGAGGAAGGTAATAAATGAAATTTTTAAGGTGATTCAATTGAGTTCTATTGAGGAATATATGATCCCGTTTAAGGAATTAAAGGCAAGGATGATGTCTATACACCAAGGGACAAGTGAGGAGTATTACGTGTCTCATTTTATTGATGGCCTCAAGCCTAAGCTCAAACATATAGTAAAGGCCCTTAAACGTAGCACTATGACTATGGCATATGCCAAGGCAAGTTTGTTTGAGCCCCTAGCTTTTCCTCAATCAAAAGTAGAACGAGACAAGATTGATCAAGTGGCAAATGAAGCCCAAAATACTGCAAATTTAGCACCAATTCAGGGTAAAAGTGCAGTTCTAAATTCTGTTGTTCATGATAAATTGGTGCAAATACATGATAATGCAGCAAAGCTAAAGGCTACATCAGTGAATCCAACTGTTGCAGCAATAATTTCAAGGATTCATACTGAAGTGCTTGGCAGTAAGTTGTTAAGGTCAAAGTTTGCAGCCAATCCTGGCAGTATGTGCAAACTAGTTCACTGCAGCAACAGCAAGTAGGAATGCAGCAGCTTGTTGAGTGGAGTACGGGTGATTCGAGCTATGGGTTATAGCAGAAGACCTCCTGATTTCTTGAGTTCTATGGCAAATGAAGTTGAGAGATGGAGCATTATCAAGGAAGCAAGAAGGAGACATCCCAAATTTGAGAGTAAGGCACTTGATACTTTTCAAATACAATGTTGGACTCAAAGAGCTGCTAAATACTCTTGTTCGTATGGCAAGCTTGGTTCACAAAGATTTTGGCAAAATTTTGTGATGAAATTGTGGAAGGTGAATGGGGAAGAGGTTGGTCAATTGGATAAGGTGGGCCATAATGCTACGGTGAGAAAAATTGAGCTTCAAAGTATCCCAGATATGGTAAGCTCACTCTGCAACACAATCAAATCTCTTATTGCAACATCATTGGCAGCTCAGAAGTATTCGCTTGTTAGTACTGGTTCAGCTCAAGGGAGTTTTGGAGAAATGAATAATGTCATATGTCCCTTCACCGACGAGAAAATGGTTGTCCTCTGTAATGTTTTCAGCATAAAAATAGACTCGTGCAGCATCAGATTTGGTTGGTCCTTGGAATTTAGCAACAAAGAGGGAATGGTTGTAGGTGGTGTGCTATGTGGAAGGCAGGTCCCTATTCCTTCAGTCAAGGAAGAAACAATGCAATTAGACCACTGGAAGTTCAAGCAGTTGACTGTCAAGACAACTGAAAGCTATGTACAGATCACTATGAGGCTTAAAGGAAGTGCATTTCAGGGAACTGAACAATTATTCGCTATTAAGGGGCAAACAATGGCTCAAAATTTTTTCTCCCACGTCAGATGCAAGTTGGCACTTCAATTCATCCACGCTACAAATTTCTTAATTAGATTCTTGAGGGCAAGAATCTCTGAAGGGGGGAGTATAGTCATGTACCTTAGTAAACAAATAATGATGAATTAGTTGAATTCAATAGGTTTTGGGGGAAAATAGGAAATTGGCGGGAACAAGTAAATTGGCGGGAAAATTAGTTGAGGTTGTTAAGAGAGTGATTTAGGCCGGAAAAAATGGTGAGTTTTGGAGGGAAAATTGGTTAATTCTTTAAGTATAAGTATAATTGAATTGTGTAAGTCTTGGACATGATTTGAATGATAATTGATACTATTTCTCCTCTTCTCATCTATTCTCCGCAATTCTCTTCTCATCTCATACTCTAACTATCCTAATCCCGGTTGTGATCATCCAATCATAACAATATTCTTTTATGTAAAGAAGCCAGGCTTTGGGTTAGACAGATAGTGCGAATCATGGAGCTTGACAAAAATGTCAATCATGGGGATCTTCCATATTTATAAAAGGACATCCATAATTTTTTCAACAACACTAGTAAAATTTTGTTGGAGAATGATGTAATGGATTTGCTTGAACATTGAAAACGTGCCAAATAGGAGGACCCTAGGTTTCAATATTCTTTCACAATAGATGATCAAAGAAGATTGGAGCATATTTTTTGGTCATTAGTTCATTGTTTTGATTGGCACCAAAAGTTTGGAGATGCTATTGTATTTGACACAACATATAAGATGAATTCTTATGACATGCCTTGTGGTATTTTTGTTGGTGTTGATAATAATGGAAGAACAATACTTTTTGGATATGCTCTTCTACGTAATGAAACAGTGAAAGTATTTAGATGGCTAATGAAGGTAAATAATAAAACACATATAATTTTTATTTTTTTTTTCTACTATATAGCATAGATTTATGATATTGTTGTTCCAATATACATGTTATTTCAATGCCATACCTTTGTTACATTGATGAAAAAGCCACCCAACACTATTCTCACTGATTACAACCCATGGATGACAAAAGCCATAGCAAGTGAAATGCCTTCAACAAAGCATGCTTTTTGTATATGGCACATAAATTCCAAATTTAGCAGTTGGTTCACTTCAACTCTACGAAATCAATATTCAAGTTGGTGCAATGACTTTTATAAGTTATATAGGCTTGACAATGTTGAAGAGTTCGAATCTCAGTGGCCTTTGGTAGTTATGAAATATAGTTTATATGCCAATCAACATGTAAATGGTTTGTACTAGATCTAGAATTTTTGGGTCCTACCTTATCTTTGCCAACACTTCTTTGGTGGTATGACAACTACTAGATGATCCGAGAGTATTAATGCATTTATCAAGCATTTCACCTCTTTTCCTTCATGCTTAAGCCAGTTGATTAGACAAGTAAGTGTTCTTTTATATAATATATGAAAATATCTCTAACTCTAACCATTGAAATTATGTTAATGCTTTTATCATGATGTCAATTTTTTATTTATATTTAGTTTTAGGTTGATCTAGCTATTAAAGACATTAAGCAAACACAATTACATGATACTATGTTGGATACATATAGAGGATCCTCTTTAAGAACTTTTTCACCTTTGGAGGAGCAAGCTCAAAGTGTCTTCACAAAATTTGCTTTCAAGAAATTTCAAGAACAATTTAGAATGGCAACCTAATACAAGATTGTGCAAGAAAATGGCATGACTCTTATAGTGCAACACTATAAGGAGTTTAGTAGTCAAATGCATGAAGTCTTTTGGGATGGCAAGATGGCAACTTGTAGCTATGACCACTTTGATTTTATCGGAATACTTAAGTAGTCATATATTAATGGTGTTTCTTCACAAAGGTTGCTTTGTAATCTTATCAAGATACCTGCCGCTTCGTTGCTATCGAGATGAATTGCAGAAACCGGAAGCTATCATCTTTCCCCGTGAAATTGCAATGTCCAATGTTGAGAGGTCTTCTGATGTGAATTGTGTATCAGCTATGCGTGACATTATTCTTTGTCCACCAAATTCAACTACAAAGGATCGACCTAAGATGAAGTGAATTAAAGGCGGAAAAGCGCTAGGAAAACAGGTGAAGGCTTGTGGCTATTGTAAGCAAATTGGCCACACAATTATGAAGTGTCCCGAGAAGGAGAATGCCGAGGTTGCATCAAATGCACAATTGACTATTGGTCAGGAGCCAAGAACTCCAGTTACGAGGGCAACGAATGAAGGGTTGGATGCCGAGTGGCAGACGTCAGAACAGGTCTCTCTCCATTTCAATGGCAGGATATTGGGAAGTGGACCATGGGATGCCTCTACCCCCCATGCCACATTGACCCATTATGATCCACAGCCTATGACCCAACTTCCAGTTCAAGACGTACGAGAAAATCAGCATCGACCTCTTATGCTACCATTGGTCTAGAATGATAAAGCGGTATCAGCACAGTCTAATACCCAGATAACACATCAAGAGAATGTAGATCCTGGAAACACTAGTGACAATGACTCCGATACCTCTGGCCCAAAATTCCCTCCAGACTTTGAGCCTCATGTATTGATCAGACACTTGTGTAAAGAAGATAGTTTGCCCGAGAATCATAATGAGACAGCACCAGCTATGGAAGAGCCTCAAACAGCTTGGTGGAGGAAGGAAAAACTAATAACATCAAAGAGGGGCAAGAGAGCTCTGAAGCGCAAGTTGAAGGAGAAAGAGAAGCGGGAGCTTCAGGAATTCCTGAAAGACATGTCACCCAAGAGTAATGCCGGAAAATCGACAGACACCTCGGAAAAAGAAAAAACGAAAAATGGGGAATCAGAACAGTAGCGCTAATTATGATGAGAAGATCATAGAAGCGGAGTATGATGAGAAAATTATGGAAGCGGAGCGAGTAATAGAGATAGGAAAAAGGGTGGGCTTCAATTTTGATAGTTTTGACCCTCCTATGGTGGCAGACATACTTGCTAAATGATGTGGAGGGGTTGTTTTGTCGAGGCAATTGGGCAGCTTCAGTCTTGCTTCCGATTCTTGTGCTGATCTTCTAGTTCATCTCCCGATGAGGTCTCTGTCTGAGTTGTTCTTGCTCGCTGTTTTGTCCCATCTCCCTGTGTCTGATCTGGTCTTGTTCTCCGTGTCTGCTGTGTCGTGTTTGGGGCGTCCGTCTTTTCCTAGTACTCTGTCCTTTTGTTTTTTGTTGTTCTTTCTGGTCCCCGTTTTGTTACGGTTCGACTCAGGCCTCGCCTAGCGAGTGGTCTATTTGTATGGCGATTTTGTCGCAATTTATAAAAAAAAAAAAAAAAAATCAAATGTCACAAATAAGAGAAAAGAGGTTATGGATCATGAAGACTTGAATCCCGCGTTTTCTTTAAAATTTTAGAGTTTATTTTATCATTTGAAATTTTTTATTTTTATCGTTTAATGAATCGAATTAATTACCTTATATTAAGAGTTCATTTGAAAAATATTTGGACAACACTTTAATTGTTGCAACGTAATTCAATAAAGTATCGATCTATTATTATTCAAAAAAAAACTTGGCATGTTTATATAATTAAATTTCGAGACTTACACCCTATGCAGTTATTTGAGCTATGTAAAATAAGAGAAACCAACATGTTTGTAGTTATTATACAAATATATAATATTTTTAATTTAATGTATTTCTACTTAAACTTGCATATACAAAATTAAAATCAATATTCATGTACAAATTAGCAACAATAAATTTAAGAATTGCTTTTTTTTTTTTAAGTAATAAATGCTATTAACACATGTACAATTAACTAATAATTAAAATGCTTAATAGTCATGTACAAATTAACACATGTTTTTAAATCATTTAATGCATTTACTAAAGACTAGCCCGTGCCCAAGCACCGAAAATAAATTTACAATTAAATGAGGTCACCACTTGACATGGATGATGTGGTGACCCATGATTATAGAATAATTAGGCCAGAGGTGAACATTTGGTGGGTCGGGTCGGGTTTGGGCACTAATTCACAAGACCCATTAATACCCAACCCTGACCCACAAACCAATTGCATTCCAGGTTTGGGTTGGGTTGGTTTTGGGTCTTCATGGATCAACCCATAGATTGATATTTAATGAGATATTTAACTTCGGTATGCTATTGAGTTGGTTTTAGAAGGTTGTGGATTTCAAAACATGATATAATTATTGGATTGAGAACTGAGTTTCTTAATTCAAATATTTAACATATCATATTTGTTTTGCTGACAATCTGTTTTAGGATTTTATTAACCAAAAAAATTCAACTTGTACTCAAGCTTAATTGATATGCCCCCATGGTCATACTCATGCAGGCCAATCCTAGAGTGGCCATGATGTAGCGATTCTGGTTAGATTAACACAATTGTTTTGAAAGCGAGTAAACATAGCTAATATTTTCACAAATTCACAATTAGTTTGCATATGGTTCATAAGTAGGGTGATGTGTTTCATATCGCTTAGCACATAAATAACTTGGCTGGAAGGGTAGTTAAGCAGTTGTGGTCATTGATTTTGGCGGAATTTCATATGTCGGTTAAGAGTCGGTTGGTTTAGTTAGCTTAGTTTGGTAGGTTGGTTAGTTTAGTTGGTTGCTTTGAGTGCTTGCTTATAAATAGGCTATGATTCATTGTATTGAGGCATTGATTGATTGTTGAATTGAATGAAAATATTTTCTTTCCTCATCTCTACTCTCTCTCTTTTCTCTTCTTATCCGCAATTCTCTTTATCAACCCTAGTTATGACCCTAGGATCATAACAAGGTAGTTGTTTTGTGATAATAAGTATGGTCGACACAAGAATTTTCCATCCACTACTAACCTCGGTTATTATTCTAACTCATGTTCAAATACTCTGATCAAATAAAGAAACAAGAGTTCTAATTTTTAAAATATAAAATATCAATCAAGTACTTTGAGATTTGGCCGTACCTTGACATTTCAATATATACAACAGGGTACCTTGAGAATTTAACAATTTGACACTTAGGTATCTTAAGGTTTAAAATTTTATCAATCAAATCTTTTTTGTCAAAACTTGATAGATTTTTATTAAAAAATGCTAAAATAAAACATAATTCCAATGATATATTACTCTTTTTATTAAAATTTGATGATATTTTGCCAAAATGCTAACATAACACATAATTTGACAATATTTAGGTAATTTATATCAACATTCAAGGAATTCTTATCGCAATTTGCTAAGTTTTTGTTTAAAAATTGGCATGAATTATACATGTTATCGTAATTATTACATCATCATTTTTGGTATAAAATTGGTCAGATTTTTATAAAAATTCATTAAATTCTGACTTAGGGTACCGAGGTAACAAAATATTCTAACTTCATGATACTTCATTGTATATATTAAATTGTCATGATATTTAGGTGATAAATGTTCAAATCTAAGGATACCTATGTAATAATTTCACTTTTAAAAATTTTAATTTATAAAATTTTTTATTAAAAGGTAATGTATCAAAAATACTCTTAATGATGAAGAATTATCCATGGGTAACCTAAAACCCACTCAAGTACACATGGATATTTATCATTAGGCCCATTAGAAACCAAATTCTAAAAAGAGCCAAAACCAACCCAACCTAATCTCCTTGGATAGGTTGGGTCATGGGTATACCTATACTCATGAACAGCCCTAAGCCACATTGAACAAAGAACAACAAATACAAAAAGTAATGGTGTTAGTTTAGATTTTGGACCGAGTTCCGAGCCCAAGAGAGGGTTTCACTTACTGGGCAAGAATCAGGTGTTGTGGGAGAATCCACAGAACCTTTAGCAGTGGGGGGCAGTGAGCATGGTTGTTAAAATCGGGATTCGCATCGTAGAATCGTACGATTCTATGATTCTACCTTAGTCCATCAATTCAAATCGCTTAAAAAATCGTATTTAATTAGAATCGGAGTAGAATCGGTCAAAAATCGGTAGAATCGCAATAGAATCGGTTGAATCGCGATTCCACCGATTCAAGCTATAAACCCAGAAAATCTTTATATATAGAATCGGTGGTGAGGGCCTGGTGGTGAGTGGGGTGACTTGGGAAATGCAGCACGCTGGTTCGAATCCCTAACTAAGCAATCAAAGGTCCTTCTTTTTGTATTTTTGTTTTAGAGCCCTTTTTTTTTTTTTTTTGTATTTTTACATATAATATTAAATATTATATATTTTAGCAAAAATTCTAAAGCTTTACATATATTTCAAATTCTATATAGACCATTGGGCTTTACATATATTTCTAATTCTAGAGCTTTTTTTTATTTTTTAATATAATATTAAATATTAAATATTTTAGCAAAAATTCTAAAGCTTTATATATATTTCTAATTCCATATACATCATTGAGCTTTATATATATTTCTAATTCTAGAGCTTTTTTGTATTTTTGTATATAATATTAAATATTAGATATTTTTGCAAAAATTATTACTAAATAATATTGTATATGCTAATCTTTCAAATTACAGATAACTTATTCATACACACATTTCAAAAATTTTAGTTTGTATAAAATTACTTCAAATTAATTATTTTAACTTTCTCAACTTTGTACTTAGATCATATAAGTTATATATTTCTACTTCTGTTTTTTACATCAATTATTGTTCAAGTTTAGTCATATAATTGCTGTCACCTTTATTTAATGTACAAAAAAAAGTCAAAATCAAACAAATGGCATAAAACCCTAAGATTAAACACTCTATTAGTGTCTCTCCTCCTGAGTTCCGACTCCTCCTTCTTCCTCCTCCCACTCAATCACCATCAAAAGCAACCACCGCGCTTTGGTTGTCCATGCGTCCAACTACCATGCTTTCCGTCGGCGCCACCATTATCGTTGGGACACCCGCCACCATGTTAATGTTAGAATAATGTTACTCTTTTTCTTATCTTTGGGTCCAATGTATTGTAAAATTACTGTGTTTTAGACTTTTTGATATTTTTTATCTTATATTTAAGAATTATTGTACTAATTTTGTCAGTACAAATAATTTATATACACATAAAGTAGAATCTTACGATTCTCGATTCGATTCTACAATTCCGATTCTGATGACCCCTCATTGATTCTACGTAGAATCCCTATTTGACAACCTTGGCAGTGAGTAAATTTTAAAAAAATTATTAAAAATTTAAATTATTTTTATAAAATAACTTTAATATATAAATTCATTTGCTTGATTATTTATTATTTAAGTACCAGATAAAATTTTTGTTAAAAATATCGAAATAATTTATATATATTATCATTATTATTCACTGTATTTATGCCAATATGGTGAATAATAACGATAATATATACAAGTCATTTCAATATTTTCAACAAAAATTTATCCGGTACCTAAACGATAAATAGTCAAACAAATAAATTTATATATTAAAATTATTTTATATAAATAATTTAAACTTTAATAATTTCTAAAATTTACTAATTTAAACTTTTAATAATTTTTTAAATTTACACCATCTCTCTCTAAGTCGGGGGTCAAGAGAAATAGCTTCTCTTCAAGGTAACACCTTAAAGGAATAAAACTGCTTACATTCATCCCTAAAATCCTGCTCAAGTGGGAGCCTTTAAAACACTGAATTACTTCTTGTTGTTGTACTCTCTCTCCTCCCCCTATTTGCTACCTATTCCGTTTCTGAATTTCATGTGCCCTATCACTCTTGGTGATCTTTTAGGCAAAGGTTATTGACGGGCATAATTATTATTGGTAGAATAAAATTATTATTTTTAAGATAATGTTGTGGGTTTTATTTTTATGCTATATTATTATTTTGATAATAATAATTTTTGTCTAGATAATAACTCCTCATTTTTAAACATTGTAAATTATAAAGTAAGTTTTTTCTATTTTAGTTTTTGAAGTTTAATGAAATAAAAATAGAAATTTAACAAAATATTATTTTGAAAATCTGGTTTTCATTTCTCAAAAGTTAAAAGAGAAAACCAATAACAATCCCAAAAGGCCTAACTAAACTTAGGTCATGTTTGGTTGTAGCTGTTAGCTAATAGGTAATGTGTTTAGTAAAATTAGATATAGAAGTTGGTGGATTATTGTAAAATAATAAATGTAATTTGAATTCATAGAATTTGAAAAGCTAAAAGATAAATTATTTAGCTTTTGAAAAGCTGCTTTTCAAAAGCTAGATGCTACAAGAAATGCCAATAACAAAATTTTTACCAAACAAAACTATTAGCTGTTTGATTAATAAAAAAACTAAAAGTTATAAAAAGACTATAAAAAATTACTTGCCAAACATAGTCTTATTCACAATACGATGTTATTTTTACTAGACTCAATTTTGATGTAAATCTCACACAACTTGTAAGTTTTTGCTTAAATTGAATTGATCGACATGCGCGTAAAACATAAATTGAATACAGTTCAATAATACCGATAGAAGTGTCCAAGCCTAATGCAAAGGGCTATAACAAGTACCAAGAGAAAACAATCTAATGCGTTGGAACATTTCTAATTTCAAGTAGGTTAACATTTGGGATGATAAATGGATCCCCATAATTCCGGGCTTCCACCCCTTGTTCCAGCATCCCCCGGACCGGGCTCCTGCCACTATGGACCGGCTGATCCACCACGGCAGCAAGAGCAGGAATCAGAAGCAGCTGGCCGAGCTATTCGACGAAGGCGAAGCAGCCTTAATTGCTTCTATTCCAGTGGGGGACTCTTCTTTGGATGATTCCCAGATCTGGCACCACTCTAGAGATGGTTCATACTCGGTCAAATCCGGTTATACTCTTTGGAATGGTGATCGTATTCGGGTATCTGATTTGTACCGCCCTTCATCCTCCTCCTCGGTCTCGAATCCCAAGGCTCTGTGCTCCTTATGGAACCTCCCCATTACCCCTAAAGTTAAGCATTTCTTGTGGCGGGCTTACTCTAACGCTCTCACTCCCAATGCCAATCTGACGTCTAGAGGAATTTATCTTTCCCTTTTTCGTACTCACTGCGGGAATGAAGATGGGACATTGGAACACATTATTTTCTTCTGCTCCCCCTGCTCGCCCAACTTGGTTTTGTTTTGAGTTGGGCTTTAAATTGTCTATCGAGGGATTCTGTTGTTTCAGATCGTGGTGGGACCACATTTGTTTGGATTTGAAGCTTCCGCAGGTATCACTGTATATGAATGTTTATATTTGTTGGGAGATTTGGAAAGCTCGGAACTCCTTTGTTTACAAGCGAATGGGCTATGATCCTAGGGAGATGGCTTCGTGTGCTTCCCGTGCTTCATCCGAAGCCGTTTCTCTGCTCTCTAGAACTGAATCTCCCCATGGTCTCGCACCCCAGCCCACCTTTCCTGGTCATTGATCTCCTCCGCCTTGAGGATTTATCAAAATTATCTCAGATGCCGCTTGGAACTCATTGCAAAGTAAGGCCACGTTACCAGTGGTTGCTAGGAACTCGTATGGATCCCTCGTTGGTGGTTGGTGTGGATCCGTCAATGCTTCCTCAACTTTGATGGCAGAGGCTCTAGGGGTCCATGCTGCTTGTTCGCTTGCTCAGTCTTTTGGATGGTCAAAAGTTGTCTTTGAATCGGATTCCATGAGCCTTGTTTAGTTTCTTCATAAGCTAGGTCCCCCTCGATGGGAGATCAAGACTGTTGTTGATGATGTTTTAGCTATGGTCTCCTCCTTCAAGTCTTTTTTCTTTTGTTTGGGCCCCGAGAAGTTGTAATAGGGTGGCCCACTTTGTTGCTAAACTTTATTATTTCCCCTCATGTAATCATGATTGGTGGAGGTTTGTCCCTCCTTGTCTTGATCAAATTGTAAACGCTGATTTTCAAGGAATCTAGTTTTTGACCGTCGGGCTTTTTAATGTTCCCAAAAGAAAAAAAAATTATCTATATGCTATTTTCTGGAAACTAAAAGAAAGGATTTTGAAAATAATAAGGTTTTTCTTATTTTGAGCTTTTATTTTCCGTTTTTCTTTTTAATGTAAGTAAAATTTAAAAATAAGAAACAGGAAATTAGAAAAAATAATTTTTAAAGTTTAATTTTTAAAATATCATAAAATCAGAAATTAAATGGACCTAAAGAAAGGACTGTACGGACCGCATGTGAAATTAATGCGTTGGATCTCATCATCCCCAAAACAAAAGAGGCAAAAGAACTTGAGGATGAATTAATGCAGGTGATATTATTATTCTAATTTTTGCCTATTAGTCACATTTTAAGGAATATTTATTTCACTATATTCTACCATTTTATTGATTGATACAAAAATAATAATAACTTTCATTTTTAATGTTTAGATGATTTACTAAAAATTAAAAATTAGAAAATCCCATATAATGTGACTAAAATAGATATATTATATAGGGCTAGTAAATGTATTATATCATATCACATTGTTGTGTTAGACAAGGATTTTTAGTAGAGGTGTCAGCCCCGAACCTAAGTCATTTAATAACTCTCAACCATTTTCAACTCAATTACTAAAAGTTAACATATGGGACACCCGTTTAATTATATGGATGACTTTTTCTAATTATATGCTAATTTCCTACGGACATGTCATGATACATCTTACAAAAGATACTAGCAATAAATATGTTATACATTTGTAATTTTGAAAATAAATTAACAATTTAACATGATCAAATGTAATTCAAATTTTTTTTATATATGTCGACATAGGCTATATATACACAATAACCTAACATAACGGAATATATATCAAACGTGTCAAGCCAAATTCAACTTAGCTCCAAAAACTCAACCGAGCCTCGCTTTCTTCATACAACAACAACAACAACAACAAACCAAGTGCCTAAAAGGGATCCCATCAAAGCAAGGTTTGAAAAGGCTGAAATATACGCAGCCTTAGCCATAGAAGATGTTATCCTATAAGGAGGCCGTCTTTGAATGGCCCCAACCCTAGAAAGCAAAGACCAAGCAATATTTTCAAAATCAAAGTGAAATAAAATAATACCAAACATGGAAGCAACAATAAAGCAATAACAATAGCAAATAAACAGGCCTTAAGAGGCTATGAACTAGCAGTATCAAAACACCCCCTTTAATAGCTTTCAACATTTAACAAGATAGAAAGGCGAAGAAAGTACAATTAAGGACCAATTTGCTCAAAATCCGCAAGATAATGCAGCATTAACATTAGCGGGAATCAGACCAATTCAAAAACCATTCACAAGAAACTCAAAGATCCAAAGCACTAGACTTCTGACCCCACAAGACACATAAAGCCCCTTCAAATAAATATATTAGGATCACCAAATGCCAACAATTTTAGAATAAGAGGTTCTAGATTCAAAATCTTCCAATCAATCATACCAGGAAAAAAAAAAAAAAAAAAAAAAAGCGAAACTCAAACTTCATTTCCGCTGAAGGAAGAAGAATGAACTAATCACAATCACAACTATTTGATGAGCGAGTGGGCATGAAGGCCTTTGATGCCCAAAAAAAAAAAGCAAAATTGATGTTAAATCATGGCACAGTTGAAGAACTCAGAGTAAAAGTTTTGAGAGAAAAATAGGGGTATTGTACTTCAAAGGACGCTCAAATGAGAGAAACAATCAGCCATTAGGGATGGCTTCACAACTACATTTGATGTTAAACACAAAAGTTGCAAAAGAACACAGAGGCCGAATTAAGGCGAAATAGGTGGGTATGTTGGGTTCACATAGTCTTGTAACTTTTTATGGATCAAAAGTTATGGTCATTTTAAGTCACTTCTATAGATCAATATATATTTGCAGACCGCTCGTTTGGATTTCTAGTGGTGCAATTGCTCTCGACCACTCGTTCTGCATCAGCTTTATTTTAAATCCTACTTGGACTTCCGAATTGGATCACATAGAAAGGCAGCCAAGTGGCGTCCAAGGTCACATTCTTAGCATCAATTCTACCGGTAGCTATTCCACTAGACTCAAACCTATGATCTTTCAGTACAGTGCATCAATGTTACTGATTGCACCAAAGTTGGATAATATTAACGTAAAAGGAATACAATGCAACCCAAAACTGCTGCAGAAGCAGAAGGAGAGAAAAACCAAAAAAAAAAAAAAAAAAAAACAAACAAAAAAAAGAAGTACCACAATGCTAACAATGAACGGGCATAGAATATTTTTCCCTTTCTTTCTTCTCCAACAATTCATCTTTCTTATATAAATAGAAGAAAAAACTCTTAATTTCACTAAAATATGACTTAGAGCTTGTTGGCCAAACTTTTTTTTCCCCTGGAAAATTTTTTTTTTTTTCCATGTTTTAAGGGTGTTTAACAAGAAAAGAAAAGTGCATTTAATAAGAAGCAGAAGTCATTTTTGCTTTTATGTAGAGAAAACGGTGCTTCTTATTTAATCAAAAACAAGAGTGACAACTCAAAAATATTCACGCACTTATTGAAAATAGTTTTTACAAAAGTACTTTTGCAAAAAATGCTTCTAAAAACAATAGTTTTTTCATAACTTGACCAAACGAGCCCTTAGCTATGATTAAAAATGCATAATCAGATAAACAAAACACCCACAAACATGACTCTGAGAATGACCAAATATATCAAAATTTACTTCACTTTTGCAGAAATGCTGTTTCAACGCTTAAACATTTGCCTTGCAGATCATAAGTAAAAACAATTTAGATAAGAACCAGAAAAAAAATTAGCATCCACAAGAAGCCTACTTACATTCACAACAACTATCAGGAATTTCAACACTTGCGTAAAATTCCCATCTTTATAGTACAATAAGATTACACATCTAATTAGTAGTTTAATGATTTACCCTTTTGTCAGCAGCCAAGAACCTTGAAATATCTGTGCATTTTGGCTTGCAAGCGATCTCCAGATCCCTACCTCTGCAACAAAAATCACCAAATAACTTCATTGAGATCGAAACCCAAAAACGATAAAATACAGGGTTGTTTATTTACTAGGAAGTAACGCAAGAATTTAAAATTAATGGAAAGTGGGCATTTGTCTTCTTGTTTGGTTACTAGAAAATTAAATAGAACATGGGAAGTGGAAATTGATTAGCAACTTAAAATTCCCTTGTTACACGGGAATTAACTCACCTAGGGGGGCTAGGTAAAGTGTAATTTGGGAAGTTCTATTCTTTATCTTGACAATCGAACACTTTGTAGTTACTTCCTGAGCAGTACAACTTTGCAGAGGAATTTAATGCAGGTGCAACCAGACAAGGCCTAAGTAAGGAATCAAAAGGAGAATACCTTGGAAGCACCATGATTCTCATTTACTTTGTACATATCAGATGTGATTTCAGATAACCATAACCCCGGAAATAGTGTCTGCAATGTTCAAGATCAATACAACAGTCAATCTATTAATCTTTTTGTGAAGTACTCTATCTATGAATCTAGTAACAATTCTACATTGGAGTTACGAGAGAAAAGAGATAAATATATAATCTTAATGGGCTATTTCACCTAATGTCAATTGATTTTAAAATAAAACTACACTTAAATTTATACGTGAACCTCATATGTTCTACCTTCATGGATCAAGCCATAAGGTCTGATCAAGTTTAACACTTTTAATCTTTCTCCCAATTCTTCCTTGTTTTCTATTAAGAACTCCAGATATGAGTCTAGTTGAATCTCATATTGGATACAAAAGAGTTGTGAAATAGGATTGAAATTACTTACATCCAATTCTCTCTGCACATACTTAGGCCGCTTCTTCGGCCTCCGTGCTGGTCTAATCCCCATAATCGCCATGAAATCCTCTTCAATTTCACGCTTAGTTAGAGCCACAGCAAAATTCGCCCTCTGCCCTTCACTGCCACCACCGTCATATTCCGGTGTCGGAGACTTAATCTCCGCCATCACCGGCGACAAATTACGTTTCCGATCATCAATCTTCACATTCCCTCTTCTACTACCACCACCGTCACCACCGTCACCACCGCCATTACCGCTCAGCCCCTCACACACAGCTCGCTGGGTCCTGAAATTCCAAGGCCGCCCCTCCGCCGCTCTCTCAACTTCATCTCCACCATCAACGCCTCCACCGCCGCTAAGGATGTGGAGTTTCATGAGATCCATCTCAGTACGAAGATCGCACATCAGCCTCTCCCTGACCGCCTCAATCCCGCCATCCCTGCTGGGCATCGACAAGTCGGGTGGCAATCGGCGGTGATGGGGGAGGTTGATGCAGCGTAGTTGCTTCTGGCGGCCCCATTTCAGGCGGGGGAGAGAGAAATTGTGGAGAGCCCTCGTCCTCTCCGGCACCGTCCCCATCCTGTAGCACTCCTCCTCCTCCTATTGCCACCGTGGGTTTCTCTGTCTCCTCCTCCGGCTACCAAGGCAGGATCACCATTAACAAGCACAAAAAGGTAAGTGAAAATCTGAAAGTGGAAATTGAAAATTTCAAAAAAATTCAACGAGTTGAAAGCGGAGATTGAATGGAATAGTTTCTTGAGGGTTTGTTGGTTGTGAGAAAGAGAGAGAGAGAGAGAGAGAGAGAGAGCCTTGATTGTGTTGGGTTTGTTTGCCTCGTGAAATCGCCGGGAAGCGATAATTTATATGGGAGAAGGGAGGGGATAGCGGTTTCAACGTTCGGATTTACATATTAGTGAAAAAACAATATTACATTTGGAACAATGATGAAAAAAAAAATTTCAAACTAGATATGTATATGAATTTTTTTAGTATTGTATTTATTAAGTTAAAAAGAAAAGTATTGTACTAATTTTAGTGAATATTTTTAGCACTGAACTAGAAAAAATCTAATTTTTTTAGCACCCAAAAATAAAGAATGAACTCCATTTGCCACCTTGCAAGCGTCGAAAACTAAAGTTAATTTTAATGTAAAGAAAAAGCAATTAATAAAATATCAAACTATGTATATGTGAATTTTTTGTTATGATTGTCATTGGTCTAGAATAATGTTTTAGCTTGTTTTAGTTCAATTGTTTTTGAATTGCCCTTTGGTGGGAAAATTAGTTGTATTGGTGTTGTTTTGACTTTCATAAGTCGGTTGCTGGTCAGTTTTGGCGGCTATGTTAGTTAGGGCTGTTTAGTTCATAGTTTTGATGCATTGTATCTTTAGTTAGTATTAATAGCTCAGTCTCATGTAATAATCATTTCATGAATGAAAACATCTTAGAATTCTCTCTCTCATCTCTAATCTTATCTCTAATTCTCATCTCTTTCACTTCTTTCTGTCATCTAAACTCTCAAACCTAGGTTATGAATCAAGATTGATCTTGATTCATAACAATTGGTATTAAAGCTTGAGATTTGCATACGATCGGATTGATCTTGCTTCAATTTCATTGCATTCGCATTTGCCAAGCCTTATATGTTTGATTTCTGCTGTAATTGTCTTAATCCTAGCCAGACGTAAGAAATTAGTACAAATGACAGGAGGAATGACAACGCGATCTAATGCAGCTAACAATGCTGCTAATGTTGCTACTAACAATGCTACTTATGCTAATGTAGGTAGTAATCATCCTGACCGGATTGAGCAGATGATGAATTTGATTCTTTCAATGAAGCAAGACATGGATCAGAAGTTTGAAGCATAGTCACAGAGATTTTATACGCAATCACAGCAGCTGGTAGGATTACAGCAGCAGGTGCAAAGATAGATTCCAGTTGTTAGAGAGAGTATTATTCTTCCAGCAAACCAGTAGGTCCGAGCAAGCCAACAAGCTAGACCACCTGATCCTACTCCTCCACTAGGTCCTATTGATAGTGGAGATAGTGCAACAACTGTAAGAAGCAATGGGTTTAGATAGCCAAGGGTGGAATTATAGCCTTTTGATGGAACAATGCCTCAGTCTTGGGTGAGAAAATGTGAAAGGTACTTTCGTTTCTATAGCATTGCTGAAGTAGAAAAGATAGAATGGCCTCTGTTTATTTGCATGGTGAATTGGAATTGTGGTATTATAGCTTAATGCGTAGCAATCCTACAATTATATGGCCTGAGTTTGTGGCAAAATTTTGTTAGAGGTACGGGGATGAAGATGTAAGTGATATTGTGGATAATTTTAATAAGCTGACTCAAACAACAACTACGAAGGAATATATGTTCAAATTTGAGAGTCTTAAGAGCTAGAATGTTGACAGTGTATCCTGAAGCTCCGGAGGCTTATTATGTTTGAAGTTTTGTGAGTGGACTCAAGCCAAAAATCAAGAATATGGTTAAGACTTTTGATCCTACAACCTTGTCTCAAGCTTACTCTAAAGCAAAGAAAGTAAAGAGCACGATGTTGGCTACTTCTGAAGTTCAGAGGGGAAGAATGGCACCAGTTGGAGCTTCTACTTCCAAACCCTTCCAGTCCTTCAATAGGCTTTTGAGCTTGGAGGAAAAGAGGTCTCAGAAATTGTGTTTCAAGTGCAATCAACGTTATTTCTTTGGGCACAAATGTGATCCCAAATACCTCATGTCAGCCTCTAGAACAGTTGCAGTTGAAGGTGAAGTGGATGACAATGAACTTGATCCAGGAGAAGGTATAGAAGAAAAAGTGGAGGAGGTTGATGAATATGAGATTCAGATATCTGCCAAGGCATTGACTGGCAGTGGCTCACATAACACCATTCGAATCAAGGGAGAAGCAGGACAAGGGCATCTACTCATTTTGATAGATAGTAGGAGCACACATAGCTTTGTAGATCCCAAGATTGTAAGGATGGTTGGACATGAGCTGATTAAAAGTACTCATTTGGCAGTAACAGTAGCAGATGGTAATTCCGTCTTGACTCAGACCAAATTCAAGAACTTCAAGTGGCTGATGCAGGGGCATAATTTTGAGTATGATTTCAGAGTGCTAAGGCTAGGTGGTTGTGCTATAGTATTAGGGGTTGATTGGATGAAAACCATCAGTCCTTTACTCTTTGATTTTACTCACCTAAATATATCATTTGAGAGGAATGGCCAACAACTTCAACTACAAGCAATTAAAGAGCAAGGGCATCTACAGCTGACGAGTGGAAAGCAATTACAAGGAGTGCTCAAGAAAGGGAGTTATAATTGGATTGGGCAACAACATTCCATCAATGCTATTTCAAATGCTCAGCAGGTGGATTCTAATCCAGTTATTGACTCGTTATTACTGAAGTACCAGACTTATTTGAACAACCAAACACACTGCCACCTAGGAGAGCTTTAGATCATGCTATTCCACTGAAGGAAGGGTCAGATCCGGTGAGCCTTTGGCCTTATAAATACCCTCACTCTCAAAAGAGTGAGATTGAAAGGCAAGTTGATGAGTTATTGCAAACTAAGTCCATTAGGCATAGCCATAGCCTGTTTGCTTCTCCAGTTATTCTGGTTAAAAAGAAGGATGGAACCTCTCGAATGTGTATAGATTATCGCCAATTGAACTCCCACACTGTCAAGGATAAATTTCCTACTCTGATCATTAATGATTTGTTAGATGAGCTATATGGATCTAAATATTTTTCCAAGCTGGACCTTCGGCAAGGCTATTATCAGATTCGAGTTCAAGAACATGATATTCATAAGACTGCTTTTAGGACACATTATGGACATTATGAGTTCATGGTGATGCCTTTTGGACTCTCCAATGCCCCAACTTCTTTCCAAGCTTTGATGAACTTTGTGTTCAAGGACTTTTTGAGGAAGTTTGTTCTTGTGTTCTTTGATGACATATTGGTTTACAGTCCCTCCTTGGAGACTCATTTGGATTACCTAGAGCTGGTATTTCAGATCACGAGGGAGCATAAGCTCTATGCTAAGCTCTCTAAATGTTCATTTTCCCAAAGGCAAGTGGAGTATCTTGGCCATTTAATATCAGAGATGGAGTGCCTACTGATCCAAGCAAGGTGCAAGCGATGAAGGAATGGCTTGTTCCTAAAACTATCAAGCAGTTGCAGTGATTTCTTGGATTGACAGGGTATTACTGGAAGTTCATTGCTAGGTATGGTGTTATTGCAAAGCCTCTAACTAATCTGCTCAGATGCCTTCCATTGGAATGTAGAGGCTGAAGAAGCATTTGAACGGTTGAAAGTGGCTATGACTTCTGCTCCAATGCTGGTTATGCCTGACTTTTCCTTACCTTTTGTATTGGAGATCGATGCTTACAGCAAGGGGATTGGTGCAGTGCTGTCTCAGAATGGAAGGCCACTGGCCTATCTATGTCAGCCCTTGAGTTACAAAAATCAAGCATTGTCTATATATGAGAAAGAGTATGTTGTAATTCTAATGGCAGTACAGAAATGGAGGCACTATTTGGAGGGCCGTCAGTTCATAATCAAGACCAATCACTAAAACCTCAAATATTGAGCAGAAGGTCACTAAAAGGGTGCAAAGAAAGGGCCTTATGAAGATGTTAGGCTTGCATTATACTATTGAGTATAGGAAGGGAAAAGACAATCAAGTAGCAGATGCTCTTTCAAGAAGGACAAAGGAATCTAAAGTTGCAAGTTGTGCTGCTATTTCAGAAGTGGTTCCAACTTGGATGAACGAAGTGCTCAAGTCTCGAGATTGTATTACAGCTCATTGTGTTCAAGGAATTAAGGAAGCTGATTATGAAATTGTTGTTATCAGTGGCATAATAAGCCTCAAGGGAAAGGTGTATGTTGGAGAGGGTTCAGATTTAAGGAAGCATATTGTATTGGCTTTTCATAGTTCAGCTTGGGATGGACATTCTGGAATCGAAGGCACTTTTCAAAAATTGCAGTAATACTTCCATTGGAAGGGCATGAAGAGGGAGGTTTAGGAGCTCCTACAGCAATGTGAAGTTTTTCAGAGAACCAAAAGTGAGCATGTGCCATACCAAGGTTTGCTTCAACCTCTGCCAATCCTAAAAAGAGCTTGGCAGCATATAAGTATGGATTTCATTGAAGGGGTGCCTAAATCAGAGAAAAGGAAGTCATTTCGGTGGTGGTTGATCGTTTCACAAAGTTTAGTCATTTTGTGGAACTTAACCGTCCAATTACTGCTAATAGACTAGCAAGACTCTTTTTGGATTAGATTCATAAGCTCCATGGATTGCCCCAATCCATTGTTTCTGATACAGACAAGCTATTCATCGTTAATTTCTGGCGGGAGTTGTTTGCTTTGCTTGGAACTACATTGGCTTTCAGTTCATTATACCATCCACAATCTGATGGTCAAACAGAGAGAGTAAATCAGTGCCTTGAACAATATCTGAGGAGTATGACATTCACTCATCCAAGGAATTGGAATAGATGGTTGTCTCTTACAGAGTTTTGGTGACACTCATTTCCATTCAGCTTTAAGAGCTACGCTCTTTAAAGCTTTGTATGGATACGATCCTCCAGCACCATTGATGTTACAAGGAGCAATTTTGCATGTGGTGGAAGTTAATGAGCTACTGAATCAGAGGAAACAGCTAGAGATGCAACTCAGGGACAACTTGCAGGTTGCTCAGTCGAGGATGAAGTATTTTGCCGATGGAAAAGCATTGACAAAACTTTTGAAATTGGTGACTATGTTTTCTTGAAATTGCAGCGTTACAGGAAATCGTCCATTGCAGTGCACAAGAATATCAAGCTATGTGCTCGGTTCTTTGGTCTTTACAAGGTGTTGGAGCGACTTGGAAAGGTTGCTTACAAGCTAGAGTTGCCTACTTAATCTTCAATTCATCCTATGTTCCATGTTTCGTTGCTTAAGAATTATGTGGCAGCTGGTACAGTGCTTCTGCAGATCATCCTCAGGCTACATTACAAGGAATCTTAGTGCAACAGCCACAAGCTATCCTGGATTTAAGATCAGTGCTGCAGCAAGGGAGGCAGATCAAGGAAGTCTTAGTCTAGTGGAGTAATTTAAGCCCGGAGAATGCAACTTGGGAAGATTGACATTTCTTGAGGTCCCAATTTCCACTATTCCATTCTTGAGGCAAGAATGTTCTCAAGAGAGAGGCATTGTTATGATTGTCATTGGTCTAGAATAATGTTTTAGCATGTTTTAGTTCAATTGCTTTTGAATTGTCTTTTGGCAGGAAAATTGGTTGTATTGGTGTTGTTTTGACTTTCATAAGTTAGCCGCTGGTCAGTTTTGGCGGCTATGTTCATAGTTTTGATGCATTGTATCTTGAGTTAGTATTAATAGCTCAATCTTAAGTAATAAGCATTTCATGAATGAAAATATCTTGGAATTCTCTCTCTCTCTCATCTCTAATTTTCTCTCTAATTCTCATCTTTTTCACTTCTTTCTCTCATCTAAACTCTCAAACCTAGGTTATGAATCAAGATTGATCTTGATTCATAACATTTTTTTTAGCACTATACTTACAAAAGTAAAAGAAAAAAGTATTGTCTTTGTCAAAATGAATATTTTTAGCATAGAACTATGCATAGACTAATTTTTTTAAGCACTGCACAGTATCTAACACTTACTCATATACTTGTATCCTCTATCTTAATTCAATACATTTGGGCTTAAAAAAAATTAATGTGGAACATAATTTTGATAATATGTAAGTATATTTTGTCAATATAATTTCAAAATAAAGTGTCTTAATGATGTATTTGATGTGCTCCATGTGTCAACACACGTCCCTTAGGGACATGGCATAATGGTAGTGATCACCGGGTGCCAACGAGGCGACCTGGGATCGAATCCCACTATGCTCAAAATGTGGTCCTCTTTGAGGATTTTGAGGGGTTTATCCCCCCCCCCCCCCCCCTCCCCTGGCTTTACCTGACTAAAAAAAAAAAAAAATTGTGTCAACACACAACCCAGTTTTTGGGACCGGAGTTTCTGTAATATTTTGTGTGAACACATAATATCTGTGTATCGAGACACAACATTATTAATACTAAAAAAAGTCATTTATACATAGTTGTCGTTTTATTAACTATCTTTTTAATTTAAAATTAACTTCATAGCAAGTGGGATTCACTCTCCACCTTGAATGCTAAAAAGTTAGGTTTTTTCCTAGTTCAGTGCCAAAAAAATTCATTGATATTAATACAATACATTTCTTTTTAACTTAGCAAAGAGCAAAGCAAGGCAAAATAACATTCCCAGTGCCCCAAAAACTCCCACCTAAGCAGCCTTCCTTCTTCAAGGTGCTACCCTGAAGAGAGGTTGTTTTCGAGAACCCCCAAATTGAGGGGTGCAACATGAGAACTTCTCAGGAGGTCACCCATCTTGGTACTACTCTCTCCCAAGCACGCTTAATTTCGGAGTTCTAATGCAATCTGGTGCTTACATGTTGGTACCCTCTTAGGTTAACTTAGCCAGTACAATGTAAAAAATATTCATATATGCCTAGTTTGGTACCTTTTTTAATCATTCTCCCTATTACATTTACATGAGGAAAAATAATGGAAAACATTTTAGGAACTTCTTGTTGATGGGGTACAAATTGATATCATCTAAATAGTAATGTGATTTACAAATAGTAAGAGTTATAAAATTGTCTTAAAAATTATAATCTTGTTCTGACAATAATATTACCCAATTTTAAACTGCTCCTATATGAATTTTTTTATGTTGTACTCGCAAAACTAAAATAAGAGTTATTGTTCTAATTTAATGAATACTTTTAACTCCAAACTACATATGACTGCATTGTTTTAACACTCCAAGGTTGGGAAAACGGCGCATGGCTTTCAAAACACGGCCAAGCCAAACATAGAGAGCTAAAAGAATGCACTCAGTGCGGCTCAATGCTAAAAAGAATTCATTAACACCAGTAAAATGTCTTTCTTTTTTGCTTCACAAATACAATGCTAAAAATATTTATATATAGCTAGTTAATATTTCTTTTTTTTATTATTATTTTCCCTTACACTATAAAGTAGTGAAAGCAACTAAGTAGCAAAAAGATACAAATTTTCTCGTTGTTTATTTATGTTGATGATTCAGAGCCACATACTTGCTCCATTATATCTAAGTGGTAATTCTAAGAAGAGTGTTTTCACTTGCATTATGGTCGGGAATCCTTTTAAAGTAATGTTTTGCAGTTCAATTAAGGTGGTCTCTATCATGTCCAATCCGGCTTCATTTGCAAACATAAAACAGTGCATTGCCTTCGCACATAACTTTAGCCTAACATGGATTACAATACTGATAATAGCCAAACATGTCATTGATTTATTTATCGTAGAATCAAGTTGCATGGTGAAAATCGGGAAGGGAACTGAAAACATTGTGTAACCATATCAAATGACAATAGAATACCCAAAGAATGTACATATCCATTGCGTGAAAGATACAATCATCTTATACTTATAAGCATATTGGCAAGTGCTAGACATCATACAGTGCTAAAAAAAATTAGTTCATGTCCAACTCAATGATAAAAATATTCGTTTTGGCTAGTGTAATGCCTTTTTCTACATTTGCAGGTGTAGTGCTAAAAAATCCACATAAGAATAGTTTGGTTTTTACTAATTATGTTTTCTATAATAAGTACGGATGGTCATTTCCCCTATTCATGACTCATTTCAACTGTGTTGCTGTATACCTGTAGTGCCTATTAGATCCTTTCTTGTCTGTCTATTTTTGTGTTCTATTGTTGTCTTGTTTTCCTATTTTGTCTTAAATTCTTTGTGTTTACTCCTTGATCCTCGCTTTTATTTGGGTTGAACATGGCCTTGTTTGTACAAGTTGCCGTTTTGTATCGCGACCGTGTCGCTAATTATCGAAAAAAAAATATTTTCTATTATAAAAGTAGCCTAATTTTTCCCTACTTGCAAAACAACAAGCGAACCTCAAACTCAACTACATAGTACTAAACAAATTAGTTTATGCCTAGTTTAGTGTCAAAAATATGAATTTTGACTAGTAGTACAAGCCTCTTTTCAATTTCGTATGTACAATTCTAAAAGCAATTCATATATCACTAGTCTAGTGTTTTTTATTTATTGTTCTTTTACAAAAATTAATGGAATAGTCATTTACGCAATGCATCTCGGCAATAAATCCAACTCCAAAAATTGAACTGAAAACTTGTAAATCAATCCAATCCCAATAAGAAATTTTAACGTAAATAAGTGAACATAAGATTTAAATAATTTGATCTGGAATCGACCAAACGCATTCTTTTCTTGACTCAATACTCAATTAATCCAACATAACCCATCATTGACCTGAAGTAACCTTACCAAAAATGACCTTAACTCAAACTCAATCCAGCAAATTAACCCAACGTGTTATTTGTAAGGATTACAATTGAACTTTATAAGATATCATCAAATATGTATATTCGTAATACAATAAATATACGGGTAAAAATATACATTATTGTAGCTATAATGCTTGACGCCACCAAGGAACCAAGTGTTGGATTTTTGGGAGTTATACGCTTCAAATTTATTCAACTTCTTCAAAGTTTTTTTTATCCCACATAGAAAATCTAAAGGTGGGAAAACCTCTATATACATTTCCCCTCCTCCTTAGACTTGGAAAAGTCTTGCGGGTATAAAGTGAGCATGGTGGGCCACAAAAATGCATGCACACTACCTCGCCAGCTGGCCAATTGTTTAGACTCGGACTTTAATTTTTATAACCCTTTCTTTCATAGTCTTTGGGACAAAATCGAATTTGAGGAGAGATTCTTTTCTTTGCCGAACTTGAGGTTGCAAAACTTTGGTCGTTACTCCTAGTATAAGCTCGAAGCTGCGAACTCGAACTCAAACTCAAAATACGACTGTTGGCTAATTGAACAGCCCACTCTTTCTGTATCTGTTACTTTTATTATGAGGTTGGATTCTTTGCTCCTATATATCCAACCACTCTTCCATATTGAGGTAAGATTTCTCACCTTATTTCCATGACTGGATGTTGTCTTAACTGGAAGAATTGTGCCTATAAGTAGTGTTTCTTGGGAGTCAACCGAGATACATAGAAAACTCTAAATTGTTCATCTCTTCTCTTCTCTTATCTTTTGAATCTTCCATCAAAGAACAAGTTGCGGCATACTCCAATTCATCACCTGAGAGTACACTCCTCTGGTGGGCATCTTATTAACCCTAGGAGTCGAAGTGCCACTTGATCCAATTTGTACTGATGCGGGGTTAAAAACAACTCAAGGCAATGATGAACTCGCAGTGGAACAACTTCCTTCAATTCGCCCTTTCTTCTTTGTTTTTCATTCGTTATGTCATTTAGTTATCTTTGCTCGAAGTCATATTTCTAAAGTTCGAGGTTTATTATGTTTAGTTAGGGGTCTTCCTCTTTGAAGTCTCTTACTCATTCACTTTGAGTCTCGATTTTCCCATCTCGAGTTAACTTTGTCGAGTCTGGTTACCTATTTCTCATTATTTTTCTAACAGTCTAAATTTTTTGCTAAAATGAGTAATCAAAACATGCCAAACGTTGTTTTATTATCCTTGACATATGGAAAACTAAAACCTCTAGGTGGGAGAGACTATAAAATGCGATCTAATAAAATGAAGTTTTTCCTTGGACAAATTGAGGTCCAATATACCCTCGCAAACGATAAAGCACTTGCTAGGTTGAATTCAAACTTCAATTAAGGTAATTGGACATGTAGAGGAATATTGCTTCATTATATGACCGCCTCACTATACCAAATATATAGTAAATGAAAACCGGCAAGGAGATATGGGAAGTATTACGTTATAAATATGGATGCATGACAAAGCTACTACAAAGTACATTTATAGTACGTAGCCGTTCTTCACCATGATGGATGATATGCCAGTTCTAGACCAAATTCAAGAATATGAGAATTTGTGTGCTTGGACTGTTAGTGAGGAAATGAAAATGTGTGAGAAATTTCGGGCAAACTATCGTATTGAGAAACTACTTCCCTCTTGAGATAATTATAAAGCCTAGTTAGAATATAAAAAGAAGGATATGACTATAGAAGAGTTAGCTTCTCTTGAAAACGTAGAGGATCAAGCCCAGAAACAAGTGAAATCTAGATTGGAGCTTTGCTAAATAAAGCTTGCCTTAATTGACTTTTGAATCTGTCAAATTTATCACTACATGGAGTATAAATTTCATTGGAAAGAATTGTTAGAAAAATTGACCAATAATAGTGAAATACAATGAAAATTACTACGATAATATTGAAATACTGCAGTTAAAAATACTGAGAAAATTACAGAAAATTCAGAAATAATTATCTAAACATAGCAATCAAGTAATTGTCAAAACATTGACCAATTTTCAAGCATAGCAATGAACATTGCAATTGGGAGAGAGTATTTAGAAAGATCTTACAAAAAAACGATGATATCATGCCGTGGTCAAGGCCACTGTCCTAAAAGACAATTTTGCTGCTCCTTCGGTGCACACAGTATAATCGGTAGCCGTACTCCAGGATTAACGCGATTTGACTCTCACGTGCGCTCATTAATTACAGGATAGGAGTACCTTAAACTTTGCCTAAAATTTGAGAAGAGAAAAAGGCTGATCAAAGAGCGTAGACTTATAGTAGAGAAGATTAACTAACGATTGTGGAAGATTTGCAGCGAAATTTAACAAAACTCTTTACAGCAAATGAGAAAAAGATACGAAAAGTTTAGAGAGAGAGAATGAAGAGAGAAAAAAGGGGACTGAGAAAGCGAGGGATAGAGAGGTTGTTATTTTTTTTTTCCATTTTTTCTTACATGAAAAGAGGAATGACGGTATACGTATAAATAGTGTAATAAAATGGTCACAAGCATTAAGAACCGAGTGCAATAAATTCCAACGGCTATAAACGGACGTAATAAATTGTAATGGCTATATTATTAATAAATTTCCAAAGGTCACAATTTTAATGACCCTAAACGGCAAGTAACGGCAAACAATCAGTAAATAGGCGCGGTTAAAATATTATCCAAAAAATATACCCGTTAAAAAAAGAATCATCCACACTAATATCCAATGTGGGATACAACCCCCATAAAACTAAAGGTTAGTTTGTATCACTTTTCCAATAATCCCCCACAAAGGATGCAAACATAGCAGAAGAAGAAAGATAAATTGGGCAAAGGGAGTTCAATTTTTTAGTGCCCATGTCTTGCTACTTGAATCGTCACCTAGTGTAACCCAAGTTTAGGACCAACATCTTGCAAGGTGCCTCTCGTCTTGAACCTTACAAGGGGTTGTATAGTCTGCGACTGGGACACATACTAAACTCAACATCTTTGCAACTCCTGCCGTTTGGCATGTTTTATCGGCCATGCACTCGTTCTGGATAGTCATAGGCGCTCTGGAAGGCATGTCTTAAACTTCATAAGTAGAGGCCACACTCCCACACCTACATAGGTGGATCCCATCAAGTATGTATTACCGCACACCACCAAACATATGGATATAGGTCCATTAAGAGCTAAAGCTCGACTTCACCCCTTGGTAATATACAGACAGTGTCCATCAACTGCAAGCTTGCTTACACCACCAAACATATAACTATGGACTCGTCTCTGTACTGTCACACCACAGGGAGGGACAACATAAAATAGAGTGCATTTCTCAAATGAAACTATGACTTTTCATATTGAACCTGTTAAGACCAGGTTGGATACATCACAGTTTATTCATGTATAGACTTTAGTCCCATCCGCCTCAATGTTTCCACTATAATTTCCGACATAGCGTCTTTATCAATGGATCCACAAAGTTCTTTTAAGACCTTACACAATTTAGTGATATCACTTTCTTTCGATAGATCGTTTATAATCTTATGCCTGAGACAAATAAGTCTCCTATTGCCAAACTCATCAAGTGTGCAGTGTCCAGACCATCCGTTATGGACTATGGGTTAGGTTAAAGCATCATGCTCAACCATCACAAATGGTGTTTCAACACTGTACTGAAATAAAGCGGTACATGAGAGTTGACCACTGCCAACATCAATCACTAGTTGCTCTTATCCCCACATTGAGGTATCTCCAATGAGCTGCTGAACAACTAGCTTCATCACCTGCCAACTTTAACAAGAGTCAGTACAACACAATAGTAGCGTAAATATCATGTCAATAAAATCATATTTCCACCCCAAGTACTCACATAGTACACATATCGTATGTATATCATATATACAGTTGGCACGAAAAATATATACCGCAAATTTGTCAATTTCATAGATCATCTCAAATCAAATGGATCACCACCAGTTTAGATCAGAAAAGACTATATACCCATTCTCATTGTATTTAGAGTACAAGCATTATTACTGTTAAGGGTAGTCCATATATTACCAATATTATATCAGATTTGGTGATCTCAAGAGAAAGAGGTGCAGGAGACCATAATTCACAAGGTGCCTTTTACAATTTAACTTAAGGCAACCCAAGCCTCTGCAAGCCTCTCGAGACCAAGTGCTAGCATCGTTAAGCTATTCACACTGACTTTGGATAGGCACCAGAATGATATTTCCATCATAATCAATTTTCATAAGCTAGCTATAACTAGCAAACATTGACAGAAACACAATAATCAGAAAAGATTATGATCAGACAATATATCTCATAGGCTCTCGGGTGCTCTTAAAACCCTGCAATGGAATGTCTCAAATTACATTCTTAAGCCATTCAATTTTTAACCTGCCAACTCAATCTTTAAAGAGAACTAAACAATGCAGGTTTTAGAGGAGTGTCACAAAATATAGTTCACTAATGAGCTTAAATACATTGCCATTAGTAGAATATCTCTTATGGACATCAGACACCCAACACAACAAGGACTATATTACAACGTATACCCCATTCATAGTATTCAACAATTTAATTAGAGCACTTCAATATTCATCATTTGAATGAATGCATGTATACTGATCTACCATTGACATATGATATCATAGGACGTGTGTTATGTTATTCATCAAAACATTATGCTATCAATCACCTTAGCGTATTTAACTTGCGACGCAATGCCATGTTTTTCTCCTAATCAAGTGAACACTAGGGTCATATAGTATGTCATCCAAACGACCAACATGAGCATACAACATATGACAATAACCTAAATAAGGTACCTAGACACGAGCTAAATGCTAAGTCTATGATCAATCAGGTTTTCATATGACTTACACCTTACCCTTTTCCCAAAAACTAGAAAGGAAGGCTTAAAACAATGATCCTAAATGCATAATAGTCTCCAAAGACAACACAAGTTCACATATGACTCAAAGATATCATGCTTTCCCAACTACGAACTGAAAATTCAGCAAAACAGTCCAAAAAACAGCATAATACCAGTATGGATAGCAACATTCAGCAGCTAAATATCATAATCTGCAGTATATACACAACATACAACACTTGCACATCATAAACAAGTATTACTCCAGTACTGCAAAACCCAGCATTTAAAAGTCCATACCAGCATGTGCATTAGCATCTTGCAGCCCACAATCTGTATATAGCAATATGGACACCAACATATAGCCCAAAACTATTTGTAGCAGCACATTCAGCTTGAAAAAGACATGTTTGAACACTTAAAACATGTTTTTCCTCATTTCAACTTGTAACAACATATTCACAATGTTTCAAACATAGTCATGGGAAATACATAAGACACGTCAAAATAAAGACTAATATACAAAATCATACATAGATCTCCAAGAACTCACAAATCCTATTAGTCCTCTACAAGAATTAACTTATTTCACTTAGGTCACCCAAAAAATTAAAAAGCACACAACTCAATTTTCGTACATCATGGCCAGCCACACAACAGTAGCACTAGCACCAAATGACCAAGGTTATATCAAATTTTGATGTCACTCTTTGGGAGCTTATTTAAGCTCATATTAGGGTGTACAAGTTTACAAATCTTATCTTCCATACTAAGGGCCATAGACCCTTCTGATTGTTCCAAACAAACTTTTCCTTAGGGTCATTACTTAGAAACATAATTAGATATCCATTTGATATATACACCACAAGATCATGGCTAAAGGCAAGAACTTGTCAAAACTCTAAGTGTTTCTATCTTATACATGGTCAAGAAGGTGTCAAAAAGCAATTTCATGTTTTTGGGTCTATCCTTTGATCACAAGTTTTGACTTTTATTTAGCCGCTAACCTTTATTTTGTTTTTGAATACCCGCTCTACTGCCAATTGGTTTACACCCTTTAAGAATATCTCCCGGTTTTCATGAGTCATTAGTAATCTCTCTCCAAGACTGGAATCAACATATTTCATGATCTAATATATTGATAATCATGTTCAACCACAAACACACCTCCACCTCGAGTACTCGTGTCAAATTCCTATTGTGCATTCAATTGGCAATTTAATTAACATATCAAGTTATTGTCTTTGTATATGCCACTACTAGGGTGGAACATTATCACTTCATGCTAACTAGATTAGAACCAACATAATTCATTTTGTCTTTTTAGAAATCCAAAATAATGCTTTCTACAAGTTCTAACCATTATTGTCCTACAGGACAGTACCCCCCACATTTCGCTAACTCTTAGTATAGGTCATATGAGTGTGGCTTCATCCCAACTATAGACTCGGCTTAATTTGTGCACCACACAAGGTTAAAGAACGTAATCAAATACAACATTTCGTACTACATATGTAGAGATGAGACTTTATACCAAGATGTGGAAGTCTATACGATATTGCACAATATCGTCCTAATCAAACATGCATGCTACCAATCACATGGATACAATTATTAGATAATAAAATATATCTATTTAATTTTAGACAATGTTTTAAAGTCGAGCTCCTCCGAAACTGTTCTTAGTATCATCAATTTTTATTAATTTTAACTAGTATAAGCCCAACCGATCCTTGTTGTTGTAGTACAAAGAACCCACATATCCTATAACATGTAAAAGGACTTCTTTACTTCAGAATATTAAATCAAACATATTTCCTTTAAGACAACCCGGTGTTTCCCCTTGGTGACTTCAATAATGTAGCGGATTTTAAGTACCACAGAAATCTGTACTTGAAGTCAATCAAACAAATAATGAACAAAAAACAAGCTAACTCTCACTATGCTAGGAATTACATCATAAGACTCCTAACACTGCGTAGTACAAAGCCTATGGAAAGAAGATAGTAACAGGAAATAGAGATCCTACCGTATCAAAAGAGGCTGCCATTGTCTATTACAACTAATAAAAAAAAGGACAAATTATGCCAACTACCTCAGATTCAAGAGGGGTTTGAAAAATTAGAAACCCGAGATAGATGACTAGAAGCCCATAAAAGGAATCTCACAATTACAACATGATGAGCTATGGTTATCTCGCAACACCATTATTTTCAACATTGACGGATGAAATTGCTGATGAACATGTGCGATTGCACTAGTATAGTTCCCAATCAATTCAAAATTCGGTTAATTTCTTTATTATAAATCATCTTTTAGATTGTTAGAAAAATTGACTAATAACAGTGAAATACAGTGAAAATTACTGCAATAATACTAAAATATTGCAGTTAAAAATACTAAGAAAATTGCAGAAAATTCAGAAATAATTATCTAAGCATAGAAACCAAGTAATTGTCAAAAAATTGACCAATTTTCAAGCATAGCAATGAACATTCTAACTAGAAGGGAGCAATTAGAAAGATTTTACAAAAAACGATGATATCGCGCTGTGATCAAGCCCAATGTCCTAAAAGATGATTTCGCGGCTGCTCCTATGCACATAGTATAACCAGCAGCCATCCTCCATGATTAACGCGATCCGGCTCTTACGTGCAATCGTTAATTGCCGAGTAGGAGTACCATGAATTTTGACCAAAATTTGAGAAAAGAAAAAGGATGATCAAAGAGCGTAGATCTATACTAGAGAAGATGAACTAATGATTCTGGAAGATTGCAGCAAAATTTAACAAAACTCTTTACAGCAGATGAGAAAAAGATACGAAAAGTTGAGAGAGAGAGAGGATGAAGAAAGAAAAAACGGAGCCTGAGAAAGTGAGGGATAGAGAGATTATTCTTTTTTTCCTTTTTTTATATGAAAAGAGAAATGAGGGTATACGCATAAATAGTGTAATAAAACGGTCACAAACATTAAAAATCAAGTGCAATAAATTTTAATGACTATAAATGGACGTAATAAATTATAACAGTTATATTATTGATAAATTTCCAACAGTCACAATTTAAATGACCCTAAATGGTTAGTAATAGTAAACAATCAGTAAATAGGCACGGTTAAAATATTATCTGAAAAATATATCTGCTACGAAAAGAATCACCCGCACTGATTTTCCAATATGGGATACTCCCCCCCTCCCCCCCATTAAAACTAAAGGTCAGCTTGTATCATTTTTCCAGCAAGAATTCTTACTATGGGGGTTTATTTGTAGTTGTTTAGAATGACATGAAAAAGACCGTATTTATTCTACTTATGACATTGAATTTTTAGATTTATGGCATGTTGGGCTCAGAATGTAAACTTCAATTCAATTAAAAGACTTAAAACAAACGGGTTTAATTCTTGATTAGTTTAATTGAACTTCATAAATGTGAAATATGCATCATGGCCAACCATCCTAAAAAGTCCTTTAACAAATTAGTTAAAAGAACATCTGGCCTACTTCTACTCGCTCAAAGTGACTTAGGTGACTTTAAGAACACTGTGAATAGATGTTGTAAAAAAAATATTATATTACATTTGTTGATTACCACTCGAGATTCATTAAGGTATATCTCTTTAGTTTAAAAGAAAAGCTTGAGGAGATGTTCCTCAAGAATAAAGCAAATGAAAATCAATTAAAATGTAGAATCAAGAGAATTAGTTCTGACAGAGAAGGTGAGTATGATACCACCTTCCTTAAAAGATATTGTGAAGAACATGGCATATTTCACAAGTTGATAGCCCCTTAACACCCCAACAGATTAATATAGTTGAAAGAAAGAATAGAACCTTTTAAGACATGATGAACGTGATGTTAATTAGCTCCGGCTTACTCTCGAGCTTGTGTGGGTAAGCTTTGTTGTTTGTGTGTTACGTGCTTAATAGGATTGCACATAGAAAACAAGACAAAACACCTTATGAAACATGGAAGCTTTATGTGCCTAACTTTCAGTGCCTCAAAGTATGAGGGTGTCTGGCCAAAGTTGGGGTTAGTTGAAAAGAAGTAAGATAAGTCATAAACTATAGTTGTTGTCTTTATTGGTTATGCTCTAAACAATATTGCATATAGATTCATGTCAATAAAGAGTCTCAGACTCAGTAAATCATGGAATCTTGAGATGTTGAATTTTTTAAGCATGTATTTCCCATAAGAAAAATAGGTGCATGTTTCATTCCATGTTGCATCCACTTCGTCATCTAGTCATTTGCCACTTAAACCCAGGTTTATGAACTTAGAAGAAGTAAGAGAGCTCGAATTGAGACTAGTTTTAGACTTGGTATCGTTACTGCTTTCTTGTCTTAACATCTTATTTCTAATGAGCACGTCATTATTGCATTTATGGTAGAGGAAAATCCTAAAACATATGATGAGACCATGAAATTAATAGATGCTCCCTTTTGCAGAGAAGCAATTAATAATGAGTTATACTCTACACTTGGTTGACCTTCCTAGAGGATGCAAACATCTAGCATGTAAATGGGTGTTTGGAAAGAAAGTAAGGACCGACAAGTTCATTGATAAATTTAAGACTAGATTAGTGCTAAGAGTAACACTCAAAAATAGATATGTATTTCTTTGATACTTATTCACTCATAAGTAAGATTGCTAATGAGAAAGTTGTGATAACTGTAGCGTCTATACATAATCTTGTAGCACAGCACTGGACATAAAAACCGCTTTTTTGAATGGTTTCCGTAAGGAAGAAATTTGTATGGTGCGATCCGAGGGATTCGAAGTTTGTGTAATGGAGAATAAAGTGTGTGCACTAGTAGATTCATTATATTGTCTTAAAAAGGCTCCTAAACAATGGGATCAAATTTATTTATTTATTTTTTTTTTTTTTTGGGGAATGATATAGCCAGAGCAAATTTTGATAGAGACATGGCTGTCGGAATTTATGACTTGTTAAATGATGAACTATCCACAGTTAAAAATTGATAGATTTCTCACCTGTCTTTTTTAACTTTACTTTCCTTTTTTTTTTCCCCCTCATTCTTCCTTCTACCTATTTCAAGAACACTTTCCACCGCCCTTTTCTCCTGTTTCTTTTTTTTTTTTTATTCTGCATAATAATCCTGTATCCATGAGAGCTTTTTCCATCCTTAATCACACCACAACCACCAAGTTTACCACCGACAGTTGGCTATTTTCAGGGAGAAATTTCAAATGTGCAGAAAATACACGAGGTACAACGGGAGACCAACATTATGTTGAACTCTACCGGGTGAGTGTTGAGGCCAATACGTTGATTTCGCGGCCGTACAATTCCTAACTTCTTGCTCATACTGTTGCTCTTGATCGACCTGTTGTCCAACATTATGTTGAACTCTATCATTTTATCACCCCGTTTCTCATCAATGAGGCTGGCTTGACCTGTACACCACGAAAATATTAAAGCCATGAGTAATGAGATTCGACTTGAGTATCTTGGGCAGGACCGGGTTCAAGCCCCGAATGGACTGGGAAGGGATGATGATGAGTAGGATTGATTTTAGGGGCTAATAATATGTAATATTTGATAATCTTCCGGCTTTAAAGTTCAGCGTGGCGGCTCATTTATTGCTTTTGGAAGCTCAGGGATTCCTCCTCAGTCACATATTACCATTTGAGGGCAAATGGGAATTTCAAGCTTTCACTTGCTAATTATTGAGAGATGTGGGAAAATTTTTCATAGGATGAGAAAGCTTTCACTTTGAAAAAAATTTGAAAAGAGGAAAGATTATTTGAAATAAAAGCAAGTAACTTGTAAGAGGAAAAGTTCTTGCGGAGGGGGTATTAAGTCAAACACATAGGAAAGAGAAAAAAAAGAAGATAAAGTAAAAAAGTTTTTTACAAAAAAATAAGGAATTTTTCTTGAGTTTGGTGAAGGAGGAGGAAAGAAAAAACAGGAAGTAAAGTTAAAAAAGGCAAAAAAATTTGTCCCCTTTCACTAAGTTAGTTTCATCATTTGACAAGTCATAACCTTCAACAGCCTTGGCTCGATCAAATTTTGCTCTGGCTATATTATTTCCCTTTTCTTATTGCACTTTGGTTACCCATGGTTGTTAACAGCGATGATGTATGGGTGCACTATGAGCATGACGATATTGGTTGTGTGATTATCTGTTTGTATGTACATGACATGAAGAGTATAAATTTTATTTATGCTACAAAATATTTCTTAAGTTTGTATTTTAATATGAAAGACCTAAGTAAGGCCAATGCGATACTTGGTGTAAAGATAATCAAAGCACATGAAGGTTTGACTCTAAGTTAATCCCACTACTTGGATAAAATGTTGAGGATGTTTGGTCATTTTTACGACACTCCTGCTAAGACTCCATATGATTTAAATGTTTGCTTGAAAAGAAACATAGGTGATAGTGTATCATAGACTTAATACACTAAAATATTTGGTAGCGTAATATTTTTTATAAATTGCACTTATTTGGATATTGCTTATACCGTTAGTAGATTGAGTTGTTATACGTGTAATCCAAGTAATGAACACTAGGTGCTTTAGTCAGATTGTTGAAGTTCATTCATGATACTATAAAATGAGGTTTGCATTATAAATGATTCCCTATTGTGTTAGAAGGATCTGTGATGCCAATTGAGTATTTAGTAGTGATGCAATTAATTCTAATATTGACTATGTATTTATGCTTGTTAATCGTGTTGTGCCTTAGCAATTGTGTAAACAAACCTGCATTGCTAAATTAACAATAGAATCTAAGTTTATGACTCTAGAAAATAATAGGTTTGAAAGCTGAATGATTCAGAAATATGTTGGGAGACATTCCATTTTGGGTAAAGCCCGTGCCCTTAGTCGCAATGCACTATGACTCACGAGTGATCATCAACGTGGAGCAAATTGAGGTCTCAAATGGCAAGAGAAGCCATATTCTCGTAAGGCATAGTATAATAACGCACCTAATAGAAAATAATGTATAATGGGTTTTTTCATACAATCAATATATGCTTAGGCTTGTTAAAATTTTTAGTAGAAAATATCTTTTTATGTCACTCACAATTTTATAAAAAACATCAGAAAAATTTGTTATGAAAAGCTGCTGCATACCCGCAACATTTGCTATAGATTAGCAAAGAGTATACCTGTAGCAAATTGCTATGGGCTAACTAACCATTGGAAACCCATAGCGAATGGCCACGGCTTTGCACCGGCTCTATCCCTAGCAAATAGCCACAGCACTATCCGTTGCAAATCCATAGCAAATCCACATTTGCTACGGACTAGCAACAGCTAAACTCCATATCAAAATTTTTGACATTTTTTAAATTCTTTTGAAAATAAATTAATATTACAACAAAACAAACATGTTATAAATTAAGAAACAACATTATAAACTAATTTCTGTGCATTTCAAAATGACACAATATTGACATAAAGAAAATATAGATTATAATTAGCAAATTAAAATTTTACCGATAGTGTATAAGTTAAGATTGTTGAAATAGAAGTAGATAATCATAATCAAGTTGTGATTCGAACCCTCTAGGGCCGGTATGAATGTCCGAGCAAAATTTGTACTATCGTGGATGACATAAGGAAGGCCTGCTCTGGGTTTATCCAAGTAAATTTCTCTCATGTTTTCAGATAAGCAAACAAAGCAGCTGATTTCATGGCTAACGGGGGTTATAAAAGAGTGGGGTTTGATCCCGGTATTTTGGAGCCCCTCCCTACTCTCTGCCGTATTGCCCTCTTTGATGCTTCAGGTCGTCCCTTGCTTCGAGGGCGTCGCTGAAACTAGTTCCTAGTCTTTACCATCATCAAAAAAAAAAAAAAAAAAAAAAAAAAAAACCAACAACATAAGGATATTGTGACTAATGACTTAAAATGGGTAAATAGTGAAAAATAAATTCAAGATGTTATGTCATATTAAAACTATTTATTTTTGCTTAATTTGTTTAAAAATGTGCTTATTGAAGGGTATTTTTGTCATTTACTATAGCATTAATAAAAAAAACAGTTATCACATTAGCTCTATCTACGAAAAATTACATCATCATGTCGGATAGGGGCTTTTATATTAGTACAACAAAAACTTAAGGAATTTTTTGTCGATTAAAAAAATATCAAGGATCCTTTTTATTATTTTTAGGTAATAAAATATAAATAATCATAATATTTTTTTTAACTAAAATATCGTGTTTCTTCCATACTTTCATTTTCTCGCCCATTTTGTAATCTACACTATATCTTATTGCACAGATCCCAAACTCACCATATTTCTTTCCTTTCCATTTTCTAATTAAGAGCCACACAACTTAAATTTTCAATTTAAAGAAAAAAAAAACCCACCAAAAACCCACTTCCTAGAATATCAAAAAAGTGGTAACGGCATCTCCACATATTGTGGTAACCGCATGTAGCCTACAACTTCAAATACTCTAATGTGATAATTGGCATAAATGACTTCTCGAAAAATCATTTGTCATCCCAAATTTTTTCTATAAACTTCCAACTATTTATCAGCTCAAATCCTCAATCGGTCGATTAATACATAAATCAAAAGTTGTAAAGAAATCGTAAATAGATTATACGACACTTCTAGGCAATGCCAAAGTTGATTTATCGATTGTGCTATCATGATTAGTTCTCCTACACTCGATGATGAAATTCTTGCTATTATCATTGATTTTCGATAGTCGAAGATTGATGACTAGCAGTGGCTCGATATGTCAATGGTTGACAAGATCTTATGAAAGCTGGTGATTGTAAATGGGTCAGTAATTTTGATTACTTTGCAGTACTTCTTTTTCGTCTTCTTATTGAGGGCCTCCTTTATCATTGCCATCAAATTATTGCTTCCTTTAAAATATCTTTCTTAACAAATTATGTGGCGCATCTAGAGGCAAGTACAAAGTTGATTTATCAATAGTGCAAATAGACCTCTTGCTGATATGATCAATTCTCCTAATATCATTTAATTGGTTTCTACACTGAAGATAAGAAGATAATTTTATTTGTAAAATATTCTTAAATTTAAATTTCAACTTCTATTTATAGGCAATAGTAGGATATAAAGGTAGGATTCTAGAATCATAGAATAGGGATCAATTAGCAATTGCAGGATCCTGAAATTGTAAAATTCTAAAACCTGTGTCAGGAGTTCAATAACAATATGCATGCGAAGGAAAATTATTTTTCAAAACAACAGAAAATAAATAGACCATTACACATAATTTGAAAATTTTGTGATGCAATATATAATAATTTGTTTGTTATAATTATCTAATATTATTGAGAAACTTTCAAAAAGATAAATAAATATACATCAATAAATCAAGAGAATATGATAAATATCATATAATCTATCTCTAGACACGTAACATTTTAAAATAATGCAAAAGGACTACTAAAAAACTTTATTCTTAATACATGCAAGAGTCTCAAGCAAGGTTATCAAAATCGGGATTCTACGTAGAATCGATGACGGGTTAGCAGAATCAGAATCGTAGAATCATAAGATTCTACTTTCCTGTGTAAGTAATTATTTATATTGACAAAATTAGTTTATTTATATTGACAAAATTAGTATAACAGTTCTCAAATATATGATAAAAAGCATCAAAAAGTCCACAACACAATAGTTTTATAATACATTAGAAATCCAAAGGCAGGAAAAAGTGTAACATCATTCCCAACCTGGATGTAATCTTTGACCCGGAGCATTTTTTTTCTTTGATTTTCCAGATGCAGAAGGTCGAGAAGTCGTATTATATGCCATTTAAACTACAATAACAAATTAAATAAAATTTTCTAAGCATATCACAATTGAATAAAAGAAACCTAAATGTAAACTCTTAAATGCATAAATTGAGTATATGAATAACATAAGTAAAAACATATGAACCAAGACTAAAATTACATTAGTTACACTCTCAATTTAAGTACTAAAACAGTAAAAACCCAGATGTAATTTCACAAATTAAGCCCAAATGTAATATATAAAACCTATGAATGATATAAGTAAAAACTTATGAACTAGGACTAAAATTATATTAGTTACATTCTCAATTTCAGTAGTAAAACAGCAGAACATCCTCAAAATGATCAGTTAATAGTAGATTTTTACTTCAATAGTTAATAAAAAATATAAAATCAAAGATAAGATTAATATTGAAAGTTAGGCCTTAATATATTATACAAAAATGTAGAAAAATACATTAAAATCTAAATTATTTGAGTTTGGGCATTGAAACTAACCTTTTAATGAGAGAAAGAAAGGACTTAGGCAGATGGAGAGCACGGAGTTCTCTGGGAGTTGGACCGATAGTTGGACCGACGATGAGCCTGCAGTGGTTGGATGGTGGAGGAGAGTGCGCTGGTTGTCGTCGTCGTCGAAGCCGGGGCATCGTCGTCGTCGTCGAAGCAGCACCGGTGAAGCGTGCGAGACCCCCAGAGAGAGAGGTTAGGGTTAGCGAAGCAGGGACAGGGAGAGAGAGGGAGGCAAATAAAAAGACAAAGGCGATTTTTTTTTTTATTTAATTAGTTTTTAAGCTAGCAGGTGCCTTGCACGTGGAACAACCAAAGAATGGGCTGAATCGACAGAATCGGTTCAAAATCACGATTTTACTGATTCTGAACCGATTCTAACGATTCTGATCCGATTCAGCCCCGATTTTACTTCAATGCGAATTTTTAAGCGATTTAGATCGGTAGGTTAAAGCAACATCGTAAAATCATCCGATTTTACGAGTTAAATCGCGATTTTAACAACATTGGTCTCAAGTTAACATACAAATTTGCAGTTTTAAAATTTTTAAACAGCCCGCATCACACGAAAACCATCTAGTTTATTTTTATTTTACAATTTCAAAACATCTTTTCCGTTTTGTAAACACTAGTTGCACCGTCTCAGCTCCCTCATTTATTTCTCTCTAAAAACTAAAATAATCATATTCTCAAATCTGTGAATCCGAGCCCTAATCTCCCCCAAACCAGCCCTGCGTCACCATCCAGTACCCGCCACTATCCACTCGCTGCTGGCCTTGCCACTACTATCACCTGGTTGATGCCTCACCAAGGTTGTGCCCTCTTGTCATAACTAGCACCATTACGCCCGCCTTGTATCTCTCATGCTCTCTAGGCTCGACGCCCCACCAACTAATGCTGGATGAATCAAGAATGGATGAAGAATTGCACTAATTCATACTATAACGAGCAAGTAAAGAAAACAAGAAGAAGAGTTAGAGAGAAATAGAAGGGAAGTAGTTAGGGAGAAATAATAAAGATTGTTATTACTATTTTGGATACCTCACTACAATTACTGTGCGGAAATAAACAATATACTTGGATCTCAATCGAATCAAATTCCATGACAATAACGAGAAACAATCGGACTAAAAGAGAAACGAAACAATAGACACAAGAATTTACGTGGAAACCCTTTTACAATCGAAAGGGGAAAAAACCACGGGCGAAGATCGGAGCTTTTATTATTGAACAAAAGAAGAAGATGAATTACAATGATTCTCTCATAGACTCAATATTCTTGGTTGCGGCGCCGCAAAGGGAAAGCCTCTCTTTTGACTTGGATGAAAAATATGATGTACCCACGTCCGTATTTATAGATGCGCGATAACCCTGATTCCTGATCGATAGGGGGGTCCCGATAGATCAGTTCCTCACCGATCGATCGGCCGCCACTCTGGATACGTCCCTTGTTTACGTAACATTCCCGATCGATCGAGCTCCACCCGATCGATCGGGGTCTTCATGGCCTTTCTTCTTAATGCGTCAAGTAATTTTGAGACATATACCTAACAAATCTCCACCTTGGTTCAAAATCAACATTAACAATAAAACAAACTCCACTTTCTCCACAAAACGCCCCCTCAACCGGGGCTAACATACATCAAACTGAAAGACCCACTAAATTCGAGCAATGCTCGAACTTGCTACCTGGTAGAACTTTTGTGAACATATCAGCTGGGTTATCTTCAGTCCCAATCTTCCTCAACTCCACCTTCCACTCGTCAATCAGATCTCTGATAAAGTGATGCTTCACATCAATATGTTTCGTTCGGTCATGATGAGTCATCTGATCTTTTGCTAGGTGGATAGCGGACTGACTATCACAGTATACTTTAACTGTTCCCTGCTCGACACTGATCTCACTGATCAATATTCTCAACCAGATGGCTTCTTTGAATGCTTCTGTTATTGTCATGTACTCGGCCTCGGTAGTAGATTGTGCTGTAACAGACTGCAAACACGCTCTCCAACTGATAGCTGTGTCACCTAAACAAAACACATACCCCGAAGTTGACTTCCTCTTATCAAGGTCTCCACCATAGTCAGAATCTACATACCCAACCAAACAGCACTTACTTTTCCCATATTCCAAACACAAATCAGAGGTTCCACGAAGATACCTGAGAATCAACTTTACTGCATGCCAATGTTCTCTGCCCGGATTCGCCATGTACCTACTAACTCTGCTCATAGCAAAAGCAATATCTAGACGCATACAGACCATCGCATACATAATACTGCCCACTGCACTAGAATAAGGAATCTGAGACATGTACTTGATGTCCTCCTAAATCTGAGGGGAATCTAACGTTGAGAGTCTGAAATGAGCTGCTAAGGGCGTGCTAACTGGGTTAGTATCCTTCATATGAAACCTGTCTAAAACCTTCTCAATATACTTCTCCTGAGACAAGTATAATTTTCCAGCTTCTCGGTCTCTATGAATTTCCATGCCTAATATCTTCTTAGCTGTTCCAAGATCCCTCATCTTAAATTCACTCTTCAGCATTGATTTCAAATCATCGACATCTTTCATATCTCGTGCTACAATTAACATATCATCAATGTACAGAAGCAAATAAACAAAGCCTGAATCTGTCTTTCTGAAGTACACACAACTGTTGTACTTACTCGTGATGTAATCATGACTTGTCATGAACTGATCAAATCTCCTATACCACTGTTTAGGAGATTGCTTTAAACCATATAAAGACCTTCTAAGCAAACACACATGATCTTCTTTTCCTGCAACAACAAAACCCTCAGGCTGATGCATAAAGATACTCTCTTCTAGTTCACCATGCAAGAATGCGGTTTTGACATCTAATTGTTCAAGTTCAAAATCATGCATGGCAACCAAAGACAATAATGCACGAATCGAAGTGTGTCTAACTACAGGTGAGAAAATATCATGAAAATCAACACATTGTACCTGACTGTAGCCTTTAGCTACCAAGCGTGCCTTGTATCTCGCATCTTCCACTCCAGGAATGCCCTCTTTTCTCTTGAAGACCCATTTGCATCCAACTAGTCTTTTCCCTGTAGGAGATTTCATCAGTTCCCAAGTCTGATTCTTATGAAGAGACAACATCTCTTCATTCATAGCAACGAGCCACTTCTCGGCATCTGATCTCGATACAGCCTCTGTATACGAAGTCGGCTCACTGTCATCTAACGTTTCAGCAGTAGAGAGGGCATAGGCAATCATCTCCTCATACCCGTATCTCTTAGGAGGCCTGATCTGTCGCCTCGGTCTACCACCAGCTATAGTAATATTCTCCACCTGCTGACCTCTTTCTGCATTATCAGTAACAACATCAGAAACCCGTACCTGAGGTGCTGGAATACTCTCAAGCTGAACAATCTGCTGATCTGACTGTATCTCTGTATCATCAGGTGTCTCAACTTGAACATTATCTCTGTCAATGGAGGGTGTGTGTGGCGGATTAAGTAGAGCAGACTCATCGAAAGTAACATCTCTAATAGTCAGAAACTTCTGAACACATGGATCCCACAATCTATATCCCTTCACGCCTGACGTATAACCAAGAAAGATGCACTTCTTGGCCCTAGGCTCCAGCTTTCCATCATTAACATATGCATATGCAGGACAACCAAAAACTTTGATATGAGAATAATCAGAAGTTGAACCAGACCATACCTCTTCAGGAGTCTTCATCTGTAATGAAGAATGCGGTGTCTTGTTCACAAGGTAGCAAGTCATGCTAACTGCTTCTGCCCACTATTCTCTCTTTAAACCTACATTTGAAAGCATACAACGAGCCTTCTCAAGTAACGTCCTGTTTAACCTTTCAGCCACTCCATTTTGCTGAGGTCGACCTGTACATGTCCTGTGTCTGACTATGTCCTGATCTTCACAAAATTTAGTGAAGTCCCCTTCAACAAACTCAAGACCATTATCAGTCCTCAACCGCTTGATCGGCTTCCCTGTCTGGTTTTCAAGCAGAACTTTCCACTTCTTGAAGATATCATACACTTCATTTTTCTGCTTAAGAAAATAGACCCAAACTTTACGTGAGTAGTCATCAGTGAACGTTAGAAGATACCTGGACCCACCTTTAGAAGCCACTCTGGAAGGTCCCCACAGATCAGAATGTATGTAGTCTAACGTTCCTTTGGTCTGATGCACTGCTGCCTTGAAGCTGACTCTCTTTTGCTTCCCATAAATACAGTGCTCACAGAATTCCATCAGTCCTGTTGACTGACCACAAAGAAGTCCCCTCTTACTCAGCTCAGACAATGCTTTATCACTAATATGACCCATTCTCACGTGCCATAGTCTTGTGATCTCTGCATCTGTCATAGCAGATGTGGAAACAGCAACTGCACCTGTCACGGTTGTACCTACAAGCTCATACAAAGTACCAACCCTATTTCCTTTCATCACAATTAAAGCATCCTTACTGTCCCGCATGACTCCACCTTCAGCAATGTACTTGTACGCATTAGACTCAATGGTACCTAGAGAAATCAAGTTCTGTTTCAAATCCAGGATGTGACGAACATCACTTACGGTTCTAATAGTTCCATCATATATTCTCACACGGACTGTTCCAACACCCACTACCTTACAAGCAGCATCATTACCCATCAAGACAACCCCACCTTGTATAGACTTATACGTGGAATACCAGTCTCTGTTTGCAGTAACATGAAACGAACAACCCGAATCCATGACCCACTTATCTATGGACCTGGACTGAGAATCAGTAACTAATACAAATTCCCCTTCACTATCCTCCTCTACAACACTATCCTCAGCGGACTTGTCTTGACCCTGGTCACCCTTGTTACCCTCTTTTGATTTATTTTTATATCGTAACTGTCTTTCTTTATGTGCCCCTTTTTGTGACAATAGTGACACTACAGGTTCTTATGTCTAGATTTGGGCCTAGACTTATTCCCACCATTGGATCCCCTATGTTCTGATCGACCTCTCACATGTAAGCCACTACCCGAGTCATTCACCGAGTCAGATAATTCCTTATCTACCTGTTCTTTACTCACTAAGTTTCTTTTTACCTCATCAACATTAATAGTTGGCCTACCCCCATATCATGCTTTCTACGAAGCCCTTATACGCATTAGAGAGCGAACACAATAATATCATAGCTTGATTCTCGTCCTTAGGGATATCATCCAAAGCCTTTAATTCATGAATAATTGAGGTAAATTCGCTAAGATGGTTTTTAAGAGATGTACCTTTTGACATACGAAAAGTGTACAACTGCCGTTTCACTGCGAGTTTGTTGGAGACTGACTTGTGGCAAAACATGTCTAACAATTTCTCCCATAACTCCTTTGTGGTTTTAATCTCCAATACCTCTGACAAAACATCGTCAGCCAAATACATCTGTACAGCCGTGAGAGCCTTCTCATCCAACTCTTCCCATTGTGCCTCGGTCAACGTTTCTGGTTTCTTCTCTTTCCCCTCCAGTGCTTTCTTCAAGCCGTTCTGAGTCAGGAGTCCTTTCACACGGACTTGCCATAAGCTAAATCTTCCCTGACCATTGAATTTCTCAACCTCGATTTTGATACCTGACGCCATTGTATCAATTCGAAGAACCAAGCTCTGATACCAATTTGTGCGGAAATAAACAATATACTCGGATCTCAATCGAATCAAATATCAAGACAATAACGAGAAACAATCGGACTAAAAGAGAAACGAAACAATAGACACAAGGATTTACGTGGAAACCCCTTTACAATCGAAATGGGAGAAAACCACGGCCGAAGATCGGAGCTTTTATTATTGAACAAAAGAAGAAGACGAATTACGATGATTCTCTCACACACTCAATATTCTTGGTTGCGGCGCCGCAAAGGGAAAGCCTCTCTTTTGACTTGGATGAAAAATATGACGTACCCACGTCCGTATTTATAGATGCGCGATAACCCTAATTCCCGATCGATCGGGGGGTCCCGATCAATCGGTTCCTCACCGATCGATCGGCCGCCTCTTTGGATGCATCCCTTGTTTACGTAACATTCCCGATCGATCGAGCTCCACTCGATCGATCGAGGTCTTCACGGCCTTTCTTCTTAATGCGCCAAGTAATTTTGAGACATATACCTAACAATTTCAATTTATCTATTTATGTATAGCAACCCAAGAACAACCTAAACTACTTGGCGTTGGATATGCTTCAAAATTTTTGAAGCATATTAATTGTTGAGATTGGACCACGGTCCACTGCGGCACTTTTTTTTTACCCAACTTTTTTCGGATTTATTTTTTCTGTTGTAGAGTTTTAAAAGGCGGTTATATATCCCGATATTCTCTCGCGGTTTGTTAAAAGTGTTTATTATGTCATGTACTTATCTCCCCTCTTCCTTGGTATTTCTCAACAAAGCACGTTATTGGCTTAATATGCTGAACAGAAGTAGATTACAACAACAACAACAACAACAACAACAACGACAGTCCCAGTGCCTCCCGGCTCCCGCAGAAAGCAGGGTCTGGGAGGGGTGATGTACGCAGCCTTACCCCTTCCGAGTGGAAAGGAGGCTGTTTCCGAGGACCCCCAACCTGAAATAATTGAGTGTCTGCAAATAAATCACCAATTAATTACCAATGAATTTTGAGGAAAAAAAGAAGAAGAAGAAGAAGATTGTGCGAGGGAATAATTTTCACTATAAATTGAGCTCATTCCTTCCCTGAAAAATATAACACAACAAACATTTTGTTCTTCTTTCTCCGTCTCTCTCTCAACCTCTATTTTCTCTCTCCAAAAATTAAGTTTCCCTTTATTTTCATTCTCATTAAAATTCCTGTGCTTATCGTGAGATATTCTAGTCCTCTACTCTAGAGTACATTATAGTGATGGCTGCCGTGTTAACCCTGGGATCGGAGTGCCATTTAGTCCTATTATACCAGTGAGGGAGCATAAACGATTTTAGGGCAATGGTGAACTCCATAGCACGGCAATCATTTTTTGTACGACATCTCACATTTCAAACAAGTTTCAGTTTTAACTATTTGGTTTCGTTCATTTTTTTGAGCATTGCAGCAAAATTCTTGTTTGAATTAGTTAGCTAAGTTGCAGCACATTTATCTAAATCAATAGTAAGCTTTGAATTTCAATTTCCAAATTTCTTTGTCCTAATTTGGCAATTCTATCAATTTTCAAAAATTAGATTCAGACTACTTTGTTGATTAGCTATTACATTATCCTTGTTTTTCCTGCTAAATGTTCTTCAGAAATATTTTTTAACTATCATTTTGCTAAATTTCCAGCAAGCTAAAATCAGTTAAAATGAGTATTGTTAGCATTATTGTTCCTAATATGTCAAAAACTAAACCTCTTAAGGGAAAAAATTATAAAATGTGGTCAGACAAAATAGAATTTATACACTTCCAACTGACAAGGCACCAGCTAGTTCCACTAGAAACTTTGATAAAGATAACCGCACCTGTAGAGGAATGCTATTACACTATATGGCAGTGTCACTGTATCAGATATATAGCAAAATGAAAACATCTAAGGGGATATAGGAGGCTCATGAGGCTAAGTATGGGTCTGATGATACTGCTGCTAAGAAATATGTTTATAGTAGGTGGCTTTCACTTTTAATGACTGATAACAAACTAATTTTGTATCAAATTCATGAATATAAAAATCTTTGTGCTAACATATTAAGTGAACGAATGAATATGAGTGAAAATTTTCAAACCAATTTTTTAATTAAAATATTGCCACCTTCATGGGACAATTACAAAGCACAATTGAATTATAAAAAGAAAGATTTTACGTTGCAAGAATTGATTTCTCACATACACTTAGAAGATCAAACCCGGAAACTATCAGCCAAACAAACACCTAAACACGCCACCCATGCTACTAATTTGGTGGAACAAAGAAGTGTAGGAAAAAATGATAAGTGTAAAAACCATGGAACATGGGGCGTTCCAACTCTCATCCTGGTAGTTTCGGGAAAGGCCAAGGCCAATTTCATGGAAAAAGGCTGGCGACAAATTCCAACAGTAGCCATAAGCGAATCAAACGTACCTGCTAGGCGTGTGGAGTGGTAGGGCATACGTCAAAAGATTGTAGAAGGGTTTTGGACCGGGAAAGCTGAAAGACCATATTCCCAAGCCAATCTCACTGAGGACAGCAACGTGTTTGTTGCTGTGATCTCCGAGGTGAATATGTTAGGAAACATAGTCAAGTGGATTATAGATACAGGGGCCACGAGTCACATCTACACCAACAAGGACCTGTTTAGAGATTTTGACAAAGCTGACAAAGGGGAATGTGTCTTTATGGGCGATTCTAGTTCAATCTCAGTGCTTGGCAAAGGAAGGTCCTTCTAAAACTTAGTTCTAGAAAATTTCTTTCTTTACAAATGTTTTGAAGCTATCATTTGAGTCTGACAAGTTAGTTATTAATAAAAATGCAACTTATGTGGGGAAGGGTTTTGTAATGGGGGATTATTCATTTCGGATGTTCTTGTTGAAAAAATTAATAAGACTGGTTCTTCTTCTGCTTATATTATTGAGTTGCTAGATTTATGGCATGCTAGGCTTGGACATGTGAACATTTACTCGATAAAACAATTAAACAAATGAGTTTAATCCCCAGTTGTGGCCTTTTCACCAAGTGTGAAGTGTGTGTTGAGGCAAAATATCCTAAATGAAATTTTAATTAGAAGTTGTGCTAAATTTCACTAGGCCTTTAGGCCCAACCCACAAAGTTGGAATATTACAAGATCACATATAAGCCCAGTTCTATCCTAAAACTAATTGGCAATAGGTGGAATAACTCACTAAACTTATAAATTAATCTCTTTACTCTCATAACTCCAATATGGGATTCATATTTAACTCACATGTAAAGTTTTATATTTAACACTCCCTCTCACATGTGAGTCACCTACAAATGCACCACTCGCTTTGGGATCATCAACCTACACTGATACCATGTTAAATTTCACCAGGCCTTTAGACCCAACTCACGAAGTTAGAATATACGAGATCCACATATAAGCCCAATTGGGATTCCATCCTAAAACCAATTGGCAATATGTGGAGTAACCCACTAAATTTATAAATTGATCTCCTTACTCTCACAACTCCAATGTGGGATTCATATTTAACTCACATGTGAAGTTTTACGCTTAACAAACTGGGTGACAGAACTTTCCAAAATTTGATTTAGATGACCAACTTGTCTATTTTAAATGACTTGAGTGACTAAAAGAAACTTTTAATAAGAGTTGGGTGACTAAATCTTTCAAAAGTTGAGTTTAATGACTAAGTTGGCCATTTTTGTCACTTTAGTGACTAAAATGGGAGTTTTGTCAATTCAATCCTAGCTGTGCAATTATGGTTGTTTTCATTCATATTAGTTTGAAGCCAGTAGGTCAACTATAATAGAATTATTATTTTTCTATGAAAATATAACACTTATCTCTTATATTATTTTTCAATGCAATGGCCCACTCTCACTTGTAAATGGCTCTACCACTGGGGCCACCAACCATCGCAGGTCTAGTGTCCCCTCTATGTCACCACCATCATTCATGCCAATTAACCATTAGTCGCCCCACTCGCAGCCCATCGTCCGACGTCAACTTTCTTACTACATTGTTATAGTAAAGAAACGAGATAGCATGGGATGGGGAAGCAGGCTCCTAGTGAGGAGATGTATCATGTGCATGTTGGCGCGGGGGAGATGAGGGAGTCGGTGTTAGAGGTGGCCACAGTGGTGACGCATTAAGGTGGGGTGGTAAGGTGGCATCGAGGTGGGGAAGTAAGTGAGGCGCAACGACAGTACAGGTCACCTAAGGGGAGGGAGAGAGATGGGTTGGGTCACTTATAGGGGAGGGAATATTTTAGATGTATTCAAAAATTTGAAGTAACATAAATGACATCATACAACGAAAAGGTAAAATCATATATGTATTTTGGATTAAATAATCATTTCAGTTTAGCTAGTGAACTAAATAAGTTTCCATGTTAATTCATCAAGTATGATGTACTAAAGTGTAATTATTTGAATGTACAGTTATCCAGAGGGAACTGAACCATCAAGTAATCAAAATTGCTATGTTTGATGGACATCACTAGATATTGATCGGATGAAACTAAATGTCTCAATGTCAAGCACTTGGGACTACTTCATGTAAGGATAATTATGTCCCAAATGATATTGTAAAGGTTATTTTATCAAATATTTACATTGTGTTTGATAATTAAGTGCTGTTAACTAATGCTTAATATGCTTAATTTGTGAAAAGGTATGACTCTTAATGAAAGGTTATATCAATTAAGGAAAATGCATATGTCTTGACGAAAAAATATGTCTATTGATAAGAAGATATGTCTCTTTGTGAAATGATATGTTTCTTATTAAAAGAGACATGTCATTTAGTGAAGTGATATATCTATCAACAAAAAGACATAATCCTTGGAGTTTTGATAGAAAGCACCCCCTCCTTTGTAAATAAGAATCTCGTCATCTCTCTATCACAACACATAACTCATGAATATTGTGAAATATAATTAAAAATACGATACTCCATCCTCCACCATACACTAAAGAATGTGATTAAGAGGGAGAAATCAAATTTCTTCTACATATTCAGTGGTCATTCAATGATTATGTTAAATATTAGTATTTGTTTATATATTTTATGTATTATTTTAGTATTTTCTTCTTGTACATGGGTAGGTTAGAATATTCTTTGGAATATTTCAATTATTACACAAAGCATTGAAGACATGGCATTCAAGTCTTCCTCCTTCCTCTTTGGCTTCCATAACCAGCCCTTAATAGCCAATACAATCACATTTAGTTGTTTGTTTTTCTCTAGTGTTTATTCTTATGTCTTTTGGTTTTCTTGTACTCTTCTATTTAAGCTCAAGTTTGTATCTCATTTTAATTATCCAAATAAAAGTGTTGAGAATTATTCTCTATTTATTATTCCAAGTTATTTAATTTTACATGGTATCAGAGTGGGCTCGATCTTGAAGATCCGATTTGGAATCCTAGTCCAAGTCATGAGCCACACGGTTCTTTGTGAGTGTATTCTTTGCTTTGCCTCTTGTTTTAACTTGTGTTATTTTTTATCGTTTTCTTTCATAATGTCAGGAGAAAATGCCAATCAAGTTGAGGCACCAATTGTCGTTTCAGGGGGAGTACTAGATGCTAGTTCTCCCTACTATTTACATTCCTTGGATCATCTGGGGCTCATATTTGTTCAAGATGTTTTGATGAGTCCTAATTTTCCCGCATGGAGAAACAAGACTACAGGAAGTACGAACGAAATGCAGCCACGATTGCTGTGATCGGCTAGTGACAACCCGGTGATTGGGATTTCTCAAAGTCAATATCAGCAATTGTTAGTTTGACTTATGCCTCAGCTTCTCCTAGTTTAAACATAACAGGTCCGGTTGCTACTTCTTCTATCAATTGGATTATTGATACCGGGGCCTCCAATCATATGGCTTCTTCCAAGTCTATGATGTTTGATATTATTGTTAACAAATCTGTTAGGCTCGTTAGATTGCCTAATGAGTTGAGTTTGTCGGTTACGCACGTTGGGAAGGTTCGAGTTTCAGAAAGTCTTGTTCTTAATGATGTCCTATACATGTCTGGTTTTAAATATAATTTGTTATCTATGAGCAAAATAACTCAAAATGAAAATTGTGCATTAACTTTTCACTCTCTCTTTTGTTATATACAGGACCTACGCTTGAAAAAGCAGATTGGAGTGGGTAGGATTAATGATGGGCTATATCTAGAGACACCATCAGTTGAGCTTGCATCATTTGTGGCTCAACTTCACTCTCTGTTTAGATGGATAAAGAAGCTATTTTGTGGCACAATCATTTGGGGCATGTGCCTTTTTTAAGATTATCTAGGTTTCAGCATTTGAAAGTTGGAAAGACATATTTTATTTGTGATCCTTGTCACCGTGCCAAGCAAACGCGTTTGCCTTTTCCTTTGTCAAATTCAAGAACAAATGTTTGTTTTGAGCTTATATATTGTGATATTTGGGGACCCTATCGTGTTGTTTCATGAGCAGGGGCCAGTTATTTCCTCACTATAGTTGATGATTTTAGTTGTTGCACTTGGGTTTACTTGATGAGGGAGAAATCCCAAGCACACAAATGCTCATGGAGTTTTGTAGAATGGTTAGTACTCAATTTGGTTTTCAAGTAAAACAGATAAGGAGCGACAATGGGCAAGAATTCAAGTATGGACCTTTGTTGGAGTTTTATGCTCAACACGAGATCCAATATTAGACGTCATTAATTGGGACTCCTCAACAGAATGGGGTCGTACAGAGGAAACATAAGCACCTCTTGGAATTTGGACGAGCTCTTAATGTCAAGGCAAGCTTACCGAAAAGGTTTTGGGGTGAGTGTATTTTGACAGCCACATATATACCTTATTAATTTAACCCCATCTATCTTGCTCAACAATAAAAGTCCCTATGAAATTTTGATGGCAAGATTACCTTCTGATGTGCCTTATATTGACATATTTTATTCTTCATTCCTGTAATTTATTTGGCTTTTACATGTGTGTTTTGGTTATAATCTAGGTCCATTTTTAGCTTAAAGTGCAACGTAGCAAACAAAGGTTGGAAAGTAGCAGAATCAAGCGTAATTGAGGCATAAATTGAAGATTCCTTTTAGAAACCCGACCACGTGTGCAAAAGAAGTACCCATTGGGTCAAATTCGATCGAAAAGAGTCTTTCCTTGGGTGCATGGATAGATTGACCATGCAATTTGGGCAATCGGTCAAGCTTAAAACGAGCAAAAGATTAAAAGAAGGGTATTTATGACCCAAAAACTTGCTAATCTACTTATGAAACCACTTGGGTCACGTAGATCTCTTTGATAGCTTTAATTTGGTATATATTTGGCCCATAACTTGTTACGGATCAAACGTTACGCTCATTTTAAGTTAACTACGCAAGCTGCTAAGGGAGGCACCGATCGATCGGGGATGGCACAGCACCAACCCTAAAGAATGCCCCACTTATAAATATGGAGGGGGCGGCCTATTTTCCCATCTTTTTTTCCACGCCTCCTCTTCTTTTCTCCTTCCCGAAGTCGCTACGAGATCCAAAGGGTTCTCAAACGCCGAAGCACAGGTGGTCGAAATACTAGAAGAATCAAAGCAAGGATCAACGTCAACGCCAATTGAGGGAGTCTTCAAGTGCTTAGTTTTTATTCATTGGTTTTATATTTATTAGATTTAAATTGTGTGTAAAACTCTTATGGAGGAGTAGACTTATAGTTTAGGGATGCAGGGCCGGTAGTTGCCCGTATCCCAAATTTGTATTATGCCTTTGACAGTGGATTTAAATTATGTTATATACGCACCCTTGTGGGGAATTTATGATTGTATTTGGTATTTCTTTGTGTGTGCTTGTAGCCATATTGAGATCTCCAAATTATTAGCGTTTGTCTACGAGTTTGTAGCTTAAACCATAACATAACTGGTTTTTACGTGTGGTTAGGGTTGAAGTTGTAACCAACCCCAAACACAATATTTTATACAAATTAATATTTAATTAGGAGTGACAACGGAATTTGTTAGTGCTATTACGATAATCCATGCTACACCTAGGGTGATATGATAGATTATGCCCTCGGACTAGTTCATTACCCTAAACCCTTACTTAAGTATTAATACAAGTTTAATATTGAACTAAGAGCAAGAAAGGAATTAAGCAGTGCTAATGAGATAACTTATGTTACACGTAGGTTGATATGATAGGTTATGCCTTTACACTAGTTCATTACCCTAAGCCTAATTTAAATATTAACCGAGGTTTAGTGCTTGTAGCTTAAGCCTTCTAAATCATTGTCATAGCAGAATATGATGAAGGGATATGAGTAAAGCTACCCTGACTTCATTCCTTGAACTTACCTTAATTGAATTGGCAACTTTAGTTTATATTTAGTTTTATTAATTTAATTAACAAATTCAAATCAACAAAACCCCATTTTCAACCACTTCTTAATCACTAAATCCGACTTAACTCGGATTCCCTGTGGATATGACCCGTATACCCAGCTTTGAACCACTGAATGCTCATAGTCATAATATAGTGATGTAGAGTCTGTGTCCTCAGGACATATTTTTCCACAAGGCTTTGAACCACTGAATGCTTATAGTCATAATGAGGGATTGGAATCGTGTATGAAACTGGCTCAAGATATTGCGGAGACTTCCAAGGTAGGGGCAAAGAGGAGGAGACAGAAACTGGGGCATAAGGTGCCTACAGATGGTGCTACTATGTGGAAGCGTAGGGCAATCAAACGTTGGAAAAAAGAACAAGAGAAACAGAACCTAAAACAATTCCTTAAAGATATGTCTCCAAGAAGCAGTGGAAAGAAGTTACCTGAGAAATTGACCAAAGCAAAAGGAAAGAAGAAGACACGGAGTAAGAATACGAAGAGTTTTACAGCTGAGCATCTACTCAAAGGGAAAAAAACATGGGAAACCGGAAAGAACCTCGGGTTGGCATTTCATGGCGATGAATCTCTCATGATCGAGTGTTTTGCAACGATGGACTAGGGTGTGACTTGCAGTGGCTTACTCCCCCAGGTCTCTGTTGATGCTGTTGTTCTCCTCTCTTCCTCAGTTTCTCATCTGGCCTTCTTTCAGTTTGGTTGTGTGTTTTTTCTTCCTGCTCTTATTTCTGCCTTTTCCTTTTCTATTCTCTCTTCTCCCGTTGGGGATTTAGTTTTCCTGTTATGCAGGTTGCAAGGCTGTATCCAATCTTGTTCTTGTTTTTGTTTTTCCTATTCCTATTGTCCTCCCTTTTTTTTTCCTTGATCGGATTTTCTGTAGCACCTTCCATTTACAGGGTGTTTAGGGCTCGCTTTCTGAGGTCCCTGGTTTGTACTTTGGCTTCACCGACATTTATCAAAAAAAAAAAAAAGACCCGTATACCCAATTTAGTTACAACGATCTCGTACGCTTACAAGAATACGGTTTTAAAATACCTTGAAAATCACATCAAGTTTTTGGCACCGTTGCCAAGGAATTGGTATGATAAGTTTGATTTAGAAACTAACAAGTCATTTTCTATTATTATTTTTTTTTATTTTTTTATTTTCTTTGTTTTTCAAAAAAAAAAAGTACTTATTTTTCCTTTTCATTTTTGTTTTTTTTCCATTTATTTTTGATTATTTATTTATTTAGTTAATTTTTGTTTTTTTTTTTCCTGTCATGGCCAAAAAACCTGCTCAACAGTTGGGGCACGATTGGGGATTATTTTGTTCCCTAAACTTACATTACGCCAACTGGAGTTGTGTTACCCACCGTGGGTAATACAAATTTTGAAATTAAGCCAGAGATCATTAACATACTTCCCACTTTCTATGGGAAGTTGATTGAGAGCCCGTACGAGCACCTTGATGCCTTTCTTTAGATTTGTGAAACATGTCATTATTGAGGTGTCTCGCATGACGCGGTTAGGTTACATTTTATTCCCTTTTTCGTTGAAAGAAGTAGCCAAATGATGGTTTCATTTCCTACCAAGGGGTGAAATCACAACTTGGGAGGACCTCCGACAAAGGTTCTTGGTTAAATTTTATCCCAAGGCTAGAACAATAGCTGTTAGGCATGCTATTAACAGTTTTAAACAAAAAGACCGAGAGGAATTTCACGAGAGTTGGGACAGGTTCAAGGAACTCCTTAGAAGCTGTCCTCACCACGGGTCTCCCAAGTAGGCTCTAGTGCAGAAGTTTTATGGTGGTCTCATTGTGTCCTACAAACAAATGGGTAATGTTTTATGCGGGGGAGCATTTAACAAATAGGATGAGAATGAAGCGTGGACCCTTTTTAAGCATCTTAGTGAGCTCTCCCTGGACTAGGCATCATCTGCTAGGATGGTTAGGGGAGGTGCACATAGTGTCTATAGGGTGGCACCAAGTGATGACATCGTATTTAAGTTAGAAGCGCTTAGTAGGAAAGTTGATAAAATCATGGCATCGTAGCCCAATCCTACTAACGTGCATGCAATTAATGCTGTTGAGTCGTCACACGGTGCCAACACCTGTGACATTTGTTTTAGCACTGACCATTCTGTACTTGACTGCCTTTATGCCTCACGATTTCCCGAATTTGTACAGGAACAGGTATCTGCGGTGCAGGGCTTTTCAAAGAATGGTGACCCGTTCTCCAACACCTACAATCCTAGATGGCGCAACCACCCAAATTTCTTGTGGAGACTGAACGGCCATTAGAATCCGCCCACGAGATAACAGAATCCTGGTATTGTAGGTAATGCACACCCGCTAGCCTTTTCGGGAGGGCAGAGGTATATTTCTTAACCTACCCTCCCTGTTTTACGTGCTGACCTCCTCCTCCTCTGCCCGCCCCCCCCCCCCAACCTTCGGGATATTCTTCTTAGTTCAAGGAGCATATGCTTCGATTCATGGAAGACAATGCACAACTGGTCCAATCACGTTCTCAGTCCATAGCTAAATTAGAAGATCACATAAAATAATTGACCCAAGTACTTCATAGGCAAGAGGAAGGGAGGTTACCCTCCCAACTTCTCACAATTCCAGCAGGGTCAACTAGTTTTAATCTTACTGCTTCATGAGCAAGTTTAGGTGGTGTCAGTGTCTAGGGAGGGGAACCTTAGAGATGCGGAGGTCAAGGTTAAGAAGGAGAGCACGGATCCCTCCCCTACTGCTGATGGGGAGGACCCACAAGATAGGGTTTTTGAACCCATTGTCCCTTTTCCTTTGGCCCTAATAGGACTGAAGAAGAAGGACAATGCAAAGAGGGCTAGGCTCATAGATGTGTTTAAGGATGTGAAGATCAACTTACCGTTGATTGAAGCCGTTAAACACATTCCTATGTATGCCAAGTTCCTCAAGAACCTTTGCACCAAAAAGAAGCACGCGCAAGCACATATCCCGAAGAAGGTCCGACTCACTGAGAAGGTGAGCAACATTTTAGTTCAAGAGCCCGACCCAAGTTTCGAGACCCCCGGGCATTTACCGTTCCATGCAACTTAGGAGAGCGTTATACCAGTAGAGCCTTGCTAGACCTAGGAGCGAATGTAAACCTAATCCCTTACTCCGTTTTTCGAGAATTGGGTATAGGAGAACTTAAGCCAACTAATGTCACACTTCAGTTGGCTGATGGGATAGAGCGGGTACCTTGTAGAGTAGTGGAAGATGTACTTATCAAGGTTGACAAGTTTGTCTTTCTTGCTGATTTTATTATCTTAGATATAGACCCTACTCCTAGGAAAAAGCAGAACACTCCTGTTATTCTAGGTTGACAATTCCTAGCAATGGCTGCCGCTATGATTCACTGTAGAACGGGAGTGTTGGAGGTTTCTTTTGGAAACCTCAAGGGAAAATTGAAGGTTCGAACTTTGTTGACACCCTGAGGCTGAGAACGAGTTGAAATGCTACAAGGTTGATGATATTAACCCTTTGTAGAGCCGGGTAAGCCCGATTCTACTAAAAGTAATGATTGTAATAGTGTCCCTGTCTGTGTCGATAGCTGTGCTTCATCACCTATACCTAGTAGGACAGAGATTTGCGACCCCGATGCTAGTTTTGTTTCCCTCCTTAATAATCACTGGTCTAGAAATGCTATTGGGTTTGGGGATTGTCTTTACTGGGTCAACCTAAGTTCTATGGCAGATACTGCCTTGGATTTTGGTTGACATTATGCTCTGAATTGCGTCTGGCTGAAGATGTTAAACTTAGCGCTCTTGGGAGGAAACCCAACATACTTTTAATTTTGTTTTAGCTTGTTTCTTTCCCCATATGAAGTCTCTTTTGATTGCAGATCCTGTTGTATCCCTCCCATACTAACTTTGTTTCTCCTTTAATATACACTTGTACAATCTTTATTTCTAACCCTATTAACAAGTCTGTTTAGTATTTTGTCTTCTATATCTTTGATTGTGGCATGTTACTTTTGTCTTTCCTTTTTGAAATTGCTCACCACGCATAGCTAAATATGCCATACCTCAGGTCGTCTCTTTCCTTCTGTTGCTTGTATTTATTTTTGTCGATTTGCATTGAGGACAATGCAGGGTTTGGGTTTGGGGATGGCGTGTATGATGTGAACTTTTGTTTGTCCTATTAGCTTCATTTTGCTCAATTAGCTATGTTTTGGCATGAATGAATATAGAATTGTTTGTGATTTCTATTGAAGATCAAATTTGAGATATACTATGATTAGAATATTTATGTAATGAAATTATTTCTGGAGTTGACTTTTGAATTTGTATTTTTATCTTTTGACTCATTAGAGAGATTATTATTTTTCACCCTTAATCTTGTGACATATGCTACTTTTTAAGTTGAAATAGCGGTAATAACTTTAGGAATTGGAATCTACCATTCTACTTCTAGCAATGTTGAAATCGATTTACTATCTCTTTATTTTGAGTATTCCCTTTAAAAAAAGTTACTCGTTGGTTCTTGTAGCCCCTATGTCTCGAGCAAGTAAGCCCGTAGGGGTGCTTTAAAACTTGGTATCTTGAGCCACTAGGTCGTGAGCTGCTGGTCAAAAGCTCGCTACATAGGCCACAGGAAAAGCTTAAAAAGAATCAATCCTTTATGTCACTATAATAAGCAATAATACCTAATGAAAAAAAAGAGTATGTGCTAACGGATTAGGCTGTAAATTCCTTGGACTCGAGCCATTAGGTCCGTAGGGGTCTCTTAAAACCTGATACCTTAAGCCAACTGGATCGGGAGCTGCCGATCGAAACCTCGTTGCATGGGTCTGAGGGAGATACGTCTAACCATGAAAAAAAAAAAAGCAAAAACATGGAAAACAAAGGGGACAGAAGCTCTAAGCTCGCATACTAGTAAAAAGACTTGAATCAAGAGACTCGAATTAGAACCAATATAATAATAACATTGCACAAAGATTATTTACTCTCAGGTATACATTTAAATATGACCAAAAATAGTTTTCACAAGCTATTCTTACAATTGCATGCCCGACTAAATTTTTCTATCATTGGCTACTTTAAGTAGAATCTTGCTTGAGGACAAGCAAGAAATGGGTTTGGAGATATTGATGTGCCTTATATTAACATATTTTACTCTTCATTCCCACAATTTATTTGGCTTTACATGTATATTTTGGTAGTAATCTAGGTACATTTTAGCTTAAAGTGCAACATAGCAAACAAATGTTGGAAAGTGGAAGAATCAAGCGTAATTGAGGCATAAATTGAAGACTCTTTTGAGAAACTGGACCACGTGTGCAAAAGAAGTATCCATTGGGTCAATATTCGATTGAAAAGAGTCTTTCCTTGGGCACGTGGATCAATTGACCATGCAATTTGGGCAATCAGTCAAGCTTAAAATGGGCAAAATGTATTTATGGCCCAATAATTTGCTAATCTACTTATGAAACAAACCTGGTCACATAGATCTCCTCGAGAGCTCTGATTTGGTATATAACTTGGTTCATAACTCCTTACAGCTCAAAAGTTACGCTCGTTTTAAGTTTATTGCACAAGCTGCCAGGGGGAGCCGTTCGATCAGCTTGACCACCGATCGATCAGGGATGGCACGGCACCAACCCTAAAGCACGCCCCACTTATAAATATGGAGGGGGAGACCTATTTTTCCATCTTATTTGCCACTCCTCCTCTTCTCTTCTCCTTCCCGAAACCGCTACGAGATCCAAGGGGTTCTCAAACGTCGAAGCGTAGGTGGCCGGAATATTGGAAGGATCAAAGCAAGAATCAACGTCAATGCCAATTGAGGGAGTCTTCAAGTCCTTAGTTTTTATTCATTGTTTATATCTTTATTAGATTTGAATGACGTGTAAAACTCCTATGAAAGAGTAGACTTGTAGTTTAGGGATGAAGGACGAGTAGTCGCCCGTATCCCGGATTTATATTTTTCCTTTCACAATGGACTTATGTTATGTTATATACACACTCCTGTGGAAAACTTATGATTGTACTTGGTGTTTCTTTGTGTGTGTTTGTAGCCATATTGAGATCTCCAAATTATTAGCATTTGTCTAAGAGCTTGTAGCCTAAACTATAACATAACTGGTTTTTATATGTGGTTAGGGTTGAAGTGGTAACCAACCCTAAACATAATCTTTTATACAAATTAATATTTAATTAGGAGTGACAAAGGAATTTGTTTGTGCTATTGAGATAATCCATGCTACACCTAGGGTGATGCGATGGATTATGCCCTTAGACTAGCTTCTTACCCTAAACCTTAACTTAAGTATTAATGTATGTTTCATATTGAATTAAGAGCAAGAAATGGATTAAGTAGTGCCGATGAGATAACTTATGCTACACGTAAGTTGATATACTAGATTATGCCTTTAGGCTAGTTCATTACCCTAAGCCTAGTTTAAATATTAACCCAGGCTTAGTGCTTGTGGCCTAAGCCTCTTAAATCATTGTTATAGTAGAATATAATGACGGGATATGAGTAAAGCTATCCTGAATTCATTCCCTGAACTAACTTTAATTGAATTGGCAATTTTAGTTTATATTTAGTTTTATTAATTTAGTTAACAAATTTAAATCAACCAAACCCCGATTTCAACCACTCCTTAATCACTAAATCTGACTTAACTCTAATTCTCTGTGGATATGACCCGTATACCCGATTTAGCTACGACGATCTCGTACGCTTGTCAGTATACGATTTTAAAACACCTTTAAAATCACATCACCTTTGTTCGGTCATTTGCGAGTTTTTGGGTATCGATATTATTTTCATAGCAAAACTCTGGTTAAATTAGATAGTCATGCTACTTCTGGGAATTTTTTTTGGTTACCCCCATGGACAAAATGGTTATAAGATTTTTTATGCTGAAAACAACAAAATTGTTGTCTCAAGAGATGTTTGGTTTTACGAAGACATTTTTCCTTATCGAAAACCCGATAATATGCAAAATATGCTTGATAGGAATTTGCATAAAATTGTTTCGGGATAGAATTATGGTTTTATTGATGATAAGGAACCGATTCGTGCAGAACTGGGTCCTGCACAGTGGGTCTCAGTCGGGTCACTGCCGATCGAGGGAGAGGCATCATCACTAGCCGATGACAGGCCTACTAGTGATGATGAAGTGGCTGGTGGTCTGGATGACCACCAGCAAGATTCGAGCGTTCGTGTTGCACGGAGCCTGAATATTGTTACCAGACGCAATGGTCGTATTCGTTCAGTTCGCATTAAATATCAAGGCTACATTTGTGATTTTTCGTCTTCTATAGCCATACTCTCACTACCGCCCCATCGGCTAATTCAGGTGTAGTATATTCTATTCCCAATTTTATTTAATTTTTTAATGCTCATGTTGCCATTTTAAACATCATCACTTCAAGTGATGAACCTCAAACTTTTAAACAGGCCGTACAACACAAGCATTGGCGAGATGCAATAGAAAAGGAGATACAAATCTTGAAGTAGAACCGAACTTGAACTTTACAACACTTGCAAAAAGGAAAAAGGGCCATCGATTCGAAGTAGGTCTATAACGTGAAGTATAAGTCAGATGGGTCCATTGAATGATACAAGGCACGTTTGGTTGCCAAGGGTTATACTCAATTAGAAGGTATTGATTATCATGATACTTTGGCTCCTGTTGCCAAATTAGTAACTGCTCCTTGTGTTTTAGAAGTTGCATGAACCCGGAGTTGGATTATACATCAGTTGGATGTAAATAATGCCTTCCTTCATGGAGATTGAAGTTTACACGAAACTTCCTTTGGGTTTACAACAACAACATGAAGGGGAGGTTTGTCGCCTTCAAAAATCCCTTTATGGTCTAGAACAAGTTTCTAGAAATTGGAACAAAAAATTCACCTCAACTTTGATTAGTATTGGTTTTGAACAATCTAAAACAGATTATTCTTTCTTCACATATTTTTGAGAGAATGTTTACACTGAAATTTTAATCTATGTGGTTGATGTCATAATCACGAGAAATAATGCGGAACACATAACAAGGGTTAAGGGCATTTTGAACAAGTCTTTTGGTATTAAAGACTTAGGACCAATCAAGTTTTTCTTGAGAATAGGAGTAGCACGTTCCTCAAATGGGATCATGTTGAATCAAAGGAAATATGTTTTAGGCATTCTTAGTGAGGCGGGGATGTTGGGGGCTAAACCGGTTTCCACTCCAATCATCCAAAATCATGGCTTGCCCTACAAAGTCGGCAATGTTGCAATTGACGCAGGTCAATTTAGGCGTTTGGTGGGGAGGTTGTTGTACCTTACCATTACACGACCCAATATTTGTTATGCAATTCGTGTATTAAGTCAGTTTATGCATGATCCTAGGCAGCCCCACGTTGATGTCGTTATGCATGTTTTGTGGTACATGAAGGGCACACCGGGACAGGGAGTATTTTTGCCATCCGATAGTGATCTTATGCTTTAAGGGTATTATGATGCAGATTGGGCTGGTTACCCTACCACGAGATGCTCTACAACGGGTTATGTGGTTTTCTTAGGTGGGGCCCCAATTTCGTGGTGATCCAAGAAACAAAATGTCTTATGCCGTTCCTTGGCAGAGGCTGAATAACGTTATATGTCCACAACAGCCAGTGAAATAGTTTGGTTGAGACTTTTGTTATTTGATCTTATGGTTCTTGTTCTCGATCCTTCGTTTTTGTTTTGTGATAATCAGACAGCTTTACACATAGCTTCCAATCCCGTTTTCCATGAACGGACGAAGCATATTGATTGATTGCCATTTTGTTCGTGAGAAGTTGTTGACTAGAGAAATAGCTACGTCTTTCATTCGTTCAACAAATCAAGTTGCGAACATTTTTAAAAAAGCTTTGGGTCCTTCGAGCTATATGATGCTCCTTCGCAAGTTGGGCATAGTGAATCTTCATGCTCCAACTTGAGAGGGAGTGTTAAATACTAGTATTTGTTTATGTGTTTTATGTATTATTTTAGTTTTTTCTTCTTGTACAGGGGTAGATTAGAATATTCTTTGGAATATTTCAATTGTTACACAAAGCATTGAAGACATGACATTGAAGACATTGAAAACATGGCATTCAAGTCTTCCTCCTTCCTTTTTGGCTTCCATAATCGGCTCTTAATGGCCATTACCATCATATAAAGTTCTTTGTTTTTCTCTTGTAACTTAAGATACTAGTGTTTATTCTTATGTCTTCTGGTTTTCTTGTAATCTTTTATTTAAGTTCAAGTTTGTATCTCATTTTGGTTATCCAAATAAAAGTGTTGAGAATTATTCTCTATTTGTTCTTCCAAGTTATTTAATTTTTATGTTTAAGGAGTACTTTACATGTGAGTCTTGTAGTTGATTCCCACATTGGAGTAGTAAGAGTAAAGAGATCAATTTATAAGTCCAATGGGTTACTCCACCTATTGGCAATTGGTTTTATGATGAAACCTTACTTGGGCATATATGTGGACCTTGTTTGTTCCAACTTCATGGGTCAGGCCTAAAAGGCCCTGTGAAATTTAACAGATTACTTCGATCAAGGTAAGTTCTTCATTCTAATATGTGTGAAAATAATGAAGCTCTAAGATCTATGAAAATTAATGTTTTATGCATTAATGCTTATGCATATAATTTGAATTTATATGTGGTATCAGAGCCTAATTTTAAGAACTCATGATTTTCCCCTAAAATATTGTTTTTATGATCTTAATGTGATGTTTTCCATATGAGAAATTGCTAACAGTTAAAGTTGTTATTCACATTCCAAGTGATTGATTAGAATGTTAATCAATAAAGGCTTATATGATGTAATGGCCAGAGAATTTGCAAAGTGATTCCTGTCTTGTAGTGTGCATTTCGAAATCTTCTGAATGCTAATTAATGGTTCGACGATCACTGTTGTAATCTAATGGAATAATATCTAATGCCTTTAGAATTCTTTACCAAGGGGCATTAGTGATAATATGCATGTTTTCATGGCAGAGCAAAACCATTTAATTGGTGATTGAAAAGTTCTCTGATATTGGCATATTGTGTGTGAGGATACATAATAAGTACTATGGTTCACTCCATATATTATAAATTTATCCTTGGTTGAAAATAAGTTAAATAATATTTGGGTGTTCAATACATATATATATATATGGGTAATATAATAATGAAGCCCACAATGGATATAAATACGTGTGCCGAGATGAATAAAAAAAATAATAGAGGTGGCAGCACAACAACATGAGCGGGAACAATGCGGATTCTCAGCTAGGAAATAGAAATTCAGTGGAAATCAAGGATCGATCTTGAAAGAATTTGGAGGGGATATTCTAGGCATTATTTTGGAGTGTATTGATTGGGAGTATCAATTGTTCCTTGGCCTATGGTGGAGATCTTTATATCGCTTAATTTTCTTGTAGGTTTTAAGTTAGGGCAAACATCTTAAAACCATAAACATTGTATGTGCTATTTTCTATAGTGGATTTTACTATCGGTTTGTCACATGATTTTTCCCTCTACCATGGAAGGTTTTCTACGTTATGTCTGGTATTAATTTAATTTTCGCATATTTATTTCTCGTTGATATTTGGTGATATTGGTGTGCTGTGATTATATCTGTCATTAATATTGGTTTAATTGGTCTATTGGAATCAGATTTAGGTGCCTAGACCCCAATAAAGTGGTATCAGAGCTGAGGTTCATTATTAAGGTGAATAATAATGGATGGTACTAGTGGAATGATAAAATTAACCGGTAAAAGTTATTCAATTTGGAAGCCAATGATGGAGGACCTACTTTTTTTTTTTTTTGTAAAGATTAACATGATCAATTGAGGGTGATAGTGATAGGTAAAAAATTGACAAATAATGAATGGGAGATGAAGAGAAAAACTCTTGGGATAATTAGACAGTGGGTAGATTTTAGTGTTGTTCACCATATATCACAAGAGACTAATACCGAGACATTATGAAAAAATTTAGAGAGTTGCTATCGGAGAAAGACTCCGCGAAATAAGGTTTTTCTGATTAAAAATTTGGTTAACTTGAAATTGAAAGAGGGGCAATCTACGGCTGAACACTTGCATGAATTTTAGGATGTTATTAATTAGTTGACTGTTATGAAATTAACTCTTGGTGATGAATTGCAGGCTCTGTTCCTTTTGAGTTCTCTACCTGCCAATTGGAAGACCTTAGTGGTAATTGTTAATAACTCAACTTCGATGGGAAATTGTCCCTGATTTCAATGAAAGGCTGCTTGTTTAATGAGGAGATGAGAAGAAAAGAGATGGATGTTGATGCACAGTCACTTATTACTGAGAACTGAGGTAGAAGTAAGAGTAGAGGGCCTAAGAGGCATGGTAAGTCCAGAGGAGAAAGACCAGAGTACTAGCATTGTCATAAGACTAGACACTTGAAAAGAGATTGTTTTCCTCTAAAGAAGGAATAGATAGGTGAAATGAGTCAGAATTAGGCAAATGATAAGAAGACTGTAGCTGTAGTAACTCATGATAATAATGGCTAGGTAACATTGTTTTGTGTTCAAGGTGAGTGCAATCATATAAGTAATTCTGATGTTGAATGGATTGTTGATTATGGTGCTTCTTATCATTATGTTCCCAAGAGAGAGTATTTTTCTACATACAAAGCAGGTAACTTTGGTACTATAAAAATAGGCAACAATAGTGTTGCTTAGATCATTAGGATTGAGGATATCTATGTGTAGACTAGTAGTGATTGCACTGTTACTTTGAAGAATGTGCGACATATTCCTGAATTGTGCCTTAATCTGATTTTTATGAATGTTCTGGACAAGGAAGGTTATACACATCATCTTGGTGATAGAGAATGGAAGCTCACCGAGGGGTCATTTGTAGTAGCCAGGGGAAGACTTTGTTGCTCTTTATGCAAGACCCACGTGACAGTGTGTGGTGGTGAATTAAATGCGGCCAAGGATGATGCTTCACCGAATTTGTGGCACAAACAGCTAGCTCATATGAGTGAGACAAGGTTGCATATATGGGCTAAAGAGTCCCTCATTCCTTCATTTGAAGGTAAGTCACTAAATCCTGGTAATGAATATTTGCTAGGTAAGCATCACAGAGTTAGTTTTAATAAACAATTGAAACAAAAACGAATTATGCTTGAATTGATACATTCTTATGTATATGGTCCTATTGAGATGGAGTCTCTAAGAGAAAATAGATATTTTGTTACTTTTATTGTTGATGCTTCATGAAAAACTTGGGTGTTTTGTTTGAGATCCAAAAGTCATGTATTTTCAAGTCTTTCAACTGTTTCATGCTATGGTGTAGAGACAGATAGGATGTTGCTGAAATGTTTCCAAATTTATAATGGGAGAGAGTACATTAACCGTGATTTCAAAAGGTATTGTAAGAAGCATGGGATTCACTATGAAAGAATAGAACCAGATACTCCTCAACGTAATGTTGTCATAGAAAGGATGAATAGAACCATTATAGAGAAAACCAGCTGTTTACTCAGAATATCAAAGCTGCCTAAGGTATTTCGGGTGAAGTTGTGAATACTGCGATGTACATCATCAATAGGGTTCCATCAATTCCTTGGAATTTTAACATTCAAGAGAGTATGTGGATTGGAAAAGATGTTTCTTATTCTCAATTGAAGGTGCTTGGGTGCAAAGCCTTCATGCATCTACTAAAGAAACATAGATCAAAGGTTGACAGTAAAGCCACTCCGTGCATATTTGTAGGATATAGTGATGAGGAGTTCGATTACATATTATTGGACCCTATGAAGAAAAGGACCGTAAGAAGCAGAGATGTTGTGTTTTATGAACATAAGAACATGGTTAATTTTGATAAGTCAGAGAAGATTACATATGCTCCCAGTGGTGTTGCTAATATACACCGATTTCATCTTCATTAGGTACCACATATGAAGAGCAAGTTTATGATGGGACAAAACTTGGGAATAATACCAGGTCAATTGCAGTTGATGATGCTCCCAGTATAGATGGTGTTGAGTAGAGGAATCCAGCCCCCGAACTTGTGACTGCTAAACCTCAGTTAAGAAGGTTTGATAGAGAGCGTCGACTGTCTATGAGGTATTCCAACTCTAATTACATTTGTCTTACTAACGAGGGAGAGCTAGAGAGCTACCAAGAATTGCAAACTCATGAAGACAAGGATTATTAGGTGAAAGCCATGGATGGAGAGATGGATTCTTTAGAAAAGAGCGAAACTTATGAGTTGGTTTATCTTCCTAAAGATAGAAAAGCACTTCGGAACAAGCGGGTGTTCAAGCAGAAAAGGAATAGTGATCATGTTGTGAAACATAAAGCTTGATTGGTGGTAAAAGGCTTCAATCAGAAGAAATGGATTGATTTTGATGAGATATTCGCTTCAATTGTGAAGATGAGTTCCATTCGAGTGGTACCGAGCATGGCAGCTAGTATGAATCTTGAGCTTGAACAGTCAGATGTAAGGGCTGCATTTCTCCATGATGACTTGTAAGAGGAGACCCACATGAAGCAGCCTGAAGGATATGAAGTTCAGAATAAAAAGCACTTGGTTTGTAGACTGAAAAAGAGCTTGTATGGTTTGAAATAAGCTCCTAGACAGTGGTACAAGAAGTTTGACTCCTTCATAGTGGGTAAAGGGTACGAGAGAAAAGTTGCAGATTATTGTGTGTACATAAGGAAATTCTCTGGAGATATTTCAGTATTTTACTGCTTTATGTTAATGATATGATAATTATTGGTCAAGATGCATATATGATTCGACAACCTAAAGAGGAATTGTCAAAGTCTTTTGAAATGAAAGACTTGAGTTCTGCGAAGCAAATTTTTGGCAAGGAGATTACTTGTGATAGAGAAGCTAGAAAGCTAGGGTTCTCAAAAGAGAAGCATGTTGAACTGGTGCTTGATAGGTTCAACATTTGAATCGGTGCTTGATATGTTTGATGCGTCTCAGATTTACGTATCTTTTAATTGTTATTTTAATTATTTTACACCTGATTAATTATAGTTTTATACTCATTTTTGATAATTTTTATGTTTTGTAGGTTCGAAGATTAAAGTTCCGAAAATTGTCAAATGTTGGTGTTAATAAGACAAATTCGATGCGTAAATAATTAAATCAAGTCAATCGAGATTCGGGACAAGAACGTTTAAGCTCGACCCACATCGACCCGAGCCAGCACTGTTCATCATCTTTAACCCTAGGCCGCCCCGTTACTATTCAACCTCAGCCCAACACCAGCCCAACAACATCCCCAACCCAGCACCTGCATCCGGCCCACGAACAGCCCCCCACCAGCAGGCCTAACCGACCCACACCATCATCGTCATCTCACGACAGCCCAAACGCGCAGCAACAGCCCCTGTTCACACCCAGGCCCAAACGCCAGCCCAACAGCCCATACCCATGCTCAGCACCAGCCCAAACCTGTAGGGCTTAGAGAGGGGAAGAAGAGTCGATTCTGGGGGATATAAATTGGTCGTTTTGGGGTCGTTGGGGGGCGTCTCTATTTCAGCTCCGTTACTGCCTCTGCTCACAGATTTCTCTCTCCCTTCTCAGCTTTCTCTTTCTCTTTCAGATTTTTTTTATTTTTTGTTTTTCTTTCTTTTTCGTTAAATTGGAATGAGAGCGAAATTAGTGTGGAGATCAACATGAATTCGTTCAACTTCTTCTTCACCGGATCATCCTTGATGGAGAGCTAACTTGCTCTCTGGGGTTGGATGAAATCTTAGCCTTTACTTTTGTTTACTTTTAATTCGGGTTAACTTGATTGTTTATATGAGTTGCTTGGTTGAGATAAATACTTTGAAGTATTATATTTTTATTGTTGATTCAATTAATATGATTATTGAGTGTGTAACATTTAATTGTTGATATTTATATTTATAAATTAATTATTTGTTCTTGTAGCCTTAGGATTAATTAATCAAGCAATAGTATTAACCGAATTGTTAATTAAAGCCTATCTTCCCTATGCTTTAGTTAGATAGGGTCAATACATAATAATTAACAATACGTTAGGTAGAGCCTATTTTCCTTATGCTTTAGTTAGATAGGGTCAATACGCAATACTGACAACATTATCTTAGTAGGTTAAAGCTTGTAGCCTCAACCACTACCCGTGTGACAATTAATAATCCCAAGTTAAAACTTAATGCAAAAGTAATTGGCTAACGATGGATTTGAAACCCTAGGTTCCAAATTAATATACTTTTTATGTTAGAAGTAGATTACTTTAGTTTAATTGTTGTTTCCTTAGGTTAATTAATATAAAAATCTCTCAATTTTATTCAAATCAATTTAAGACATAGAGTAAATTCAAACACTCTTAATCCCTATGGTTTTACACCCTCTTGCCCAACACTTCAATTTCAGTGTGTTTAATAGATAGGGGTTTATACTAAATTTTGATAGACCTAGAAAAACACATCAAGATTTTGGCGCCCTTGCCGGGGACTAGGCAACGTTCGTGATTTTATTTTTATGATTTTCTTTGATTTTTAACTTTCTATTTCTTCTTTAATTTTAAATTAATTTTATTTTATTTTTCAACCTCGGATTTGAAATCTTAATTTGATTTTTAATTTTTAATTCTCTTTAATTGTTATTGTTTCTTTCCTAAAAAAAAATAATTTATTTTCTTTTTATTAGTATTATTTTTCTTGTGATTTTCGAGCATAAGTAGATTTTAAGGTATCTTGTTATTAGTCTTTTTTTTCAGTATTTGTTTCGTCTGTTTTATCTGTTTTGCTTATTTAATTTTTAATTTGCTTACTTTGTGTGGTTAATTGTTCATGCACGGTCGTCGTTTTTTGTCTCTGGACCTTACTAGATTCGGCCCTGAAATCAAAAGAACTTTAAGAGACCTTAGAGCCCAACACCGAGCAAAATTTGCTAGTGCTAACTCTGATTTAGTAATGGCTGACGAACAACAGCAACCCCCACTTATGGAGTACTTTACTCCCACTACATACGCTTTACCGTCGTGCATTAGGTTGCCACCCATAGCCCATCAGTTTGAGCTTAAGCCACATACTATACAGATGCTTCCTTCATTCCACGGCCTAGGCAATGAGAACCCGTACACACACTTGGACAATTTCATGGAGGCTTGCTCAACCTTTAGGATTCCTACCATTGGTGATGATGCCATCTTGCTTCGCCTCTTTCCTTTCTCTTTAAAGAAAAAAGCTAAATATTGGTTAGGCACCTTATCTAGTGGGACGATTAGTACTTTGACTCAAATGCAACAAGAATTTCTTAAGAAATTCTATCCCATTAGTAAGACTAACACCGCTAGGAGAGCCATTAACACCTTCGCCCAACTCCCTATTGAAGAGTTTCACGAGAGTTGGGATAGGTTTAAGGAACGTTTACGAGCCTGCCCGCATTATGCTATCCCTAAATGGCAACTAGTCCAAAATTTCTATTATGGGTTAAACGAGAAGGGTCAACAAATTATTGATGCCTTGTGCGGTGGTCAGTTCCTTAGAAAGATTGAGGATGAGGCATGGGAATTGTTCGAACTTTTGAATAAGAATTCATAACAATCTACCACACATGCACGTCTTAATGCTGCTAGGTTAAATAGAGGAGTAAATAAGATTGCTCACACCTCCATCTTAGATAAGAAATTAGACTCTCTTGCATCTTCTATAGAGCAGTTAACTTCCCTGTTTAAGATGACATGGGCCTCCTCTACTGTACCTAATATATCTCATGTTTCAAATGTGTATAGTGCTTGCTCTTCATGCTCTAGTGTCTCTCATTCTACAAATGACTACCCCTCTACTTCACCTTATATGGAGTGGTCAGATGAACAAGTCAATGCAGCCCAAGGATTCTCTCGAAAAGACCCATACTCTAATACGTACAATCCGGGCTGGAGAAACCATCCTAACTTCTCTTGGAGGCAAGGAGGAGAAGGACAATTTGTGCCACAACAATCTCAACCACGACCTCACTCACCTGGTGTGACACGACCCGTCGGTTTTCAATCGCAAGGGTATGCTTCCAACTACTCTCAAGCTCCTAATATGAGCTCTAATTCGAATTTTAAATAAAAGGTTTTGAGTGCGCTCAAAGGTTTGGAAGCTAATTCCCAACTCCTCCACTCCCAACACAATCGATTGCAAAGCTAGAAACCCAAATAGGTCAACTAGCTAACACTCTGAGTAGGAGAGATGAGGGAAAACTCCCTAGCTAGGCTATAGAGAACCCTAGGAACTGTGTAAGGCAAAACAACTATCCTCCCCATCAAGAACAAGCAAAGTTTATTACAGTGTTAAGAAGTGGGATAGAGGTTGACAATAGGGTGAGTGTTGAGAGCGAAGTATCCATAAGTGGTGAGGGAGAAGAGGAGCAAGAAAGGAGAGAAGGCTACCGATGAGGTCATGCACCGTTCTCCCACTCCTAAGACCTCTGATCTTCCTTCCTCATATGTACCTAGAGTGCCCTTCCCCTAGGCTTTAGTTGCACCACATCCAAATGGGAAGGACAAGAAGTGGGAAGACATTTTGGAGATGTTGGGGCAAGTAAAGATAAACATTCCCCTTCTTGATGCGATTAAATAGATCCCAGCCTATGCGAAGTTCATTAAGGATCTGCTGAACCAAAAGAGGCGTTCTAGAGCACATCTGCCTAAAAAAGTGTTTTTAGCTGAGCAACTGAGCTCTATTCTGAAGTGTGAGGCTTCAATTAAGTACAAAGATCCTGGTGTCCCCACTATCTTTTGTTCACTTGGAGACTACCCGATCGATAAAGCCTTACTGGACTTAGGAGCGAGGGTCAACATTATTCCTTACTCTATTTATGAGAAGTTAGCCTTAGGAGATTTGCAACCCACCAAGGTGACCTTGCAATTAGCAGATAGATCAACTAGGATTCCCCGTGATGAGCTGATTAACGTGCTAGTGAGAGTAGACAAAGCCTTGTTTCCTGCTGATTTCCTCGTGCTTGATATGGAACCTTCTAATCATTCAAAAAACCATATCCCTGTCATTCTAGGTCGGCCTTTCTTTGCGAAGGCCAATGCTACCATTAATTGTAGATCTAGGGTAATGGATGTTAGCTTTGTCAATATGACTATTAGGTTACATATTTTTAAGGCTTCGTTGTCACCCACTAGTAAGGATGAGTCACAGTGTTTCTAGGTAGATATTATTGATGATTTGGTGAACCAAACACTCTCTTCTATCCTAGTTAGTGATTCCCTTGAGCGAGCACTAGTATACGATTATTCTGATGATTTTGAGATTGAAAATGACATTAGAGAGATGAATGATTTGCTTGAGATATGTGCCCTTTTAGAGACTTGTCATTGGCTGTCAAAAGTAGAAGCTTGACCTACGCTTTCGGATTCTCCTGCCTTGCCTACCATAGTTTCACCACCCAAACTTGAACTTAAGTTGTTGTCGTCTACTCTTAAGTCTGCGTTCTTAGGACTCGATGAGACTTTACCTGTGATTATCTTTTCTCAGTTGTCTAGGGAACAGAAGGATGCATTGATGATAGTGCTTAGTGATCATAAGAGTGCCATTGGGTGGTCTGTGGCTAATTTGAAGGGTATAGACCCCTCCATTTATATGCATAGGATTTTTCTTGATAAGAATGCTAGACCTACTAGAGAGATGCAAAGGAGGTTGAACCCTAACATGAAGGAAGTGGTAAAGAAAGAGATTGTGAAATTGCTTAATGCGTGTATCATTTACCCAATTTCTGATAGTAGGTGGGTTAGTCCTATTCAGGTAGTCCCAAAAAAGTTCGGCGTTACTGTCGTTAGGAGTAGTGATGGAGAGTTAGTACCCACTAGAGAGACCACGGGCTAGAGAGTTTGTATTGACTATAGGAAGCTTAACTCTGCCACTAGGAAGGACCATTTTCTTCTACCATTCATTGACCAGATTTTGGAGAAGTTAGCTGGTCAGAGCTTTTACTATTTTCTTAATGGATATTCAGGATATAACTAGATAGCATTCTACCTAATGGATCAGGAGAAAACAACCTTTACGTGCCCCTTTAGCACATTTGCCTACCGTAGGATGCCATTTAGTTTATGTAATGCGCCCGCTACATTTCAGAGATGCATGATGTCTATCTTTTCTGACATGGTAGAAAGATTTCGTGAGGTTTTTATGGATGATTTCTCTGTCTTCCCCCCTTCGTTTGATGAATATTTGCAGAATTTAAGTCTTATGCTAAAAAGATGTGAAGAGACCAATCTTGTTTTGAGTTGGGAAAAGAGCCACTTTATTGTTCAAGAGGGGATTGTATTGGGTCATAGAGTGTCTAAGAAGGGTATTGAGGTTGATAAGGCTAAGGTAGATCTGATTGCAAACTTACCCCCTCCCTCAAACGTGACGCAAGTTAGATCCTTTCTAGGTCATGCAGGTTTCTATAGGAGATTCATTAAGGACTTTGGAAAGTTAGCCAGACCATTAACTAGCTTGCTAGCTAAGGAGACATCAATTGAGTTTGATGAGTCTTGCCGAGAAGCTTTTCAAAAACTACGATCATTACTTGTTTCGGCCCCCATTATGCAACCCCCAGATTGCTCTCTACCTTTTGAAATTATTTGTGACGCTTCTGATTTTGCTATAGGTGTTGTCCTAGGTCAACGAGTAAACAAAGTGCCTCATGTCATTTACTGTGCCAGTAAAACTCTTAATGATTCACAATGCCATTACACCACTACTGAAAAGTAGTTGCTAGCTGTCGCGTTTGCTCTTGAAAAGTTTCGTTCCTATCTTTTGAGGTCAAAAGTCATTATCTATTCTGACCATGCTATATTGAAATATTTGCTCTCAAAGAAAGAAACGAAACATGGGCTCATTAGCTGGATTCGTCTAGTTCAAGAGTTTGACATTCAGATTAGAGATAAGAAAGGTGCAGAGACTATGGTAGCTGACCATCTTTCTAGGATTTTCTTTGAGCATCATGATCCATCTATTTCAATGCATGACTCTTTTTTGGTGAGCAAATTTTTGTTGTCTCCCATTCACATGGCCCTTGGTTTGCAGATATTGTTAACTTCCTCGATATAGGTGCGATTCCATCTACTTGGTCCAAGCAAGAAAAGGATAGGTTTTACTCTCAAGTAAAGCACTTTTACTGGGATGACCCTGACTTGTTTAAACATTGTGCGGACCAAGTAATTCGTAGATGTGTTCCAGAGTGCGAATATCATAGTATTTTATATTTTTGTCACTCATATGCATGTGGAGGACACTTTGGAAGTTGTAGGACTGCTGTAAAAGGCCTACAGTGCGGTTTTTATTGGCCTACTCTGTTCATGGATGCTCACAAGTTTTGTCTTGCATGTGTGCGTTGTCAACGCACATGCGCAACGATGCGTCGAGACATGATGCCTTTGAACCCCATTCTAATTGTGGAAATATTTGATGCTTGGGGTATTGATTTTATGGGACCATTTCCCCCATCTTTTGAGTTTCTTTACATACATTTAGGGGTCGACTATGTGTCTAAATGGGTTGAGGCTATACCTACTAGGACTAATGACCACAAAGTGGTCATGCAATTTGTCAAGGACCACATTTTTAACCACTTTGGTACCCCTAGAGCACTCATTAGTGATGGTGGTAGTCATTTCATTCATAGGTCATTTGAGGCACTTCTTAAGAAGTACTCAGTGCATCATAACATAGCCGCCCCCTATCATCCCCAAACTAGTGGTCAAGTAGAGCTTTCAAACCGTGAGATTCTATACTTGAGAAAATGATTCGTCCTAATAGGAAAGATTGGTCCCTTAGGCTAAATGATGCTATTTGGACTTACCGCACTGCCTATAAGACCCCACTTGGTATTTCACCTTATAGGTTGGTCTTTGGTAAAGCATGTCATTTACCAGTTAAGCTAGAACACCATGCTTATTGGGCCACTAGAGCTTTGAATTTTGACTTAGACCAAGCTGGTGCTAACCGAAAGCTTCAATTGAGTGAACTTGGGGAGCTGAGAAATGACGCTTATGAGAATGCAAAGATTTATAAAACTAAAACCAAGGCTTTTCATGATAAACATATTTTGAGGAAAACTTTTACTCCTGATCAAAAGGTTTGGCTTTTTAATTCTAAATTGCGTCTTTTTTCGAGTAAGTTTAGATCTAGGTGGGATGGTCCTTTTATGGTTAAGCAGGTATACCCCTCGGGTGCTATTGAGATATACCACCCTAAAGATGGTCGTGCATTCACTGTAAATGTTCAAGGCTTAAATCTGTAGTTGAGTTGATGGCATTGCTGATGGACAGCTTATTGAAGTTGTCTCTTTGATGGACACAATGACTAATACTTGGTCTCTGCTTGATTCACTGCGCCTGGCTGAAGGCGTAAAACTTAGCGCTCCTGGGAGGCAGCCTAGGTTTGTTATTTCTTGTTTTAATTTAGTTTTTACCTAATTAGTTGCTTCGGGGCTTGTTTTCTCTCTTTCAAGGTTCTTGTGCCAGGTTGAAGGAATCATATATACATGTTCGCGCTGTCTCGTCAGGTTGTATTGCTCCATCTCACCTATCTCTTGTGCTTTAATGATTAATGTTGTTACATTGAGGACAATGCATGATTTAGATGTAGGGGTGAGACTCATTTGCATGTACCCATTTTTGGTTGAACTTTTAAAATTTTGAACATCGTTTTGTGCATTTTGAGCGTGCATTATAACTGTTTACTCAAGTTTTCCTTGACCGACACGTAGTGGTGGCCATGGGCCGGGTCGGGCCGGGCCCGAGGGCCTCCAGGGCGGGGACCGGGCCCGGGCCCGGACCAAGCCCGGGCCCGCTACAGTGCGGCCTGGCCTGGCCTTTTTAACTAAATTAAAAAAAAATTAAAAAATACATAGTCTTTTTGTACTAAAATTATTGTAATTCATTGATAAATAATATGAGATACAAATATATTTCTTTCCAAGTATACACGTTCAAAAAAAATAGTACTAAATATATGTAATAAATAAAATACAATATACAACAAGTAATTATCAAAAAAATATCAGTAAATAAATAACGTATCAAATACAAATACAAAGTTGGGGCCTAATATTTAAAAATACAAATTTATTTATCAAAAAATATAAAGTTTGACATATGGAGTGTGCGGTCATCTTTTGACGTAAATATTTGAAAGTAAATAATTAACATACAAAAGTCTTGAATCTTAATATCAGTCATATCGGGGGGTTTCTATGCCATCATTTGACGTATCAGTTGTGCGGTCGTCTTCTTCATCGCTCGAATAATCCATCTTCATTCTCTGTTGATCTCTTGCCTCAGCTAGCAGCCAATCCTTCAAGCACACGGGCATCTCCAAGCTCGACGGCGATAGCTTTGCCCTCTTCGCTCCAAGCAACTTGCCACCAAGACTAAAAGCACACTCCGATGCTACTGAAGACACCGGACAACTTAGTATATCACGTGCCATGGTGGAAAGCACGGGATATTGGGTTCGGTTTGTGTTCCACCATTGTAAAAGGTCAAAATGCGGGTTGTCCGGCGGCCCGAAAATATAGACCAACGGTGTCCGCAAGTAATAATCTAGCTCGTCACATGACGTGGGGGCTACTGCGGGCATAAATTGCTCCAACAGCTTCCACGAATATGACATGCGTGAACTACTTCCACTAGATGTGGAAGATCCTACTGCAGTAGTACTAGGATTATTAAATGATAATTTACGAGAATACTCAGAAAATAAATTATGCAAGTCGTTATCGACATCGGCAATGAAAGTGTCGACATTAAGAGTAGGATGCAAATATTTAAAAAAATGTTGGCAAAACAAGTTGAAACCCCCGCATTTACAACGAGGGTCTAAAATAGTTGCAAAGCAATAAGTAAGAGGTAGTTCAGAAAAATATTGGCAAACTTTTCTTTCATTGCCGTAATTGATCCGAACAAAATGGGGTTGGATTGATTACCCACCATCCAATTTACAATATCAAGCAATGTTGATATTGCTTGAGGCATGGTCGGATAGTAGCAACCCAAAAAAAATGTTGTCGCGTCTTTAAACATGCTAAAAAATTTACAAATTTCATCTATTATCTCCCAATGTATACCATCCAGGTTGTAATCGCGCCATTGTACGCGATTTTTCTGGGCGAATTCCATCAGAGCGTCTTTTTATGGTAGAATGCGCTCTAACATTACTACCATAGACGACCACCTAGTTTTGGAGTCTAATTTAAATTGTTTATATTCTATGTTATGCAACCTACATACATTTTTAAATCTTTTTTTCCTAGCAACGGATGCTTTAATTGATATTATTACAGATCTTAAGGGGGCAAAGGATGCGTCTATAAGATCTAAGCCATCCATTACCATTAAATGCAAAATGTGACAGATGCAACGAATATGAAAACACTTCTCACCTAAAATGGGTCTCATTTTCCTAATTAAATGTGCTACGGATGCAGTGTTATTGGAAGCATTGTCAGACGTAATACTGAAGATACGTTATTCTATGCCCCAATCGCGGACTGCCGACATAATCGCACCCATAATTACCTCGACAGTATGGGGGCAATCTAAAAGCCCAAAATGAATTATTCTCTTCTGGATGATGAAGGATTCATCGGTCCAGTGTGCCGTTATGCACATATAAGGTTGGCCGAGTTTGGACGTCCATACGTCCGATGTCAACGATAACATGCTCGTGTTCGTCGCAAAAAGTGTATGTATCCCAATTTTAAGATTGTCGTACAACGTAAAAGTGTCCCGCTTTACGGTATTCCGAGGAATCCTCACAATTGCGGGGTTCACATTTCGTTGGAGGTAGTCGACGAAATGTGGGTTTTCGCCGGTACTAAAAGGCCTTTCACTCAAAATTACATATTTAGCTAGTCCCCTACGGCTGCTCTCCTGAGAGAACCTAAAATTAGCAAGTGCACTGGTCACTTGCTGTACTAAACTTTGTTGGCTCTTTTTCGGGAATTGCTCGGGGTAGCACCTAAGTATATGTCCATTTAGTATGCCCGTCCCACTGTCGGGTTGATGGCTAAAATTCTTAGGTGGGTCACATAATTTACAGGTTGCTTTATTAGTTATCTTATTAAGGGTGAAGTGCTTTCATACCCCACTAGTTGTACGCCTACTAGTCAAGGTACTAGTTTCAGGCTGGGCATCGATGGTGGGGGTGGGTTCCTCATCAGTTTGTGAGTCTCCAACCCCACCACTACTTGATTCATGATAATCTTGTAGTTGTGAAAAGTTATAATCTATGCTATCATCAGTGTATTGGGGTGTTGGGTCTGGTTGTATAAAAGCTCGTTCTTCAGTATCAAGTAAGACAATTCTAGTCCTTTTAGGGATTCTGGGTGGCCGAGAAGAGCTAGAACTAGCACGACCGGCTCCAGATCATGAAGAGTTGTGTGCCATATTAGTATAAATGATTATTATTTATAAAATACAAGTAGTAATGCAAATTAAATAACTAAAAGTGCGAATCAAAAAAAAATTACGATACTAAAATTACCGAAACGAGAGAACAATGAAATTCACACTTCAGCCAAATACTTTACGAACTTCGAACTTTAGAGCACAATTTTGCAATTAGCAAATTAGAGAAGATGGGAGATGATGAATGTATAGAGAGAGAAGAGAGAATTGAAGATTTTGTGAGAAAATGAGTTGGGGAGGTTTAAGAATTTATAGAAAAAAAAAATATAATTTTTGTTTTTTTTTTTTGTAAAAATAGAGCCGTTGGCTCTGTACAACAATAGAGCCAACGACTCTTTTAGAAGAAAAGAGCCATTGGCTCTTTTGGGCCGGGCCGGGCCGGGCCCAGGCCCTGAAAAAATTAGGCTTGAGGCCCGGTCGGGCCAGCTACAGTGCCATGCGGGCCGGGCCGGGCCATAAATGGGCCGGGCCGAGCCGGTTTCCGGGCTGACCCGGCCCGTTGGCCACCACTACCGACACGTATGTTATGATGAAGGTGAGATTAGTTGTTTATTTCGTTCTCTTAAATCCATGAAATTAAATGATTCTACTTCATACTTGTTAATGAGTGTTGTTGATTATTGTTGATATTAATGGATTCTACTCATGCCGCTCACATATTCACTGAGCACAGGACTTTCATGTTGCGGAAAATCTGAAGAATTTGAGTAAACAACCTTATATATTTTGAGTTTTGCAAGCTTGCCCTATTGGCTTATCCTAATCCTTGCCCTTGATGTTATGTAATGTACTAGTTGGTCAATGTAAATTATAATGATGAAGTACATATTATATATTAAAAAAAAAAGTCCAAAAATCGATAGAAAAGAAAGAGGAAACAAAGAGGGAAAAAAAATGAAAAGGCAAAAAAAGAAAAAAAAAGGGTTCCTCCAAAAGAAAAAGGCAAAAGAAAAAAAAAATTGGTGTACATTTATGACAAATAAGTTTCTTTTGTGCTATATTAAGGTCATAATATTGTGAAGTGGTCACTCATATGCCACTTAAACTTACTCTATGTATAGGCATGTGTTTAGATGATTCAATGGTGCGGGTGCACAAAACCTTTATATGTTTGGTTGGGAGCGAGAATTTGAGGAGATTCTGTGACATGAAATCCTAATCACTTTCACTTGTGCACTTAAATTGCTTGAGTAGTCCCTATTAGTTGATACAAGGTTAATGAAATTCTATGAAGAGTTTTGAAATTTAATCATCTGAATTCATAGAATTGGAGAACGCTTTAAATAATTTAATCTTGTCTTGAATTGTAATATAGGTGTTAATCTCGAAAAACTGGGTGAAGGTTGGGATGGTTGGGGTAGTTGGTCATTGTAGTCTTTATGTTAAATTATATACTTTGCTCGAGGACAAGCAAACGTTAGGTGTGGGGCTGTTTATGCGTCTCAGATTTACTCATCTTTTAAATGTTATTTTAATTATTTTGCATCTGATTAATTATAGTTTTATACTCATTTTGACAATTTTTTATGTTTTGTAGGTTCGAAGATTAAAGTTCCGAAAATTGTCAAATGTTGGGGCAAATAGGACAAATTCGATGCGTAAACAACTAAATCAAGTCAATCGAGATTCGGGACAAGAACGTTTAAGCTCGACCCGCATCGACCCGAGCCAGCACTGCTCATCATCTTCAACCCCAAGCCGCCCCGCTACTGTTCAACCTCAGCCCAACACCAGCCAAACAACACCCCCAGCCCAGCACCTGCATCCGGCCCACGAACAGCCAGCCACCAGCAGGCCCAACCGACCCACACCTTCATCGTCATCTCACGACAACCCAAACGTGCAGCAACAGCCCCTATTCACACCCAGGCCTAAACACCAGCCCAACAGCCCATACCCACGCGCAGCACCAGCCCAAACCGGTAGGGCTTAGAGAGGGGAAGAAGAGTCGGTTTGGGGGCATATAAATTGGTCGTTTTGGGGTCGTTGGGGGGCGTCTCTGTTTTGGCTCCGTCACCACCTCTGCTCACAGATTTCTCTCTCCCTTCTCAGCTTTTTGTTTCTCTTTCAGATTTTTTTTTTTTATTTTTTATTTTTCTTTCTTTTCGTTAAATTGGAACGAGAGAGAAATTGGCGTGGAGATCAACATGATCTTCACCGGATCATCTTCGATGAAGAGCTGACTTGCTCTCTGGGGTTAGATGAAATCTTAGCCTTTACTTTTGTTTACTTTTAATTCGGGTTAACTTGATTGTTTACATGAATTGCTTGGTTGAGATAAATACTTTGAAGTATTATATTTTTATTGTTTATTCAATTAATATGATTATTGAGTTTGTAACCTTTAATTGTTGATATTGATATTTATAAATTAATTCTTTGTGCTTGTAACCTTAGGATTAATTAATTAAGCAATAGTATTAACCAAATTATTAATTAAAGCCTATCTTCCCTATGCTTTAGTTAGATAGGGTCAATACATAATAATTAACAATACGTTAGGTAGAGCCTATTTTTCTTATGCTCTAGTTAGATAGGGTCAATATACAAAACTAACAACATTATCTTAGTAGGTTAAAGCTTGTAGCCTAAACCACTACCCGTGTGACAATTAATAATCCCAAGTTAATAGTTAACGCAAAAGTAATTGGCTAACAATGGATTCGAAACCCTAGGTTCCAATTTAATACACTTTTTTTATTAGAAGTAGATTACTTTAGTTTAATTGTTGTTTCTTTAGGTTAATTAATACAAAAACCTTTCAATTTTATTCAAATCAATTTAAGTCATAGAGCAAATTCAAGCACTCTTAGTCCCTGTGGTTCGACACCCTCTCGCCCTACACTTCAATTTAGGCGTGTTTAATAGATCGGGTTTTATATTAAATTTTGATAGACTTAAAAAAACACATCAATGTTCAACGTGAAGAGTGCAAAACTAGTTAGCACACCTCTTGCCTCACATTTCAAATTAAGTAAACAGTGCTGTCCTATGACCAAGAAAGAGAAAGAAGATATGTCTTATGTTCCTTACTCCTCTGCCGTTGGGTCTTTGATGTATGCCATGGTTTATACCAGACCAAATATTGCTCATGTTATGGGTATTGTGAGCAGGTTTATTTCTAATCCAGGGAAAGTTTATAGAAAGCAGTAAAGTGGATCTTCAGATATTTGCAGGGTACTTCAAAATAGTGTTTGAGTTTTTGAGGCTCAGAACCAATTCTTGAAAGGTATGTTGATTCCACATATGGCAGGATGTCTTGACAGTAGGAAATCTACTTCAGAATATTTGTTGACTTTTGCAGGGGGAGCTATGTCTTGGCAGTCTGGATTTCAAAAGTGTATTGCTCTCTCCACTACTGAAGCTGAGTACATTGCTGCTTTGAAGACAAGGAAGGAGATTTTATAGATGAAGAGGTTTTTTCAAGAGTTGGGTCTAAATAGAAAGCGTATGTGGTATTCTGTGACAGTTAGAGTGCGATGGACCTGGGTAAGAATTCTATGTACCATGCCCGCCATGAATCACATTGACATGAGATATCATTGGTTGCATTCTATGATTGAAAGAAAATTGATAATGCTAAGAAGGTTCACACTGAAAAGAACATGGCTAATATGTTGACAAAGGTGGTACGTAGTGGCAAGTTGGACTTGTGCAGTAAGTGGCCGATACGGACTCCAAGTAACTTGATGTGGAGTTCTCTCCTCCTCACAGTGGACTGGACGGGGAGATTTGTGAGGGTACACAATATGTACTGTGTCCAACCTGTACATCATAAACTTATCCTTGTTTGAAAATATGCTAAATGATGTTTGGGCCTTCAATACATATATGGGTAATATAATAATGATGCCCATAAAGGGTTTTGTGTATATATATGAGTGTGCATGTGTGTGTGGCTTGGCTCTTTGCTAAGGTGAATAAAAAAATAACAGACGTGGTAACACAACAATGTCAGCGAGAATGACGCGGAGTCTCAGCTTGAAAATCGAAATTCAATAAAGATCAGGGATCGATCTTGGAGCAATTTAGAGGGGGTATTCTAGGCATTATTTTTGTGTGAATTGATCCGGAGTATCAATTGCTCTCGGGCCTATAGAGATAATCTTTGTATCGCTCAATTTGCTTGTCGGTTTCAAGTTAGGGCAAACATCTTGAAACCATAAACGCTGTAATTGCTACCCTGGAGGGTTTTTCACGTTATACCTAATGTTGATTTAAATTCAGCATATTTATTTCTTGTTGATATTTGGTGATATTGGTATGAACTGTGATTATATCTGTTATTAATATTGGCTTAAGTGGTCAATTGGAATCGAGTTTAGGTGCCTAGACCCAACATTGTGGTTAATGCATGATATGTAATTCATGCTTACCTTGATGGAATTCTTGCACTTTACAATTTCTTATCCTTCCAAGACAAATTTTAAATGTATACATAATTGATTTACATAATACAAGTAGAAGAAGAAGGAAAAAAAAATAAAAAAATATTTATATATATATGGGATTGTTAAAGGAAAAAAAAGTAGGCAATTACTTTATGCTTAATGTTGATCCAACAATATTAATCATGGATATTAAAATACTCAAATTAAGTTTAGTTTATGTACAATAACTGCATGAAAAATATTTCTATTATGTGATTTCATACTCATATATTATGATGTTTTGTTATTGACCAAAGTGACTTGATCTTAAGAGTATATGAATATGAATTATAAAGATCAATTTTATATTACCTATAAGTTTTGATGCTTGTAGGTGATAATTTATGGGTAAATTGAAGTTCATGATTATGAGACATTCTGTAATTGCCCAAAGATTGATTAATTGTTCTTATAATTATTGAACATAATCGTTGATAATTAGAGTGTTTTAATAGATATGTTTGGATATCCATAGATAGCAAATAAATGAGAAAGTGAGAGCGTGAGAAGAGCGAATCCTGACCCTCCATGGTAATGGATGACCAAGATTGTTGGATATTAAAAAAATAATAATTTACGGCCAAAATTTGTTGAGTATTAAAAAAATAATTTCCTTCCCTTACCCCTTCTTTCTTTCTGCCCCATAAAGTGGTATGGGCCTTAAATTGTTATTATTTTTTTAATATTCAATAAATCTTGGTCGTCCATTACAATGAAGGGCCAAGATTAGCTCATCTCACACTCTCACCCTCTCATAAAAACGCCACCCTATATATATATATAGGGCGATGAAACAACATCATATACAGAAGATAAATATGGTGGAGATGAGGATGCTGCGGTGGATGTGTGGACACACGAGGAAAGATAGGATTAGGAACAATGTCATAAGAGGTGAATTGGGCGTGCCCTCCATTGGCAAAAAATTAAGAGAGCAACGTTTGAGGTGGTTTGGACATGTTAGGAGGAGACCGAGCACCGCTCCAGCCAGGAGATGCAAGCAGCCACCTCCTACGTTAGGCGGGAAAGGGAGAGGCAAGCCAAAGAAGAGATGGATGGAGACGATCAGACAAGACCTCACCCACCTAAACCTTGAGGAGGAGATGACCTTAGATAGAGCCCAGTGGAGGGCTAGTATAGGAGTTGCAGATATAGCAGCGTAGAGTAGGTTGGTACTTCTGTGCTACCTCTAGTGTTCCTAGGCCTTTAGAGAAGTCAGTATTCGGCGCATTTATGTCCGATCTGAGCTCCTGATTGACTATCTGTTTACTGATTATTATTTATATGTTTATTGGTCTATCTCCAATCTGCTATTTCTCTGCCTTTATTGGCCTAGCCTTACCCTGCTTTTATACTTATTTGCTCTCTTTTTGATAGGCTGCCAGATTGCGCTGACACTGATAAGCTTTCAAGGTTGGGGGTCCTAGGAAACAGCCTCCCTTCTGGGCAGCCCCCGGAAGGGGGAAGGCTGTGTACATCTACCCCTCCAGACCCTGCCTGTGCGGGAGCCCGTTGAGGCACTGGGTTGCTACTGCTGCTGTTGTTGTTGTATATTTGAATATGAACTTATGTGATGATGTTTATATCTCAAAACATTAACAAACGGGTATATTCTTATATATCGACCAAGTAATTGTTCATGTTTCAATTAGTTCACTTTATCTATTCTTTTATTTAATGGACTAAAGTTCTCCTACTGGTGTTAACAAGTCAAGTTTCACTAAGGTGTTCTGGATCTTGATTATAGCACTCTAATTCAAGAAACCTACTGCTATTAGTGATATGAGCAGTGACAATGAAAAGACTTTTCATAATAGTTTGAGAAAGGTTGAACAGATGAAGCCTACGTTTAGGTGAACGAGAATTATAAACAACATTAAGTCTACTCTCACCATAACTAAAATGTGCTACACAATTTATGAAATTGGAGAAAGAGCACTTTCAGACTAATAATAAGTCGGTTGTTGGTATATTGATGATTAATTTACCACCATGAAATATGGTCCAAGTTACTCAAGTACCATTCATGAGCATATTCTTGAAATGATGAATTTAGTGGAAAAACTAAAGACATTGGAATGTATGGGATTAAGTACTTTTTGGTATATTTTATGCTTAACTAACTCTTGCCTCCAGAAAGTATGGGTCATTTCAAATGGGCTATTACACTATTAAGGATAAGTGAAATGTCAATGAATATGTATTTAAGAGGAGACAAGGCTAAGAGAAATCAAAATTCTTGTTCCATTCACTTTAATTATGAATTATCAAAAAGTTGGAAAACTTTAGAAAGAGAGGCCAAAAAGAAGTAAGAGGAAATCTTTGAAAGACATGAATGAATCTTCTGAAACTTCTTAGATCCACTAAAAGGGGCACAAGAAAGATAAGTGTCATTTTTGTAATAAGCTTGGACACTGCCAGAAAGATTGCTTGAAATGTAAGGCTTGATTAGTGAAGAAAGGTAATGACTTTGTTCTTGTATGTTTTTAATCAAGCCTAACTGAAGTTGCTTATAATACTTAGTGGACTATTTCTAGCTTTACAACCCACATTTCCAATTCGTTGCAAAGATTCCGTACAATCCAAATTAAAAAGCTAAATGAGACTTTTTATTCTTGGGACACTTATTCAAAGCTCTAGTTGAAGGCATCACATTTAATGCTTAATTTCAAATTCTGAGAATTATTAAATTTTCTTCATAAGGCCAAGGTGGTGAATTCCATAAAAAGCATGATGAATTTAGATAATTCATTATCCCTTCGTCAAATTTCTAGAAAGGCATGGCATATGTGCTCAATACACTATGCTAGGTACACCAAAATAAAATGGTGCAGCAGAAAGGCGTAATTGTACCTTATCAGAAATGATGCATGCTTTGAAAACCGCTACGTATTATTAAATAGGGTTTCTAGTAAAGCATTCCCGAAGACTCCTTTTGAAATTTGTACTGGTAGGAAACCTAGTTTGAGACACCTACATGTTTGGGAATTATTTAGCAAGAATAGTAACATAATCCACCTAGAAATGATATCCTGAAAAGTCCAAGACATATATATTTTATTGTCCTAATCATAGTACAAGTATTGTGGAAAAACTGAAAATGCGAGGTTCATTGAAAATGGTAAAGTAAATGGGAGTGAATAAATGCATACTACTCATATTTAACAAGTTAAGGTGAAAGTTACTTTATTCGTTACTTCTAAAATTGTTGTTCTTATAATTATTACCCGTCCTAATGACAACCAAGAACAACAAACTATTGAGCAAACACTCCATGATGTAGTTATCACTAAACCTATTGTAGCCAAACCACAAGTAATAACATTAAAAAGGTCTTAAAGGACCTACTATTCATGATGACTATGTTGTTTGTCTACAAATAATCACTGGTTGACTTAGCAATTGATGATAATTCATATTCACTTTCACCATCCATAGAATGCGTTAAGTGGATTAATGACATGAAAGATGGAATAAAATCTATGGATCAAAACCAAGTCTTGGATCTTGTTGAATTACCTAGAGAGTATAGAAGGTCGGGTGTAAATAGTCTCCAAGACCAAGTGCGATTCAAACGAGATCATTAAATGATATAAAGTCAAACTTGTTACTAAAGGCTTTACTTAGAAGATGGGATTGATTATAAAGAGACCTTTTTTTTTTAACCAAACTCTGAGAATGACTCACTCGGAATTATTATGACTTTGGTGGCTCATTGTGACTTAGAGTTACGCCTCATGGATGTAAAGATTGCCTTTCTTAATGGGGAATTATAAAGAAAATTTATGTGGACCAACTTGTTGTGTAAATCAAAGAAATTAATATACATACTTAAACAAGTTTCCCAACAATGATATCTAAAGTTTAATGATATCGTAACTTCTTTACAGAAAACATTGTTGATCGGTGTATATATATATAAAGGTAAGTGGGAGTGAGTTTGTCTTTCAAATTCTTTATGTTGATATGTTGATACTGATTAATGATTTTGGTTATTACATAGAACTAATAAATTTCCATGATAGGTAACAAGAGTTGTTGGACTAGAATGCACATATCAGTAATGTTTTAGAGAGATTCAAAATGGATAAATGTTTAGCAAGTACAGTTAAGATTTAGAAGGGGATAAATTTAGCCTCATGGATTATGATTGCAAAACTTTATTTCAAGGCTTAGGATTGTCAACATTATTGCCATACCATTGAAAATTTATTGTGATAATTCTACAGCAATGCTTTTCATTAAGAACGGTATTTTCTAAGGTTGTTAAACTTAAGGAACTGAAATACTTTATCGTTAAAGAAGAAGAACATAGAGCATCAATTGAAAATATTAGCACCAATCTTATGATGACGTATCCATTAACGTAAGGATTGGTCGCCCAAAATATTTTAGTGATCAGGTTTAAAAGATGGGCATTATTGGACGTGATTAATGTTATTGTATAAATGTTGTACGAAGTTTGTTTATTTGACACTCTGAGTTCACCTATGTGTTTCTGATATTTCCTGTTTTTATATACGTAATTGGGCTTAAATAATGCTACGGTTGAAACCAATATAGTTGCAGATTTAGCATAATATTATTGTACACACTATGTTCAATAAATCATGAAAAAAGTATGTGGGCCAAGTGCGAGAATGTTAGAATAATTATGACCCACATAATATTATAAAGGTTATTTTATCAAATATTTACATTATGTTTGATAATTAAGTGATTTTAATTAATGCTTAGTCTATTTGGTTTGCGAAGAGGTATGATCTTAAAGAAAGGTTATGCCAATTAAGGAAAATGCATATATCTTGATGAAAGAACATGTCTATTGATAAGGAGATATTTCTCTTTGTGAAAGGATATGTTTCTTAGCAAAAGGGGCATGTCATTTAGTGAAGATTCATGTCTACTAATGAAATGACATGTCTATCAACGAAATAAAATATAACTCTTGGTGTTTTGATGGAAGACACCCCCTTCTCTATAAATAAGAGTCTATTAGGATTAAGAGTATGATACTTTATCTTACATCATACATTAAAGAACGTGGTTAAGAAGGAGAAATCAGATTTTTTCTACATATTCGGTGGTCATTTAGGATTGCTTCAGTCAAGGTATGTTCTTGATTCTAATACGTGTGAAAATCATGAAGTTCAAAATTACTTGGGAATTAATGTTTTATGCACTAATGTTTATGTATATAATTTAAGTTTACACTTCAATCACGTAATCCAAGGAATACTAACTCATGTGCTAAAGATTTAAAGATCACATACAAGGACTCGTAGTTAAGCCATCGTCAAAAACATGTTAGGAGAATTGTCTTGACAATGTAAATCTCCACAAATAAGAGACTGTCTAATTGACTTTACTCAAAATAGTGAAGATCTAGAAACGAAGAATGAACCTAATTATATGGAATTGAAGAATGTAGTTTCATGCTTAGCATGATTATTTTGGTATGATGTTTTATTTCCTACAAATTCTGCCTATAAAATTCTTTAGACTAAAGATATGTAACTTGATATTGTTGTACATAGTTGATTGAGCATGTTCTTCACTCGAGAATTATTTTGAACAACTTCAATTATGTGGTATAATGTTTTATTTCCTATAAATTCTGCCAGTAAAATTCTTTTGACTAAAGATATATAACTTGATATTGTTGTACATAGTTGATTGGGCATGTTCTTCACTTGAGAATTATTTTGAACAACTTCAACTGTATGACAAGATCTTTAGTCAGGTTTCTATTTGAAATGAAAATGTTACAATCAATTAATGATATGCAACATACCCAATGGCTCCCGCCTAAGCAGGGTCGGGGGGGGGGGGGGGGGGGGGGGGGGGGGGGGGGGGGTTTTTGAGGGGGGATTTACGTAGCCTTCCCCCTAAAGAGAGGCTATTTCCGAGTGCCCCCCAACCTAAGGGTGAGGACATCCCAGGAGGTTACCCATCTTGGTACTGCTCTTGCCCTAGCACACCTAACTTCAGAGTTCTAATGGGATCCGGTGACAGCGTGTTGGAAGATTCTCTAAGGTGCAGTGATCATTTTGATATTTGTGGGAGAGATTAACTTTAGAGCTAAAAATTTTAAGAGGAGTTTTGCCAAAAAAAAAAAAAAAAAGAATGCATCTGAAGTATTCAGTTACTTGAAAATAATGAAATATTTTGCGAATTAAATGATTGCTTAAGAATTCTTTCGGCCATTCCAATTATAGTTGCATTTGCAAAGAGAAGCTTTTCAAAACTAAAGTTTATCATACCTTAGTTCATTGATGTCACAAGAAAGATTAAATGGATTGACGATATTATCTACTAAAAATAGAAAGCAAGAAGAGATTGATTGTATGAATTTAGTTACTGATTTCACCTTCAAAAATGCTAAAAGAGCTATCTTAAACTAGTTTAATGATATTAGCTATTATGGTTGCCAATACTTTTAACTATGTGCAAGTTTTTTTATTCATTACAAAGACAATTATATGTAAGTTTACTTGGTTTATTAGCAAGTTTTATGATTAAAATTTTTATAATGTATTACATTAGTATTTAAGTGGTCATGAGGGGAAAAAAAAAATTTTTTTTTTTTTTTTTTGACAAGTGGTTATGGAAAATGTTACTGTACATGAAAGGCCTCATTTGAAATATTCACTTGCAACCCCAAAAATGTCAGGACTGATCCTGTAGCTAAGGATAACATTTAGAAACATATCAATTTGGGTTTTCGTCAAGTTCACATCAAGGGAGATAATCTCGTCATCATTAATGTGATCAAAAAGAAGTTCAAATGCCTACAAGAGATTAAGACCGCTATTGAAGATATCTAGGAGATGCTATCTAAATTAGACATTATCCGAGTTTCCCATATTTTTTTTAAAAGGTAATCAAATTGTAAATCTGATAATAAATGTTTGTTAGTTTAGACAAGATCAAGGACCTCAGAAAAAAAAAAAAATCATGACAAAACAATGAAAGAATTATATATACTATTTTATTAGGATAAACTATCTACCAATAGCTCGCATAGTGTTCATTTTTCTTTCATAAAAAGTACTACATTATGATTCATCTTACAAATATTGTAAAAAAAACAATTATTATTTTGAAACAACATCTTAGCTCCAACCCATGGATGCAACGGCTACTTACCCAAACTCCCTAAGCAACCCCACAACATCAACCGACCACCCCAACTTTTCCAGCTTGTCACCCCACAAACAATATCTCTGATTCCTCTCTTCAAATTTTGAATTTTTTTTTCACCTTTTGCCACCTTATTTAAACCCCAAATCCCGCTCCAAACCTCAATCCCCAAACTCTTAAAAGTCTCTTTCTCAAAAACTAAACCAAATTCCCTCAAAAAAATGCACAAAAAACGAGCACCCATCTTCAAAAAAGTCTCAAACTTGATGAAAATCTCCATTCTCCTGTCCAGAATAAGAAAACCCATGACCCCAAATCTCATTTTCTTTACAAAATCAAGAAACGTTGACAGTTTTAATTATGGGTTTATCAAAGAATATGAGTTATCTCCTTCAAGTACTCCACTGATTCTGTACTGTGGAAGTGTGAAGAAGCTTAACAAGGCGAAGAAAATAAGGGAATTTTGTTCAGTTTTGTTGAATTGCAGGTGCTTTGGAGGTGAGAGAAGAGAAGAAATGTTGTCAATGGAGGGTTTGAATGTGATTGAAGATGGGAATCTGATAAGGGAAGAAAGTGAAAACTGGGATTCAGATGGGTCTGTTGATGAGAGAGCTGAGAGGTTCATTCAAAGCTTTTATAAGCAGATTAGATTGCAGAGGGTTGAGTCTCATTTGTTGGATTATTGAGGTTCTTTTGGGTTTTCTAAGGCATTGTTTTGTTAATGTAAGAATTAAATTTCGACAGAAAATTATATTTTAATGAGATTTAATTTTTATGTTAACTTTATAAATGATAGGTGTTTGTCTTCAATTACCGAAATTAATTACATAGTCCTTTTGAGTAAGTTAATTCTTATGTAACAAATAAATTATAACCTCTCAATACTCTTCACTTTTCATATTGTGGGGATGGAGGTAACCAAACTAGAGAATAGATACCCAATTCTCATGAATTTTAAATTTCAGTATTACTTTGTGGTAAACAAACCTTAAAAAAAGTTGAAGTTTTTTTTTCTTTTTTTATTCATTTGTTGTTTTTGTTTCATACTTACCTACTGAGTTTTTGGAGTCAAGAGGGAGTATTATCGGTTTGGATTTTGATTTATTTATTTATTTCATTGAGCCATATTGTACTGTTGCTTAATTTTGCAGTCGAATAAGATTTTTTTTTCATTTGATATTTTTCGGTTTGGATTTTGATTTATTTAATTATTTCATTAAGTCATATTATGTACTGAATTTTGATTTATTTAGTTATTTCATTAAGTCATATTATCCATCTTTGGATTTAACTCCTGGAAGATTCTTGATCAAAGAGCTACAGATTTAATGGGGCTTGGCAATTTGCCTGAGGATCCTTCTCGCTGGACCAGTTTCTCAGGTTAGGGGTCTTTGGAAACAGCCTCTCTTCAGGGTAGTCCCTTGGAAGGGGAAGGCTACGTACATATACCCCTTCCAGACCCTGCTTCTGCGGGAGCCCTTGGAGGCACTAAGTTTGTTATTGTTGTTATTGTATATTATGTGCTGGAATTTTTTTACCGAACTGGCACCCTTGCCAAAAAAATTTTACCCAAATAGCACGGTTGCAAAAATATTTATGAAATTGACACACTTTACTGCAGCAATATCAGCGTATGCTGTCGGAAACGGAGTACAAAATGTAGGTGAACATAACGGCTTTCGTACACCGATTTTGACGGCGTACGAAAGGCAGGGTGCACCTGCCCCCCCCCCGGGGCCAACGTGCCCCCCACGTAAGCCCTATAAGGCCCCCTGGACCCCCTATAACACCCCCCCCCCCCCCCCCCCCCCCCCCGACCCCCAACCTTCCCCCCCTTCATCTTCATCTTCATTCATCCCCTTCATCTCCATTCTCTCTCACTTATAATCTCTACAAATACTACCAACTTCTTCTACATTTTTCATAATACTCTATTATTTAAATACATCTTTCAACGTATTACCCTCTCAAACAAAACTTTCAATCTTTCCTTAATTTTCACAGTTATGTAAATTGTTATTATAGTAATGTTATTAGGTTGATTTAGTAATATTAAGATAATAATTATGATATATATAATAGCACGTTAAAAAATTTATTTGTTAATATAATATTGAATAATGTGATTCTGAAAAAATTATTAGTTGTATGTTTTATGTTATATTTCAATATATTCATAATTTTTGTAGCTTATATAATTTTTCAGTGTTAAACTTTAGTACAACACCATTGATATTCATTTAATTTTTATAATATGATATTTTGGAAAACTATAATTTGGAATGTAACCTTATTTTTAAAATATTTATAATACTTTTAAGTATTTAAAATATTTTGTAGACATATTATAATTGTTAAACTCTGACTTATGAATTTTTTAAATATTTAAATTTGATATTTTGAACAATTTTGAGATGTAATTTTATTTTTTATATATATTAAGATTATTTTAAAGTGATATAGATTTGTAAGACATTAAGAATTGTTAGAAAAAAATATTATGTTATAAGGTTACAGGATATATTTTATTAGGTTTGTTTAGTAATATTAATATAATAATTACTATATATATAATAGTATATTATAAAATTTATTTGTTAATATAATATTGAACAAGAGATTGTTAGAAAAATTATTAGTTTTATGGTTTCATGTTTTATTTCAATTTATTCATGATTTTGGTAGTTTAAATATTTTTTCAGTGTTACACTATAATATAACACAATTAATACTCATTTATTATTGATTATATGATTAGTAGAAAGCTAGATTTTGAAATATAACCTTATCTTTTAAATATTTAGAATACTTTTACATATTTAAAATATTTTGTAAACATATTATAATTGTTAAACTATAACTTACAAGTTTTTTAAATATTTAAATTCTATATTTTGAGCAATTTTGAGATGTAATTTTATTTTTTATATATATTATGATTATTTTAAGGTGATATGGATTTGTAAGACATTAAGAATTGTTAGAAAAAAAATATTATGTTATATGGTTATAGAATATATTTTATTAGGTTTGTTTAGTAATATTAATATAATAATTATGACATATATAATAGTATATTTTAAAATTTATTTATTAATATAATATTGAATAAGAGGTTGCTAGAAAAATTATTAGTTGTATGGTTTTATGTCTTATTTCAATGTATTCATAATTTTGGTAGCTTAGATAATTTTTCAGTGTTGCACTGTAATATAACACAATTAATACTCATTTATTATTGATTATATGATTATTAGAAAGCTAGATTTTGGAATGTAACCTTATCTTTTAAATGTTTATAATACTTTTACATATTTAAAATATTTTGTAGATATATTATAATTGTTAAAATCTGACTTACAAATATTTTAAATATTTAAATTGATTTGAATTTATAGGATATTAAGAATTGTATATATAGTATAAGAATTGTATATTATATGAATAATACATAGTTAATATGTTGTGTTTTTTGGTTTGATATAGTATTGTTAGATACTCTGTGATGTCATTAATATTACATTGTATGTTTACCTGAGATTCAGCATAAAAATTATGGTGTGCAACATAATCACATTATTGTGTTATTATGATGGAGATATGGTGCAAACTATTGATGGTGTTGATTACATGGGTGGAAGGCAGTTTATACTCAGGGTACAGTCCGGAATTTCTCTTCCGGAGTTGAAGGGAATGATGCATGAATTTACTGGCTAGTATAGTAACTCAATTGACATTGCAATTACACTGAGAATGTTGTTATCCCAAAATCCTATGCGATACAAACCTATTGAGATCGTTTGTCCAATGGCAATGAGGTCTACGTTCGAAATGGCTTTAGAAAATAGGGTGACATACATAGAATTGTATGTAACTACTGTGAATGTTGCGGGAAGAGCTTAACATCGTGTATTGCATAGTGTAGTTGAGGCATCAGGTCCATCTAGAGGTCCAATGGTGGGCGTTTCACTGGTTACTTGAGTGGTTGCGAACGAGAGCACAATTAGGTTTGATAGGGCTTATGCCAACAATGATTCCGAGGCATCTGATGAAGATGCAGATGTGGGGTTTGACGAGGTGGAGGATGAACTAGGTGGTGATGATGATGATGTCGGGCCTTCATTTGCCCAGGCTCCTGTCCCTGAATTTGAAGATGTCTCATGGACAGATAAGGCAGTATGCTCTGACTGGGAAGAAAGTAGAAGAATTGGGATAACAGGAACTATCTTGAAAGAGGGACAAGTGTTCCAAACGAAGGAAGAATTAGTCAATACAGTTAAAGTGTGGCACATAAAAAACAAGATGGAATATATAGTGCACAGGTCGAAGCCTAATTGCATAGCATTAAGGTGTGTGCAAGCACCACAATGCTAGTGGTATCTACATGGGGTGCTCAAACAAAGACTAGGGGCATTTGAGATTTTAGTTTTGAGGGGGCCGCATACATGTTCTACCACTGTATTGGCGGGAGACCACCGTGCCTTGACCTCAAATTTTGTTGCTACTAAAGTGTCACCTATTGTGACTTTTGATCTTAAAATAAATATTGCAGCAATTTGAGCAGCAGTACAACAACAACATGGATACACTATTTTCTATTGGAAGGCATGGATAGCAAAACAGGAAGTGATTGAGCGGTTGTTTTGCTCCCATGAGGATGCATTTCCGATGCTACCTAAGCTTCTCATTGCATTGCAATAGTCAAATCCAGGCATTATTGTCAAAAGGCAATATAAAAGCCAGGTGGGAGACGAGACAATCTTTCGCGGCGTTTTTTGGGCATTTGGTGCATCTATTGAGGGATTCAAGTGCTGTCGTCCACTGATCAGTATTCATAGTACCCATTTATATGGGAAATATATGGCGAAGCTGCTAGTAGCTGTCGTATTTGACGCTAACAATGGAATATACCCATTGTATTTTGCTCTTGTGGACCAGGAGGACGCATGAAGTTGGGGTAGGTTCCTGTTTTGTCTATGAACATATGTGATAGGCGATCGCCAACCGATATGTATTATATCTGATCGACATGCTGGCAGCAAGACTGGAATGTCAATAATTTGGCCTAAGCCTGAAGGGCAGCATCATTGCTGCACTCGTCATCTTGTTAGTAACTTCAATCACATATTCAAAAATGCTACACTGAAAAAGAGGTTGAGTGAGATGGCGAGGGAACCTTCCAGGAGGAAGTTCGATGCTTTGTATTACCATTTCATACATGCCAATAATGAGATCAGAGAGTGGATTGAATGGGAGCCCAAAGAACATTTGGCACTTTTGTATAATGGTGGCTATCGCTATGGCAACGTGACCACTAATATATCGAAAGTGTTCAACAATGTTTTGAAAGTGGGATGAGCCCTCCCAGTAACTGCCCTTGTGGAGATGACCTTTTATCTATGCAACAAATATTTCGTCAATCACAGGGATGTAGCCGGGGCATATTTTTCATATGGTCTTTTATGGCCACCGAAAGTCTTTGCTCAAATAGAATGTGCCGCCTTGAAATAAAGGACACCTACGGTGACGGTATTTGATCGAAACACTATGGAGTTCCAGGTAACAACTCCGAGTAGGCGGACTAAATCAGGATACATAAGGGAGACTCACCATACTGTAACGCTGAAGGAATGGAGTTGCACATGTGGTTTACATGGAAACTATTTCATCGTCCGTGCTCACATACGATGGCATGTTGTACCGCATCTTGGCTCGAGTACGAACAGTATGTTGATCCATTTTTAAGCCTTACCATGTACGCAAGTGCGTATGCTCCATTATTTCACCCCTTTCTGGATCAGTCTCTATGGCCGGAGTACAATGGACTTACAGTGGTTGTAGATCACACGAGGTGGAGGCATGGTAGAGGATGGCCAGGCTCAACCTGGCCACATAATAAAATGGACGCAAGGAAGGGCTCATCCAAAAATAAATGTAGCATATGCAGTGAAAGGGGCCATAATAAATTTAAAAAAAAAAAAACATGCTCTAATAGACAGCAATAATGTCGTACTTAGGTTCATACCTCCATTTCATTCATTGTTTACTTTAATTACATAATAACAATAATAAATGTAATTATTTTTATGTTGTGCTCGATACGAATGCTGTAATATTTATAATTTTATTGTTATCCCATGGATATTAGTTACTATTTTTCTAGAGAGATGGTAAGAACACTAGGAGGACACACTTCGACTCCGACTGCTCGGTATGGTGAGCAGAATCCGGATCTAGATGACAGATGTTGCGTCTTCAGGAGCATCATCGGTCGGAGGATGTTTGGAATGGAACGGTATGCCAGTAATAAATATTTATCCTATAATTTTGAGTTCTAATTATTCAAATAGTTTATTAATATATTCAATATCTTTGTGTTACAAGGCAATGACGAGATCAGGGTGATGATTCACCAACTTTCAAACCTTCACCCATTAGTACAACCTTATGTCGTATAGGCTGACTCATTAAAGTGACCCAAGTACGTCACATCCAGATTGATAACGCATTGATTGGTGCTTTTTTAGAAAGGTGGAGGCAGGAGACCTATACATTTCACCTATGTGTTGGTGAGATGACGCCAACGCTACAGGATGTTGTCGTCTTACTGGGTCTGCGAATAGACAGTTGGGCAATCACTGGTAGCACTGCCCACATTTGGCAGAAACTCTATCATTCTTTATTGGGTGAGGTCCCCCCACCACGAGAAATAAAGGGCAGCCTGTTAAGAAGTATGAGCAAGTGTTGTTACAACACGCCAGACGCTACATCCTTCATATGTTCGACTCCCTGTTGTTCACCAATAGCACTAGCAGTTGGACATCAATGGTCTATCTTCTATTGCTTGAAATGATGGATGGGTGTAGCGAGTACAACTGAGGGTCAGCAGTTCTCGCCAACCTATATAGACAAATGTGCCAGTGTTACATGGCGGGCCACACCCAAATTGATGGTGTGTTTTTTTGCTCCAAGTATGGACGGTCAATTATATTTATATTTAATTTTTTTAATGTATTAAATCCCTAATTCTTCTATGCCATTACATGTGTAGTTGTGGTCATGGGAGCATTCACACATTGGTCAACCGTTTATATCTATGCCCCGTCCAGTTGCACCTGCAGTCAATGATCCGTTGCCGCCTTTGGGATCTTAATAAGAGAAAATATTTTGTACATCTTGATTTAATGTATATGTAATATTACATATATATTAAAATAATTTACTTCGTACTTGATTAGCTGGGTTGCTGCCCTGATATTCTGCCAGAATCCTGGGCAATGCTAGTCCTTCTACAGGGAGCAACTTAATGTCCAAGAACCATATTAGGTATAGGCATAAAAATAGACATAATTCTTTATCGTTAATATTTAATGTAATAACTAAGTTATTTTATTTGTGCTTAGGTTAAATGGACGCCTTACAAGCAATCTCGGTTAAGCGCCTTGCCAACTATTTGTGTCGAGGGTCGTCATATCTGAAAACATCAAGGACCAATGAAATGCTTTAGCATTGTGGAGCTACATTGCCTTGACAGAGTGTTGCGCCAGTTTTGATTAACGCAGCATATCCCGGATTATATCAACACTCTCGATTCCTTGCACTATACATCTCATTCGAGCAGGTCTGATGAGAAGTGGGAGATCTATCATTCGAACTGGATCGCAGTGTGGAATATAAGGATGGATTATATTACCAACATACGTCATCCTCCTACATCGCCAACAGTTTACATGCGATGGTACTCCTTTATCACTAGGCGTCTCATAGTACGGCATGAAGTACATGTTCTGCACCGACCCTGGCTTCGTTATGAGCCAAGTGCCAACCAAATTCAACGAGTAGTATGTACTTTGAAAACATTTGTCTTGTTACTTATTCCACAATATGTTTCGTTAACATTTGAATGTATTATTTGCTAGGTCGATCTTCTTAAAAAGCATGCTAAAAGGGAAGTTCAGAGGCTACGTAACACTGTTGGCCACACTGTAGAGTATGTTTCCATAGAATGGCCAACTACTTGCAGTAGCACAATTGATACTTTTGGTAAGGGACATCAATTTGATCAGGCCATGCAAAAAGAAGAGTTTAACTATTGTTCATTTCGTGCAACAAAAGAAAGTAGACGTGAACGTGCATGACACAGTTTTTGGTTCACACGGAGTTTTCACCCTCACAGCATCGTGGTGAACCTAGTCGTAGATCCACATCATGTTTTGTACCATAATTTACATTTCTTATTTTTATGTAATTTATTATTACAATGCATTTTTTTCTTCTTTTCTGCTCTATAGATTAAATAATGTGACTTCACTAAATTTTTTTTTATACTTCACTTTGTTATTTTGTTGTCAATTGAATTAGGGTTAGGGCTGACGTATGACCGGGGGTTATAGTGGTTCACGGGTAATATAGGGTAATATAGGGTTATAGTGGTTCACGTATGACCATTTAGCCGTTATGTTCAGTCTACCTTTTGTACGCCGTTTTGGACGGCGTACGCTGATATTGCTATAGTAAAGTATGCCAGTTTCGTAAATATTTTTGCAGCCGTGCCATTTTGTAAAATATTTTGGCAAGGGTGCTAGTTTTGTAAAAAAGTCTATGTACTATTGCTTAATATTGCAATCTAATAAGATTTTTTTTTTCCATTTTATATTTTTCTAATGATTTGCTGTAAATTGAATATCATGATTTTACAAAATAAAATGGATTAAATGTTAAAAAGGTATTAAATTATACTCCAAAAAATTTGTTTGTTATTTAACTCTTCGATAATATAAGAAAAGCATTAAATAAGAATTAATTTGGAATTAAACCACCATAAAGAAATTTGTTTGGAATTATATAACTGAGAAAAATAAATTTAGTATTCTAGATATATGTTTAATATATATAATCCATTTATTTAACAATTAAATATATATTATGATATATATTGTACAACTAAATTAGATTTATTTACGTAAACTGTTCTTATACTTCTCACAATGTGTCAAGTTAGTTCTTTTGATTTTAAAGGCACGAGTTTAATCCTTGTACAAGTTAATAACATATTTTTTAATTGTTTGATTTTATTTTTGGCCTAATTAAACTATACTGTGACTCGACCGTAAAAAAAGGGTTCCCCACATTGATGTTGATTTTACTGTAGAACTACAAGTAAAAGTACGCTGATTAAAATTAACTTAGCCTAATTAAACTCACTATTGACCTGGTTGTTAAAAGAACTTTCATCATATTGACATTAATTTTACAATGGGATTATGAGTAAAATTAGGTTAATTAAAAATTAATTTAGCCTAATTAAACTTACTCGTGACCCGACTGTTGAAAAAAATTACCCCATTGACATTAATTTCACTATAGGGCTATGAGTAATATTAGGCTAATTAAAAATTAATTTAACCTAATTAAACTTACTTATTACTTAACCATTAAAAAAATTCTCGCTACGTTGATCTTAATTTTTCTGTAAGATTACGAATAATTTAGGCTAATTAAAAATTAATTTAGCCTAATTTACTTTGGTCCTACTATAAAATAAAGGTCAAGATGGTGATGAAATATTTGAATGGTTGCGTCACGAGTGGGTTTAATTAGTTAAAATATGGGTTTTCATTGGGTTGTACATCTAATATAACCAACTGATTAAAAAAAATGTTACTAAATTACACAAACAGTAAAATGATACAATTAAAATAAAAGTATTAAATTGGTACATTGGTCGAAGTACAAGAACATTTTACGTAGATAGCCCTGATTTAATTATATAGTATATATCATAAAATGTATTTAATTATTAAAAAAATAGATTATATATAATGCTTCATTTGGAACATACCCAATGCCTCAAGGGCTCCCGCCTATGCAGGGTCTGGGGGGCAGATGTACGCAGCCTTCCCCCTTCAGGGTGTTAATCTGAAGAGAGGCTGTTTCCCAGTGCCCCCAACCTGAGGGTGAGGACTTCTCAGGAGGTCACACATCCTGGTACTACTCTCGCCCAAGCCCGCTTAACTTTAGAGTTCTAATGGAATCCGGTGACGGCTTATTGGTGCCCTCTTTGGTAATATATATATATATATATAATGCTTCATTTAATTGTATAATTTAATTAATTCATATATGATGCTTCAATTCCAAATTAATTCCTACATGGTTGTTCAATACTTTTCTTATACCATTAAAGAGTTAAATACCAAAAAAATTATAATATAGCTCAATACCTTCTTAATATTTTTTCCAAATAAAATTATCAGCAGTACTATTAACATAATTTAATGCATCTCAAACAATCCTTTTTCTCATCATTTAACTTTGGATAAATACTCCTGGATTGTTAATAAATATGAAAATGATCCCCGTAACTTCTAATTTTATTAAATATACCACTGAACTATTAATTGAAATTAATATGGCATCCCCAACTTCTAATTTCATCAAAGACATCCCCAAAGCATTAATTAAAATCGATTTAGCTCCAACTTTTAACTTTTTAAAAATATTTAAAATAACTTATTTAAATATAGAATTTGTATATATAATATCATGATAAAAAATTATTTTTGACAAAAAAACATAAAAAATTATTAAATTATAAAATTGATATAAAATTATTATTATTTTACAAAATAATTACTTTTGTTATATATATTAAATATATAAGTTCAATATTTTTTAATAATTAAAATTTTACTAGAGAATATAATTTTTTTGATAAAAAAAAAAGAATTTGAACCGCCATTTTTATGCTTTTGTGCTTAGATGCTTTATGTTTTTATGCCTTTTATGCTTCTCAGGTTGGAGGTCTCCTGATAGACCCTAAAGGGGTAAAGCTGCATACCTTTCCCCCGACCCTACATTATGCTGGAGCCCTTGACGCACTAGGATTGTTGTTGTTGTTATTGTTGTTGTATATCTTTGTGGAACATTGAGTCATAAAAAATATAGGGTTATTTAGGCAAAGATCTTTGTACTTTATCAATTTTGTCAATTTAGTTCTTATACTTTTTATTGTGTTAATTTAATCGCTATATTATTTACTGTATCAATTTAATCCCTAGAGTACAATTATCTTCGAGTTGGTGACATGATTTTTAATGCTCGAATGCCAGGTGAGTTTAAATTGAGTAAGTGGATGAGTTTCTATTAGGTTAGTTGCATTTTAGATAACCAAATCGTTAAGATTTACGTCATTAATTTAACTTCGGCTTCCACTATAGGACTAAATTGACATAATGATCAAGTACATGAAGCTTTCATCTAAATAACCCAAAAGCATAATAAAAAAACTTTTAACTATTAAAAAATATATTTAACTATTAAAAAATTATTCTTTCGTAAAATTTTAACTATTAAAAAATATATTTAGTTTATATAGTAAAAATAATCAATTTTAATAAAAATAATTTTATCTCTTTTTTTGAATTTAATAATTTTTTGTCATGATATTAAATATACAAATTAGATCTTTGAATAATTTATTTTAAATCTTTTAAAAAACTTAAAAGTTGGGGTCAAATTGATTTTAATTAATTAGTTTCTCGAAAACATGAAATTTATGACTTTATTTGTGGTCATAATTTTGTCTAAAATCCGTTGCAAAAAATAGTAGCAACTAATTTGAAATGAAAAAAATATGGTTGCTAAAATCGTGGTCACTAAAATATTTGGACCCTTTAGTATCAGTACAATGACCGCTTTTGTGATGGCAAAGCGGTCACAATCTGTGACCGCAGATTAGGTCAGAAAATAGTGGCAACATATGCCATCACTAATTATGTGACCGTTGCAGTAGTCACAGATATAAATTAATTTATTATATAATACCTTATTTTATTATTTTATGGGACCGGAGTGGGGAGGAGGACAAATGACTTCAGTATCAGCAAGCTAGGAAAGAAGCAAAGAGAGCAATCAGAGAAGCACAATCGAGAACTTATGAGGAGTTCTACAAGAGGCTGGAGACCAAGGAGGGAGCTAAGGATATATACAAATTGCTAAAGCGAGAAAAAGGAAGATAAGGGACATGGTTCGAGTACAGTGCATAAGAGGCCAAGATGGACAGGTGCACGTTGACAGGCAACTAATTAGAGAGAGGTGGAGAGTCTACTTCCACGATCTGTTCAACGAACAGGGGGATACAGAGATATCCCTAAGTGATCTTCGAATATCTAAGGAACACCAGAACCACTGTTATTGTAGGCAAATCAGCCTCGAGGAAGTCAAGGAAGCCTTAAAACATATGGGAGGGGGTAAATCAATTGGCTCAGATGACATACCATAGAGGCATGGAAATGCCTTGGACAGAAGGGCATTAGTTGGCTGACTAAATTATTTAACAAAATCCTCCTGGGGGAGAAGATGCCTGATGAATGGAGGAAGAGCACATTGATCCCAATCTATAAGAACAAAGGCAACATCCAGAGCTGCGCCACCTATCGGGGTATCAAACTAATATGCCGCACTCTGAAGCTGTCGGAGCAGGTCATACAGAGGAGGTTACAGCAACAAACAGAGGTGTCCGAGAACCAATTTGGATTTATGCCTGGAAGATCAACAATAGAAGCCATCCACATCCTAAGGTAGATGATAGAGCACTACAGGGAGAGACAAAAAGACCTACACATGGTTTTCGTTGATCTGGAGAAGACATATGATAGAGTGCTAAGGAAGGTTCTATAGAGGGTTTTGGAGAGAAAAGGCAACCTCGTGCCATATATTTAGGCCATTAGAGACATGTATGAGGATGCACAAATTAGGGTGCGCACAGTGGAAGGGGAGACAGATACTTTCCCAATAACAGTTGGGGTACACCAAGGATCTGCCTTGAGCCACTATTTGTTCATTCTGGTGATAGATAAGCTTACTAAGAACATTCAAGAAGGTGTACCTTAGTGTATACTTTTCGCAGATGATATAGTGCTGGTGGGGGAATTTCAGGAAGAGGTTAATGCGGAGTTAGAACTACGAGGAAGGGTATTGGAATCAAAGGGATTATAACTCAGTAGATCCAAGACCAAGTATATGGAGCTTAAGTTCGATCCCTCCACCACGCCTAGCAAAGAAGACATCAAGATTGGTCCTAGGCCTGTGCCGAGAAAGGAAAGTTTTAAATACCTAGGGTCTAGGATGTCAACAGCCAGATTAAATTAGGGTGGCATAAATGGAGGATGGCCTCCACTATACTTTGCGATACAAAGTTTCCCTTAAAGCTAAAGGGAAGACACTATAAGACGGTAGTGAGGCTAGTCATATCTTATGGGGCAGAGTGTAGGGCGATAAAAAAAGAGCATACGCAGAAGATGAAGGTGGCGGAGATGAGGATGTTGCGCTAGATGTGCGGATACACTAGGAAGGATAAGATCAGGAACGACTTCATAAGAGGCAAATTGGGCGTGGCTTCCATCGAGGATAAATTGAGGGAGCAACGTTTGAGGTAGTTTGGACATGTTAGGAAGAGATCGAGCATAGCACTAGTTAAGAGATGCAAATAGCCCCATACTATGCTAGGCCGGAGAGGGAGAGACAGGCCAAAGAAGAGATGGCTGGAGACGATCAAACAAAACCTCACCCACCTGAACTTTCGGGAGGAGATGGCCTTAAATAAAGCCCAATGGAGAGCTAGCATAGGGGTAGCAAATGTAGAGGCTTAGAGCAGGATAGTCCAGCCGATTAGGGATATCACTAGTGTTTCTAGGCCTTTCACTTCCTCTTTGGCGCACGTATGTGCATATTTGATCTCCTAATTTACTATCTGCTTTTCAGCTTATTTGTAAACTACAACTGCTATTTCTCTGCCTGTTCTTTATCTAGCTTGCTTGCATTGAGTTTGCTCGTAATGCTTGCCTTTGCTTTGACCGACTCATAGGCTTATTGCTTTTCACTCCCTTGTTGCTAGGCTTTCATGCTTCGATGCTGCAGACTAGCGCATCAGGTTGGGGGTCCTCGGAAATAGCCTCCCTTCAGGGTAGCTCCTGGAAGGGGGAAGCCTGCGTACATCTACCTCCCTAGACCCTGTGAAGGCCTAAAGAGCAACCTAAGAGGGGGTGAATTAAGTTCTTTAGTGATAATTGAAAAATTAAATTTATGAACTTAAAATTAAATTAAAACATAGATAATAATTAGGAAACTAAAAAGATAAAGGTAAGAATAAAAGCAATGCACAAATATTTTTATAGTGGTTCACTTCCAAACCGAAAGTTAGTCCACTTCTCAAGTAACTACTCTTCGTCACTTGAGCGTTTAACTAAGCTCGATGATCCTTTTTAAAAACAGCCTCAGGATCCAACCTTTACAACCGGTCTTTTTGTACGTAGGCTCAAGACCATCCTTTTACAATCGATCCTTTCGTAACCGTAAGCTCAGGATCCAACCGTTACAATGCAGCAAATTTGAATAAAGCAATGAAAGAATTAAACCACTCAAATTCTTCACTCTTTTAAGAGTGAATTGATATTTCATCAAGCTTAACCAAAGCTAAGGATATTCCAATAAAACTCAAAGATCAACAATATGCTCTAATAAAAGTTTTAAACAAACCTTTAAAGCACAAGTATATAAGAGAACTTTTTATCAAAGAATGCTTAGAGAGTATTGAATGATTTCAACCAAAGCATTCAAGCCCTATTTATCGGCAAATGAGGGCCAATAAGACATTCAAAAAGTTGGGAAAGATTTTGGAAAGAAATCAAGTCAAAAGTAGCCGTTTTGAGCTTTTTCAGTCTGCGTATCGACACATAAGGGCTGTGTGTCGACACACAGCAGCTCTTGATGGCTACTGTAAGCCTGTGTGTCAACACATACCATCTGTTTGTCAACACTCAGCCTACCCGGGTGCATTTATGCATTTTGATCAATTTGCTTGATTGGTGGGATATTTTACCACATTCCCTAAGTTAAAAAAATTGATTGATTGATTGCTATATTTATTCTTTTTTTTTTTTTTTTTGAATTTATTTCCCACTTAACTTTGATCATAAAAATGAATGGTTCCATAAATCAAGCTAAATCATCACCCATGAAAATTTTATCTGTATTTGATTTGATCATACTTTTCAAAGTACCAATCTTAAAAAATATTTTAATTGATTAGATTAGTTTAATTTTGACTTGAATATTTTTTAAATAAAATTTGATAAATCAACTTTCTAAAATATTTTTCAAAAACATTTTTGTAAGAGCATCACATACCAATATTGAGACTTGGACTCAATTGATATATCCCTATCCTAAGTCTTAGACAATAAAAATAAATAACTTTAGAATGCTCGGACTCGGATCATGTTCTCTTCAATTGGGATGAATCTTCTCTTCAGCTTTTATCTCTTTTCCGCTTGACTTATCATCTTTTGGAAAGCTTTGTATCCATGATTCATCTTGATGTTCCTAGCTTTCTTATAAGTCGCTTAAAAATAAGATTAGAGCAATTTAAATCCCATGACTCACTAAATGGTTGTTATCATCAAAATTACAATAATATTGGCTTTAGAGCCAACAATCTCCCCCTTTTGATGATGACAAACATTTGGTGTTTTCTCTTAGAAATGTAAAAGTTGAAGTATAGATTTCATCATAAAAGTATTCACTTATTGAAGCATACATATGACCATGAACTTATGGAGTAATGTATATCATGATTAAGGTTCAAATTCAATTGACCCCCCTAAAGTCGATGCATTTTATGGATCATTTTTAACATTTCTCAAGCGAGCATATAACTGTGTATGAATATTACACATCAATTTTTCTCCCCCTTTGTCATCAACAAAAAGCACAAGATAAGGGATAGAAAATATCAGCACGAGCATAAATAAACACAAGGATGAATCATAACATTGCAACACTTAAAGTATAGTGTTTGTACAATAATGATAATATAGCTCCAAGATTTATTTTCTTTTCCTCTTTTTTGTGAAAAATATGAGTTTTTGACAAAAAAGTGAAGGTTTTGATGTTGAAATGTAGTTAGAAACTTGATTTCTAGAAGAAATTTGAAGAAAAATTATGGTTTTTGGAGAAAATTTGAAGGAAAAGTATTAGGGTTTGAGAGAGAGAGAGAGAGTGTGTGTGTGTTGAAGGTGAATGAAGAGGGGTTAAGATTGGGAAGTGAAAGAAAAAAAAAAGGTTTTTTTTTTTCGTCAACACGCAGATGCAGAGCTGCGGTACTGCTGCTCTGTGTGTCGACATACAAAAGACAGAACTGCGCTCTATTTCTCTATGCGTGTGTTTTTTTTAATACTTTTAAAAAATGGTCCAAGTTCCTATATCCATGAATTGGATAAGAATACTTGGTCCATTGGAACTCTTTTATGATGAGTATTAAAACTCAATATTAAATGCAAATGACTCATGTATGCAATCAAGGTCAAGATGAAAGATTACACATGCCAATTTTACTTCTAATGCTGCAAAAGATTTTTTCACCTATAGGTTTAGTAAAAATGTCCGCTAATTGGTCATTGGTGGGAACAAATTTCACAATAACATCTCCTTTGATTATATGATCACGAATGAAATGATGTCGAACCTCAATATGCGTTGCTCTTGAATGTTGATTTTTAGTTAGGCATATAGCAATAGTGTTATCACACATTATGGGAGCATGGTCAATGTGAATGCCACAACAATTACCACAAGCAACATATTCGACCTCAGCAGTAGATAAAGCAACGGAATTTTGCTTTTTGCTAAACCATGATACCAAAGCGCGACCAAGGAATTGACAAGTACCACTAGTTGATTTTCTGTCCGCTTTGTATCTAGCAAAATCTGCATCACTATATCCAACTAAATCAAAGAAATCACATTTAGGGTAAAATTTGCCTAAAGTAGGAGTATCAACTAGGTATCGAAATATTCTTTTCACGGCACATAGATGAGATTCCTTGGGACATGCTTGCAATCTAGCACATATACATACAGTGAACAATATATCAGGTCCACTAGCGGTAAGGTAAAGAAGGGATCCGATTATACCTCGATATAGCTTTTGATCCACCTTTTTATCTTTTTCATCTATATCTAACTTAAGCGTTGAGCTCATTGGTGTTGCTATTGCCTTGGAATTTTTCATGCCAAATTTCTTGAGCATTTCCTTTACGTACTTGGCTTGGTTGATGAAAAATCCTTCCTTGTCTTACTTGATTTGTAATCCAAGGAAGTAGTTGAGTTCTCCCATTATACTCATTTTGAATTCCCTACTCATAAGATTTACCAATTCTTCACAAAGAAATGGATTTGTAGCACCAAACACTATATCATCAACATAAATTTGTACGATAAGAATGTCATGTTTAGAGTGTTTGATAAAAAGTGTGGTGTCAACTTTTCCTCTTGAAAATCCATTTTGCATTAAAGAGGAACTCAACCTCTCATACCAAGCTCTAGGAGTTTGTTTCAATCCATAGAGTACCTCTTGAGTTTGAAAACATGATTGAAAAATTTATCATCCTCAAATCTTAGTAGTTATTCAACATAAACTTCTTCTTCAATAAGACAATTTAAAAATGCACTTTTAACATCCATTTCCAAAAGTTTGAAATCTTTAAATGAAGCAAATACACATAAGAGTCTAATAGCTTCTAGCCTAGCAACAGGATCAAAGGTTTTCTCGTAGTTTATACCTTCTTCTTGGTTGTAGCCTTTAGCTACCAACCTTGCCTTATTTCTTACCATGTTACCTTCCTCATCCTTCATACACACCTATCACAATTCAGACATTTTTAGATACCCAAATTTTCTTGGGTCCTTGTTGTTAGCCTTTACATTTGGTGGTCGAAATCCTTTTGGGACCCAAACCATCTTTGTCTTTTTCAAATTTCTTTTGAAAGAACATTGGTAAATGATGTGCCCATGGTCACCGCAATAGTTACACCTTACAAAGTTTGTTGAAGGTGATGAGGCTCTAACAAAAAGAACATTTAAAATTTTCTTTTGGACATTTCCGTTACAACCTATTCCTTCTTTGTTATAACTTCGCTTTTGAGATGCAAGAATTTTGTCAAGTGTTTCTTGACCTTTAAAAAATTTGCTTGATATTTTTGAAAGTTCTTTCATTTTCTCTTTCAAAGACTCATTTTCTTTTAAAAATAATTTGTCTTCCTTAGATTTCCCTTTCTCATTTTCCTTTAAAGTATGAAGTGTTTCTTCCAAGGATTTCTTTTCATTTGTTAATTTAATAATCTCATTATTTAAAGACTCATTCTTTTTCTTTAGGGATTCATTTTCAAGTTCAAGCACTAAATGTTGTTTTGATTCATTTTCCAATCCCGTCTTTTCAAGACCTTTTACAAAAGTATTGTATTGTTTTTTTTCAATTTTATATATTTCTCATATAACTCTTGAAAACTAACCAAAAGTTCATCATAAAGTAGATCGTTTACCTCATCCTCTTCAACGCTATTGTTGTCAATAGCCATGAGACAAAAGTTAGCTACTTTCTCTTCACTTTCTTCATTAGAGTCATTGTTGCTATCTCCCTAAGCCGCAAAAGCTTTCTTCTGTTCTTCCGTTTTGTTATTCTTTTTGAGTTTGTTGAAAAACTTCTTATTTTTTGGCTTAGGACAATCTCTTTTAAGATGCCCGACTTCTCCACACTCATAGCGAGTTGGTTCATCTTTGGAGGAAGATGAACCCTTTTTGAAGTTTTTGTTAAATCTTTTCTCTTCAAGACGTTTGTAAAATCTTTTTGCCAACATAACAACTTCATCATCACTTTTGTAACTTAGAGATGATTTAAATGCGATGTCTTTGTTTTTCTTTTGTTTTTCCTCTTCTTTAAACTCTTCCATGTCAATCTCATGGGTCATGAGATTTCCAATTAGTTGATCAAGTTTATAAGTAGAGAGGTTATGAGCGTCCCGAATAGCAGTAACCTTGCCTTGCCATGAAATAGGAAGACATCAAAGAATTTTGCTAACTTGCTTCTCATTTGAATACATTTTTCCAAGAGCTTGGAGTTTGTTTGTAATATCCGAAAATCTAGTGTACATCTCTTTTATTGATTCCTTCGGTTTCGTTTTGAAAAGTTCGTAAGCTCTTACCAACATATTTATTTTAGAAGATTTAACTTGATCTGTACCTTCATAGGTGACTTCTAGCTTGTCCCAAATTTCGTTTGCCGATTGACAACCAAACACATGGTTAAAGACATTTGGGGCAATGCGCATAAGAGTTGATAATGAGCTTTTGCATTTTTTGCAAGTTTTTCTTTGTCATATTGCATAAGCTCATTTTCTTCTTTTTTAATAGTTTTCTCACCTTGTTTCTTTAAGGGTACGTAATCACCATTTTTTGTAATAAGCCATAAGTCGAAATCAATGGATATAATATAAAGTCTTATTCTTAGCTTCCAATAGGGAAAACTTTTCCCCATCAAAAAGAGGAGCCCTGTTGGTCGATTGGCCCTCAGCTAAAATTAGAGTGAAAGTTGCCATAGGATCACTCTAAGATTGTTAGACCTAAAAAGAATAGAGCAAAGGCTCTGATACCAATTGAAGGCCCAAATGGCAACCTAAGAGGGGGTGAATTAGGTTCTTTAATGATAATTGAAAAATTAAATTTATGAACTTAAAATTAAATTAAAACATAGACAATAATTATCAAACTAAAGATATAAAGGTAAGAATAAAAGCAATGTACAAATATATGTATAGTGGTTCACTTCCAGACCGAAAGCTAGTACACTTCTCAAGTGACTACTCGTTGTCACTTGAGCTTTTAACTAAGCTTGATGATCCTTTTCAAAAACAGGCTCAGGATCCAACCTTTACAATGCAACAAATTTGAATAAAGCAATGAAAGAATTAAACCACTCAAATTCTTCACCCTTTCAAGAGTGAATTGATACTTGATCAAGCTTAGCAAAAGCTAAGGACATGCCAATAAAGCTCAAAGGTCAACAATAAGAGAACAAGTGATGCTCTAATAAAATTTTTAAACAAAACTTAAAAACAAACCTTTAAAGCGCAAGTATGTAAGACAACTTTTTATTAAAGAATGCTTAGATAGTATTAGATGATTTCAACCAAAGCATTCAAGCCCTATTTATTGGCAAATGAGGGCCAATAAGACGTTCAAAAAGTTAAGAAAAGGTTTAGGAAAGAAATCAAGTCAAAAGCAGCCGTTTTGAGCTGAAAAAAGCAGCTCTTGGTGGCTACTATAAGCCTGTGTGTCGACACATACTATCTGTGTGTCAACACTCAGCCTACTCGGGTGCATTTATATGTTTTGAATAATTTGCTTGATTGGTGGGATACTTTTATCACATTTCCTAAGCTAAAAAATTGATTGATTGATTGCTATATTTGTTCAATTTTTTTTTTTTTGAATTTATTTTCCACTTAACTTTGATCATAAAAATAATTGGCTCTATAAATCAAGTTAAATCATCACCCATTAAAATTTTATCTTTATTTGATTTGATCATACTTTTCAAAATACCAATCTTAAAAAATATTTTAATTGGTAAGCTAGATTGGTTTAATTTTGACTTGAATATTTTTTAAATAAAATTTGATAAATCAACTTTCTAAAATATTTTTCAAAAACATTTTTGTAAGAGCATCACATATCAATATTACGATTTGGACTGAATTGATATATCTCGATCCTAAATCCTAGACAAGAAAAATAAATAACTTCAGGATGCTCGGACCTGGATCACGTTCTCTTCAATTTGGATGAATCTTCTTTTCAGCTTTTATCTCTTTTCCTCTTGATTTATCATCTTTTGGAAAGCTTCGTGTCCATGATTAATCTTGATGTTCCTAGCTTTCTTATAAGTCACTTAAAAATAAGATTAGAACAATTTAAATTCCATGAATTACTACATGGTTGTTATAATAAAATTACAATAATATTGGCTTTAGGGCCACCACCCTGCTTATACGGGAGCCCTTGTGGCACTGGGTATGTTGTTGCTATTGTTGTATTCTAAATAATGTATTATTTATATTTGACATTATAAAGAGACAAGTCAATAAATATATATGGCATTATCTAAAATACATCCGTATCTAATAAAAAAAGTACATCCGAACAAATCATAAAAACAATCTTCAATCACAAGCCCAAGGATCAAATGGTTCATTTTCGAACACATTCATAGAAATTAGCTAATGACAATATTCATGCAAAAATAAAAAAACTAATTACTAACTATTAATCATAATCACGATCATCAGAATGAGGAGGGGTTCGGTGGTTGACCAGTGGGATCATCTCGGGTCGCTGTCCTTATCTCTTTCTCAAGAGCACTCTAACCGTCTCTTGCAACTCATTTACAGTATTCCTCAGCTCAAAAACTTTAGTCTGGAGTTGTGACGTGTTAGATCGAGCATAGGATTGTAAACGTCCCCATTGAGAAGCTCCATGCCTTTGAGTGAGACCATAAACGCGATCTCTTGAAGATGCAAATCCAGTGGCAACTGTCCAGGCATCTAACTTAAAATTGGGTCGAAAGGAGCCTTCTCCATATTTTTGTCGCATTTCATCTTCATATTTGCTCTATAAGAAGATAATAGTAATTATAAATTATGCATATACAAATTATGAAAATAATATAATATGTATACAATAATTTAATGCAATATAAGATCACCATATAAAATAAGACTTGCATTTCTATAGAAGAAATCTAAACTTAGTCTTTCAATATTGGCTCCACTCTTTCACCCTATCTTTCAAGTACAATGATTATGAAGAATATATACACACACACACACACACACACACACACACACACCGACACGAACACCTCCAAAGAACTAATCCCAAGAGCCCTAAACATAATAAATTTAGTGTTTTGAACTCATAATTTGCATTAAATAAGCCATGTTTAATCATGATGAACATTAAATCCCAAAATCATGTATTTCTTACTAAGAAATAACCCAATCATGCCAAAATACCTAAGAAAGTACACCAACATCAGGTTGGTTCAAGACAAAACAATGGAATCAAATAAATGTCGTTCTATTATTAAAAGATCATTACGTAAAGAATTTCAAACTATTCATTATGCAATTGGCTGTTAGAAAATGATACTTTCATAATGGCCCCCACATAATGCATGTACTTACATAAATACATTTTCATGTCAAAAAACTAATAAAAACCATATCACAATAACGAAACATGCAAATTTTCATCCATGTTCTATAAAAAAAGTTTAAAAGCACGTTGTGCTCCCTAAGTCAAACCAAGGTGATTTCCATGGTTCATTTAATGTCTGCGCGTCCCTGCTTCCGCGGCATTGCAACTATTAACATCACGCACACACCAACCTTATTTCATGGTTGAGGTGATTTATACCGCGGTCCATTACATAAACCAGTCTTCAAAATATATGTTAATTTTTTTATGCAAAATATATTTGTGCCGCATAAAGCTGAGAGGGCAATTTCATTCATGAATGAACGGTGGGTGGTGGGTGTTAAGCTAAGGGTTGAATGGGCTAACCCTGACAGAAGATTAACAGAACCATTCGTTCGAGATTAACCCAGATCGAGGGAGCCCCATCAATCTAGAGCTACTACAGGTAACCAGGATCAGAGTGCTGATACTCCATTTAGGGCAGAGGGGTCTATATGGCTTCTAACATAACGAAGGTTGTGGTTTCTAACGCCAATAAGAGCGTAAAGGCTTGGCTCAATCGATTTATAATTGCGCATTTGTTTGATGAGGTCAGTCTAGATGATATCCTCACTTTTATAACGAAAAACGGTCTTCGCGGTCTAACCCCTAAGGGCTAAACACCAATACCTTTATCCTGGTCTGTGAGTTAGCTGAGACTTTGGAGTTCTACCTCAGCCCGCATAAAGAGATTTTACTTCGAAAATTTAGAGAGGTACATAAATACTCCAAAGAGACTCTTGGTTCTCTAAACAGAAGAGTATGGATAGAGGTACTTGGTTTGCCTGTCCAATACTGGACCAATGACTGCTTTATAGATCTCACTAAAATATGGGGAAAAGTTTGTCAGGATGGACCCAAGGATGACTGCAATGAGATGTATTGATGCCGCCAGGATCCTCATTGACGCCTGCTCCTCTACATTTATTCACCGAATGGTCCAAGTCCAGTTTAACGGCGGCTCCCGCTTGGTCTTTGTAAAGGAGGGTAATTCGTAATTGATCCCTGATTGCGCAGCTCTAGCAGCCTCGGCAAGATTAGCAAGGGAGCAGGACACTTACTGTACGTATCCACACTGCAACAGTCAGTGCACCACCCTAGTGCAACGTAACACACCGATTTAACCCTCTCTGGTACATATGACGGGTGTAAGCAATGTTTCTATGGAGTTTGGAAGACGCCTTACAAGGTCAGTGAATGAAGGAGTGAGCATCATAGAACTGTCGCTGGGTCAGATTGCTATTCGTATTCACCGTCAGTATGTTGGGAGGTGGCATCTGGAGTGCTATTGGCCACGTGCATCTCTTCTTCCTATGCTTCCCCAGCCTATTGTTCAAAGACCAATTCAGGAACTTCGAGAAATCCAGCATACTCCTCCTCTTCTCCATGGATTGAAAATGATAAAGCCCAATCAATACAGCCTCATGGTTAGACCTCACATCATGAGAATGAAGCTCGAGACATCGCCAGCGATTATGATTCAGGGTCCTTTAGGCCTGAATTTCCACCAAGTTTCGAGCCCCATGTTCTAAACGGGGCGAAGCTACTCATGGAGGGACCTAACTTTGTTAGGAAGAGTAAAGGAAAAGGGTTGACGACAAAAAGGGAAAGGAGAGCTTTGAAGCGGAAGAAGAAGGAGCAAGAGAAACAGGAGCTTCAAGAGTTCTTGAAGGATACGTCGACCCAAAAATAGCACATAGAATTCGGGTAAGACCTCAGGAAAGCGGAGGAAGAGGAATATGGCGAAGCGGACGGGTAGCCTGCATGAGGCTGAGAAGAGCCTTCGGGCTGAGCAAGTAATTGAGATGGGAAAGAGGCTACGTCTAAACTTCAATGGCTTTGACCTACCTACGGTAAGAGTCATACTTGATGAAAGGGTGACTTGACTGCCTTTTATCCTGTTTCAATTGTCCCGAGATCTGAATCAGTCATAGTGGTCAGCTAGGTTCGTCCTTTTATGCCAGTTGTTGCTTGTAGTCCTGTTCGATCCTGTTCTTGTTTCACTGTGCCCCGTTATTTAACGGGTTTTATAAGGGCTCATTAGCTCGAGCGCTTGAATTATATTGCAACCTGGTCGCTAAGTATCAAAAAAAAAAAAAGAGTACACCAACATCAAGAAGTTCATATGTTCTTCCTAAGCTCCACCTAATAGTAAATAGAATTCATAGTAATATTAATTTAGAAACTCCTCAATCTAACAGTTTCCTAAGTCCACTCGTATCCACTTATACTAACAATCACCAAACAACACCTTTATCCAAAGCACTATCAAAAGTTAATATTTTTAGTACCACATCCAACACGCATTCCCAATCCAAGGTGAGGACTACTAATGGATCATCCCAAGATATAGTCATACTATCTCAGCTATTATGAAATTTCTTATTTTTAAATACAAACTTAAAGATAAAAGAAGCTAAGACAAAAAAAAAGCTTTGATCCAAACCAATTACCAAATTTATCACAATGACCACCAAATTATCCAAAATCACTCATTAATTCAAAACTACCTTAATAGTAACATCACCCCAAATAATTGAACCTTTTACCAAAGAAAACTAATTAACTAAAATATCCACTATTCAAATAATCATCCACAACTCAATTAACCACCCCGTTACCAAAATCACTAAACACCACCACTCAAATCTTAATATCTCAATTTTATCCACCATTCACCAAAAATAACCTAAAATATACAAAAAGATCAACAATACATCATCAAATGCATAACATTAATATATATCTTGCAAATATTCATATTGTACACTAACAATATTTTAAAATTTTCAAAAATAATTACTAATATCAATTTTTTTTACACTACTATTAGTAATATCAAAAATATGAAAATACATATTCATTGTCTTTAAACAAAATTTTAAAAGACTTCGAAGTATTAAATGTAGAGGACTATATCCATGTATTTTATACTAACTTGACCAAAAACATGTATTTTATACATAAAAATCTACAAAACTAAAACTAAAAATAATTAAATATAAACTAAAAACTAAATATAAATAAAAAATTACATCTACAAGTGAAAAGGTTAAAAACTAAAAATGTAAGCATTTATAAAAAAAAAAATCTAAAAAAAAATACTTACAATCTGATGACAGTGACGGACCGGACAGTGGTAAGCGGTGGTTGTGACGGTGCCGGACAGCGGTGGTTGGGGTTTTTGGTTTTGTATCTGGGTGTGGGTTTTGGGTTCGGCAAGCAACGGTGAAGGGTTCGACAGTGGCAAGCGATGTTGGTAACGGTGCGGGACCGCAGTGGTGACGGTGCCGGACATCAGCGATGAGAGTGCCGGTGTGTTTTGTTTGGGTGGGGAGAAGGAGGAAGGTTGGGACCACAAAGGGAGGGTGTAAGTGTTTGGCGGGGATAATTAATACATATGTGACAGCTAAATTGGTCACAAAACCATCACAAAATAGATTTTATTGTAACTTTTAAATTTATGGGTTTCTAAGTATCTCATTTGCTTAATAGAAATGACTTTTGCCCTCTTACTGTTTAAGATGGAAATTAGATTTTGCAGATAAATTTAATGTATATGCATAGATATCCTAAGATATTAAATTTTATTATACCCTATGTTAAAATCTGATAAATTTTTGTTAGATTACTCATACACTAGAAAAATTTATGCGAGACAATTAGACTATGACAATCCAATGGATTACGAAAAAGTTAGTCATATTAAAATATAATTATATATTATTAAAAAAAAAAAGAAGCAGACGATCAGCTCATGGAGGAAGAGTAGGGCTGAGGCTGACCAAATGGCTCGAAACAACCCATCAGCATCATTTAGCAAGAATATCTGCCACCATGCAAGCGGAATGTCAGCATCATTTGGAAAGTAGATGTTTTCTAGAACTTAGTGTGGATTTTTTTTGCCCTTTTTTTCTTTCTCTCTCTCTTTTTCCCCCCTCCACCTTTTCTCTTTCTTACATGCTTTCACACACTTGCTACCAATTCTAATCTTCGATACACAACCCATCCTTTAAGGCCGAAAACATATAAGAGGACCACATGAGTATTTTAATGACACTTATTTTTGCTTAACGTAATAGAGTGTGCATTTTATGTACTCAAGTTTATATTCTCCATTTTTAAAGTGACACTTGCTTGGGGTAACTAGTTTGTGTTCTATATCGAACCATCCACTAAAACGACAAAAGACAATTCCAATAGTGTGAGAATAAACGACAAAACAAATAAATCATTTACTTTGTATGGTAGAGAAGATGCGGTGGTCCATAATTAGAATGATATTGTCATTGTACGAGACTATATAAAGGTGAACATGCCCCCAAAATACAAGAGTTAGCATGTTATAAGTGCAGGTTATATTCGTTTTATATATACAACAATGAATTGCTTTTTTGTATGCGATTAAGCAACATAGGCAGATGATCTGCACTTTTGAATCATGTATCAAAGTAATACTTGTACTCAAACCTGGTGATATATTTGTTCAAATAGGGTTCGAATCATATTATTTGACTTTTGAATTTAAGGGTATTCTTTATGTTTAAGTTTTAAATTTTTAGAAAATTGGAAAACTGCAATCGCTCGAATGCATTTTCCAATTTTCTATATTGGAATTGTAACAAATTTTCACTTTTAAACATGTTTTACAAATAGAAAATGAAAAAGAAAAAATAGAAAATAAAAAAAATTTATTTTCTACCATTAAACAGCCTCTAAATTCTTCGTGTAGAGCTCTAATATAATGTCACTAAGACCATTGCAGTAAAATATACTATTGAAGCCAAAATATAGGATAAAAGTCTCAATTTGAAATCTTTCAATTTCAAGGTAAAGGAATCCAAGTCGTCTCTCGAGGGTTGAATCTCTTAAGCATCTTAATTGAGAATTAATTATACTATTATGGATATGTGTCGACCACTTATCATCATTCGTAATTGAAAAAAATACCATTTACATAATACATTATGAATATAAATGTACATATATAAAGGATTCATATATTAATTGTAATTACAACTGGATTATTTGAGATGTGGTTGAGTTGACCTTGATGCATCCATTATCAAAAGAGGATCCAAAACTTAAACCTTGTTTTTGTGCTAACAGGGGTCAAGATCATCCTACCCCTACAACCTAGGAGTGCTCGCCAAAGCAATCGTTACTTATGCTCTTAAGGGTAGACAATTTAAAGTTCTTTATAAGAGAGAGAGCCTGATTCCTTTCTTCTCTTTACGGCCATAAAAAAATACCTATGAAGGCCCAAAAAACAATCTAAGAGGGGATGAATTAGGTTCTTCCATGAAAAATAAAAATTTAAACTTTAAGAACCAAAAATCAATGAATGTGAAATAAAAAATGTAGAGGTAAGAATAAAATGATACACAATGATTTTCAAAGTTGTTCTAGCCCATTCCTCAAGTAATTACTCTCCATCACTTGAGCCTTTAACTAAGTTTTATGATCCTTTTTAAAACTAGGCTTAGAATCCCACATTTGCAACTGATCTTTTTGTATGGAGGCTCAAGACTCAACCTTGACAACCAACCCTTTTGTAACAGTAGGCTCAAGATCCAACCTTTACAATAAATTAAAGCAATGAAAGAATTAAAGCAATGAATTTCTTCATTCTTTCAAGAGTGAATTGATAATAAATCAAGCTTAGCCAAATTTAAGGATATGCCAATTAAGCTCAACGATCAAGAATAAAAGAGAACTAGGGATGCTCAAAAAAAAAAAAAAAAAAAAAAAAAAAAAAACCTTTAAAAGAAACTTGAAATTAAAACAATAAAGCACAAGAGAACAAGAGCTTTTTAATTAAGGAATGCTTAGAGAGAATTGGATGAATTAAACCAAGGCATTCAAACCCTATTTATGGGCAAATGAGGAGCTAGGGGGTGTTTGAAATGCTTGGGAAAAGATTGGGAAAGAAATCAAATAAAAAGTAGCCACTTGGAGCCCTTTTAGAGCTATGTATCGACACACACCAGCTTCGGATGGCTACTGTATGTCTGTGTGTCTACACATTCTTTCTATGTGTTGACACTCAGCACGCATGAGTGGATTTGAGCAATATTGACCATTTAGTTTGATTGAATAATTTATCATATTAGCTTTTTCTTTTTTCTTTTTTTTCTTTTTTGAATTAACATCCCTGTTTGTCTAGTTCATTTGAATGATTGATTGATTTAATCAAGCTAAAATATAACCCTAATAAAATTTTTAATCGTGTTATTTTTGGCGATGCTATTCCTAATGCCAATTTAAAATATTTTTATTGAAAAACTTGATTGACTTGAATTTGACGTGATTATTTTTTAACTAACATTTGGAAATCAAATTTCAAAAATATTTTTGTTAGAGTACCACTTATTGATACTGAGATTTGACTCAATTGATATATCCCGATCCTAAATTCTAAAAAAAAAAATAAATGGCTTGAAGTGCTTTGGCTCGGATTGCGTTCTCTTGATTTAGGATCGACCTTCTTTTCAACTTGGCTCAGTTTCCTCTAGATCCATCATATTAGAAAGCTTGATATCAACATGATTAATCTTGATTTTTCCTAACTTTTTTATGATTCATTTTCAAACAAGATTAAAACAATTAAATACAATGACTCACTAAATGATTGTTATGAAAATTACAATGTAAATGGCCTTTAGGGCCAACAATATCCTCCTTTTTGATGATGACAAATATTTGGTGTTGTCTCTTAAAAATGTGAAAGCTGAAGTATTGAATTCACCATAAAGTTATTGACTAACCAAACCTTACAAATACCCATTTTATATCAAGTCATGAAGCATTGTCTAGCATATTAAATATCAATCTCAATACTCTCCCTCTATGTTGATGCATTGTAGGAATCAAATGTTATTAGCTCAATATCAACATCAGTTTTACCACATCTCAATATCATGATCATTTTTACCACAATTCAAGCGAATACCAACTTCTTTCCCCTTTTGTCATTGACAAAAAGAGAAATAAATCAATTCAATACAATTTGTTTGATATTTTCTCCCCTTCACGATATAGCAAGTATTTTGACAATGAATGATTTGTGCAATGTTCAGACTGACATAAACAATACTAATCTCTCTCCCCGTTGTCATCAACCAAAAATAAACACAAGATAAGGATAGAGAAAGTGTAGAGAAAGTGACAAAAACAATAAGAGCATGCATAAACGCAAAGAAATTATACACACTCTCAGTTAGTCGTAACATTTCATTCACTTCAAGTAAAATGATATACAATAAATTAAAAATATAGCTCCAAATTTTTGAAAAATTATGAGGAGTTGGGGGTCTTTGCCGTCAAGAGGAAAAAAAATGAAATTTTGAGATTTGACCATTATTGTACAAGAAAATTAAAGATTTGGGAAAATAGATGATTTTTGACTTAGGAAAGCAAGAAATGGTTGGTTTTTTGAGTTAGGGATTGTGAAGAAGATGAAATTTTTTACAAAAATTCAAGGTTTTGATGTCAAAATAAACATAAAAGCTTGATTTTGAGTGAAGATTGTAGGAGATTTGAGAAAAACTGATAAATTTTTATGTGCTTTGAAATTTTATTTTATTTTTTTTTTTTTTTTGAAAGAGAGAGGTTAGGGTTTGTGAGAGATAAAGTTTAAGCAGAGAAGTGGTGAATATGTAAAGAAAATGAAAAAAGAAGAAAAAAGTTTAAAGAGCTCTGCACAGTTTGCCTCGTGAAGACACCTGTGTGTCAACACACATAATCTATATGTTGACACACAGAAAAGAGAGCACGACTCTGAATTTTCTGTGTGTAATTATTTTTTTAAATTGAAAATACCCCTATTTTGAAAAATAGTCCAAGTTCCTATATCCATACATGATCCATGGAGCCCTTTTTTGTTGAGTATTGAAACTCAATGTTGAATGCAAATGGATGATGCAATTAATCAAAGTAAAGTAGTTAAATTGCACATGTCAATTCTAGTTCTAATATTACAAAAGATTTCTTCACCTAGAGATTTAGTAAAAATGTTCACTAATTGGTTATTTATGGGAACAAATTTCACAATGGCATCCCCTTTAAGCACATGATCACGAATGAAATGATGTATAACACCTCAATATGCTTTGTTCTAGAATGTTAAGCTGGGTTTTTAGTTGAACATATAGCACTAGTGTTATCGCATATGATGGGAGCATGGCCAATATAAATGCCATAGTTATTTAATTGATGTATTAACCACAACGTTTGGATACAACAACTTCCACATACAATATATTCAGCCTCAATAGTGGATAAAGCAACAGAATTTTGCTTTTTACTAAATCATGACACAAAAGCATGACCAAAGAATTGACAAGTACCACTAGTCAATTTCCGGATCACTATATCCAACTAAATCAAATAAATCACATTTAGGGTAGAATAAGCCTAAGATAGAGTACCAACTAGGTATCGAAAAATTCATTTTATGGCACATAAATGAGATTCCTTAGGACATGCTTAAAATCTAGCACATAAGCACACACTAAACAAAATGTCAGGCCTAACAACGATAAGGTAAAAAAGGGATCTAATCATACGTCTCTATAGCTTTTGATCCACCTTTTTACCTTTTCATGTCTAGGTTGAGCGTTGAGCTCATTAGGGTTGCAATTGCCTTGGAATTTTCTATGCCAGACTTCTTAAACATTTCCTTGATGTACTTAGCTTGGTTGATAAAAATTTCTTCCTTGCCTTGCTTGATTTGCAATTTAAGGAAGTAGATGAGTTCTCCTGTCATACTCATTTCGAATTCCCTATGCATAATATTTGCAAATTCTTCACAAAAAGATCGATTAGTAGCAAGAAACACTATATCATCAACATAAATTTGCACAATGAAATTATCCTTTTTTAGTATTTGATAAAAAATGTGGTGTCAACCTTTCCTCTTGAAAATCCATTTTGCATTAGAAAATAACTCAATCTCTCATTCCAAGTTCTGGGAGCTTGTTTCAATCTATAAATTATCTTTGGTTGGGAAATTTGTTGTCCTCAAATCCAGGTGGTTGTTTAACATAAACCTCTTCTTCAATAAAACTTTATAAAAATACACTTTTTACATCCATTTGAAAAAGTTTAAAATTTTTAAACGAGGCAAATGCGCATAAGAGTCCAATAGCTTCTAATCTAGCAAAGGGAGCAAATGTTTCCTCATAGTCTATACTTTCATCTTATTTATAACATTTAGCTACTAACCTTGCTCTGTTTCTTACCGTGTTATCTTCCTCATCTTTTTTATTATGGTAAACCCACTTGGTACTAATAACTTGATGATCTTGGGGTCTATCAACAAGTTCCCACACATCATTTCTCTTGAATTGATTTAGCTCTTTCTCCCTTGCCATTATCCAATTTTTGTCATTAGAAGCTTCTTTTATGTTCTTAGGTTCTTTAAGAGAAACGAATGCAGCTATATGATAATATTCAGCCAATGCATTACACCTTGGAGGGATCACTAATGATTTGACTTGTTGAGTGATCCTTCAAGTATTTCCAATATCGTGGCAAGTTTTCCTCTGTGGATTCTATATTTTCCTTTCGATTCATCCGTTGGAGCTTTCAGTATATCCTTTTCTTGCTCCTCGAATAAGGGTGTGATGTTTATTTGTTTGATTACTATATCATCATTACAAGGAGTTCTAGAGGACAAGACATTAGTTTTATCAAAAACTACATGTATAGACTCTTCTACAACCTTGAACTTTTTATTATAGACTTTATATACTTTGCTAATTAGGGAATATCCAAAAAAAAATATCTTCATCCACTCGTGGATCAAATTTACCAAGGTTTATTTTGCTATTGTTGTAAATGATGCATTTGCACCCAAAAGGTTTCAAATATGCAGTAGGGTGTTTTCTTCAAAATAGGCCTTATTAAAGTTCAATTTAAGATGCTGCAAGCAGTGCTAACGGCTTCGGCCCAAAAAGATTTTGACAAATTATTTTCATAGAGCATGGTTCTTATCATATCTTCAAGAGTTCTATTTTTCCTTTCAACCACTTCATTTTGTTGAGGAGTTAAAGGCACCAAAAAGTTATGGTCGATTCCAAAGTAATCACAATCAAAATCTTCATTTTCAAATTTCTTTCTATGATCACCGCTAACTAAAATGATTTTCAAATCGTTTTGATTTTGCATCTTTTTGCAAAACTTTTCAAATGTATCAAATGCTTCACTCTTATAAGAAAGAAAAATTGGTACCGAGTAAAATGAGAGTAATCATCAACAATTATAAAACGAGAGTAATCATCAACAATTATATGCCCATATCGCTTTCCACCTATATCTATATGTAAGAGTCTAAGATGCCTTGATGTTGAAACTACATTATTGGGTTTGAATGAAAATCTAGTTTGTTTTCCATATTGACATGCATCACAAATATGATCTTTTTCAAATTTTAACTTTGGTAATCCTCTAACAAGATCATTGAAAGTTTTGAAATCAAGTCCATACTGGCATGTTCAAATGTTCTATGCCAAATTCAAGGATCTTTTTCATCCAAGATAGTAAAGTATTTTAATGAATCTACACAATTAAGATCAATCATATAGACATTTTTACATCTAGGCCAACAAGCAAAATTTTATTTATTTTAGCATGTTTAACTATGCATCTAGATGACTCAAAACACAATAGCCTTTATCACATAATTGACTAATGCTTAGAAGATTATTCTTAAGACCTTTATCAAGTAAGACATCTTCAATGCAACGAGAAGAGTTGGAAACGACGTTACTAATACCGATGATTTTTCCTTTCTTGTTGTCGCCAAAAGTGACATTCTCATTTCTTGGCGTTATTGAATTGAACTTGGATTTATCTCCAATCATGCGTCTTGAGCAACTACTATCTAAGTATCACTTTTGATTTTGGCTTCCGATTGTCATACATACATATCACAATTCAAATGCTTTTAGATACCCAAATTTTCTTGGGTCTTTTGTTATTAACCTTGACATTTTGTGGTCAAGATCATTTTGGGACCCAAACTATCTTTGTCTTTATCAAATTTCTTTTAAAAGGATATTGGTATACGATATGCCTATGGCCACCACAATAGTGACATCTTATAGCGTTTGTTGGAGGTGAAGAGACTTTGACAAAAAGAACATTCAAAATTTTCTTTTGAGCATTTCCATTATAACTAATTCCTTCTTTGTTATAAATCAGTTTTTGAGAGAAGAGAATTGTGTCAAGTATTTCTTGCCCTTTGAAAAATATATTTGAGATTTTAAAAAATTATTCCACGCTTTTTTTTAAAGACTCATTCTCCTTCAAAAATGATTTATCTTCCTTGAATTTTCTTTGTTCATTTTCATATGAGTGAAGCTTTTCCTCCAAGGATTGTTTTTTATTAATTAATTTACAATTTCATCATTCAAAGACTTGTTCTTTTTCTTTAATAATTCATTTTCAAGTTCAAGTAATAAATATTGTTTTGACTCCTTTTCTAACCCCTTTTTTTCAAGACCCTTTATGAAAGCGTTGTGTCATTTTTTTAGTTTTTTATATTTCTCCTGTCAACTTCTCGGAAAGTAGTGTAAAAGTGTTTGGTTGCCCATATGAGAAATAGAACTTCCTAGGAATTCAATTCTTATGTTTTTTTGGTTAACACAACACTTTTTATGAAATACAATTAAAATAACCATTATGCCCATGTCCAAAGATAGTAAATAAACTTATCATAATCATAATTAGAAGGGGTAGAAATTGTCATATAGATTAAAAGTTGTGAAGGAAGTCGAACTTACATAGGGGGGCTAGGTAAGTTACTTCTCCCATTTTGAAGCAATAGGAACTTACATAGGAATTCCAACTTCTCACGTGCTGCCTACTTTTCACATACCAAACAAGATAAAAAAAACCACACTTCCCATGAATTAAAACTTCCCTCGTCTACTTCCCGCATATCAGACGAGGCCTAAGTCATGAAAAACTAGTATTTGCCTTAAAAGTGACAAAAAATTAACAAATATGTTAACTATGCTATTTTGCTCAAAAAACCTAAAATAGATCATGTCATATTCAAGCTAAAATCAAGCTACTGCTAGAGGAAATTACCTGGTAGGGAGTTCAAATATTTATTATGCTTTTTTTGGTGCCTAATAGGAAATTGCACTCATCCTTAGATAGCTCTTGGTTTTCACTTAGCTTGATTAAGCACATTTACGCTAATATTTAAAGCAAATTTGACTCATTTATGCTTGTTTACGGCCACAGGTTGCTTATTTTAGTAGTCCTTTACTTTATTTTTATTCACCTTATATTTTTATCTTTAATGTACTAGTGTAATCTAGAGTAGTCTAGAATAGTCTAGAAAGATCTAGAAGGATCTAGAATAGCCTAGAAAGTAGTGTAGCCGTGGCCCTTGTCATGGGTGAGTTAATGCACGGTTGCTTAGAAAGATAGGTAAGAGCAATGTAATTAATTGTAGTTCTAGAAGCTTCTTGATGTGAAGAATCTCACTTATGTACTTGCACTCTGCTTATAAATAGAGTTGGATGGGCATTTGCTTACAAAAAAAAAACTCTCTCTCATTCTCGCTTGCTTTAACCTTGAATACTTGTGCTTTTGTTCTTTCTTCCTAAATTTAAACGCTTTTGTTGTCTTGACTTTGTATCGGGTCACTTTGGGGTTGCAGGGATGAACTTAATGAGGTACTTTCGGAGCGAAGTTAAGTGGCATTGCAAGCTGTAATTAGGTTCAAGTGTCATCCCGTGGCAACGTGGTATCAGAGCGAAGCTTCATGTGTAACTGGGAGCACTGTGATGGAAGAAGGAAACTTGAGTACATTACAAGTTGCGGATGAGCCACAAAGGGGGAGATCCGAGACCCGTGCAAAGAATTTCAGCAAAACTAAGGACCCATCCGTTCCACAAGAGGGCCATACCTGCCTGGATGCGCGGGTTGGGAGATTAGAGTTGGCCATGGGGGAGGTCTGTGAGCCGCTAGATACAAGCGAGACATTAAAGGAGAATGTTGGGGGGTAGAAAACAAGATCTTCGAGGCTGTCACTATTGTCGAGGCTGCAGTGGAGGACCAGCTTGACAAGATGACAGTGGCAGTGTTCGGGCTCAGGGAGGAGCTTGACATCCTAAAGGCTAACGTTGTGCTGTGAAAGACCACACTCGCAGGGGGCTTGGGCCGAGGTGGAACCGGGGGTGTGTCACGAGTCAAGATACAGGACCCGCCTAGGTCCGAGGGAAAGCGCAACGCAAAGGAGATTGACAACTTCTTGTGGAGCCTTGGACGGTACTTCGAGGCACTTCGGATCACGAACTAGGCTTCCAGAATCAACACAGCTACCATGTATTTGGAGAGGGATGCCGTGCTTTGGTGGAGGAGGCGCCATGGGGACATAGCCATGGGGGGTTTGCACCATGGGCACGTGGGAGGAGTTTATCAAGGACCTTAAGATGCAATTCTTTTTCAAGAATGCCAAGGGCCAAGCTATGAAGAGGCTTCGTGGTTTGAAGCACACCGGATCCATATGGGACTATGTCATTGAGTTCGAATCCCTTATGCTTGAAGTTCCGGAATTGTACGAGACTATCTGACTTTTCTACTTCATGGATGGCTTGCAATCATGGGCCAAAGTGGAGTTGAAAAGGAGGGGAATCCAAGACCTTACGGGTGCCATTGCTGAGGTGGAGGACTTGATTGAATACCAGAAAGACTTTGCCAAGAAGAATGACACTAAGGGGAACAAGAGGAAGGGAGGGGGAGATAAGTCTCACAAATCCTTCACCCATAAAGACAAGGACAAGCAACACAAAGACAAGGGAAAACAACACAAAGACAAGCAGGGAAAGGCCAAGTCCCGGGACTGTTTCTAGTGCGGGGGTCCTCACTATGTCAGGGAGTGCCCTCAGTGCAAGGCCCTGAACGCGCTGGTGGCTGCCCAAAAGTAAGAAGCTGAAGTCGCAGGCATGGGGGCCATGCGCATCCTTGGAGCCATGTCCAAGGGGTGCGCACGGCTGCTCGAGGTGAGGAGCGTGTCAAGGGAGACGGGCACAGTGCTGCGCTTGACAATGCACCGGGTGCACAGACACAGGGGACCAAGGTGCTGGGACATACAGAGGTCCAGGTAAGTTCGCAGACGTAAGGGACAGAGGGAGGATCGAGAGGGTGCGCATGCCAAGAGGATGAGGCGCGATCCACACCGAGGCCCAAATAGATGCGCAAGTCAGGCCAACCAAGGTGCAGGTGTGCGCTCCAGGTCAGAAGGGTGGGAAAGGGGGTGTGCGAGGCAATGCACTAAGACCGCACTCAAGACAAGGACTCGTGTATGTCAAAGCCTTATTGAATGGGGTTGAGACAAAGGTGCTGGTGGACAATGGGGCCATGCACAACTTCATTTCCAAACAGGAGGCCACACGACTCAATTTGAGCTTTGCCAAGGAGTTAGGTTGGATGAAGACCGTGAATGCTTCATCCAAACCAATACTCGGGGTGGCGTGCACAGTGCCTGTCTAGTTGGGGAGATGGCGCAGTACCCGTGACTTGACCGTGGTAACAATGGATGATTTCAAGGTGGTGCTTGGGATGGACTTTCTAGATACCGCCAAGCCCTTGTCCTTCCCTTGTGACAATGTCATGGAGATCACTCAAAACTGGGAGACCTATTCCATGCCTTTGCTAAGGGAGAAAGTTGAGGTCAAGTGGCTTTCGGTTATGTAGCTCAAGAAGGTGGTCCGTATGAAGCATGAGACTTTCATTGCCACCTTAGTGGAGAATAAGAGCCTAGTTCCTATGGAGGTGCCCGAGGGAGTGCGTGGGGTGTTAGACAAGTTCCGTAATGTCATGCCACCGTAGTTACCAAAACAACTTCCTCCAAAGAGGGAGGTTGATCATCGTATTGAGTTGGAGCCAGGCGCTAGGCCACCCGCCATGGATCCCCACTGTATGGCCCCACCCGAGCTTGAAAAGCTGCGCAAATAGCTCAAAGACCTGCTAGATGTGTCGCGAGGCCTTCGAAGGCCCCGTTTAGTGCTCCTGTCTTACTCCAGAAGAAGCACGATGGGACACTACGTATGTGCATTGATTACAAGGCCTTAAACAAGGTGACTGTCAAAAACAGGTATCCCATACCACTGGTGGCAGACCTATAAGGCACAGTATTTCTCAAAGCTGGATCTAAGGTCAGGATATTGGCAAGTGCAAATCGCTACTGGGGACGAGCCGAAGACAACGTGTGTCACTCGGTATGGTTTCTTTGAATTTCTTATCATGCCTTTTGGCTTAACAAATGCGCCTGCAAAATTTTGCACCCTCGTGAACAAGATCTTTAAGCCATTCTTGGACAAATTCGTGGTAGTCTACCTTAATAATATCGTGGTATACAGCGAGACACTGGAGGAACACCTAGAGTACTTAAAACAGGTTTTTCAGACTTTAAAAGACAATCATCTCTACGTGAAGAGGGAGAAAGGTTCATTTGCCCAAGAGGATGTGTCCTTCCTTGGTCACCATATTGGCACCGGGAAGATTAGCATAGACCCATCAAAAGTTCATGCCATCAAAGATTAGGAAGCACCAAAGGGAGTAAGTGAACTAAGGTCATTTTTGGGCTTAGTCAATTACTACCTGAGGTTTATACCGGGGTGCTCAGCCAAGGTAACACCACTAACAAACCTGCTACGAAAGAAGATCGTGTGGCATTGGGACGAAGCGTGTCAGGCTGCGTTTAAGGGGTTAAAGTGGGCTGTGACAAAGGAACCGGCGCTGTGTTTGCCAGACATTGGACAACCGTTTGAGGTACACACCGATGCATCCGATTTTTCCATTTGGTGGAGTGCTTATGCAAGAGGGGCACCCTGTTGCCTTTAAGTCCCGAAAACTCAACGATACGGAGCACCGCTACGAAACCCATGACAAGGAAATTATAGCCATTATCCCTTGCCTTAGGGTGTGGCGTCATTACTTGCTTTTGGGGGGGGGGGGGGGGGGGGGGGGGGGGGGGTGGGTTGGTTTGTGATCAAGACAGATAATGTTGTTGCATGCTATTTTCAAAACCAGAAGAAGCTGAGTCCTAAGAAAGCTCGGTGGCAAGATTTTCTAGCTGAATTTGGCTACGGGCTTGAGTACAAACCAGGGAAGATGAATGTCGTGGCTAACGCGCTGAGCCGCAAGTCTGTGCTTGCGGGGATCAACAGCGTCCAGGGCAATGTCCTAGACCTGGTCCGAGTGGGCATGACACAAGACACACTAGCTTAAACTTTGCTGAAGGTTGCTGCGGAGGGCAAGACATAGAAATTCAAGACAACTAATGGGTTGTTATACACTGTGGACAGCCGAGTTTATGTTCCGAGATGGGAGGGCCTAAGACGTGACTTAATGAAGGAGTGCCATGACACACAATGGGCTGGGCATCCAAGAATAGAGAGGACTGTAGCACTTGCGGAAGAATCGTACTATTGACCATGTATGTGGGACGATGTGGAGGCCTTTGTGAAGACTTGTCTTGTGTGCCAACAAGACAAGGTAGAACTTAGGCCACCCGCTAGACTTTTAGAGCCTTTGCTAATTCCGGATCGTCCTTGGGAAATCATCTCTATGGACTTTATTTCTGCCTTATCGAAGTCCGAGGGGTGCGGATCTATTATGGTGGTGGTGGACCGACTTTCTAAGTATGAGACCTTTGCTGCTGCACCAAAAGATTGCACCACGACTGAGGCAGCACGTCTATTTTTCAAACATGTTGTCAAATATTGGGGATTACCACGGAGCATAGTGAGTGACAGAGATCCGAGGTTCACGGGGAATTTTGGGTTGAGTTGTTCAGACTTATGGGCTCGAATCTTCATTATTCTATAAGTTTTCACCCGCAAACAGATGGGAAGACTGAGAGGGTGAACGCTTTGCTGGAACTATAACTAAGGCACTATGTGGGTGCCAATCAACGAGGCTGGACACTGTTACTGGGCGTTGCTCAATTTTCATATAACCTGCAACGGAGTGAGTCCACATACCACAGTTCGTTCAAGCTGGTAATAGGGCAGCAACCCTTAACACCCTAAGTTGTTGCTTCCGGATAAACGGGTAGCAGCCCCGCTGCCTATCAAGCCACAAAGGGGTGGAGTAAGAGACTTGACATTGCTGAAGCACACTTGGACAAAGTGCAGCAAAAAATGAAGAAATGCGCTGATAAAAGGAGAAGACTGCTCGAGTTTTAAGTTGGTGACTTAGTGATGATCAAGCTTCTACCACAACAATTCAAGGTCCTATGCAAAGTGCACAAGGGCCTACTACGAAGATATGAAGGACCCTTTCCCATCCTTGCCAAGGTTAGGAAGGTTTCATACTAGGTAGACTTGCCACTTAAACTAAAAATTTATCATGTTTTCATGTAAGCTGTTTGAAGCTTTATCATCAAGATGGGGAAGATCCGAGCCGGACCGAGTCAAGCCGGGCACCTACCGGAGTCGTGACCACGTTGGACAACAAGATAGATGAGATACTTGCGGAAGGAACAGTGGGACGCAAAGGTGTACCAAGGTTCACGGAGTACCTAGTGCGCTGGCAAGGACAAACAGAAGCTGAAGCTACGTGGGAAACGGAGGATGACCTATGGCAATTTAAAGATGCAATTAAGACATTCAAGACCACTTGACGTTGACGGGGACGCCAAGGGCTTGGGTGGGGGAGAGTGTCACGGGCCGCTTATTTTAGTAGTACTTTACTTTATTTTTATTCTCCTTGTATTTTTATCTTTAATGTACTAGTGTAATCTAGAGTAGTCTAGAATAGCCTAGAAAAATCTAGAAGAATCTAGAATAGCCTAGAAAGTAGTGTAGCCATGACCCTTGGCATGGGTGAGTTAATGCATGGTTGCTTAGGGAGGTAGGTAAAAGCAATGTAATTAGTTGTAGTTCTAGAAGCTTCTTGATTCTCACACTTATGGACTTGCACTTTGCTTATAAATAGAGTTGGATGGGCATTTGCTCAAGCATCCACAAAAATAATCTCTTTCATTCTCGTTTGCTCTAACCGTGAATACTTGTGCTTTTGTTATTTCTTCCTACATTTAAACGCTTTCGTTGTCTTGACTTTGTATCGGGTCACTTGGGGGTTTTGGGGCCAGACTTAACTAGGTACTTTCGGAGTGAAGTTAAGTAGCATCACGGGCCATGACTAGGTTCAATTGTCATCCTGTGAGATTACGCTCACGAAATGTTCTAGCTTAAGCCTTACTAGCCTCAGACTAAGCGAATAAGCTTGGCTTGGCTTAAGTACTAAAGGAGTAAAGCTTTTTTGCGCTTAGCGATGAGTTAGCTTGTGAGGGTTGAAGGGCCTGCTCATTTCATTTAAACTCGTAGGAATTTTTTTTTTTTTTTTTTTTTGAGTACATTTAGACTCATAATATGATCTTTTTTTGAGCTAACATAATATAATCTTGTTTTAGTTAATGATTTTTCTATTTTTCATGTACCTTTACATTTTTTATAAATTAAAAAAAAATTAGTTGTTTAAAAATATTGTTGGACATCTGTTTGAAAAATGCTTTTATTACAAAAATAAATTAAATATTGTTTCATTTAAAAATTCAAATACAAATACCAGCCAACCAGAATTTCCATTCTTTTTTTTTTTTTTTTTTTTGCCAAAAATTTCCATTCCATGGTAGAGTTATTTACACGGTTGATCCTGGTGGTTTTAAATTTGTTTAATTTGGTTATTTATTTATTTATTTTTTTGTTTAATCATTAATGTTTGTAACTTTATTTAAATTGGTCTTTTAATATTTTTAATTCAAAATGGTTTTTAATATTTTATTTTATAACAAAATTGGTCTTTTCTCTTTTTAATTTTAACCTAATTTTGATAATTAGGTGGGAGATCAATTTTATAATAAAATAAAGGATTATTCATGCCAGAGGTCATTGTACTTTTCATATTGTGTTAATTTAGTTCTTGTACTTTTAATTTAGTCAATTTAGTTCTTTGGTTGAAATTAAAGTTAAATTGATGACGTAATTTTTAATACCACAATCATGTTAGATGCAAGTAACCCATATCAAATCCATCTGTTTACTCAATTTAACATAACTCCTGGCCGAATGATTAAAAATTTCATAAGCCCAAATTCCTAGGGGTGGCAGCAGTGGGGAATTTTCCGCAATGGGCGAAAGCCTGACAGAGCAATGCAGCGTGGAGGTAGAAGGCCCACTAATCGTGAACTTCTTTTCCCGTGACATAATTTTACTCTAAGGACCAAATTGATACAATATCAATTATACAAGGACTAAATTGATACAATTAAGAGTACAAAGACTAAATTGACACAATGTTCAAAGTATAGGGACATTTGACGTAAATAATCCTAAAATAAAATATTGTAGACCATTTTGCATAAAAGAAAAACTAAGAGATTAATTTGAACAAAATTCTACATATCAAAGAATATTACGAACAAAATAAAGAGGAAAAACTATATAAAAAAAAAAAAGTAAATTGTAGAAAACTCTCCTGACTTTTGTCTTAAAAATAGAATACCCCCTAAAAAAAAACCTAACAATTAACCTCTTCACTTTTCAAAAATTCATCTCTTTACTCGAATCCATTAAATTGACCTTAAAGTCAATTTTTTATAAGCATTTTGTCCTCAAAAATGAGGGGTTATGGTTTTATTTTTAGAAATGAGTTTTATGATTTTGGACAAAAGATAGAAGATTTATATTTTGGGTAACAGTTGACCTTAAAGTCAATTATTTGGTTTTTCAGAGAAAGTTTCTATTTTTAAGACAAAAATCTGAAAATGTACTGCAATTTACCCGGCTCTGTTTGGTCCAAGGAATTAGAATTGGACTGTGGAATTCCAATTCAAATTCCAACTCTGGCAAGATTGGAATTATGATAGAATTGAAATTCCATTGTTTGGTTCATTAAAAGAATAGGAGGTCGGAATAATAATTCCATAATGATTTCAGTCATAACTGGCTTTCAATCAATCGAGTGGGAGTATTTTGCATTTAAATCAGCTATGATTGGATTTTCATTGGGGCGGTTCACATTGTATTTGAGTAATTATAGTCGAAGCGGTTCACTTTGAGTTCAAGTTATTTAACTTTCAAGTCAAATAGGGTTGAGCATCGTGTTTGATCATTTGATGTTCAAGTTGTCTCAGATTTTTAGTTAATCGGGTTAGCTTTTTCGAGATTTAGGCTAGAATTAATCAGGTTTGAATTGATTTAGGTTATTTCAACCTCTAATCATCTTAGTTTTAGGACAAACAGGATGTATCATTTCAAGTTTCAAGTCATCTCAGGCTGGTTTTGAGATGGGTCAGGCCATTTTGAGATTGTATCATATTAAGTTTTGGGTCAATTTGATCGGGTCATTTCCACTTCGGCTCGGCTCATTTACATCATATTCAAGTTGAATAATTTCATTTTTTGGAATTTAGTCATCTCGAGCTTCATGTCAGTTGGGTTGGGTCACGAGTTAAGTTGATTTTGTTAGGAACGGTGTCCTGAAATCTAAATTTATTCTGGATATATTGTTTTAATTAATAAAAAAAAAATTGAAGTTCCAGTCGTTTCCTAGTTAAATTTGCGTATGTGAGCATTTATACTGCTTGTGGATTTCTTTAGGAAACATCCATGAGATGGGTGTAGTCCTCGGACTATAATTTACATGTTTGTTCTAAGTAGTTTATGAGAATAAGCCATAGATAGACTTGGAACAAATGGTATGGATTGTTGTTCGAAAGACTCGTAGTTGAAGACAAGTTTGGACCACTTGTATGCTAAGACTATAACGTGACACTTTAGATGACTTGTCTTGGTCATGTGGATGGAGATCCAAAAGTGTTAGGTTAGTATGTTTAATAAGATTGATACACTAAGTTGGATACTTATTTCTAGACTACTACTGAAGATGGGTGATTCATATTGTATTATTTGAACGATGACTCTAAATCTTGAGGGTATTCTGGACATGTACATGGAACGTTAGTTACTTTGGTGTACTATAAGTAAGGTCTAAACGAATGACTGAAATCCCACGTACACTGGGTAGCAGCGTGTAGTGTGACAATGATCAGATATTCAATAGGGAATCTACAGTCTCTTATGAGATATAAATGACCCCTTAGTTGATTCACAAATATTTGAATAGTTCGAAAACTTTGGCCAAAGTATTCCAAGTATTTGACATTTGGAATTTATACTGTGAATGTGTTCAAGTACACATGAATTATTCGGTGAAGGGCGAGTCGATAACTAATGGAGAAGCTGTGAGAAGGATAATTGTAGTAATTATATTTATCCTTTGTCATGGATATATAGTGGAGGGGTTATTGTCATCAATATAGTCTTTTAGGGAGATATCGAATAAATAATTTAAGTCTGGAGTGCAATGAGAGTTATTTAGTGGAATTAAGTCTCATTAAATGGTAATTAAATTATTTCATGCGATGATTAATTTAACCTATTTGGAGCTAGATTTAAATTTCCCCTGAGGTCCCTACGCAAGCCTCTGTATTTATTGCCATCGAAAAAATAGTAAAGAATTTATGAGATGAATTATTTATCCATGTGATGGGTAAAGTTAATTTTGCCAACCATTATTCATGATATGGATAAAAGTTGAAAATTATAACATAAATAATTTTGAAAAATTAAAATTCCTAATATAAATTTTCACATATGGGAAACAAAGCAAAAAAAAAAAAAAAAAAAAAAAAAAAAATCAAAGTCACTTTTAAACAGCTCGCGGTCCGCGTGAACCAGATCGAACGAACCAGCGCGCGACACGTGTAGCGCCCTGGTTTGGGATCCATGCCAACTTACATGGATGAATAGGAACATGACATGTGGCGCGCGCCTTTGATCAAAACAAGTGTGATTTTGAGCCTGCTTCAGAACGCGTTGTTTTATTTGCTTTTACATCAATATGCTGCGTTTTTTTTTTTTATAACTGTGCGAATCCCACATCAAATTTTAATAATTTTTTTGATCCAGTATACTCCTATAAACAGAGGTGCTTATTCCAAGATTTGATATTCAGTTTTGAAACAAGTTTTAGGGTTTCTGGAAATAGTTTCAGCGACCTAATTGGAGAGAAACTTTTCCGTTGAAATTTTTCTTTTTTCAGTTTAGTATTTTTCGCAGTCCACCCTCTGGGCAGTTTGAGGTCATTGCGTAGAAGATCGCGGGGTCTCAATTTTCTTAGTATTCTTTATAATTGGAGCGATTCCAGATATGTTCTTCTTTCCTTTTTCTTTTAGTTTTCGCTTTTCTATTTACTTACAGTATCTGTTATTATGTCAATTTGAGTTTAAGTATTGTTATGAATATATCAAAGTAAAAGGCCTGCAAATTTAAATTAAGAATTTAGATCTGTAGATCTAAATTATGAATTTAAATAAGTAGATTTAAAATTAGGAAATTTGAATCAATAGATTTAAAATTAGGAATTTTAAATCAACCCTGAATTCCAAACCCGTTCCGCTACGTAAACTTTATAAAATTAAGGAGAATTCTTAAAATTCATCCCAACAACCGGTATTAGGGCAAAGGGTTTATAAAGATAAACATATTTCCGGGAACTCTCGCACGTAAGGTGTCACGAAGCGTAACTCTCCGATCGGGGGTTTAGGTAGAGAGAAGAGTCTCATATTCTAAATACTTTAATAGGTGCCTACTGTTGTGACCATAGTTGAGAATTGTGAACCCAATAATCGGCATCAGAGTTTTATTTTTCCAAACAAATATTATTCTTTTCCCAACAATTGGTATCAGAGGCAGCCTTCGATTACATTCATAATATACATGACTAGGTATAATAAAATCAAAATAAATAGATTTGTGATTTAATAAAATAGAAAAGGAACAAACCCAGTGCCTCAAGGGCTCCCGCTTACGCAGGGTCTGGTGTGTGTGTGTGTGGGGGGGTGGGGGGGGGGGGGGGGGGGGGGGGGGGCGGATGTACGCAGCCTTCCTCCGTCAGGGTGTTAACCTGAAGAGAGGCTGTTTCCCAGCAGTGCCTCCAACCTAAGGGTGAGGACTTCCCAAAAGGTCACCCGTCCTGGTACTACTCTTGCCCAAGCACGCTTAACTTCGGAGTTCTAACGGGATCCGGTTTTATTAAAGAAGGACAAGCTTGTTTGAATTAGTGATTTAAATTATTTAAATCATTAATATAATTAATTGTTAATAAGATTGTTTTAAAATAATGATTTAAATTATTTAAATCGGTTAAAAGAATTAATAGTTAACTAGGTATTTAAAGTATTGATTTAAATTGTTTAAATCGGTTAGAAGATTTAATAGTTATAGGTTATTTAAAGTATCGATTTAAATTATTTGAATCCATTAAAAGATTTAATAGTTAATTAGATTGTTTATAGTAACGATTTAAATCGTTTAAATCATTAACGAATTAATAGTTAATTCGAAATAACCCATAAATTTGTGATTATGTTGTTCGTATAATGAGATTGTACGTTCTCAGCATGCTTTACAAAATCGGACAAAATTGATCTTATAAGATTAGATTCTCATATTTTTAACAATAATGGATAAAATTGATTTAATGGAATTAGATTCAATTAATTTTACAAAATCGGATAAAATTGATCTAATGAGATTAGATTCAATTAATTTTTATAAAATTTGATAAAATTAATCTAATGAGATTAGATTCAATTATTTTATACGAAATCGGATAAAATTGATCTAATGCGATTAGATTCAATTTACTTTAAAATTAAATATTTTAATTAAAAATATCTGATGCATCAGCTACTGACGTCAGCACGCATCAGGCTGACGTCATGCTGACATCGGTGTCATCAATTAATTTTTATTTTTTTTAGATTGAGATTCTAAATTAGATTATATGATAATCTAAGTTGTGAATTAGTATTATTTTAAAATAAAAGTTATTTTTAAATTAGTCTTAGAATAAAATTCTAAAATAAAATATAAGATAGTCTAAATCGTTAACTTTATTTTTAAAATAAAAGTTAAATTTTATTAATTAAATTTTAGAATAAAATTCTGAACTAGACTATTTGATAGTCTAAGCTTATTTAACTCTTAGAATGAGATTCTAAAATAGACTACATGATAGCCTAAATTTTAAAAAGTTACAGATTTTAAATAAAATTAATTTTATTAATTAATTTAATTTTAGAATTAGATTCTAAAATTGGATTATGAGATAATCTAAATTTCGGTATTATTTCAAATTAAAAAATTAAATTAATTTATATTAATTTATTTTATTTTTAGAATGAGATTCTAAATAATAGGTTGTGAGATAATCTATGATACCCTTTTTAAAAGAAAAATTAATTAATTAATTTTACTCAATAAATTTAGAATGAGATTCTAAAGCAAGATTATGAGATAATCGATGTTATAAAACGATAATATTGTGAATTAATTAATTAATTAATTTTGGTTAATTTTAGAATGAGATTCTAAAAGGGGTTATAAGATAATCTAGTTTGTAAATGCAAGTTAATTAAAAAAACCTCTAGTTATAAAAATAAAGTGGGAGCGAGGTTTCAATTGTTGTAACCTCACGGTCTCCATTACCAGTCTAACCGTATAGTAAATCAATAGACCTCCCTGCGGAGGATGTCGGTTTGCAGATTACAGGGTTAGACTTCTGTTATGATAAACCAAAGTGCAAAGAACCGATGTCACCACGTTGCCATAGAGTATTTCGTGTATTTGTAGGGAGGTTTAGGTAATGGTTTACACTTGAATAGCGTAATGCATTAGCCTCCCCGAGAAGCTCTGTTTTGTCATGTTAGAGACTAAGGTAAAGTAGTGAGTCAATCGTGTTTAGTAAGAGTTACAAGAAAATAGGTTATTTGGGAATAGTTCTCACCTAAACTAGTTTCGTGCAACCCCACTGTCTGGGAGGAGGGAGTGGTGTGTTTGGGTCATCATTGTATGCATGATAGTATAGTTTGGTGGATATCTAACTTATTGTGTATGCTAAATTGAAAGAATATATACCACTGCATTATACATCATTCATATAAGGTAGTTCCATGATTGTTTGCATTTGTAGTGTTTTTCAAATGGCTGCGACTGGTGCACTTCATTCAATTATGAAAGATAATGCTTTAACTGGAACGAATTACTTCACATGGAAAATGAACCTGAATTTAGTATCAATACATAAGGGTAATAAGTTTGTTCTCACTAAAGCTTGACCCACAGTGCCCGCTAATAATTCTGCAGCTGTTATTAAAGAGTGTTATGCATGCTGGAATAAGGCTAATAAGTTAGCCAGATGCTACATTTTGGCCTCCATGACCAATGTACTCAAGCATCAGATGCTTGAGATGGAAACAACAGTTAAGATGATCAAACATTTGAAGGAAATGTTTGGTGGTCAAGATAAGGCAGCTAGGCAAGAGCTGATGATGAAGCTTTTGAACATGAGGATGTTAGAAGTCCCCAGTTCAGGAGCACGTCATGAAAATGATGGCGTGCTTGTCTGAGTTGGATATTCTAGGTGCTAAGATTGATAGTCAGTCTCAGCAGGACATTATCCTCAGCTTTCTGTCCAGCTCTTTTACTTAGCTCAGGCACAACTATACAATAAATAATAAGGATTATTTATTGTCTAAGACAATAAAGAAGCCACAAGTAGCAGAGAGTGTTATGCGAGCCAAGGGGAGTGTCCACTTGACTCATGTATCAAGGGCTAGTGGGAGCAAACTCAACAAGGGACTGACTGGAAAGAAAGGCAAAGGCAAGGTTGCTAGTGTAGCGACTAATCCTAACAAAAGGCCAGCAAAAGGAAATTGTTACTTTTTCAGAAAGATGGGCCACTCGAAGAGAAACTGCGTAAAGTACATGGTTACTCTTCCTACAAAGACTGCGAGACCATCTGGTGAAGGTATGTTGATATCTCACTAATTTGAATCTTGTGTAGTTGTGAATCCATCAGATTCCTGGTGTGTGGACTCAGGTTCCACTGACTAAGTCTGTAATATGTTACAGGGGCACAGGCCAACCAGGAGGCTACATGATGGGAGTTGTACCTTACAGTTGAAGACGGTACAAGAGTAGCAGTCTTAGTAATAGGAAGCGATAGCTTAGATTTTAGTGTTAAAATTTTGTTTTTGCTTCTTAAAATTTCTTATCGATTTGTACTTGCATTGGATAGGAATTTGTTTTATGTGGTTTGAAGAATAATTGTTATTCGGATTGAATATGGTTGTGAACCTTTATTACAAGAAATAAAATTTTTATTTACTAAGGAACATGTGTCAATGATTTATTCATGTTGTTCTCCTTATATACGTGAAAAATGTGAAATACTTAGAGAAGAATTTTGCAAGTAAACTATAAAAGTGAAAACAAAATAGCATTGAAAGGAAAATGACAAAAATTCTGAATAGCTAGACATAACTTAAGACATAGTGGATGCATTAGATGCACCTACTAATAGGAATTAGAATGTTCCAGGTACACGAGAGCTTAGGTGTGGTAGAAGGATTGTCAGGACACCTGACAGGTTCATAGCGGGAGCCTTAATGGTTGTCCTTGGCATTGAATCTAAACCTTTTAGCCACAATGAAGCAATTAAGTTTTCTAGTTTTGTGCAATCGGTTGCTCAAATCATGCACGTACAAATGACATTAAGAGAAATTAGTGACTTTCTTAGTGTTATTTGTCAATGATATACTACTCATTGAGAATGATGAAGGGGTGTCATTAGCTGTTAAGATTTGGTTGTCAAGAAAGCTCAATATGAAGGACATAGGAGAAGTCAACTCTACCTTTGGGATTAAGCTTTTGCAAGGTCGTAAGAGTAGAATGTTGGATCTCTCTGTAGCCACTTATATTGACAAGACGTTGTCAAAGTATAGCATGGAGTCCCTCTCTCTTTTGAGTAGTGTTCTAGGACACCTCAAGAGGAGGAGCGATTGAGGAATATTCCATATGCTTGGCAGTGGGAGCCTCAGGTATGCCATATTGTGCACTAGACTTGATGTCTGCTATGCAATGGTATAGTAAGTAGGTTTAGTCTAACCAGGGTCCAATGAACTAGGTGGCAGTCAAGTGTTTTCTCTAGTTCTTGAGAAGAATTAGAGATCCTATGTTGATCTTTCAAAGTGACGAGCTAGTTCTAGTTGAGTACATTGTTTTAAGACTTGCAGACAGATTAAAATGATAGACGTTCGATGTCTAAGCATGTCTTTACCCTTAGAGTGGGAGCCATCTAAGAGGAATGTCAAGCAGTACTATATTACCGATTTTACAATAGAGTAATTGAGCTCACTAAGGGCTAGGCTTAGTAGACTTTTGGTTCAAACTTTAAAGGGGTGAGTATGGACTTTGTAATAAATTGGATTTAAGACAAGTGGGAGATTATTAGGAATAGTATCCTGAAATCTAGATTTATTCTGGATATATTGTTTTAATTAATAAATAAATTTGAAGTTCTAGTCATTTTCTATTAAATTTGTATATGTGAGCATTTATACTGCATGTGGATTTCTTTTGGAAACATCCATGAGATAGGTGTAGTCCTTAGACTATAATTTACATGTTTGTTCTAAGTGATTTATGAGACTAAGCCACAGATAGACTTAAAACAAATGGTATAGATTGTTGTTTGAAAGACTCGCAGTCGAAGAAAAGTTTGGACCACTTGTATGTTAAGACTATAACATGACACTTCAGATGACTTGTCTAGTTCATGTGGATGGAGATCCAAAAGTGTTAGGTTAGTGCGTTTAATAAGATTGATACACTGAGTTGGACTATATGGATTACTTATTTCTAGACTACTATTGGAGATGAGTGATTCATATTATACTGTTTGAACGACAACTCTAAATCCTGAGGGTATTCTGGACATGTGCGTGGAGCGTTAGTTACTTTGGTGTACTATAAGTAAGGTCTAAACAAATGACTGAAATCCTAAGTATACTGGGTAGCGGCGTGAGGTGCGACAAGGATTAGGTATTCAATAGGGAATCTATAATCTCTTATGAGACACAGATGTCCCCTTAGTTGATATGCAAAATATTGAATAATCCGAAAATTTTGGCCAAAGTATTCCAAGTGTTTGACATGGAATTATGCTGTGAATATGTTCAAGTATATATGAATTATTCAGTGAAGGGCAAGTTGGTAACTAATGAAGAAGCTGTGAGAAGGATAATAGTAGTGATTATATTTATCCTTTGTGATGGACATCTAGTGAAGGGGTTGTTGTCATCAATACAGTCTATTAGGGAGATATCGAATAAATAATTTAAGTCTAGAGTGCAATGGGATTTATTTAGTGGAATTAAGTCTCATTAAATGGTAATTATTTCAAGAGATGATTAATTTAACCCATTTGGAGCTAGATTTAAATTGTCCCTAAGATCTCTGCACAAACCTCTGTATGTATTGCCATCGAAAAAATATTAAAGAATTCATGAGATGGGCAAAGTCAATTTTGCCAAATATTATTCATGAGATGGATAAAAGTTAAAAATTATAAAATAAAATAATTTTCAAAAATTAAAATTTGCAAGATGAATTTTTACATGTGGGAAATAAAGCAAAAAAAAAAAAAAAAATCAAAATCGCGTTTAAGCAGCTTGCGATCTGCGTGAACCAGATCGAAGGATCCGGCACGCGACACGTGTCGCGCCTGGTTTGTCCCTGTGGGTAATCGTGTCAACTTAAACGGACGAATAGGAATGCAATACGTGGCACCCGCCTTTGATTAAAACAAGTGTGATTTTGAGCATGCTTTAAAACGCGTCATTTTATTTGTTTTTACATCAATACACTGCGTTTTGTTTTAAACTGTGCAAATCCCACCTCAAATTTGAATAATTTTTCACTTTGGTATGCTCTTATAAATAGAGGTGCTTATTCCGAGGTTTGGTATTCAGTTTTGAAACAAGTTTTAGGGTTTCTCGAAATAGTTTCGGAGACCTATTTGAAGAGAAAAATTTTCCGTTGAAATTTTTCTTTCCTCAGTTTAATATTTTCCGAAGCCCGCCCTCCGGGCAGTTTGAAGTCACTGCGTAGACGATTTCGGGGCTCGATTTTCTTAGTATTCTTTATAATTGTAGCAATTATAGGTATGTTCTTCTTTCCTTCTTATTTTAGTTTTCGCTTTTCTATTTATTTACAGTGCTGTTACTATGCCTGTTTAAGTTGAAGTATTGTTATAAATGTATCAGAGTAAAAGACCTGTAGATCTAAATTAAGAATTTAGATCTATAGATTACAATTATGAATTTAAATTAGAGATTTAAAATTAGGAATTTTAAATCAACCCTAGGTTTAGAATTATGAATTTTAAACTTGTTCCGTTACATAAACTTTATAAAATTAAAGAGAATTTTTGAAATTTATCCGAATAACTGGTATTAGGGCAATGGGTTTATAAAGAGAAGAGTCTCCTATTTTAAGTGCTCTAATAGGTTCCTATTATTGTGACCGCAGTTGAGAACTGTGAACCCAATAGTCGACATCATAGTTTATTTTTTCAAACAAAAATTACTCTTTTCCCAACAGATTTTGGTCATTTCAAGTTCAAGTCGTTTGAGTTGGGTGATTTCAAGGTTCAAGTCAAATTTTAGGTTGGGTCTAAGTTTTTAGATTTTGAGTAATATTAGATTTGGGTTAATCAAGTAGTCATTTTGGGTGTAGATATTGATTATTTTTTATTTTTTATTTTTAATTTATTTTTTAAATGGGAAAAATATTGAATGTGTAGTGATACATGTATTATACAACTAATATCAAGAAAATGCATGTTTTGCTATATTGTTAGCAAATATACGTAAACACCCTTTTGAAACGGTTGGCTGCTTCTTGTTCTATCGCCTTGTTTTATTGCCTATTCATTTTTGCCCATTTGCTGCTTTATACTCTCTATACGCTTGCTATGTGTCGTCATTTGTGCTCTTACATCTAGATGCTTGTATGCATTATGCTTTCATGCTTTCAGGCTTCTCAGGTTGGGGGGTCCTCGGAAACAGCCTCCCGTTAGGGTAACACCCTGAAGAGGCAAGGCTGCATGCATCCCGCCCCTCCCAGACCCTGCTTATGTGGGAGCTCTTGAAGCACTGGATTTGTTGTTGTTGTTGCTGTTGTTGTACCCTTTTGAAACGGGAAAATATGGATGAGAGTATAATATATGTAATCTTCGCATTTTATACATACAGAGCATTTCAGCTCATTTTGGATTTGTGAACCTCAGTGAGCCCAAACATCAAGCTTGAGTTTGTCTATTTGGATTATCAAGGTTAGTCCAACTTTTTTGAACTCACGCATAGCTAGTTCAGCGAGTTATACTTGAACCTGGTTCATCTTTGGCTTGTAATTTAGCTGAACTTGTGTTATTTAGACTCTCACATGCCAAGTCTGAGCTAGTTGATTGCTTGGATACTCATTGCTTGGTTAAACTGCTAGCCAGCTCGTGAGAGTTCGCAAGTCTGTATGGCAAATACCATGTGCTTTCATCTTCTTGCTGAAGCTTAAGAAGTTGGGCGAAAGAAGTGATTTTTATTCTTACATGTTTGGGTATTCCTTTCATGGAAATGGTACAACGCTTGAAAGTGTTGGGATGAAGTTTTAGAAAGAGGTGAGATGGAAGGACCTATGCCTGCTATGTTTTCACCCAAACTACTCCATTAAATGCGGGAACAAATCCTTCCCATGATGCATGGAACACAAGGACTTGAGTTATGCTGGCCAGCAACATGATGCTATTCAAGGGTAAAGCATGAAGCCACCTTTGCATAGTGTTTGCAACATGTGACCGCACATTGGTAAAACAATATATCCGAAAATAGTCTCTTTATCCTTGCTATATTGTTGAACGTATGGACCCTTAGCCTGTCTGATGCCCACTTCGGTCCCTTGCACGCTCCTTTAGCGACTCCTTCGACTAAAACGGACTAAGCAAGCAGTAGGGCTAGGGCTAGGGCTAGGGTTGGTTTTAGATCACGCTTAGGATATTGATACTATGACCTCATCATCCAGAGAACAAGAGAAAAGTGTCTTGACTCCACTTCGCCAAATTGTGCACAGCTATATTCCTTCTAAGGGGCAGAGAAAGACAGCTGGTATGAAGAAAAAGATTGAAATTTGAAGAATTCTTTAAGGGCTTCTAGTTTAAAAATAGTGATGCTGGGCTGGCCATGCCAACAGAATTTAGGCCTACGATTCCTGGTCCTTGGAGCCCATCATGTACAGATGATACCCAAAGGTCCTTTAACATACGAACATCATTGGTCTGTGTTGCTTGTGGAGGGAGAAGAGAGGGACCCGATTGGACGTCCACTGTCTTGCATGGAGGAAACTAGTAGAGCAGGTGAAAGGAGGGGCAGAAGGTCGAGGACGCAGAAAGATAACGAGGAAGTAACGGCTATGGCGGGTAAGACAGCTGCGGATATGAAGAGGGAGGTTAAATGTGAAATGAAAAAGGGCGTTTTTTAATTTCTCTTGAAATATATGATTTTAGATTCTGGTGCGGGTAAGGGAACACCCACCATTAGTGAAGAGAATGTCACATTTTGTTTGCCCAACAAGTGTGGAGGCTTGGAAAGAGACTTGAGCTCCAATTTTAAGGGACAGCTCGAAAACATACTTTGATCTGTATCCATCTTCCACTTGGCAAAAGAAAGTGAAGCAACCTTTCTGGTAAAGCAATTATCTAATTTGAATGTGCGTAGTAGTATCAGTGCTATAAAACAAACAATGGCAATGAAGGGTCAGTGGTAAATCTCGAAGACAGCCTAATTCAGGTATGAAGCTTTTGAGAATGATGAGTTTTCCACCGAGGATATGTCTTGGGTGCTGCCATAAGGCAAGCAGTCCAGGTGGGCATTTGGTAGTAAGAACTCTGGTACAAGCCACAGGAATTAGTAGGTGCATAGAGTTTATCTGCAGTTAATCGAACAATTGACAATATGAGTAGTAATGCTGTGGTTTAGGTTTTGTAGAGTCTAAAGTCGAAGTCCTGGGACTTTGATTGTTATAGGTGGTCTTTGTAATGTTGGAATACTAGTTCTAGTTCTCGTGTTGTTAGTATCTCAGCATTGTTTTTGTTTAATTCTCCCCCAAGTTCATTCAACTTTTGTATTTGAATTATCAGACAAAAATTCCTTTATAATGTGCATACTGTGGACCACTTTCACTAGTGCTCGTACGTTTAATCCGATTCCACACATGGGTGAAATTCTTGTTGAACCAAGAAGTAGCTATGCCTGTCCATCAATTTCCTCGATAAAATTATAGTGCAACCATGAACTTCTTGTTGATAGGCTCCAATCAAGGGTTTTTACTTGTAAGTCTTATAATGTTAGAATATAAAATTAATCATCGGTTTTCACCCATCAATTTTAACTTTTGGGATAGTTGGTTCCTTTTACATATAGAGACCACCAAGAAGTTCCAAAACTATGTTTGATGGTTAGTACTAATTTTAGTGTCACCCACCTATTTCCAAAACCATCATTACAGGACATAAACTAATTACATAGACACAAACCTTAGCCAATGTGCATGGCTTCAAAGTAGACCCCTATAGGTGGGTTCGGAATTGCGTCATATCATGTTGACGAGTAAATCGCATCGACATTCTTTTTGACTTAAAAATGACAAAATTTGGAGTTACTTTTACAATTAGCCCTTACGTTTTATCTACTGTATTAATTTAGTTGTTGAATTTTAGTTATGTCAAATTAGTCTTTTTTTAAATAAAAAATGCTCTGATAAAGTTCAACTCTCAAATTAATGTTAATTTTTCATTAATTAATATTAAGATTTCAATCATAAATTAGTAAAAAAAAGATACGCAAATTTATGAGCGTGGAAAGTATATTCTATCATAAATTAACATAAATTCAAGAATTGAACTTAATTAAGATAATTTAAATTATATAGCAACAAAATTGACACAATTAAAAGTTTATGAACCAGATTGACCCAATAATCAAAATATATAGGGACTAATGGTGTAACAGCCAAGAAAATTGAACAAACATATTAATTACTAAAGAAACATACCCAGTGCCTCAAGGACTCCCGCCTACGCAGGTTCTAGGGGGGCGGATGTACGCAGCCTTCCCCCTTCAGGGTGTTAATCTGAAGAAAGGCTATTTCCCAGTGCCCCCAACCTGAGGGTGAGGACTTCCCAAGAAGTCGCCCATCTTAGTACTACTCTCGCCCAAACACGCTTAACTCTTGGTGCACGCTTAACAAACATATTAATTACTCTTCTTGAATAATCAAACATCATAGCTTTTCATTAATCAAAAAGCAAATACAGCCCAGTTCTATGATACATATACCGGATCACTACTCACCTCAGAGGCAACTATGGAATTCCCTTTTTTTTTTTTTTTTTTTTTTTTTACCAGCACCAAGAGTTGCACAGACAGCCGTCCTGCCCTAACTCGCATTATGTAGTTTCATTATCATTAAGCAAAACACAAACACAACCAAGTTTCATTATCAAATATCAGGTTGGGGATCCTCGGAAACAGTCTCTCGTCTGGGTCTCACCCTGATGGGGTAAGACTGCGTACATCCTACCGTTCCCAGACCCTACTCAAGCAGGAGCTTGATGCACTGGATATGTTGTTGTTGTTGCTGCTCTTGGCTAAAAAAAATTTGCAATGTAGTTTGCCACTTTTTTGGTACGAGTGATCACAATCAATCGAGTTGAAAATACTCCTTAGAGGATGAATCCTATTGAGTAAGAAATCCAATCTCCATGGACCATGGGGTCTTTGAGAGCCATTTTTCCCCAAAAGAAAAAAACCTAAAAATAAAAAAATATCCCATTTTTCGCACACACATTACAAAGAAATAACGAATTTTTTATGTTACTTTCGGAGATTCACTTCGAATAGATGATCAACTCGTACGGTGAAAGACACATTTTACTGTTTATGTTATGGGAGCCGTATTCAGAGGCGATAAATATAAGGTCGACTAGACTACACATCACGCATTATGTGTCATTGTGTGTCACGACTGCAGTTTCTAGGACCAGAGGCTCTTGCCACACTGCTCCTCTCTCCTACTATAACTCATACATGCTGTGGTATGGGCATATCATACGCATGAAGATCACTTCTCCTTCTCCACTTCCTTAAGACAGCTACCTCCCTTTCAACCGAACAAAGAATTCTTAGTAAGTAGTTTACTTTGCTCTCGCAATTTGAAATTTAACATTTATTTTTCATATTAAATAGGTGAAACATGTAGTTTGAATAAACAAGATGTGTAGGGGGAGTGCTTAGAACACGGAATGCACGAATACACCAATGAGCGTTGATGAGCACCTTGGATGACATAAAGACTTGCACAAGTCATTGTTTGGAGCAAATTGGATAATTTAGTATGCTTCATTTCAAATTTTCCTTACTTTTTTGTAGAACTGAAGAAAATATGGAGCAGTGAGGATCAACTCTTCAAATAAACTCATCCCAAAAACCCATAATAAATTCAACTTCATGAAGAATTCATGATTACAGTGACATAAAAAAAGGAAGGAAAACGATCCCCCAAAAAAAAAAAAAAAAAAAAAATCCTAGAATCTGCCACTCACAGTTCGTACAGAATAATGCAGCACTGTGTGAATCAACACAACTCAGATATCAACATGATAATGCAGCTAAAACTCACTTTCTAAAAATTTCATCAGTTCTTCAATCATAATTCCACTATAAAATTAAATAAAACTTTGAACCTGAAATGTTTCTTTTCCTCCAAGCTTCTTGGATACCAGGACCGAAATGTTAGCCAGAGAACTCAAAGTAGAATGTAGATGTCTTCCAGTTCCTGTTTGCTTGAATGCAAGCGTGAGAAATTCAAATCGATCGATGTTACGCTGGTCTATTTGGATTTCTATCTGATCCTTAGAGGTTGAGATTGAACCATTTCTTTCGGGACGATTTATCCTTACCCTCAGAGCTTCCATCTTCACTCGAGCTTTGAGCCCCTTCAGCTGGAACCTTGCTGGTGCTCCCATTAGCAGCGTTGCTATTGCTGCTCGGTGCTTTGACCACCGTGAATGATGAGTGTACGTTATCTCTCTGTCTCAAAAGTTCATCTACCTGTTTTACACATCCAAGAAATAAATGAACAAAAGCAATCAAGCAGTTTTTCATGTCATCAAACAACAACAACAACAACAAAAAAAAACCCAGTGCCTCCAAGGGCTCCCGCCTAAGCAGGGTCTGGGGAGGGTAGATGTACGCAGTTTTCCCCCTTCAGGGGGCTACCCTGAAGAGAGGCTGTTTCCGAGGACCCCCAACCTGAGAAGCAGGTCCGCTGCATAGAGCAAGTGACCTGGCAGCTAGAAAGTAACAAATGAGTAGGGCACACACACAGCAAGCAAAACAACAAACATACAAACATACACATAAACATAAACACAAAAACATAAAGCATGAAGACCTAAAGCATAAAGCATGACAATTATTTGAAGTTCCACATGGGGGTAGTGTGAATCAAGTCAGGCCATCCCATGTCCGAGTTCATCTAAGGAACATTTTTGTCGTGTTACCATGTTGTGTTAGACTTTGCCAAACTTACAAAAGGGGGTTTCTCAGACAAAATGTCATGGGATGCGGCAGTTGCCAGATAATTGTAACACAACGACTAGGCTTATATAGTAAGCCGCTTCATTCAAGCCATAGTTGAGATACATTACTCTATTACAATTGACAAAGGGAGGAAAGAGATTCAAGCTAGTTCGGAAATTAGAGAACCACGCTTAGGTATGCTAGTTTGGGCTCAAACTAAACCGAAACTGTACATACTAAGAGCCTATATTACCTAGACTTGAATATGAGAAACATACAAGGGTACATGTCTAGAGTTTGAGATTTGACTATTTCCTAAGTTTTCTTCCTCTTTTTGTGGTAATTAGAAGTGTCTAGGTTTGCAAATACTCTTAACATGGACTCTCGGAGCAGAATGAGAGTTCGAACTATGATAGAGCACCTCATAACTCCGCTTCATTCAATTCAAGTACATAATTCATAACAGGTTAACAGTCCATTTTCGATCCTCAAAACTACAGGCTAAACATAGCCATAACTAGGGATAGCAATGAGGCGGTTAAAACCCATTACCGATGGTTACTTGCCCCGTTTGGGTCAGGTACGGGTGCAAGTTATGCGGGTCGCAAGGAGCGGATATAAGTCAGGTATATAAGATAATTACCCACCACAGGTATTGAGGCACGTACGGGTATAATGTTGTACCTGTCCTGGCTCCATACCCGCCTCACCCACTCCATACCCATCTCATACTACCCCAATTTATACAACAAAGAACCCAGTGCCTAAAAGGCTCCTACCAAGGCAGGGTCCGGGAGGCAATTTATGTAGCCTTACCCTTTAGGATACATGGTGCTACCCTGAAGGGAGGCTATTTCCAAGGGCCCCCAACCCGAAAAAACAAAAACATAACAATATTTATAAAATCAAGTCAAAGTCAAGTCAAATAAAGCAGTACCAAGCATGCAAGCAACAATAAAGCAGTAGCAAATAGCAAAAGATATTTTTATTAAATATTAACTTAAAAATAGATAAAAATATTTACTCAATTTAATTACTCAATTTTTATCAAATATTACTGGAAAAATATTATAGCAACCCTCGTACGCATCCCACCCTGCTGCCATCCCTAGCATTACCTACAACTCACTCGAACATATTATGGAAAAACAATTACTTACAGACTGCTTTTCTTGGTTGTATCTGTTTGTCACCTCTTGGAAACGAGTGAGTGCCTACAAAGTTAGAAACAAGATTCAGTGAAAAACTAATCTCAAACTCAAATGTGATGATATGTGCCAACAAAGACCAGAATTTTTTCAATACCTTCCTGTATTCCGCTTCAAATTGACGCAGGTCATTTCTCTTTCTCAAGATTTCTGATTCAATCTCCTTTAACTTCTGTGTAGTATCCTCGAACGTCTTTGCACAAAGAGCCTCTATTGTGTAGGTTGCAGGCTTAAAAAAGTTGTCTCCTGTGAAGATCTCATAATCAATTAATTAGTCAAATAAGACAAAGTAACACATTATGACCAAAAAGACAATCTAAATAAATCAAATGGTTAATTGAAAAAGCAAATGGTTTCAGACCATATACAGCGAATATGTGGGTCCCCGCTTTCAGCTCTGAGACCTCGCAAGGTTGTAAACCCTCCAACCTTTTGAAGAAAGCAGCTTCAGGGTCCTTGGCCATTGCTAACTGCAAGTAACTCAAGTATGATTCATCCGTAGAGACAACAACCAAAAAATTTGAAAGAAATATCTGAAAAGGGACAAATTATTGTACCGCATTGACAGTAGAATCCAATCTGTACACTTGGAAGTGTAAGAAATACATCCCAGTAGAAGTCACTTTCCCAGTCTTTTCACTATCCTCCTACAGACAACAGAAAGGCAAACTGTGAACTCAGATCATAAGGAAAGACTGCCACAAAATCAACCTAGGAACAAGAGATATAAAATAAAAAACAATTCAGTTGAATAAGCAATTTACTAAATCAACAAAGCACATAAATGGAGAAGATTAGATAACGATCTTCTGACCAGCTAAATAGTGTAGCAAACATATCTACAAGCTGCATGCCTCGATTCCAAATTTTCAATGACTGTTATGAGTATCGATTCTTGACATTTTCTCTAAGAAGAGGATAGTGGAAGTACAAATTTGATCGATATGAAGCTCAGCTCTATGAAAGGTTCTAAACTCCAGGGCAACATACTACAGACTCTAGCTACAAGAGGCTAAAGCAATTTATAACACATTGACACACCATGACTATATTTTCTTCGCTTCAAAGTAGTTTTTACATAAAACATTGTCACATGAGAATAAAATACAACGGGTAGAAACTTAGAGAAACCTATATATTCTTCAAATGGATAAAAAGCAAGGCCTTCAAACATTGAATGGCAGATAAAAATCGGTTATTACTAAACTGAAAGACATATCCGAACTTCTTTATTTCTTCTCAATGCATTGTCTGTTCCTTTTTTCGCCTCAAACCCAACCAGCCCTAAGTTCAATTTTTTAAGGAGGGGAGGGATAAAGCTCCAGCATTCAGTTCATTTCCATTCACATCTCTTGTTTTTCCCATCATCTGTCAAGGTTCACAGGCTCTGAGCAGATATACAATGAAAAGATGATAATCAAAAGTTCTCAACAATTAAAAATAGAATAGTACACCTGAGAGCAACCACGTGCCAGAGCCGTTTGGGGAGGGACCTAGCTTAACTCGCAGGAAAAAGGGAAAATTGCAGACGACAAAACAGGGGAGGCAAGCCCTAAAGCGTAAGGCGAAAGAGAAGGAGAAGCGGGAACTTCAAGAATTCCTAAAGGACATGTCGCCCGGAAGTAATTCGCAGAAGTGGACAGAGACTACTAAAAGGAAGAACAAGAAGAAGAATTTGGTGAATTGGGGCAACCATGCCCCTAATGCGGGTCAAATTGAGGAAGCTATCCGTGTTATAGAGATGGGAAAAAGATTAGGCTTGGGTTTTGAGGATGTTGATCCGGCTTCGCTGTGTACTATTCTACGTGGAAGGCTGTGACGGGTCTTTGTGGTTTCTAGGTGCCTTGCGTTCAGTTCTCGGTTTTGTGTGTCCTAATCTCGAGCAAGTTCCTGTGCTTCGGTTTGCTCCCTATTCCTGCTGTTTTGTTTGGGTTTTTCTTGTTTTCGTTGTTTTTGTGTGTTCGTGTTTGTGGTGCGTTTTGTTTTCCTTGTTTTTTGTTTTTCTTTTTGTTCTTTTGGTGGTCTCTTGTTTCCCCCGCTCTTGTTCGAGTGGCTTCAGCTCTCGCTTTGTCGAGTAGCCTGCTTGTTCCGAAATTTTGTCGCTAATTATCAAAAAAAAAGGAGACAGAATCTCAGTCTATCACTGCAACTATAGATTTCTCTATCAATGCTAGTGGTCATGATATTAACAGAATCTCCATTCTTTGTAAACATCTGATCATTCTTAGCCTAGTTTTCCCTCCTTTACTCTCTCTGATATAGCTAGGTCATGTATACTTTTGGTTGACATTTATTCTCAAAAGCATGCATGAAATTACTTTGCATGGGGATGATGATTGTTCAATGATTTTATCAGATATATTCATTTTTTTAATCGAAAAAAGAAATATTATCAAGAGAGAAAGAATGTATAAACAGTTCATCGGATATATTCATCGAAGAAAATAACAGTCCTGGAATCCAAAAATATATATCTCACATCAAATGCGGAAGCAGCGCTAACCACCTTGGATGGAGGCATCATTACATATTACAATGTATACATTTTATTTAAGATTGATAAGAAAGTTTGTAAGTTCATGGGTTCCATCTCAAGAAGGTGGATAATTTTTCACATAGTAAAGAACAACAAGTGGGACTGTCATTAACAGGAAGAGAAATATAGTGGCGATAAAGAATAAATTTTCATTCGTTTTGGCTATCTAGATTCTAGAGCTAAAGAATGAAATCGATGGGAACCATTTGATGAACTAGAAAGGAATTATGATGTTCATAGATATTTGAATTCCTTAAATGTGATACATTCTTGATTGCTCAAAAATCCGAAGCAATACTTTTGTCAGCATAGGTAACACTGAGCAGAGCTTATATAGATCTCCCTCCACTATGAGCAGGAGCACTTTTGTGGCCAATCCTTGCACAAATTAAATTTCAAATTACATCCATAAGTAACACGACATCATAACATCACTATTTAACACGATCAGGTCCAGTCAATCAGGATGAATCATCAGTGACGAAGATCCAAAGGAAATATCCACTCCTCACTAATGCAACATGACATCCCGTGTTCTCTCACTTTAGCTTGCATTTACCATCTTCTGCTCAGATCACGAATCAAATTGTATTCCTAACCCATAAAATTGATGTATACTTTTAAGTCTCAATGTCTCATGCAGAAGAAACCAAACTAAACTAAGTCTTTACCATTATGCGGGGCTTCAGGGATCCTACAACAAATATTTCCCAAATCTAAAAGAAGTAATCCTCACAAGTCATAAATCACAACTGCCAAACCAAAAACTAAAAGCAGACATAGATCTAAGGTCAGTCTTCATGGCCCTAGTTTCCCTAGGAACTAGTATTATGGCCAACAAATTCCCAGGTCACCCCAATGGTCAATTTTCTTTCTTTTCGGGATGGACATAATTTTCAATTTTCATCGCTAAATTTAGAAACAAAATCACATCATAGAAATGCTGGCTTACAATATTACCAGGCAAGCCAAAGGCATCAAAGACAAATCAGAACTTTCACAACTCTTTAGGCTCAAACCAAGACAATAGAGACAAAGAGAAGTTGATATTTAGTTCTTACTCCACTTCATATTCATCAATTCCTAATTCTATTATCAGTGTTTCATGTAAAATCTAATTCAGAAAAGCTTAGTGTTGAGGCAAGAAAAAAAATAGAGCCAATTGATATGCTGAAAAGGCATCCATGTCCCGTAGTCTATTGAGCACATCAACATCACCCCCCCCCCCCCCCCCCCCCCCCCCCCCCCCCCCCCCCCCCCCCCCCCCCCCCCCCCCCCGCCGCGGTGACTGCACCGCGGAAAAAGGAAACACAACATAAAAGAAGAAAAGGGAGACAGAAAGCAAAGAAACACAAAATGGAGTCATCAAACAACAAAACTAAACATCTAATTCAAAACGTATGAACTAAAAGATGGCCAAAAAACCCAAAAAGCGGAAAATGGTACCTGCAATGCTAGGCTATAACCTCCAGTTGGGTCTTGCTCAAAGTAAAGGAGCTGGAATATTGTAAAAATGCAAACGTAAGTATGACACAATGTCTATAACCCACAAAACCCATATCTGCGTAGTGTTCAGCATATACATTACCTTGAATTTGCTTTGAGCACCTGATGTAACTCTAACCACTATCCCTGCCTCGGCTTGCTCTTCACTGATTGTCACCCCAAAGAAGTGGGCGCATTGCTTGTCTACCTGAGGGGACGCAAAGTAATGTAGAAATTTACTGAATCAAGACAAGGGCATTTCAGCAGGAATCATAGTAGGTACCTTCCCACTAACTGATGTTCCAATTGGAAGTGGTCGAACTGTTACAGTTCCATTCAATGCTTCTTCAAGGACATTGGCAGATATGGTTGTCTTGATAGGAACTCCAAGCTTACTGAAAAAATAATAAAAGTGCTTATAACCACAGGAAGGAAATAGCAGCACCAGCAGAAACTCACATTTAAGGTTCACAATCACCTGAACAATGCAGCAAACATTGTGTTGACGGTTCCAAGGTTGGACAAGTCAATTTCCATATCCATGCCCTCAGCATCAAGCGCCTAACTTAAAGTCCATTAGAATTCCATAATTGTAGAAATGGTGATACAAATAGAACAAAAATGCACTGCAAATATAACTTTATACTACCACCCTGTACTGGGCTAGATCAAGCGTAAGCAACCTAAATGCAGGTCGAAGGAATAAACCTACAGAATACATAGGCCATCTTCAGAACCAACAATGGAAAAACAGGACTTATCTAAAATCTCTGAAGCAAATAAAAGGAAAGCAGTGCAGTTCTCAGGAACAGTAAAACCCAGAAATGAATCAACTCTATCATGCTGATGTTTGCCTCCATACTCAAATACCTCTACTATTACATCCTTTTCAAAACTAAGTGCAATCTTTCCCCCTCCAGCTCAAGGACGAGCCCTTTGTTTCATGTATACTTTATTGTGCTAGCCCAAATTAGCGCACACCTAAAATTTCAATCGCATATATTTAGAAGTAAATATTTGGTCAAATTACTACAAATCCTGTGGTATGCTGATTCATGATCCGGTGGAGTAAGGTATCCTACCTCCGGAAAACAATTGAGGTAATGATTTTCAGCAACAACAGATAATTCACAATTAGTTAAGTCATCCACAATTTGAGAATATGCACACACCGTGCACATTTATGCGCTTATTACAAATATAACTAAAAGCTAAACACTCCCTCCTGAAAGTGAATAGTTTGTCTAATTTTTTCCTAGACTACTATGACAATCAACCGACAAATTAAGAAAGATAAATAAAGGAATAAGAAAAGAACTTCACCTCAAATCCAGCTGCATCATATTGCCTTCTCTTCTCTGGATCAGACAAGATATTATATGAATATGCAACCTCTTTAAAAAGCTCTGAAGCTTCAGGGTTATTAGAATTCTTGTCTGGATGATATCTGTCCATGCCAGAGTTAGTGCCTTTCCATATAAGATTATTGGAAACTTCTTTCGCCACCATGATTAGCTCAAAATAATAAACTAAGTAATAATTTCAATGAGATTGTTATCAAGCTATATTTCCTGCAATAATCATTTCAAGCAGCTAACAGTATCATAATTCACAAAATGTTTGTTTACTGAAGAAGGAATGACATTAAGAGAAGACAAATGTAAACAATATCAGGGACAAAATGTCCTCAAAACTCAAAAAAGAAGTAGTTCTGAAGCCAAATGCTAGAAACATGAAAAATTCAACAACGTATATTGGTCTCTGAAAACTATGCAAAAGCCTTCAAAAAGCTTGTCTAAATTCATCAAGTTTGCAGCCTCATGGCCATACAATTTGATCTTTGTATGCCCCTCCACAGTTCTGGTGATTATGTGTTGATGTAGACATCCAATTCTTTTTCATTTCATTCCCGCCTTCCCAATAATACATGCCCTGGGAACCTCGGGGCATTTGCTAGTAATGGGATTGCTTTGGTAGTTTGTTTGGAAATAAGGTTGAAAAACACTTCTCCCTTGTTATCATTATACTAAAGGTTTCACAGATTATAAGCTTTATGAAAACAGTTCAAGAACATTGCTCCTTTGTTATTATTATACTGAAGATATCACAGATTATAAGCTTTGTGAAAACAGCACAAATGGTTCCACATCAAGCCTGCAGCAACAACCAAAAAATAAAAAATAAAGTAAAAATAAAAATAATAAAGCCTGCAAGGAAAAGCTTAATTTTATGAGTTAAAGAAAAGGCGTGCACAGCAACTACAAAAGTTGGCACTCAAAGATAGTCATTTATGCCAGGTGCAGTTTCAAGAGTGCCTCAAAACTTATATAGATGGACGAATGGTTAATGGACAAGAATGAGGGAAGATTCTCATGCATGACTTGGCCAAGAGCAGAAACTTGTTACTGTTGGCCGTAAGCATAAATGATGTGGAGGATAAGACCAAGGCAAGGGCAGGGGCATATCTGAGTCAAATTTCAAAGGGCATATCTGATCCCTTATGACACAAGTATCAGAATAAAACTTCAACTGGCATTCTATACAGGACATACAGAGAGAACATAGCAGCATTTTAGAATGAAACTGTGTTATGCAAGAACATCATTTGACAATGAAACTGTATTCTGAAATCTGCATCATTCGCCTTATCTGAATATGTTAAACGCATATTAATGGAGTAAGTTTTCAATAATTCACCCACACATTTTTTGTGATTGGTATGGCACACCTAAGGAATTTCGTCCTCGCCTAATATTCATCATCTTCCATACATTACCCTTTTATTGTGACAGCTTTTAAGGTACACACGAGCTTCTGAACAGAGAACTTTTGCTTATAAGAGCGGCTCAATTATACACAGAAGACAAAAGTTAAAATTGGATTATGCCACTCATGAATATAACTAGGGGTTCAGAGAAATAAAAGAGATCAACAATATATACAATCAAGCTTAAATAAGAGGGAATCATCTATGAAATGCATGAAAAAGCAGGGCACTGGCATCTTGAAATAATTTAGAAGGAATTCAAATATATGGAAGATGCATAAAGAGAGGAAGGAGAGAAAAAAGATAAAAAGAAGACAAAACTAGAACCACATGTTAACTATCCACCAACCCTTTCTAAGGACACCAACAGAACATGAAGGCTGCAATTTTATATTTTTGAAGTTCAGTGGTTTCAGATGGCTTACTGTTTCTGTTTTGTTGAGAATTTTCCTTTTACCCCAAGCCCACGAATGATTATGCAAGCAGCAACAGTTGTTAATCCGTTCATTTCTGGCTCTCTTCAATTTAAAAAGGTCTTGTTTAGCCAAGCTTCTTTTCCTAAGGCTTCGAGGATTGGCAATGGATATCAATTATTTCAGGTGATATAAAAGCAACACTTCCATCTTTATACGTCTCCAATACTTTTTGCCGTGAACAGAATGAAAATTAAGTGGGGGAGAGGAAGCAGACCAAGCAGCTCATAGTCTTGAATATTTATCTTTCTATTTTGACTTGCTTGAACAGTTTCCATCAGTAGAGAGGACTCAATATTATTGTAGTCAAGCAAGGCATAAATTTAGAACTTCAATGAAACACAAAATAAGACATCAACATACCCACAGAAATCTTGAACAACCAGGGCTACATGTGAAGATCCAAATAGACTACTAACAGCCTAAAGAAAGACTGTTGACACCACATGAACAGCATCTTAAGAAGGTAATGCAAACACTCGCTGCTTTAAGGTAGCATTGGAAGTAAAAAGGTCTCTAACATCTATATCCGAATCAGATAGATGTCTGACGGTCTCTTTGCCATTTTCGAGGATCCTTTGAATCTCATTTCATACCAGTTCTTGCAACCTAATCAAGGTATTCTGGATGTGCAAACTTGAAGAACCAGTGTCACAGATTCAACGTCAACTGAGAGCTTGAATTTTCACAATATTGAAAAAATTTTACATCAGTTAGGAGCTATAGAGCCTCTAATCAACCTAATCAATCTATTTCTAGGAAGCTATCACTATGATTTTTAGAATGGTCACTTGTGCTTCACAATCAGTATTGCTCGCAGGGATAATGAAAGATAGCAAGGTGTTCCTCAGTCGAATATTCCCATTAAAAAATGTGTAGAACTATGCAAGAATTCATTTCAGTTAAGGTTGGGCTGCAATAAAGCCAGACAAACCAAAATAGCTTCCTTTAGGTGATTGCTAAAAAAGACTCAAATAGAGCAGGCCTATCTAGAGCTAGCAATCTACTTCAGATTGAACTACTATAAACCAGTAGTTTGATAATTGCTCACTCTCAATCTTACTAACCATTTTAGCTTCATTATAATATGCTAAAAGTTGTAATCTATCCACTATTTTCTTTTCCTCAAATATTCAAATTATAATGATCATAGGAAATTGACTTCCACTAGAGCACCACTTAGTTCTGCATCTCAGCTACAAAAAGTTTACCAACTATATTCACATGGCGGCATTCTGCACAAAACAGAGTAATTTTTAGAGCCCAATTACATTTCCCATTGCAAGATCCATAACGGTCTTACAAAAACTCCCTTCAATAGTAAAACTGAAGAAGGCAATCCAAGAACTAATGTAATAGGCTGAGCAGCTTGTTATGACTATGACAAACACTACCAAAACGCCAGTAACAACACAAAACTCAAACGTAGACACGTTATTTGTGGTGGGTCATTAACAAAGGCTTCTTACATCACATCTAGCAAGACCTAGTACCTCACACATTACATCATTCCCATTTTCAAGCGCAGTCATTCAATTCAACTAATAAATTCAGGGTCTAGTTATTGCTAGGGGAAAAAATGTTATTCTCAAAGAGCAATAATGTATCTTGTAGTGAATAATAACATCAATTTTTCACAAAGTTGCTCTGACCATTCAATTCAACTAGTAAGTTAAGGGTCTAGTTATTGCTACGGAAAAAAAAAAATGTTAATTTCAGAGCAATAATGTGACTTGCAGTGAATAATAACCTCAAGTTTTTGCAAAGTTGCTCTAACGTTAACACTTTTCCCCGGACAATAACATTATCCTAAATTAATCCCATCATTTTAATCAAGAAATGAATTCACATAACCAAATAAACAAAGCAACACAACATTAATGCTAAGATATCCACTTACTTGAGAGCAAGTCTTCTGTAAGCGCTCTTAATCTCCTGATCAGTAGAATCCTTAGAAACGCACAGCACTTCATAGGGATCTCTCCTCAGAGCTGGCGCTGAAGATCCTCCACCTTTCGAACCCATCCTTTCCCTTTCTCTCTCCTCTCTCTCTTCTTCACTAACTCTCAATCCCCTTCATCTGCCCCCCAAAAGGGCCACAAATCTTCAATCCAATGAAATGTCTGTCGGCCAATTCTACAACCAAATGATTCAAATAGAGTATAAGGAAAAAAAAAAGCCCTAGGTTTACGGAAAACCTAACTTAGGCTCGAAATTCAAAGCATCGGATCAATCAAATCTTCCTCGAAAGAATTGAGGGAATAAAATAACAGCAAAATTGAGCTAAAAGAGAAATGTCCGTACAATTAGGCTAAGGTTATTATCGAAGCAAAATTATTATTATTAGAGTAAAATTATAATTTTTAAAGCAATTGGCTCTCATTGTTTGTGAATCGCATCAATGGTCTGAAAATAACTATTTTTGTCAATTCAATAACAACTAACTACAATTATGGAATTCAGACACAGAGAATTCGCGTTATATCCATCCCTTCAAGATCCAATAGATATGTAGAGAGAGAGAGAACCTGATCGATTATAATGTTAAAGTTGAATTTCTTTCTCCCAGATGGTGGTGGTGATCTGGGTCGATAATTTCTTACGTCATCGTCGTCGTCGTCGTCGTCGTCGTCGTCGTCGTCGTCGTTGTCTGTGTCTCTCTCTCCTCTCTCGTTGAAGTTGTACGAGTGAATGTTTTGCAAGGGGAAAAACGAGAGGGGGGGTGTGGTATGTCGCCTTTTCAACACTCTTTCGATTTTCAAAACGATGGGCCTTGGGGCATTTCCAGCCGCTGCCCTCGTCAATGTATCGTTAGGTCCTTTAAGTTCATCACTAATATTTTTAAGTTTTCAAATAGTCTCCAAAAATTATCATTTCTTATTTAACTATTATAACTCTTTTTTTTTTTTTAAAATACTTTAAAAGTTTAAAAATTTTTCAATTAACTATCTTAATTTACATTGTTAACTATCTGTTAAATATTACGTATTTTTCATGTGGATTTTAGACTTTTTTAATTTTTTGAATGCACAAAAAATATAAGTTGAAATTATTCAAGCTGACTAATGTCTTCACATGGCCCCTTACCCATCTCGGTTTGATCTTGAGGAAGTTTAAAAAAGGGGGATTCGAATCTTGTGGGGTAAAAATTGGAAAATACTTTGTTAAGTTTGGTACTTCAAATCGTGTTAAATGCCACTCTTAAATCTATATAAAAGTCACTGGCATGTAATGAACAATTAACAATGTATTTTTAGGTGTTCAATTGAAAATTTTTAGGGGCTGTTTGATAGTAGAAAATAATTTCCCTTTCTTATTCCGATTTTTCTTTTTTAGTTTTGCAATATAGAAAACCTAAAATGCATTCAAGTATTCCCTCTTTTTAAATTTTCTGAAAATTGAGAATGATGCATAAATAATACCTGTAAATTCAAAAATTGAATAATATGACTCGAACTCGTTCCGAACAACAATGTCACTGATTTGAAAGTTGAACATGATACTCCTACGTAATACCCGTAAATTTGTCAACCTACATAATACCAATAAATTTGTCAAACAACAAGAAAAAAGAGTAAGTCATTATCGAGATAAATTATAAATATAGTTTAAACTTACAACATTATAACTTTTGTTCTACCGATTGCTATAATCGTTCCACAATTGATCGGTGACCTCTTGGGAAGTCCTCACGTTGCCAACCCTATAAGGTTGGGGTCCTCGGAAATAGCCTCTCGGCAGGATTATACCCTGAATGGATAAGGCTGCGTACATCCACCCCTCCCAAACCCCGCTTATGCGGGAGCCCTTGAGGCATTGGGTTTGTTGTTGTTGTTCCACAATTGATCGGTAGTTACTTGCTGGACCTCGTTCATTTGCATTTGTTGGGACATATCCACCTCTATGCCGTCCTATATAATGGAAATATCGTTTTCATTAGGGACCACTGCACCTTCTCTACTATATGAAGCAAATAATGTATCTGTTCTATCTTCCATTCAAATAAAATTGTGTAGTGTGACATAGAAATCAACTTTTGTCGACTTAGTGGATAGTTTGGTTGCTTTTTAAATTTGGAACCTAGTCGTAAGTATTGCAAAATCCCGCTTTATTACATTCCATAAAAATAAGAAGGGTTATTTGATAGCAGAAAATAGTTTTTCTTTTCCATTATTAGTTTTTCTTTTCATCTCTAGTTTTTCTTTTTCAGTTTTGTAATATAGAAAACTGAAAAATGTATTTAAGTGATCCCTACTTTTCAATTTTCTAAAAATTGAGAATGATACATAAGTAATACCCACAAATCTGAAAAATTGAATATGACGACTCGAACCTAGTCCAAACAATAATGTCACTAATTGAAAGCTGAGAATGATACACCTAAGTAATACCCTGTAAATTAATCAAACACTAAGAAGAAAGTGTAATTCATTGTCGAAATAAATTACAAATATAGTTCAAATATTCAATATTATAACATCTACTCTACTGATTGGTATAATCGTTCCACAATTGATCAGTAATTGCTTGTTGGACCTCATTCATCTGCATTTATTGGGACATATCCACCTCTATGCTCTCCTATACGACAGGAATATCTTTCTCATTAGGGATCACCGCATCTTCTCTGCCATATGAAACAAATAATGTATCTACTCTATCTTCCATTTTAATAAAATTATGTAATATACGACCCGATATAGGAATCAACTTTTGTCACTTTAGTGGATAGGTATTGCTTTTAAAATTCGGAACCTTGTCTTAAGTACCCCAAAAGCCCGTTCTATCACATTCCACAAAAGAGGAGTATCTATAATTAAATAACTCGCATGCTCCTCCTATGCGTCTTCTGCCTTGAAAATCTTTTATGCATTTAAAATTGAAAATTTAGTCTTAAGTACATGCAAAATTATTTACTTAAGAGGAGGAGAAGGAGATAGGATAAATAGAAAAATATTATAAAATAAATGAGTAATGTGGTGAAAGGGGTGGGGGAAAAGTTAGAAAATAGGATTCCTAATTTGTGAACAGAACATACCCAGTGCTTCAAGGGCTCCCGCCCATGCAAGGTCTTGGGGGGGGGGGGGGGGGGGGGGGGGGGGGGGGGGGGGGGGGGGGAGATGTACGCAGCCTTCCCCCTTCAGGGTGTTAACCTAAAAAGAGACTATTTCACAGTGCCCCCAACCTGAGGGTGAGAACTTCCCAGGAGGTCACCCATCCTGGTACTACTCTCGCCCAAGCACGCTTAACTTCGGAGTTCTAATGGGATCCGGTGACGACGTGTTGGTGCCCTCTTTGGTAGTTTTCAAATTTGTGAACAAATAGGAAAAAAATTGAAAAATTGTTTTCCAACTTCTTCAATTAGAAAATCAGACTGTTGAACAACTTTTCCCATATTCCAAACTAAAAAATTTCTGCTATCAAACAATCCCTGAGTGTCTATAATTAAACAACTCGTATGATCCTCTTTTACGTGCTTTGACTTGAAAATCATTTATTGCTTTTAAAATTGGAAAATCTAGCCTTAAGTACCCCAAAATCATTTGCATAATTGGAGGAGGAGGAGGAGATTGGGGTATATAGAAAAATATTAGAAAATGGGTGAGTATTGTGAAAATGTGAAAGCAGGTGGGGAGAAAGTTGTAAAACAAGTCCGTATTTTATGAAGAAAATTTGACAAACAGTTTAAAACTATTTTCTAAATTTGTGAAAGAATAGCAAAAATTGTAAAGCTATTTTTCAACTTTTCCAATTAGAAAATTAGACTGTTGAACACATTTTTCAGTTTTCCAGTTTTCAGGAAAATTTGAAAATTTTCTGTTATCAAATAGCCCCTTAGATCCATCGGGAAACAACGAGGAAGAACTACTGCAGGAGATCCATCGATCGATCGGTGTTCTTCTCGATCGATCGGGACTCGTGTATGCATGACCTAATTCGCTTAGTATAAACAGACCTTGAGGGTTTCAGTTTTAGGTATCCAAATAAAGTTGAGCCGTCATCATTGAGAGAGAGGGGAAGTGTCACTGTAATTCTTCCATAGATCTCATTCAGAGAAAGTGTCTTTGTAATTCTTCCATTAATCCTCATTCAATAAAGATCTCCATCTCCGCTCATGGTTTTTCCCTTCTCGATTGAAGAAGGGTTTTTCACGTAAATCATTGTCTCCTTCGTTTATTCTCTTTTACCTGTTATTTACTTCTCTTGTGTGTTATAGTACTTGAATCGATTCCAGTTCTTGGGTGTTAAGTTCCGCATTAGGAAGATATTACTTCCTTTACGAATTGGTATCATAGTATATCATATTTGTCCAGATTCCTAAAAAATTAGTATCAAAGCATATCAAATTTGTTCAAGTTTTTTTCTTACAGATACTTAAGTGATAAAATTTTGAAAACTCTTGGTACCTCATTATGTCCCTTGAAATGTCGGGGTAGGTATTTAAATTGAGACACATGAGAAAACTTAAAAGTTCAGGGAAAATGTCTTGTGTATAATTAAGAATGTAGGAGATCTCTTTTATTTGGTAAGAAAGTTCACACGGTGTAAGTATATTTTGGCCTAGAATTTATGAAGTTATAAATGTACAATGGGTGAATTGTGTTTAATAATAAAGTTCAGGGGTGAGTTGTGTGTAATAACAAATTTAGGCAGGGGGTAATTTACTAAACTATAAGTGCAGGGGGTGGGTGATACGTTGATGATAATATATGGAAGGATTCAGTGTGGGTGATCTGTTGATGATAAGTGCAGAAGTTTTTTAGATGTTGGTGATCAGATGAAGGAAATCATTATGGAAGAAAGTTGTTGACTTCATCCATGGCGAAAGAGAATTCCTTCTGAGTCAGCAAGAAGAGTGTCACCCACCCCCTCTGGAATGAAATATGTATGATAAAAGGTCTAAGCAAGGAAGTTGGTGAGGTTCCTAGTTCGGGATTAAAAGTGGTGATCCAAGATGTTAAGCCCATTGCATCTGATTTTGACTTGACAAAATGGGCCGGGGATTTTGCATTGAAGGATCGGTTTGACCGCCTTTATCGGACATCACTCCAGTAGCAACACAAGGTTGGTCAAATGGGTATATGGGACGGTGCTTGTTGGAGGTGGATGTTTAATTGGGGGAACAATTCCTCCCTTGTGAACACCGAATGGTAAAGGAATTTTTCGATCTTTTGGACCTTATTTGTCCATTTTTAGATAAAAGTGATTCGGCCAGTTGGCGGTTTGAAGAAGTCAAAAGGTGCTCGGTTAAAATCATTCACAGACAAGGTATGGTCTAAAATCCTAACAACTCTAATATTGCTAATTTGTTATGCGGGGTATGGCGGGGGCTACCCCCTCCGAAGGTGGAGCCGTTGGTGTGGATGATCTTCCTAGGAATGTTAAATACGAAAGACCATTTGTTAACGATTGGGGTAGTTAGCCCAACGGAAAGCAAATTTGTGTTGTGTAATATTGATGCCAAAAGCATAGATCACCTTTTCTTTCCTTGCAGTAAAAATTGGATTATTTGGTGTAAATGCCTCCAATGGTGGGACATCGAACTGGTCCTATTGGCCACGATTAATGAATCTTTTAAGCAATGGGTGTATATGATATTGGTTGAAAATTTCATAAGAATGTTTGGAATGCTCTATTTTCTTTGTAGTAGTTTGGAATGAAATAAATAGAATGGTGTTTTAGAATGAGACTGGTTCGAGGATGAGGTGTTATGGTATGTTTCAAGAAGGTTGGGATTCCAAGTGTAAGCGTAGACAAATGATTTTCTCTATAAGCCAAATAAGATTGCCCAGTGGTTGGATTGTGTGAAACTCTGGTCGGGATCATGAAACTTTGGTTAGGGTCTTAAGTTAAGACTCATTGGGCCTCTTGCGTTAATTGCTTACTCAATATGGGTGAGGTTTTTGTTGACTTCGTTGGTTTGCTTTGATATGTTGTTGGTCTCCGTGCTTATGGCTATTGGTTCGGTTTGATTGTTACCTATTGTTTGATGCTTTTATTTTTGTTGTTTGTTGTTCTCTGGCCCGATGATCGACACTATTTTAAGGGTATGTAAGACAATTATAAAAAAGAAAAGTGTAAAGGATATGTTGTATTTAATTGCAAAGTTCAGAAGGTATGTTGTTTATATATGCAGGGGGTTTGTTGTGATTAGTAAGAAAGTTCATCGAATATTTCTATATTTTTATCCTATTTAAATTGATATAAATTGAGAAACATTAAATATATAATACAATAAAAAGTAAAATACATATTATAATTGAAAGAAATAACATATGTTCCATTTTAGAATTATGGGATTGGAAACAGTTTGCACTTAAATCCACCCGCCGCACAAAACTCATACTTCCGACACCCTATGTACCCATATATGTTAATAGATTGTGACAAAGAAATGCTTTGGAACAATGACACTTCTCACTGTGTGTGTATATTGTTGGAAAAAGACACAAGCTAAAATCTCTTAGAGCTACTTACTCTTGATAGCTAATCGTACATAGAAAAATTTGTTTAGAGGCCTCCAACTTAAATAATGAGGTATAAGTTAACCCATTGAAAAAAAGCCAAGGGTGAGAGAAGGATGGGAACCACGCGGCCTCTTGCCATGCTAGGCAGGGTGAGGGTGTCTTTGTTTTTAACAGATATTTTTATTTTTTGGAAAATTGTATAGAAATGCTTTAATGATGTCACTTCCCCAAGCTGCCTTGTAACTTTTGCCGATGCCCCTTTACGGTTCTTTCTCTTTTCATTGCAGCAACAATTAGTCCTTAATGGAGGTGATTGTTAGGGATTGAGACACCCCTTTCTAATAGTCAGATTAACCCCTATACATATCATCCTTGGTTGAGTATTTTCAACATCAAGTAAAACAATATCTCTTCTTCTCTCATTCTCTCTAGTTCATTATTTCCATCCTTAGGGAAAAGTTTTTATGACGCTCCTACCCGATAATTAATGAGTGCATATTAAGCACGGGATCATGCTAATCCTGAAGGATGGCAGCCGATTATACTATGTGCACCCAACCAGTGGCAAAATCATCTTTTAGGATAGTGGTTCTCACCACAGCGTGATACCAGAGTTTGTAAGATCTTTCTGCTTGCTTTTCTTCTTCTTTGTCACTTTGTTTGAATATCACCTACTTTTCCATCAATCTAAAAGAGGATTTGGTATATTAAAACATGGCAAAACTACGCCTTCTTGGCAAGTCTAAGGTCGAACTCTCAATGAGAAACATTTATAAGAGGTGGTCATAGAAATTATTTTTTATCTATAACAAATCAACACCGATTAGGTACTCAGTGAGAAAAAGACATCCGAAGTTGAAAATGAAAAAACTGTATATGAGGAAAAATTTGTCTCGAACAGTATAACGTTGTTGGCCCTAAGGATATTTATATTGTAATTTTGATGATAACAACCATTTAGTGAGTCATAGTGTTTAAATTATTCTAATCTTGTTTCTAAGTGACTCATAAGAAAGCTAGGCCAATCAAGGTTAATTATGTTGATACGAAGCTTTCTAGGATGATGAGTCAAGAGGAAAATACATCAAAGTTGAAGAAAAGATTCATCCAAATTGAAGAGTACGTGATCTGAGTCCAAGCACCTTATCGTTATTTATTTTTATTGTTTAAGATTTAGAATCGGTATATATCAATTGAGTCCAAGTCTCACTATTGATATGTGATGCCGTAACAAAAATATTATTGAAATATTTTTGAAAATTGATTTTCAAATTTTATTTGAAAAATATTCAAGTCAAAATTAAACCAATCTGGCTTATCAATTAAAATATTTTTTCAAGATTAGTATTTTAAATAAAGTATGATCAAATCAATTAAAATTTAAATGGGTCATAATTTAGCTTGATTTAATCAATCATGATCAAGGCTAAGTAGGAATTAATTTAATCAATTATCTTTATGATAAAAGCAAAGTAGGAAATAAATTCAAAAATTTGAACTAATATGGAAATCAATTAATCAATTAATCAACTTAGCTAATATGGTAAAATTATCCCATCAATCAAGACAATTGATCAAAACCGTATAAGTCCATCCAGGCAGGCTGAGTGTCGACACACAGATGGTATGTGTCGACACACAGGCTTACAGTAGCCACCGGGAGCGGCTGTTTGTCAACATACAGAGGTTGTGTGTCGACGCACAAACCGAAAAAAGCTCAAAACAGCTACTTTTGACTTGATTTCTTTCCAAAACCTTTTTCCAACCTTTGAACGTCCCCTTGGCTCTCATTTGCCTATAAATAGGCTTGAATGCTTTGGTTCAAATTATCCAATACTCTCCAAGCATTGGTTGATAAAAGTTCTCTTATATTCTTGTGCTTTAATAGTTTGAATTTAAGTTTGGTTTAAAGTTTTCATTTAAGCATCACTTGTTCTCTTATTGTTGATCATTGAGCTTAATTGGCATATCCTTAGCTTTGGCTAAGCTTGATCAATTTACAATTCACTCTTGAAAGAGTGAAAAGTCTCATTGTTTTAATTCTTTCATTACTTTATTTCTATTACTCATTGTAAAGGTTGGATCCTGACCCTACGGCTACAAAAGGATCGGTTGTAAAGGTTGGGTCTTGAGCCTCCATACAGAAAGATCGATTGTAAAGGTTGGATCCTGAGCCTATTTTTAAAAAGGAACGTCAAGCTTAGTTGAAGGCTCAAGTGACAAAAAGTAGTCACTTGAGAAGTGGACTAGCTTCCGGTTTGGAAGTGGACCACTATAAAATCTTTGTGCATCGCTTTTATTCTTGCCTTTGTTTTTGTCATTTCATATTTATTATCTATCTTTTAATTTAATTTTAAGTTCATAAATTTAATTTTTTATTTATTACTAAAGAACCTAATTCACCCCCCTCTTAGGTTGCTCTTTGGACCTTCAATTGGTATCAAAGCTAGTACTCTAATTTTTTTCGGGTGTAACAACCTTAGAGTGACTCTATGGCAATCTTCACTCCAATCTTAGATGAAGGTCAATCGACCAACAAGCCTCCTCTTTTTTATGGGAAAAATTTCCCCTATTAGAAACTTAGAATGAGACTTAACATTACATCCATTTATTTTGATTTGTGGCTTATACCAAAAAATGGTGATTATGTACCTTCAAAGAGACAAGGTGAGTAAACCATTGGAAAAGAAGAAAATGAGCTTATGTAAGATGATAAAGAAAAACTTGCAAAAAATGCAAAAGCTCATTATCAACTATTGTGTGCTATTTCCCCAAATGTCTTTAATCATGTGTCCGGTTGTCAATTGGCAAAAGATATTTGTGACGAGCTAGAGGTCACCCATGAAGGTACGGATCAAGTAAAGTCTACAAAATAAACATATTGGTAAGAGCTTACGAAAATTTTAAAATGAAACCGGAGGAATCAATAAAAGAGATGTACACTAGATTTTCCGACATTTCTAACAAACTCCAAGCTCTTGGAAAAATGCATTCAAATGAGGAACAAGTTAGTAAAATTCTTAGATGTCTTCCTTTTTCATGGCAAGGCAAGGTTACCGTCATTTGAGAAGCTCATAATCTCTCCATGTATAAACTTGATCAACTAATTGGAGATCTCTTGACCTCTGAGATTGACATGGAGGAATTTAAAGAAGAAGAAAAAACAAAAGAAAAATAAAGACAGCATTTAAATCATTTCTAAGTGAAGAAAGTGATGATGAAATGTTGGCAAAAAGGTTTTACAAACATCTTGAAAAGAAGAGGTTTAAGAAAAATTTTAGAAAGGGTTCATGTACCTCCAAAGATGAACCAACTTGCTATGAGTGTGGAGAAATCAGACATCGCAAGAGAGATTGTCCCAAGTCAAAAAATAAGAAATTCTTCAACAAGTTCAAAAAGAAGGACAAAAAGGAAGAATGGAAGAAAGCATTTGCGGCTCGGGGAGATAGCAATGATGATTCCGATGAAGAAAAAGAAGAGAAAGTAGCTAACTTTTGTCTTATGGCCATTGACAATGATAACATGGAAGAAGATGAGGTAAACGATCTATCCTATGATGAACTTGTTGGTTTTCAAGAATTGTATGAGAAACATAAAAAATTAAAAAAATGACAAATGCTTTCGTAAAGGATCTTGAAAAGACGGGATTGGAAAAAGACTCAAAACAACATTTATTGCTTGAACTTGACAATGAAAAAAAAAAAAAAAGAACGAGTCTTTAAATAATAGAATGACTAAACTAACCAATGAAAAGCAATCCTTGGAAGAAACACTTAATACTTTAAATGAAAAAGAAAAATCCAAGGAAGACGAATTACTTTTAAAGGAAAATGAGTCTTTAAAAGAAAGAATGGAAGAACTCTCGAAAATCTCAAGCAAATTTTTCAAAGGGCGAGAAACACTTGACAAAATTCTTTTCAAAAGCTGGTCTATAACAAAAAAGGAATTGGTTATAACATAAATGTTCAAAAGAAAAGCTTGAATGTTCTTTTTGTTAGAGCCTCATCACCTTCAACGAACTCTACAATGTGCAACTATTTGTCATGGCCATGACACCTTTGTGTTCCTTTACCATGTCTAGATATGAGCAGCTGCCGTGTTCGTGCTTGTCAAGACGATGTCCTAGGTCGCTGCCCAAGACCGTGCCTTGTTCGCTGCTAGTTCCCGGCCGTACCATGTCAAGACATTGTCAAGACCTTGTCCCAGCTTGTCCAAGGTCTGTGTCCCAGCTTGTCCTGGCCTTGTCCGGGCCTGTGCCTGCCTTGTCCGGGTCCCGTGTCCTGCCCGGGTCTCCAGGGCCCTGCCCAGGGCTGCTGCCGCACCGGAACAGTGCCAAACTAGCCGTTAGGAGGCACGCCCTCAACTAGCCGTTGGAGATTCCCTTGTGCCGCGCCTCTACTAGCCGTTGGGGGATCTTGGAGGATTTTATTTGATTTTGTTGATGTAATTAAGTAATTTCAAGTATTCTTTAGTATTTCTTGTATTTTCTATAAATAGGCATTTGTATTTCATTTGTATTTATTCAAGTATAATCAATGAAATATCTCTTTTCATTTCTCATCTAATTCTAATTCTTTCTCATCTCAACTCTAACTCACTTCTTTTCTCACCTAACCTCTCTTTCATCCCGAGCCTAAGTCTAGAACTTTGGCCGTCATAACCACGAGGCTATGACAAATTGGTATCAGAGCACGTGACGATCTCAAATTGGCGATTACTAGAAACAATCGAGCTTCAAACAACATGTCTTCATCAGAGGAGACTTCGGATTCACAAGAACGAATCTTGGCTATGGAAAGAAGATTGGATAGGCTTGACACATTGGTCCGAGACCAAAATGTGGTGAGCGACGGGTTGAAGGCGTCGGTGGACAACTTGGCCACCGAAGTCACGGGAATTGGACGTAGCCAACGTGGGTTCGAAGCTTCAATGGCATCCTTGGTCGAGACTATGGACCGGATCTTGTTGAATCAAGAGAAGCGACCCGAGAACATCCCTATGGCCGCACCCGAAGTAGCAACGCATGGTGAACAAGCTGGATCAGGAAACTATATGCATATGGGTGGTTCGGGAATCTTACCACCACCTTCCCCGCCACCTCCTGTCCGTGTGGCCGAGCATAGAGACGTGAGACATCAACCAAGATCCGAGGATGGTGATCATAGCCGCAATGACTTTAGTACACAATCATGGTCTTCCCATCACAACATCAAGATTGATCTCCCAATTTTTAGTGGTAAGAACCCTAGAGTGTGGATGCGTAAATGTTTAAAGTATTTTCGTTGGTACCAAACTCCGGTTGAGGAATGGGTTAACATTGCTTCTTCACATTTACATGAGTATGGGGACATTTGGTTCCATGCTCTAGAATTAAGCAACCCCATTATGACTTGGAATTTTTTCATCGACGAATTATGTAAACGTTTTGGGGATAAATCTTTACAAGATGTGGTGGAACAATTTAATAAACTTGCTCAAACCAGAACCGTGGAGGATTATGAAGTCCGTTTTGAGGAATTATGAAGTTGGATGATGATTTATCATCACAATCTTGGGGAATCTTATTATGTCTAGAGTTTTATTAGGGGTTTAAAACCCGCAATCCGGGCTGCCATTAAAGCCAACCAACCCACCGATATGAATTCCACCATTGAACAAGCAAAACTTCAAGAGATCACTATAGCGGAGATTAGGGGTGCTACGGGGCCTAGGCCTTCATGCAAACAGCAACAGCCCTACGGATCCCGTGCTGGCTCTTCGTTTCAGTCCAGACCAGCAAGGCCTGTCCAGTCCAATACCCAGGCCCCTGCTGGCGCGTCCCAGTCTGGCCCTCCGAGGCCAGAGCCCTGTCCTACGACAGCCTCCAATGCACCCAGACGTGATCCCGGACAGTGCTACCACTGTCACGACAGGTACTTTCCAGGCCATGTTTGCAAAAACAAGCTTCAAAGTAAGGAAGGCCAAGAGGAAGTCGAGGAAGAACTCGAGGATATAGAGGAGGAAATTCCTCAAGAAGAAGAAGGAGACGGTGCAATGGAGATCTCCTTGAATGCGTTATCCGGACGCATCACCCACAACACACTACGGTTGAAGGGCTTCATCAAAAAGAGGCCTATTATGATCCTAGTCGATAGCGGAAGCACCAACAGTTTCTTGGATGCAAACATTGTCCAAGAGCTCAAGCTTGATACGGTGCCTACCGTAGTGATGACGGTGACAGTTGCTAATGGCGAGAGCTTGGTGAGTTACAACAAATGCCCATCTTTGAAATGGAAGGTGCAAGGTAACCTCTTTTCCAATGACTTACGAGTTCTTGATTTACGTGGTAGTGATATGGTCTTAGGGATGGATTGGTTACAAAAGTATGGGCCGGTCACTTTTGATTTTTCGAACCTTAAGTTTTCATGCTTTAGGGATGACCAACCTATTCACTTAAAAGGAACCTCGGATAGTGCCACTTTGCATGCTATGACCGAAAAAGGATTAACGAAACTTATTAAAAAGAAAGTGCATAGCCTAGTCGGTCACTTGTTTTTGGCAATAGGTAGTGAAGAAAAAGCTACTTATGTTCATCCCGACCTTGAGCATATACTTCAACAATATGAGGATGTGTTTGCTATTCCTAAGTCACTACCCCCTAACCGAGCCCATGATCACATGATACCCACCAAACCCGACGCTAAACCGATAACTATTAGACCATACCGATATCCACATAGTCAAAAGAATGAAATTGAAAAACAAGTTAAGGAAATGCTATCTTCATCTATCATTCAACCTAGCCATAGTCCATTTGCCTCTCCCATTTTGCTAGTGCGTAAGAAAGATGGTACTTATCGCTTTTGTGATAACATCACGGTAAAGGATAAATTCCCCATCCCCGTTATTGATGATTTACTTGATGAGTTGCATGGAGCCCGTGTATTTTCAAAGATAGACTTACGAGCCGGTTACCACCAAATTCTTGTCCGAGATGAGGATCGCCATAAAACGGCCTTCTGCACACATCAAGGCCATTACGAATTCAAGGTGATGCCTTTCGGTCTTACCAATGCACCGGCCACATTTCCAGTGTTAATGAACGAGGTCTTCTCTACCTTTCTTCGTAAATTTGTTTTAGTCTTCTTTGATGATATATTGGTATATAGTCCATGCATGTCAACTCACATTAGTCATTTGGGTACCGTCCTTGACACATTGCGAACTAATCAATTGTATGCTAAGCAAAGTAAGTGTGCATTCGGTATTGATCATGTGGAGTATTTAGGTCATATCATTAGCCCTCACGGTGTAGCTACGGACCCTAGTAAGATCGACGCTATGGTAGCATGGCCCCAACCCAAGTGTCTTAAGAGCCTTAGGGGTTTCTTAGGTTTAACCGGTTACTATCGGAAGTTTATTAAGGGATATGGGTCTATTAGTAAACCTCTTAATTGCCTTCTATCCAAAGGTGAATTTACTTGGAATGAGAGTGCCAAATTAGCGTTCGAGACCCTTAAGCATGCTATGGTGTCGGCCCCGGTTCTAGCTTTACCCGATTTTACTAAGCCATTTACACTTGAAACTGATGGTTGTGGGGTAGGCCTAGGTCCTGTTTTAAGTCAAGATGGTAGACCTATTGCTTATCTTAGTAAGACCTTAGGTCCTCGTCACTTAGGATTATCGGTTCATGAAAAGGAACTAATGGCTATCCTAATGGCGGTTGAAAAATGGTGACACTACCTACTTAATAATCATTTTGTAATAAAAACGGATCATGCTAGCTTACGTTTTCTATTGGACCAATGTGTGACAACCCAATTGCAACAAAAGGGTATGTCAAAACTCATGGACCTTAGTTACTCAATAGTGTACCGAAAAGGAATAGAGAATAAAGCCACAGATGCATTATCGAGACGTGATGAGGAGTGTGAATTGGGGTCTTGTTCGGTCCTCACTAGCGTGGTACCTCAATGGGTACGCGAAGTCGAGGCAAGTTATGATAACGACAAGAGCGCCCTAGATCTCATTTCCCACGCCGCCCTTGGGCCTTCGGCACAAGGACATTTCACTTTTCATGGCGGTATATTAAGGTACAAGGGTCATATTTACATAGGTGAAAACACGGATTTGAGAACTAACATTAAGCATACTTTACATGACTCACCTATGGGAGGACACTCCGGTGTCCAAGGATCCTTAATTCGAGCCAAGCGTCTATTTTATTGGCCCAAAATGAAAAACAGCTTTAGTGATTATATTTCTAAGTGTGATACATGTCAATGAACTAAAAACGAGCATGTTGCCTATCCCGGTTTCCTTCAACCCTTACCCGTGCCTAACCAAGCTTGGGAGAGTATTAGTCTTGACTTTTTTGAGGGTTTGCCTAAGTCCCTTGGTAAGGATACTATTTTGGTTGTGGTTGATCGATTCACTGAATATGCTCATTTTATTTCACTATCTCATCCATTTACAGCTACTAAAGTTGCGCAAATTTTTCTTGATAACATTTACCATTTACATGGGCTTCCCAAAAATATTATTTCGGATCGGGATGGCACCTTCCAGAGTCTCTTTTGGAAGGAATTATTTAGGTTGGCGGGTGTCGGTCTCAATATGAGTACCTCTTACCATCCCCAATCGGATGGCCAAACCAAACGAGTTAATCAATGTTTAGAGAACTATTTACGAGCCATGGCCTTAAATAAACCGAAGGCTTGGGCTCAATGGTTAGCTCTTGCCAAGTTTTGGTACAACACCAATTACCATTCGTCTATTAAAACTACCCCGTTTTTCGCCCTTTATGGATATGAACCTAGGCTATTAGTGATTGATTATCCATGTGTATCATCTTCACCAGGAGTTGAGGACGTACTTAATGAGGGACAAAATATGACTAACCTCCTTCGCGAAAACCTAATAGAAGCACAACACCATTATAAGCAACAAGCTGACCTACATAGGACCGAACGTGAGTTCCAAATAGGAGATTGTGTTTACTTAAAGTTGCAACCTTATAGACAAACATCGGTTGCTATGAGGCGTAACCTCAAGCTGGCCGCACGCTTTTATGGACCGTTTAAGATCCTTGCTCGGATCGGTCAAGTAGCCTATAGGTTGGACTTACCTAGTGACTCCAAAATTCATCTTGTTTTTCATGTCTCTCGTCTTAAAAAGAAAGTCGGTGATAATATTGTGCCTAGTATATTTTTGCCGAGTTGTGACCATGATGGACACCCCCACATTCAACCTAAGCAAATCCTCAAGCGTCGTTCCCTAACACGCAAGGGCAAGAGGATAACTCAGGTCCTTGTGCTTTGGGAGAACATGCCGGCCGAGGCCACTACTTGGGAAGATTGGGCCTTCATTCAAGGCCAATTTCCTCATTTCAATCCTCGAGGACAAGGATTGGCTTGAGAGGAGGAGAGAGAGAGAGGGGGGGGGGGGTGGGTTCCTGTCATGGCCATAACACCTTAAGGTTCCTTTACTATGTCTAGATATGAGCAGGTGCCGTGTTTGTGCTTGTCAAGACGATGTCCTAGGTCGCTGCCTAAGACCGTGCCTTGTTCGCTGCCAGTTCGCGGTCGTACCATGTCAAGACATTGTCAAGACCTTGTCCCAGCTTGTCCGAGGTCCGTGTTCCAGCTTGTCCTGGCCTTGTCCGGGCCCGTGCCTGCCTTTTCCCGGTCCCGTGTCCTGCCCGCTTCTCCAGGGCCCTGGCCAGGGCTGCTGCCGCACCGGAACAGTGCCAAACTAGCCGTTAGGAGGCGCGCCCTCAACTAGCCGTTGGAGATTCCCTTGTGCCGTGCCTCTACTAGCCTTTGGGGGATCTTGGAGGATTTTATTTGATTTTGTTGATGTAATTAAGTAATTTCAAGTATTTTTTAGTATTTCTTGTATTTTCTATAAATAGGCATTTGTATTTCATTTGTATTCATTCAAGTATAATCAATGAAATATCTCTTTTCATTTCTCATCTAATTCTACTTTTCTCATCTAATTCTAATTCTTTCTCATCTCAACTCTAACTCACTTCTTTTCTCACCTAACCTCTCTTTCATCCCGAGCCTAAGTCCAGAACTTTGGCCGTCACAACCACGAGGCTGTGACAAATTGGTATCAGAGCACGTGACGATCCTTGAATTTGGCATAGAAGATTTGGACATGCTAGTATGGATTTGATTTCAAAACTTTCCAAAAATGATCTTGTTAGAGGATTACTGAAGCTAAAATTTAAAAAAGATCATATTTGTAATGCATGTCAATATGGCAAACAAACTAGATCTTCATTTAAACCCAAGAATGTAGTTTCAACATCAAGGCATCTTGAACTCTTACATATAGACTTGTTTGGTCCCACTCATCATTTGAGCCTTGGTGGAAAGCGATATGGACTCGTAATTGTTGATGATTACTCCCATTTTACTTGGGTCCTATTCCTTTCTCATAAGAGTGAAGCATTTGATAAATTTGAAAAATAATGCAAAAAGGTGCAAAATAAAAACGATTTGAAAATTATTTTGGTTAGAAGTGATCATGGAAGGGAATTTGAAAAGATGATTTTGAAAATTATTGTGATTACTTTGAAATTGACCACAATTTTTTGGTACCTAGAACTCCTTAACAAAATAGAGTGGTTGAAAGGAAAAATAGAACACTTGAAGAAATGGCAAGGATCATGATTTGTGAAAATAACTTGCCTAAATCATTTTAGGCCGAAGCCATTAACACCGCTTGCTACATCTTAAATCGAGCTTTAGTAAGGCCAATTTTGAAGAAAACACCATATGAACTTTATAAAGGAAGAAAACCAAACATTGCATATTTTAAACCTTTTGGGTGCAAATGCTTCATTTAAAACAATGGCAAAACAAATCTTGGTAAATTTGATTCATGAGTTGATGAAGGTATTTTCATTGGATACTCCCTAACAAGCAAAGCATATAGAGTCTATAATAAAAAGACAAAGGTTATAGAAGAGTCTATACATGTAGTTTTTGATGAAACTAATGTCTTGTCCTCTATAATTTCTTGTGATGATGATGATATAGTAATCAAACCAATAAACATCACACACTCATCCGAGGAGTAAGAAAAAGATAAACTTAAAGCTCAAATGGATGAACTAAAAGGAGACAAACAACTTTTAGAATCCAAAGAGGAAGACTTACCACGAGATTGGAAATACTTGAAGGATCACCCAACAAGTCGAATCATTGGTGACCCCTCTCAAGGTATAAAAACAAGGCATGCATTAACTGAATGTTGTCATTTAGCCGCATTCATCTCTCTTGAAGAACCCAAGAATATAAAAGAAGCTCCTGGTGACGCAAATTGGATAATGGCAATGGAGGAAGAGCTAAACCAATTCAAGAGAAGTGATGTGTGGGAACTTGTGGATAGACCTCAAGATCATCAAGTCATCGGTACCAAGTGGGTCTACCGTAACAAGAAGGATGAGGAAGGTAATGTGGTAAGAAACAAGGCAAGGTTAGTAGCTAAATGCTATAACTAAGAAGAAGGTTTAGACTATGAGGAAACCTTTGCTCCCGTTGCTAGGCTAGAAGCTATTAGACTCTTATGTGCATTTGCTTCATTTAAATAATTCAAACTTTTTCAAATGGATGTAAAACGTGCATTTTTAAATGGTCTTATTGAAGAAGAAGTTTATATTAAACAACCACCTTGATTTGAGGATGACAAATTTTTCAAACACGTTTTTAAACTCAAAAAGGCTCTCTATGGATTGAAACAAGCTCCTAGAGCTTGGAATTAATGCAAAATGGATTTTCAAGAGGAAAGGTTGACACCACACTTTTTATCAAACACTCTAGACATGACATTTGTATTGTGCAAATTTATGTTGATGATATAGTGTTTGGTGCTGCTAATCTATCTCAATGTAAAGAATTTGCAAATCTTATAAGTGGGGAATTCGAAATGAGTATGATGGGAGAACTCAATTACTTCCTTGGATTGCAAATCAAGCAAGGCAAGGAAGGACTTTTCATCAACCATGCCAAGTTTATTAAGGAAATGCTTAAGAAATTTGGCATAAAAAATTGTAAGACATTAGCAACACCAATGAGCTCAACTCTTAAGTTAGATATGGGTGAAAAAGGTAAAAAGGTGGACCAAAAGCTATATCAAGGTATGATTGGATCCCTTCTTTACCTTATCACTAGTAGGCCTGATATATTGTTCAGTGTATGTTTATGTGCAAGATTTCAAGCATTTCCTAAGGAATCTCATTTGCGTGCTGCAAAAAGAATATTTTGATACCTAGTTGGTACTCCTACCTTAGGCATATTTTACCCTAAATGTGATTTCTTTGATTTAGTTGGATATAGTGATGCGGATTTTGCCGGATACAAAGTGGACCGAAAATTGACTAGTGGTACTTGTCAATTTCTTGGTCACGCTTTGGTGTCATGGTTTAGCAAAAGCAAAATTCCGTTGCTTTATCCACCGCCGAGGCCGAATATGTTGCGTGTGGAAGTTGTTGTGCTCAAATGTTGTGGTTACTGCATCAATTAAATGACTATCGCATTCTTATTGACCATTCTCCCATAATGTGTGATAAGATTAGTGCTATATGCTTAACTAAAAACCCGGCTCAACATTCAAGAACAAAGCATATTGAGGTTAGACATCATTTCATTCGTAATCATGTACTTAAAGGAGATGTCATTGTGAAATTTGTTCCCACCAATGATCAATTAGCGAAAATTTTCACTAAACCTCTAGGTGAAGAAATTTTTTGTGATATTGGAACTAGAATTGGCATGTGCAATTTGACTGCTTGATTTTGATTGCTTGCATTTAACATTGAGTTTTAATACTCAACATAAAAGAGCTCCAACGGACCAAGTATTCTTATCCAACTCCTGGATGTAGGAACTTGGACCATTCAAAAAAAAGGGGTCACGCACACACAGAAAAATAGAGACATGCTCTGTTTCTGTGTGTCGACACACAGATCAGTAGTAACACTGCTCTGTTTCTGTGCGTCAACACACAGATCGTGTGTGTCAACACAAAGGGGGAACTAGCGGATTCTACAGTACATCTGCACAGACCCCCCCACCCCTCTCTCTCTCTCTCCCCCTTTCTTCACTTTTTCACCTCACTTCATCTTCACTCTTTCAACCTCAACTCATCAATTTTCTTCAAATCTCTACTAGAAATTAAGTCTCTACCAACTTTTTAACATCAAAAGCTTAGATTTTTGTCAAAAATTCATCTTTTTCACAAACCCTAACACAAAAACCAAACCACCCAAAGTTTTCTTCAAATTTCTTGTTTTTCTTCACTTATCTTGCTTTTTTAAGTCATAAATCATCTACCCCCAACTCCTTAGACTTATTTTCTTTTTTTCTTTTAAACTTTGGAGCCACATTTATCATTATTATACAACTATTTAAATTATGTAATGTTATATGTACTCCTTTTTTGTGTTCATACATGCTCTTATTGTCACTGTGTTTATCCCCACTCTTATGCTTTTTGTCAATGACAAAGGGGGAGAAAAATTGGTGTTTATCTGATTAATGTTTATCTTAACCCCTTGAATGCATATTGTTAAAAATGGCAATGATGTTATGTATGATTTCTATAATGCATCAACTGAGGGGGAGCTTTTATAGTTCCTATAATGCATCTCTGGACTGTATCTTAATATGCATGCTTTTATGGCGATCTCTATACTTTAAATTTTAAATTTTTAAGGCAAAACACCAAATGTTTGTCATCATCGAAAAGGGGGAGATTGTTGGCCCTAAGCCATTTACATTGTAATTTTGATGATAATAACTATTTAGTGAGTCATAGTGTTTAAATTCTTCTAATCTTGTTTCTAAGTGACTCATAAGAAAGCTAGGTGAATCAAGGTTAATCATATTGATACAAAGCTTTCTAAGATGACGAATCAAGAGGAAAAGAGTTAAAGTTGAAGAGAAGATTCATCCAAATTGAAGAGAACGTGATCCGAGTCCAAGCGCCTTATCGTTATTTATTTTTATTGCCTAGGACTTAGGATCGGGATATATCAACTGAGTCCAAGTCTCAATATTGATATGTGATGCTCAAACAAAAATATTTTTGAAATATTTTGAAAATTGATTTTCAAATTTTATTTGAAAAATATTCAAGTCAAAATTAAACCAATCTAGCTTATCAATTAGAATATTTTTTAAGATTGGTATTTTAAATAAAGCATGATCAAATCAATTAAAATTTAAATGGGTGATAAATTTAGCTTGATTTAATCAATCATGATCAAGGCTAGCTAGGAAATTGGTTTAATTAATCAATCATGATCAAGGCTAATTAGGAATTAATTCAATCAATTATCTTTATGATCAAAGCAAAGTAGGAAATAAATTCAAAAATTTGAACTAATATGGCAATCAATTAATCAACTTAGCTAATATGGTAAAATTATCCCATCAATTAAGCTAATTGATCAAAATCGTGCAAATCCACCCAGGTAGGCTAAGGGTCGACACACAGATTGTATGTGTCGACACAGAGGCTTACAGTAGCCACCGGGAGTTGCTGTGTGTTAATATACAGATCAAAAAAGTTTAAAACGGCTACTTTTGAATTGATTTCTTTCCAAAATATTTTTCCAACCTTTTGAACGTCCCCTTGGCCCTCATTTTCCTATAAATAGGGCTTGAATGCTTTGGTTCAAATCATCCAACACTCTCTAAGCATTCTTTGATAAAAGTTCTCTTACATTCTTGTGCTTTAACGGTTTGATTTTAAGTTTTGTTTAAAGTTTTCATTTGAGCATCACTTGTTCTCTTATTGTTGATCATTGAGCATAATTGGCATATCCTTAGCTTTGGTTAAACTTGATCAATTTACAATTCACTCTTGAAAGAGTGAAAAGTCTCATTGCTTTATTTCTATTACTCATTATAAAGGCTGGATCCTAACCCTACGGTTACAAAAAGGATTGGTTGTAAAGGTTGGGTTCTGGGCCTACGTACAAAAGGACTAGTTGTAGAGGTTAGATCCTAAGCCTGTTTTAAAAAAGATCATCAAGCTTAGTTAAAGGCTCAAGTGACAAAGAGTAGTCACTTGAAAAGTGGACTAGCTTCCGGTTTGGAAGTAAGCAACTATAAAAATCTTTGTGTATCGCTTTCATTCTTGCCTTTGTTTTTATCATTTCATAATTATTGTCTATCTTTTAATTTAATTTTAGGTTAATAAATTTAATTTTTCATTCATTACTAAAGAACCTAATTCACCCCCCTGGACCTTCAAATGTGTAGGGGAAATTTATTGTAGTACCTGAGTGACGAGTTATTTGACGTCTATGTAAAAAAGAATTTTGCAAAGGAAATTTGAAATTCACTTTGGAAAAAATATGGGGGCAACGATGTGGGGACTAGAAAATATGAAGTCAGCAAGTAGCTAGATTTCAAGGTTGTGGATGATAAATCCATCATTGACCAAGTTTATGAATATGAAAACATAGTCACCAACCTTTTGTTAGAAGGTTTAAAAATTTGTGAAATCTTTCAAGCTTGTGTCCTCATTAAAAAAACTTTAACCTTCCCGGGAGTATTACCAATATCAACATATGCATAAGAAAAAGACTTAACTTTAGAAGAATTAACAGGCCACTAGAAAGACCAAGAGGAAAATGGACTCAAGGATAAGAAATATTCATACTCTAACGTTTCTAAAGTAAACATTGTTGAAGCAAAGGTTGGTGCATTTGACATGTTCAAGAATAAGGGGAAAATGCATCATTCCAATCTCAAGTCCGGAGAAAAAAATCAAAAGCCAAACAACAAATTGCAAGAGAACATTACTACTACGGAAAACATGGACACAAAGCCAAAGATTGCATAAGAAATTAGACTCCAAGAGCAAGGCCCACCTCGTAGAGACAGACAACATCGTGGCTATAGTTTCAGAAGTGAACCTGGTGAACAATATGAACGAATGGATAATGAACATCAGGGATACCAAGTACATCTGCACAAAATGACGCATGTTCTAGGACTTTCAGAAAGCAACAAACGAAGAAGTGGTTTACATGGGCAATTCTACAGCAGTACTGATCCTCGAAAAAGGGATTATTTCTTTAAAACTCACTTTTATAAAATTTCTCACTTTAACAAATGTGTTACGTGGGCCTTAAATGTGTAGAAATCTGATATCAAGTAGCTTTTTAGTCAAAGCTGTCTTAAAGTTAGCTTTTACTCTACAGACTTGTGTTAACTAGGAACGAGGAATTTGTGGGGAAGGGTTTTGTAATGGGGAAATGTTTATTCTCGATGTCGTTTGATTGAATGATAACATTAGTACTTTTTTTGCTTACTTGAGTCTCTTGATTTGTGATGTGCTCATCTAGGACCAGTAAATGTCGACTCTATTAAATGACTTAAGAAAATGAATTTGATTTCTAATTTTAGTAATACAAACTTTACTAAATGCGAAGTATGTGTAGAAAGCCCTTTAAATTGATCGAGAGATAAACTGAAGTTCTTAAGTTAGTTCACGATGACTCATGGGAGTTTAAAAACTAGACGAGTAAAGGTGGAAAAAAGATACTACATAACATTTATAGATGATTACTCTGGATACACGATAGTATATCTCTTAAGAACTAAAGGGTAAACAAAGAAAATGTTCTTAAATTATAATGTTGAGGTTAGAAATCAATTAGGAAGAAAACTAGAGAGAGTTGATTATTTTCGCACTTATTCACCAGTTACTAAAATGGCCACTATTAGAACCTTGTTTGTTTTTGCATCTATTTATGATTTGATCATGCATCAAATGGATGTTAAAATTGCTTTTCTAAATGGTGAGTTGGATGAAGAGATCTATATGGAACCACATGAGGGTTTTGTTGTTTCTGGATAAGAAAAGAAAGTTTAAAAACTCATACAATCTCTGTATGGTCTTAAACAAGCACCAAATAGTGGCATAACAAATGTAATAGCATATTGATTGCTAATTTCCACATGAATGATGTTGACTCATATGTGTATTCTCAGTCTGATTTGAGTAGGTGCGTTATTGTTGTTTGTATGTTGGTGATATGTTAATTTTTGGCACAAACTTGAATATTGTCACAGAGATTACAAATTTTCTAAGTTCTAAATTTGACATGAAGGTTTGGTGAGGCAGATGTGATTTTAGGAGTTAAGATTACGAAAACTCTTGAAGGCATAAGCCTTATTCTATCTCACTATGTTGAAAATGTACTTAGAAAGTTCAATATATTTAATAGTGATCCTATATGAACTTCTTATTATCCCAGTGTACATTTGACCAAATATGAAGGTATTGTTATGTGCCAATTTGAATATGCCAAAATCATTGGTAGTTTCACGTTCTTGATTAACTACAGTAGGCCTGACATAGAATATGCAGTGGGTAGACTTAGTAGATATACCCATAATCCTATTCAAGTGCATTGGAAATATTATCTAAAAGGAACAATAAATTAGGGACTGTGCATCATGAAATTTCTTACTACATTGGAAAGATATTATGATGCCAATTGGGTGTTTGGTAATGATGAAATCAATTCCAATAGTGTATATGTATTCACACTAACTAGAGGTACTATATCCCGGAAATCTTCTAAACAATCTTGTACTGCCACTTATACTATTAAGTCTGGGTTCATTGCTCTTGAGTTGGCGGGTCATGAAGCTGAGTAGCCGAGAAGCTTATTGGGAGGCATGCCATTCTAGGGACTGCCAACTCTTTTAGTAGCTCTGCATTATGACAGCTAGGTTGTAATTGCTGTGGCAAAGAGCAAAGTGTATAATGGCAAGAGGAGACACATTCTTCTAGGGCATAAGATTGTAAAGAATCATTTGGGAAGTGGAGTGATGTCACTTAGGGATGTAAGTGAGCCGAACTGATCCCGAGCTCATTAGGCTCGAGGCTCAGCTCATCAACATTTAACTCGGCTCGGGCCCGAGCCTGGGAATTCTAAGCTCGAGCTTGGATTGTTATAGGCTCGAGCTCGACTCGCCATTGGTTTGAGCTCAGGCTCGTCTCATTTAAAGTCATCCACATTGCCCACTTTTAGATTGATTACTAGATTAGTAGGCTTAAATGCGTAACTGCAAACCCATAATTTCTATAAATTACACACAAAATAGAAACATGACAAATAAATTAACATACATCTTAAAATAATATATAGAGTATAATTAATTTGAACTATACATAAAACAATGGCAAGATAAATAAAACAAATATTGTAAACTCTTTGATTTTTTTTACTTTGTATCTTAAAAAAACAAAACAAGCTATAATAATTCAATATCATAAGAAAAATTGAGAGAAAAGATATTCCTATTTTAAAATTTCAATCACATGGTATAAGCATAAAATCAATGTTAATTTTTTTGCTTTTTTGGTTATTGCCTAATGCCTACTGGTAAGTGAAAAATTCAAAATATAAGTTTGATTATTTATAATGAATTGACTTGAATAGGTGGAAAGTTAAAAGGACCGACGATCCATGCATGATGCATCATGCATGTGTGATAAATGCTAGGCATAAAATAATTATTTACTTTTTTGCATGCTTGCTTCAACGACTGAATTAGGGATGGCAATGGAGCGGGCATGGGGGTTGCCTTCTCCATACCCGTACCTGTCACCCAAATGCTATACCCATACCCACCCTATTACCCGTCACTGGTATGAAGTGGGCACCCGTACCCGCCCCATTACCCATGGGTACCCAATGGGTACCCATTACCCGCCCCTACCCACCCCTTACTCACCCGTACCTGCCCTTACCCGCTTCGTACCCGCCTTGTTACCTATCCATGTCTAACTTATTACCATAAATTCTTTTCTTTTTTCCTTCAATAATAACCATGAATTTATACTTATAAATTGCATAAGAAATATTTTATATAAAATAACACAACAGGTAACTCCAATATGTGACTATAAGGTGGGTATATAAGGGTACGGGGTGGGGCGGGGCGGGTACAAGCCTATTCCCGTACCTGCCCCATACCCCTGACGGGTATTGACATGTGTACCCTACCCGTACCCATTACCCGCCCTATCTATATCCATACCCGCCCCAAACGGGGCGAATACCTGTGGGTAACGGGTTTTACCCACCCCATTGCCATCCCTAGGTTGAATTAAGCCATGGAAAAGTGTGAAGTGCTGGGCTATTGGCAGTAACTGTAACGCCCCCGAACGTTATTACCGAATAGGCTTAAGTCAAAGGGCGCTACATGGCCGTACTATAATGAATCCCCTTATCATAGTACGAAGCCCGAATATTTTCAATCAAAATTCTTCAAAATACATAAACCGTTCCTATAATATATATAAAACATAGTCCCAAATACAACAAACTAACAATTTAGTATTAGTAGTGCAGAAGCTTAAAATTACAATATCCCAAATAGTCTCTGATATGCTACTACAGAGTTCATTTACTATTTAACTATGCGAATAAATTAATTCTCGAGATAGTAAGCTGCTTCCTCATTCCTTCCTTCAGGAACTTGCCATGGGTTACCAATCTAGAAAATAAACGAATTGGGTGAGCAAACCACATGCTCAGTAAGTATATCACATTCCCTACCCGGATCAAGTCTATTATTTAAAATAGATAAAATCCCAATCAAAAACCAGTAAAATCAATTTATCTTTAAAAATCACTTTAAAGTAGCACAAACCAATGTTTTATAATTTAACTTTATTTACAAGAGCTCTTTTGGCAAAACTCACAGACAAAACGGAAACTACGGTCGGGATTATTCCCGCAACAGGGCCACAGATCGACTTTCACGTTTCACATATTCGAACCGGTTCTAAGTCGACAGATCCGCTAGGATCAAACATTAATCTATGTGCCGGTATTATTCTCGCGACAGGGTTACAAATCGACTTTCACATTTCACATTCTATTGTCGATAGACCTTAGAGGGTCAACATAGTTATCTGTAAGCTCTTCTCATAAAAATCTTTCAATTTAAATCACAGGTTTGCAATAATTACCTTCACATAATCACAAATAAAATTTCCTCCAAAATTCACATATTTAAACATCAATTCAACGTATAAATCAGTATAATTCAAATCACAAGAGTAGAAATTACATAATCAACCAAATATAGATGCCTGAACCTCTTTTAACAAACTAATAAATTATTCAAATATAAGTCTTAAGTATCAAACCATGTAAAGCATATCTTTTTTCATATTTTACAGACAAGTAGGGGGAGTACTATACTTACCTTTACTAGCCTTTAATTCCAAAGTTTAGCTCTTAAGCCACCGGCGAGGTGGCCTGAGAAGTGAGAGAGCTGTGAATGATAGAGAGAGAAACTGAGAGGAGAGAGATACTGTGAGGTGAGAGGCGTGAGGTTTTAGGGGTTTAGCGTTTGGACTATTTATAGACCCCCGGAGGTCAGGCGGTACGGTGGTGGGAGGGCGGTACGGTGGTGGTTGGGCCGTACCGTGGTGGTGGACGACGGTAGTGGACGTGGTCGGCGGTAGTTCACGGTGTCAGCGAGAAAGGAGAAGAGAGCGAAGAGAGGAGAGAAGAGACGAGGTACCGATAGCCAGAGGCGGCACCAGCATGGGTCAAGGCGGCATCGACAAGGGCTGGGCGGCATCGGCATAGGTGAGAGGAGAGAGAGATGAGAGGAGAGAGAGCAAGAGAAAAGGGAAAAAGTGTGAGAGGTGGGGGTAATTTTTGTCCTTTTTTTAAAAAAAAAACAGGGTATTACATCCTCACCCCCTTAAACAAAAGTTTCGTCCTCAAAACTCATTTTTGTTTTCGAATAATACTGGTTATTTACTTCTCATCTCTTCTTCTGTCTCTCAAGTTGCTTCTCTAGGAGTATGATTACTCCATTGAATCTTGACATATGCAATCATTCTATGCCTTAGCTTTTGTTCTTTCCGGTCGATTATGCGAATCGGATGTTCATCATAAGTCAGGTCTTCTTGTACTTGCAACGGTTTGTGTCGTATCACGTGATAAGGATCGGAAATATACTTCCTTAATTGAGAAACATGAAACATGTTATGTATTCTTGACAGTTCAGGTGGTAAGGCTACTTTATAAGCCACGTCCCCAACTTTTGCCAAAGTCTCAAATGGTCCCACAAAGGGCGAACTTAACTTACCTCTTCTTCCAAACCTCATCACACCTTTAGTTGGAGATACCTTTAGATAAACATGTTCACCTACTGAAAACTCCAATAGTCTTCTATGCTTATCTGCCTAATTTTTCTGCCTATCTTGACTCATTTTCATTCTCTCTCTGATTAACTTGACCTTTTCTTCAGCATCTTGTACAATCTCGGGACCTAATAGTTTTCTTTTTCCAACATCATTCCAAAACAAAGGAGTTCTGCATCTTTGCCCATATAAAGCTTCATATAGTGCCATCCCAATACTAGAATGATAATTGTTATTATACGCAAACTCTACCAAACTTGTGTAGTTATCCCAACTACCCCCGAAGTCTATAACGCAGCAATGTCTGAATAGTCCTCTCAATTTGTCCATCTGTTTGAGGGTGGTAGGCGGTACTCAAACTCAGGTTAGTTCCCAAAGCTTTCTGCAGACTCTCCCAAAAACTTGACACAAACCTCGAGTCTCTGTTAGAAACAATTTCAATTGGCACACCATGCAACATCACAACATTAATGTATAACTTTGCCAACTTATCCAATGGAGTGTTAAATCTAATAGGAAGGAAATGTGCACTTTTCGTAAGCCTATCTACAATGACCCAAATCGCATCATTCTTCCTAATCGTCCTCGGTAGACCAACAACGAAATCCATAGAAATTCAATCTCATTTCCACTCAAGCACTTCTAATGACTATAGTAATCCACCAAGCTTTTGGTGCTCCGCCTTTACATGTTGATAGATCAAGCACTTAGCCACAAACTCAGTAATATCTCACTTCATGTCTCTCCACTAGAAGTAGCTTTTGAGGTCTTGATACAACTTCATGCCTCCAGGATGTACCGAATAGCAAGAACTGTGTGCTTCTCCCATGATATCTTTCTTAATTGCTGGATCACCAGATACACATAATCTAGCACTAAAGAACAATGCTCCATTATCATGCAGTAGAAAGTCTGAAGATTCTCCATTGGACACCTTACTGTTCATCTTCATAAAAAGGGGTCGTGTTGCTGCGCAGTCTTGATATTTTCTAGCAACGGCGGTTGTGCAATCAGACTGGCTAAAACACCACCGTTTTTATCATGGATGCACACTTTAATATGCATTTCCACCAAGACTCTGAGTAGCTTAGGCTAAGAAGTGATCAGGGCAGCTAAATTGCCCACTGACTTCCTGCTCAATGCATCTGCAACTACATTTGCTTTTCCAAGATAGTAATTAATGGTCACATCATAGTCCTTGATCAATTCCAACCATCTCCTTTGCCTCAAGTTCAACTCTTTCTGAGTAAACAAATATTTCAAGCTTTTATGGTTTGTATAAATCTTGCAAGATCCTCCATAAAGGTAATGTCTCCAGATCTTCAAAACAAATATCACCGCCGCCAACTTCAAGTCGTGCATTGGATAATTCTTTTCATGAAGCTTTAATTGTGGGGACGCATAGGCTATCACCTTCTCATCATGCATTAACACACAACCTAGCCCTTTCTTTGAAGCGTCACTGTAAATGACAAAGTTGCCCTCGTCCATAGGTATTGCAAGTACAGGGGCGGATACTCACCTCTTCTTCAATTCTTGAAAGCTTCCTTCACATTCATCGGTCCATTCAAACTTCACTCCTTTTTGAGTCAAACGGGTGAGGGGAAGTGCAACCTGTAAAAATCCCTTAATGAATCTTCTATAGTAACCCGCCAGTCCCAAGAAGCTTTGAATCTCTGTTGCATTTGTAGGTGGATTCCATCCCAATACCGCTTCAACCTTTCTTGAGTCCATTGAGATCCCATCTTTGGATATCACATGGCCTAAGAATGCCACTCTATCAAGCCAAAATTCACACTTACTTAACTTGGCATACAACCAGTGCTCATGCAGGGTTTGCAATACCATCTTCAGATGTTCCTCGTGCTCTTTCCTACTCTTAGAGTAGATCAGTATGTCATCCATGAATACAACAACGAATTGATCCAGGTATTGTCGAAACACCCTGTTCATCAAATCCATAAAAGCAGCAGGTGCATTCGTCAACCCAAAAGACATAACTAAGAATTCATAATGGCAATACCTGGTTCGAAAAGCAGTCTTAGCCACGTCCTTCTCCTTGATCCTTAGTTGATGATAACCAGATTGTAGGTCAATCTTAGAAAAGACCTTAGCACCTTGAACTTGATCAAACAAGTCATCAAATCAAGGCAAAGGGTACTTATTCTTAATAGTCACATTATTCAATTTTTCGTAGTCAATGCACAACCACATACTGCCATCCTTCTTCTTCACAAACAATACTGGAGCGCCCTATGGTGAGACACTAGGTCGGATGAAGCCTTTATCCAACAATTCCTGGAGTTACACCTTCAATCCTCGTAGTTCAGAAGGAGCCATTCTATAAGGAGCTTTGGATATGGGTCCACTACCAGGTACTAGATCAATTTTAAACTCGATTTCCCTACTTGGAGGTAAACCATGCAAGTCTTCTGGAAAGACCTCAGGAAATTCCCTGACAATGGGAATACCATCCAACTTCACGCCGTCCCTCCTACTGTCAAATACGTGACAAAGGAATCCTCGACATCCCTTCCTCAGGAACCTTCTGGCAATTAGGGTCGAAATCATCCTAGTAGAAGTCTTAGAGTCTTGACTTCCTACAGGAGGATTTAACCCATTCCCATGATAAGCAAACTCTAGTTGGTTAGGAATCCAAAACACTGCCCTTTTTCCAAAACAGTCTAAATGTGCGTGATAAGAAGACAGCCAATTGATCCCTAGAATCACATCAAAATCCTCCATATCTAAGAGTTCTAGGTCTGCCACTAACTTCATATCACCTATTGTAAACACACAGTCCTTACACACAAGATCAGCAATTACATCATACCCCACTAGGGTTGTCACACAAAAGGGTTCATCTAGTAGTTTCAACTCGCAAGTCCACTTAGAGGCAAACTTCTTAGCCACAAAACAGTGGGAGGCCCCGGTGTCAAATAATACATGCACATTAGTAGAATTGATAGGAAGGGTACCTGTCACCGAACGATCTCTAGCAGCCTCATCCTTCTGGATTATAGCAAAAACTCTGGCGTTACACTGAGGTCCCTGTCTATCATTACTGGTTCTATTCTTAGTACCATTCTTGAGAGGACAATTACGGGCTATGTGTCCTTTCTCGTTACACTCGGAGCACATCCCTAACTTTCTGTAGCATTCACTAGAATGTTCCTTACCACAGTGCTCACATTTTTTGAACCCAGTGTTAGAGCTCTTTGGATTCTTAGTACGAAGATTTTTGTCATTGCCACTAGTCCGGTTAGGCTTTCCTCCTTGAAATTTGCCGTCTGATGACCTTTTCTTGGCAGCATATTCTTGTCCTTCCAACTTCATATCTGCTTCGACCTTTAGAGCACGTTCAAGGACCTCCTTGTATCTCTTGAAGATGACACTTGGCAGACGCCTACTAATGAGAGAAAGTAATCCTCTTTCAAACCTGTTTGCTTTACTTGTCTCTGATGCCATGATGCTTGGGCTGAAACGTCCCAATTCATGAAACTTGTTAGCATATTGCAATTCCGTCATCTGCTCTCCTTGTCTTAGCTCATAGAATTCATTTTCTCTTTGTCATTCTGAGTGCTTCAGGGAAGAACTGGTTGCAGAAGGTATCTTTAAACTTCTCCTAAGCCAAAGGTTTAGTAGCATTCTGATATGCTACCTTGACTGAAGTCCACAAAAACTCCGCATTCCCCTTAAGAAAAGGGGTGGCTGCTTGAACCTTATCATCATCGGCTATTGACATTGCCTCAAACAAGGTCTTCATCTCTCGTATCCATTTTTCAACTTCTAGAGTATCATCTGCTCCCTCAAACTTTAGAGCCCTCAACTTTGACAACCTTTCGAAGGGGGTCTCTTCAATGCGTCGAGTGAGAGAAGGCACAGCTTGAACTTGTTGTTGATGTTGTAAGAGATTAACCATGAGTTGGTGCATTATTGTATCATCAAACTAATTCGAGGAATCACCTGAGTTCTGGCCGTTTTGACCAGTGGGTTTGTTCTGTAGTGGGACACGTTCCTCATCAGGGTGCTCCTCTTTTATATCATTCTCCGATTCACTAAGGTGGTCCACTTCTGTATCATTCTCTGATTCACTAGGGTGTTCCTCGATCAGGGGTGGAGTCCTGCTTTTTCCTTTCAGGGTTCTCTTTCTCTTCAGGGATGCCAATGTTTAGCGTCTATCATTCATTTTCACCTTTACCAAAATCACATACGAAACCACGTTGTTAAACAACTTTTAAACTCTAATATAGTTAAAGTTGCCAATTCAAATAGTCAACTATATTTCCTCAGCCCTGAAAACTTTGTTTCTCAATAAACTAACGCTCTCATCTTAACACTAGGATTTCCCTAAAATTCATAAAATAGTATTCAGATCTTCGCACTTAAATTTTCTCCAAAATTCATAACTGGGCTCTGATACCACTTTATGTAACGCCCCCGAATGTTATTACCGAATAGGCTTAAGTCAAAGGGCGCTACACGGCTGTACTATAATGAATCCCCTTATCATAGTACGAAGCCCGAATATTTTCAATCAAAAATCTTCAAAATACATAAACCGTTCCTATAATATACAAAAAACATAGTCCCAAACATAACAAACTAACAATTTAATATTAGTAGTGCGGAAGCTTAAAATTACAATATCCCAGATAGTCTCTGATATGTTACTACAGAGTTCATTTACAATTTAACTACGCGAGATAAACTAATTCTCGAGATAGTAAGCCGCTTCCTCATTCCTTCCTTCAGGAAATTGCCATGGGTTACTAATCTGGAAAATATACGAATTGGGTGAGCAAACCACACGCTCAGTAAGTATATCACATTCCCTACCCGGATTAGGCCTATTATTTAAAATGGATAAAATCCCAATTGAAAACTGGTAAAATCAATTTATCTTTAAAAATCACATTAAAGTAGCACAAACCAATGTTTTATAATTTAACTTTATTTACAAGAGCTCTTTTGGCAAAACTCACAAACGAAACGGAAACTACGGCCGGCATTATTCCCGCGGCAGGGTCACAGATCAACTTTCACGTTTCACATATCTGAACCGGTTCTAAGTTGACAGATCCGCTAGGATCAAATATAGATCTATGTGCCGGTATTATTCCTGCGACAGAGTCACAGATTGAATTTTACATTTCACATTCTATTGTCGATAGACCTCAGAGGGTCAGCGTAGTTATCTCTAAGCTCTTCTCATAAAAATCTTTGAATTTAAATCACAGGTTCACAATAATTACCTTCACATAATCACAAATACAATTTCTTCCAAAATTCACATATTTAAACATTAATTCAATGTATAAATCAGTATAATTCAAATTACAAGAGTAGAAATCACATAATCAACCAAGTATAGATGCCCGAACCTTTTTTAACAAACTAATAAATTATTCAAATATAAGTCTTAAATATCAAACCATGTAAAGCACATCTTTTTTCATATTTTACAAACAAGTAGGGGAGTAGTATACTTACCTTTACTAGCTTTTAATTCGAAAGTTTAGCTCTTAAGCCACTGGCAAGGTGGCCGGAGCTGTATCGGCGAGGTGGCCGGAATTGTGATAGAGAGAGAAACCGAGAGGAGAGAGATACTGTGAGGTGAGAGGTGTGAGGTTTGAGGGGTTGAGGGTTTGGGGTATTTATAGACCCCCGGGAGGTCAGGCGGTACGGTGGTGGGAGGGCGATACAATGGTGGTTGGGTAGTACCGTGGTGGTGTCAGCGAGGAGGAAGAAGAGAGCGAAGAGAGGAGAGGAGAGAAGAGACGCGGTACCGGTGGCTAGAGGTGGCACCGGCGGGGGTCGAGGCGGCATCGGCGTAGGTGAGAGGAGAGAGAGAGAACCGTGAGGTGATAGGAGAGAGAGAGAGAGAAAAGGAAAAAAATTGTGGGGGGTGGGGGTAAATTTTATCCTTTTAAAAAAAAAAAATGGGTATTACAGCAACCTTAATAATTAAGGGTCCCTGATGCTCCCACTGCTACAGTTAATGCTTAAGTTAGATTTGAAAATATAAGTAAATAGTTGAGTTAAGATTTTAAATTATATTATTTTTTATATTTTAAAGCTTGTTTAGGCTTGCAAACTCAGGAGCTCGAGCTTTATCAAGCTTAGGCTCGAATCATTTGTCTTCAAGAGCCGGCTTGGCTCGACTGAGCTATATGAGCTTTATGTCAAGCCCTCATGAGCCGGTTCAACTCATTTACACCGCTAAAATCACTAGACTATATATGGTCTAAAAAGATCCATGCGGATCCATTGACAAAGAGCCTATGTCATAAATGGTTGTAGAAACATCGAGGGAGACTGAACTAAAGTGTATTCTATGCATAAATTGTGATATATCCAACCTAGTTTCGTATGAGTTCAATGTGAAAAGTCAAAATTTAATTCAGGAGTGCATTATATTTTATTGTTTGTCCTTTTCTATGATGTCATCAATGCTAGGATGTGTTCATAGCAATATGTTTTGTGGTGTGAGTAAGCTCACACTTGATGGATATCATCTACATGTGACCGAAGTGGTAAGGTTGAGCTTAAGTGCTTGATGGACCTATAGCCATATGATTGGTGGTGTAAGGTAGCACACACTTGATGGGATCCACCTATGTAGGTATAGGAGTGTGGTAGTTCCATGTGAAAGTTGCAGATTTTCTTTCTAGAGCACCTATAAAAATCTAGGAGAGGCGCATGGCCGATAAAACGTGCTTAACCGCACGATTTGTTGAGAACTTGAGCTTGGAACGTGTCTAAGTGGCAGACTATACAACCACTTGCGAGGTTCAAGATGAAAGTCACATTGCACGTTGTTGGTCCTAAACTTAGTTTACAGTAGGTGACAATTCAAGTCTTAAGACATCGACATTGTAACACGAAGATCTCTTGGCCAAATTCCTTTTTTCATTTCTGGTTTGTGTCCTTCATGGGGGATTGTTAGCAAAACACATAAGCTAAAGTCTCTTAAAACCACTTGCTCTTGATAGCTAATCCCTCATAGGAAAGTCTGTTAAGGGGTCTCCACCTTAAATAAGGAGGTCTAAGTTAACCCATTGAATTAATTTAAGGGTGAGAGAAGAAGGGAAACCACAGACACAAGCGCACATCGCTTGCTCGCTGCCCTGGGTTGGGCTCAAACGAGGGTACGGCTGTGGGTGTCCTTTTTCTAATGATTATTTTTATTTTCAGAAAAAGGTGTAGAAATGCTTTAATTATGTTGCTTCCCCAAGTTGCCTTGTAACCCTTCCCTATGCCCCTTTTATTGTTCCTTCTCTTCCCAGTGTAGCAACAACCAATCTTTAATAGAGGTGACTATTCCAGATCGACACATCCCTTCCCAGCAGTAACTTTAACCCCTATATATATCACCCTTGGCTAAGCATTTTCAGCATCAAGTAAAACAATACCTCTTATTCTCTCCTTATCTCTAGCCCACTATTTCCATCATTTGGGCAATATTCTTATGGAGCTCCTACCCATCAATTAATGTGTACGTTAAGTGTTGGATCACATTAGTCCTAGAGGACATCTGTCAGTAATACTATGTGCACCCAGGCAATAGCGAAATCATCGTTTAGGATAGCGATTTTTCCTACAACGCGGTACCATATTTTGTAAGATCTTTTTGTTTGCTTTTCTTCTTCTTTGTTGCTTTGTTTGAATATCACCTATTTTTCCATCATATATGTCTTTATTTTATATCAAGGGGGTTGAACAATCACTGTGACTTTCAATTGATGTATCTTATGCATAATAAAGTGTTTGAACACTTTCTCTATATAAATGGATTGATGAACTAAAGTTCCATCAGGTAAGTGCCGATATGTAGACTAAGATAAAAATTTTTCTTTCCAAAATCTTTATTTCAAATTCTTTATTTACGTGTGTAACATCTTTTTCAAGCTTTTCAGTAGTTCTGATGATTTTTAAGTCATCAAAGTTTACTACAATGATTGCAATCAGAATTTGATTATTTAATAAAATACCTGAGCTTATGAGATTGTTAACATACCTTTTTTAGAAGATATGTACTAAGATAGTTGTACCACATTTTCCTAAATTGTTTTAATTTGTATAAAGATATTTACGATTTTGATTGAATATGATTGTCGTGGTTTTGAGCTACATGCTTCTGCCATCTTTAGTACGTTAGGGGCTTATATAAATGCCATTATCAAGTGATGCATACCAATAAGCTTGTACTGCATCCCTATGACGTAAGGAGTCTTTCTAATCAAGTGATGCTTCGTTCTTCTTCTACTCGGATCCCAGGATGTGTCCTATCGGCGAGATGGGCTTCTTTCTTTCAGATCAGAGGTAGAGTTCCGGATGCGGCCTCCGGGGGGGATCTCGGCCTCGTCCCTGGCGGCCTCGTCTTCCAAGGGGGATCTCGGCCTCGTCCCTGGCAGCCTCGTCCTCCAAGGGGGATCTCGGCCCTAGATGCAGCCTCGTCCCTGGCGGCCTCGTCCTTCGAGGGGGGATCTTGGCCCTAGATGCGGCCTCGTCCCTGGCGCCACATGTCAATTGTTCGGATGTTATTTTTGGAGTCATCAGTTAATCCCCCGCCAGTTCGCAAATGATTCTCATTTGCGACTTGGATTGCGGAAGTTCCCTCTTTTTTTTTTTTTTTTTTTTGAAGGTTCCGTCTTTGTCTTTGATGTATTTTGTATGTGAAGGAACGGTTGTACTTGGGATGCATTTTGTCATTTATCAATGTAATGCCTATCCGCTTTTTTGCACTTCTAGGGTATCTTGCTTGTTTTTTGATTAAGTATGGGTACTTGTCATACTTCGAGGAGGCTTATCGCTTCACGGGTCGGTATCTAGTCTCGTCATTCGTGGGCCTATGACTTATGTTACCCTTTGTGTGCTTCTGGCTTGTGTTGTCGCGTGCGAGTTCTCGGCTTGCGTTACTCCGTGCGGGCTCTCGACTTGCATTGTTGCAGCATACAGGCCTTCTGCTTGCGTTGCAGCGTGTGTGGTCCTTCGCCTTGCATTGCGGTGTGTGGACCTCCGAGTTGTGCCATTACGTGAGGTCCTTGGCTTGCGTTGTTGCGGTGTACGGGCCTTCCGCTTGCATTGTGGCATGTGTGGTCCTTTGCCTTGTGTTGCGGTGTGTGGACCTTGGGCTTGCGTCATTGCGCGAGGTCCTTGACTTGTGTCAGCGTGAGTGGTCCTTCTTCTTACATTTCAGCATGTGGACCTCCGAGTTGTGCCATTGCGTGAGGTCCTTGGCTTGCGTTGGCGCGTGTGGGCCTTGGCCTTACGTTGCCGCTTGCGGGCTTTTAGGTTGCATCGTTCCGTGAGGTCCTCGGCTTGTGTTGGTGCTCGTGGTCCTTTGCCTTGCGTTGTGTTGTGTGGACCTTTGGGTTGTGCCATTGCGTGAGGTCCTCCGCCTTTTGTTGCGGCGTGTGTGGCCTTTCGCCTTGTGTTGCGACGTGCGGGCCTTTGGTCCTGCGTCGGCTTGGATGGACCTAAGCTTCATGTTGACATATTTGTCCCGCCCCATGGGGGTGTGTAACTCCATGCGTCGGTTTTTTGCCCGCCTTGGATGGGCTTACGGCTTGCAAGTCTTCTTCGCTTTGCGTGGGCTTCCATTTGTAAGTACCGGTGCGATACCTATCAAAATCAAGTAGCTTGCCGCCGGTGGACCTGTGGGTTTTACGCCAGTTGTAGATGGATCTACAGATTTAAGGTCTGTTCGCCGCGGATGGATCCACAAACTTTAGGTTGCCGTAGATGGATCTTGCGGACTTTCGGTCCGTTGCCGTGAACGGATCCACCGGCTTTTTTCCAGCCGATGTACAGAGCCATTTGGACTTATGCACTTATTTCCAGTGTACAAAGCCATCTGGACTTTAGCCTACCACGGGCATACCTACGAACTTACTGTTTGTGTGCCGAGGAATGGTTCTTGGGCTTTAAGGGGCTATGGGCAAGACCAGCGAGGTGTGCATGCTTTAAGCGGACTGCCCTCATGGCTTAATGTGCCATGGACCGACCAATGGGCTCAGAGTGCCAGGGGATTATCCTGCCGCGGACGGACCAACAGACTTACAATGTCGCGGGCTTAGAGTGCCGTGGGTTTAGCCTACCGCGGACAGACCAACGGACTTAGAGTGCCACGGGCTTAGAGTAATGGGGGCTTAGCCTACCCCGGACGGACCAACGGGCTTATAGTGCAAAGCTTAAAGTGCTGGGAGCTTAGCCCATCGCGGGCGGACCAATGGACTTACAGTGCCGTGGGCTTAGAGTGCCATGGGCTTAGCCCACCACGGACGGACCAACGGAGGGCTTAGAGTGCCGAGGGCTTAGCCTGCTGTGGACGGACCAACGAACTTACAATGCCGCGGGCTTAGAGTGCCGCGGGCCTGCGCGGGCTTAGAGTGCCGCGGGCTTAGCCTGCCACGGACGAACCAACAGACTTAGAGTGTCGGGGGCTTAGCCTGTCGTGGACTGACCAACGGACTTGGAGTGCCATGGGCTTATAGTGCCGGGGGCTTACCCTGCCGCGGACGGACCAACGGACTTACAGTGCCGCAGGCTTAGAGTACCGTAGGCTTAGCCTGCCACCGACGGACCAACGAACTTAGAGTACCATGGGGTTAGAGTGCCGGGGGCTTAGCCTGCGGCGGACGGACCAATGGACTTAGAGTGCCAGGGGCTTAGCCTACCGCGGACAGACCAACAGACTTACAGTGCCGCGGGCTTAGAGTGCCAGGGGCTTAGCCTGCCGCGGAAGGACCAACGAACTTACAGTGCCGCGGGCTTAGAGTGCCGGGGCTTAGCCTACTGCAGGTAGACCAACGGACTTATAGTGCCACGGGCTTAGAGTGCCGGGGACTTAACTTGCCGCGGACAGACCAACGACTTACAGTGCTGCGGACTTAGAGTGCCAGGGGCTTAGCCTACGTCGGACAGACAAACAGACTTACAATGCAGCGGGCTTAGAGTGCCGGGTGCTTAGCCTACTGCAGACGGACCTACGGACTTACAGTGCAAAGCTTAGAGTGCTGGGGGCTTAGCCTGCCACGAATAGACGAACCGACTTACAGTGTGTCACAAACCTCAAGGTTTGGTGAAGAGAAGATAGCACGGATTGAGATTCGTCGTGAGAATTGATAGAGATTTAGAATTGAGATGAAAATTAGAATGTGAATTAGACTTTAGATGAGAAGAATTAGAGAATTTTAGATGAGAAAAGGAGTTACGGTTTAGTTAAGGGGAGAGAGAGAAATCGGTAAAGAGATGGGAGGGAAAGATGAGCTTCATTCATTTTGATTTTAATTGAATTGTTAGATGAAAATTACATTGCTAAACTAGGCTATTTATATAGAATTAACCGAAATATTTAAAAATAGACGGAAACATTTTGAAAAAGGGTGGAAAAATAAAACAGCAGGAAAAAGCATTTGAATTCAAAAGTGAGCGAGAAAAACAGTTGAGAGAAGCTTGTAGAATCGGTCCCCACTAGGCGGGTGTCTTGGCTATTGATGCTACCGACTGTGACAGTGCAAACCTGAAGGACACGAACACTTGACACGGCCCTTGACACTCACTGGCGCGGACCCTTGACGCAGCCATTGCTAGGCCTTGGTTCGCATAATGTCATGCACATGACACCCTTCCTCGTCAAATCATCCATGTCCTCATGGATGTTATGAGCCTCCACGGTCCGTCCCATGGCACCCGTGTTATTAACTACTTACAATAGCTCTAGCTATTGCACATATATCATCCTAATAGAAGTTTTAACTAGACATCTACCAATCATGACACTAAGTAATTATTATTATTATTATTTATTTATTTATTACATCCTATCTACTACTAAGTACTTGTGTATGCTATTCATTTCCTAACCGATCCCTTTCCTTGCTATCCAGTGAAGGTGAGGTAGGTTTAGGTGAGCTGCGCTTCCTGTGCTAATTCTAGTCCGTGGGAAGCTTTCCCCTACTCGAGCCTTGAACCTAATCATCTTGTTGCAGCCCCTCGGTGTGATCTTGACCTTGGCATGGCGAACTTGACATATTTTTGCATTGTGACTAGTTGCAAGTGCCTTACCAATATTTTGGCCTTGAATGCCGTCGCACGTGTGCTGCGCAGTTTTCTTCGCCTTCTTAATCCAAGCACCATCACGCTTGTGTTGCGCTGTTCTCTTCAAGGGATCAAGGACTTCTTGAATTTTTACCGCTATTTTTGATGCTTCGGGCCCTGAAGCTCGCAATTCGACCAGGGATGACTTGTCCGGCGTGGTAAGGACATCACAATGCCAATCTTGTGTTGGTACCGGATCTATAATAGTAACCTTCTTCTCCAATTTTGAACTTATGGCTATTGTCTCGCTGTTGGCATCACTATGTTTGGTTTGGTCACCTAGAAAGGATACTTTCGTCAATATTCAAGTGAATCCTCAACCATCATTGACTCATCCATTTTTTCCTCAACATTACAAGTCCATTGAGGTTGTGGTGGAAGTTCAAACCTCTCTCCTTGGCAGCAAAAGAATCTCTTTATGGCCTCGATTAATGACTCAATGGAAGACTTCAGTCCTTCATCGATTTTCTCCCGATTACGGTCCAAGGCATCTAGATAATCTAGCCTCCTCTCCATTGTTGTGATACATACTTGTGTCTTGGTTACTTCCTCCGATGAAGTAATAGTTGCAGCGGAAATTTTTTTTTTTTTTACGATTTTTTTTTTGACGATGATGGCTCTTGTCACTGCAACACGGCTGCGTCCAGTTGCTGCAACAAGATTGCTCCCTGTTTTTGCCCGCTTCTTGATCTCAAGATAGCTCTAATACCATTTGTCACAAGCCTAAAGGTTTTGTGATGAGAAGATAGCACAGATTGAGATTTGTGATGAGAATTGATAGAGATTTAGAATTGAGATGAGAATTAGAAGGTGAATTAGACTTTAGATGAGAAGAATTAGAGAATTTTAGAGGAGAAAAGGAGTTAGGGTTTAGTTGAGGAGAGAGAGAGAAATTGGTAAAGAGATGAGAGAGAAAGATGAATTTCATTCATTTTGATTTTAATTGGATTGTTAGATGACAATTACATTGCTAAGCCAGGCTATTAATAGAGAATTAAAGGAACTAATCTAGAAACTTCTAGAGTTATTCCTATTAACTAAAATATTTAAAAATAAGCAGGAACATTTTGAAAAAGGGCGGGAAATATAAAAGAGTGGGAAAAAGCATTTAAATTCAAAAGTGAGTGGGAAATCTGAAGGACACGGACACTTGACATGGCCCTTAACACTCGCTAGCACGGACCCTTGACACAGCCATTGCTAGGCCTTGGTTCGTATAATGTCATGCACATGACACAGTGCAGCAGGCTCAGGGTGCCGGGGGCTTAGCCTACTGCAGACGGACCAAAGGACTTACAATGCCTCAGGCTTCGAGTGTCGGGGGCTTAGCCTGCCGCGGATGGACAATGCCATGGGCTTAGAGTGCCGTCGGCTTAGCCTACTGCTGATGGACCAATGGACTTAGAGTGCCACGGGCTTAGAGTGCCATGGGCTTAGCCTGCCTCGGACGGATCAACGGACTTAGAGTGCCGGGGGCTTAGCCTACCACGGGCGGACCAACGGACTTACAATGCCGCTGGCTTAGAGTGCCAGGGGCTTAGCCTGCCAGGGACGGACCAACGGACTTACAATGCTGCGGGCTTAGAGTGTCATGGGCTTAGCCTACCGCGGATGAACCAACGAACTTATAGTGCCGCAGGCTTTAAGAATCGTGGGCGAGATCGGTGGGTTTGATTACCCAGTGCGGACTGCCCTCATGGCTTAAGCGCATAAACCCCTTTTGGAAGGCCTTACGGTTTGAACGCCTACTATTTTAGTGGGCCATGGGCAAGACCAACGAGGTGAGCTCGCTACGATTGGCCCTTACAACTTAAGCGTTCATGCCGAGGGTTTTGGAAGGTCCTCCAGCATAAACATTTACGTTTTTTTTTTTTGGCTTTTGATGTATTTGCCGAGCATGATCGTTGATTTGATCACTTATGTATATATATTTGTACTTAATTTTTGTTACTATTTCGTCCAATTTTCTGGGGTTTTAATTTTTGATCAATTATGTTACATGTATTATATGTATTTTTATTTATATGTTCCCTTCTTATGCATGGCGTGTTGCCTACCTTGGACGAGGCTTATGGCTTCAAGCGTCAGCATTTCTCATGCCTCGGATGGGGCTTACGGCTTCAAGTGTTGGTGCGAATTTGCGGCTTGTGTTGACGTTTCACCTGCCTCGTTCGGGCTTACGGTGATATGTAATGGTACTTGGGATAGCTGTGAGGTGACGGGGCCTGAAAGCCCACCTGCGATCTTTACACTTGAACAAAAAAAAAAATATATGATAAGTTTGAAAAGCTTCCCCCTGAGGGGTGACCCGAGTCTGCAATCTCTTTGTTGGCCCGTGAATCAGGGGGAATGTGGTGGTAGCATGAATTACTTTTTCCCTTTCAATCTTATCACGTCAATCGCCACGCCCCCCATCCGCAAACTCACCATAGGGGCGTATCATACATCTAAGTCCCCTTAATTATAGATTCAGACTCATGATGGGTGACCAAGATTCCCTAGCCTAGCAATCCATTTGCTAAGGGCCACTTCTAAGTTTTGCTGTGCTGTATAGGTTCGAGACCTTTATAACTCCCACGGACGAATTAGCCTGCAGACAGGTGTGTTTCTAGACCATTTCTATCGCTCTTTAAGGGTGTTTTGGTTTTAGATAAATCATGCCTGATAATTCTTTAATGGCAGTCGAGTAGAATAGTGTTTTTTTTTATATTTATTTTAAAAGAGTTCTCTGTCATCCCGAATAAGGGATGCTTGTCCTGGTCATAACTTGGGACGTAACGCCTCTGTATTCGAGAACCTTGATTCGAGGTAGCTGCCTCATGGTTCGAACGAGGTGTGTAAATTGGGGCATGATCTCCTATGGGCTTGGGACCCATGATTCCGGGTAGACATTGTGGTATTTGGTCACGGCTTGGGCAGTATGCAATTGTAAATAGTTATCGTCCGGTATGCAAGTTGGACTGAGATACATCTCAATTTTTAGACGTCCTTGTCTTGCGTTCTTATACAAGCGTCGTTTAATGGTTGTTATCAAATCGTAAACTAACCAGGGGATTTGACATATACCTATGTGCTTGTTAATATAGGAGGTTAGGTAAGAGGGGAGAGGTTCAGGTTTTCCCCTTGTTCGGACAATCCCTCGGGAGTGGATATAGCCGTAGTGAGTGGGCGAATGCTTCAATTAAGTAACTAGCGCGAGGTGGGGGGCCGAGCTCCTTAGTTAGGGAGAATAAACCGCGTTTGGTGATTCGCACCAAGTAATGCGGCGAGTGGTGGTTCTAGTCAAAGTAGGTTCACAATGACTCATAAAAATTAGTGACGATTAAGTAAAATCAATTTTGACCCAATTCATGGACGATAACTAGGGCTAGTTGACTTTGGGCCTATTTGAGATTGCTTTGGAAAAACTACTTTTTTCAAAAACACTTTTGTAAAAAATGTTGTTTCAAATAAACAGTTTATATTTGGCCAACTAGTAAAGAAGTGCTTATAATATTATTGTGAATGTTTGGCCAATGTTTAAAAAAGTGCTTTTTTTATAAAATTATCAGAAATGACACTAACAGAAGTCTTTTATAGTTGAAAAAATCACCCATAACCATTCTAAATATTTAAAATATATATTTATGATTTAAAATATTTCCTAAAAATATAAATATTTCTTAAATATTTAAAATATTTTAATATTTAAAAAATATTTTCACAATATTTTAAAAATATTTATTTTTAAAAAAAATTAAAATACTTTCAAATATTTAAAATATTTTTTAAATATTTAAAATATTTTCTAAATATCATAAATATATTATTAATAGTTAAATTTTTTTTTCATACTTAATATATTTTTAAAAATATATAAACTATTTATAAAATATATAAATTATTTTTTAAATATATTAATAAATTTTAGGGTACCTAAAATAAACTTTCTCAATTGTTTAGTTTTTTCTTCTGCTTTTGCTTAAAAAAATAAGCATAAAATTTCTTCTTCTGCTTAAAAGCAGAAAAATAGCTTTTGCTTTTAATAAAAAGCACTTTTTCTCAGTTGACAAACATCCTCAAATCTCAGAAAAGTGCTTTTTCTAGAAAAAAGCACTTTTTTCTCTAAAATAAGCAATCTCAAAAAGGCCCTTTGTCTTTAACGCTTAAAACTGGGTAGTCTCAACCAATCCACCCTATCAATTCCAGTTAATGCATCAAGGGCAAGTTAACAGAAGTTAACGTGCCCAATACTGGTGAGATATGGTTAGGCTTGATCAAACACATTTTAGTGACTATGAGCATGGCCAAACTTAATCAAATTTAGTCATACCTGACCGAGGCGAGACATGTTAAGTTGATTATCGAGCATTTTTAAGCAGAGTTGGTCGCTTTTGCCTCTCTGCATCTACGATGCAAGTGTCTATCTTTGGAAAACAAAGCACTCATGTAATTCATTAGATCATGTTAAATCAGAAATCACAGGTTATTAAACCACTATATTCAATGCAATCCACATAGGCACTTCTTGTCAAATGTTATTATGCAATTCATCTCATCTTAGCCAGTATTGAAAAAGGCTGATATAGTTTTGTCACTCCTTATAAGAGGACTTAACAATTTGCTAATTTTGATCGCTATTTATCCCCGTTCGTTTTTCCGTTAATGATGTCAAATGTTGTCTAGCTCGTTTCTGGCCATTAGGTGGTTCAAAAACACAAGCTTGTTCTATTAATGGGAAGCTTGTCTCGAACCTCTCTTTTTTCTTTTTCCTTTATTGCTTTTGTTTGTCAAATACAAGAGTGAAAACTTGTAATGACTCGCCCTCTAGCAATGCTTTGATCTATATTTGTCAGTCCTCAATAATGGGCTTCTTCCCCATGCCGAATGGGGGGATGTACTTCACCCAATCCTATCTCAAGGCGTGTTGACCCATGGGTTTGAGATGCTTGATTTCGGGTAGTTGCCCCTTTTTTTGTCTGTATTGGCAAGTAGCTATGCTTGGGATTTTCACAAAATCTCATTATAGGTTGAATTTGGTCAAACCTAGCTAACTCACTCAAGCCCGGTGAAGCCAGTCAAGGTCGGTCAATGCGGTCAACACCGGTCAAACTTGGTCAAGCCTAGTCAAACCTTGCACAAATCGGTCTACTTTGGTGAAATTCAATTGAAACCAATTCAATTTGACCAAAATCGATTTGACGCGACAAAATTGTAGGAAATCGTTAAATTTTGGTTGGCTAATTCGAATATTTATTGCGAAATTATATTTTATCTCCATTTTACCTCTTTTGCTTTTAGTTTTATTTCAGGCATGTTTCGTTAGTTTATACCCAACTTAAAAATGGGGACTTAAGTAAAATATTTTGCTAGCCAGGCAATATGAAATAGCGAAAGGGCAGCTATCAAAGATGTAAAAATATGCTAAAAAATCTGTATTTGACGGGAGACTGAAAGTGAAATATTGGGAGTATAAAACTTCAACCTTTTAGTGTGTTAGGAATCCTTAAGATTTAACTTCAATAGAAAGTTGTTAAAATTAGCAACATGTCTCAATTTTAACATTAATTAAAGTATTTAGCACCTATTTTCACTGTATTAATTATGTCGTTATAGCTTATGTCTCCTGCTTTTTATTTTGTATTTTTTGCACAAGTAAATTGGTAAGGTGTACCAGTTTGGAGTGATGTGTAGAAAAGCAAGGCAAATGCGAGGTCCCACCGTCTTTCGTTTGCTTTCCCACGTACGGTGCCAACTGTTTTGGTACAGTAGATTGAGGTTCTTAGTTAGGAAAGTCAAGTCTCAAGCTCTTTGGGAAAGGCGGCGGGACTGGCACCTGACTTGTCCTACGAGATGAGCAAACAGGTTAGAGGGACCCACGGACAGCACCCATGAGGGACCCCTCCGATGCTTAAGTCAAAGTTTATCCCAAAAAGGCGAGAATAAATAATAAACAAATAAATATAAATATAATGACATACTTAGCTCAAGTTGAGTAAAGGAGGTACAATACCTTGTACAGCTCGGGGTCAAGCTCTGGGTAAAAGAGAGAAAGAATATACCATGTAGAGAGGGAGAGTCGGGCCACCGGGGTGTCGCATGCGGTGACTTCAGGGGTGATCTTCGGCTCAAGGTGGTGGCGTTGATGTTGACATGAGCTTGGTCGAGTCCCGACATCTTGAGGCATCTCGGCTTCAGCCCTCACGGGGCGTGTTTCGGGTAGAGGGAGAGAGGAGTTCGAGAGTCCTCTTTGGGGGAGAGAGAGAGCTTTGCTTGAGGAGAGCTTCTGTATTTATAATGAAGAGAGGAAAGAAGCCGTTAAAAGTGAAGGCGGGAGAGAGAGACGAGGCGAGATGGGAGCTAGGAGAGAGAGAGAACCGTGAGATGGAGAGAGGGGTAAGGAGAGAGTGTGTTTTTGTGTGTGTAGAGAGAGAGAGGTGGAAGGAGAGAGAAAATGTAAGTGGGGAGAGAGAAAATGTGAGGAGAGAGTGTGTCATGGTGGGGAGAGAGAATGTGATGGTAGAGAGTGACATGTGAGAGGAGAGAGAAAAGTTGATGAGAGGAGAGAGAAAGTAAAGGAAGAGAGAGAGTGTGGGGTTGCTGTCGGTTTGAGTCACGGTATCGGGTAGTCGTATTTACCTGGCTGACTCTCGGGGGAGTGGGCATCTCAAGGCAAGATGCCCCTCCAGAGTCAAGGTGCATGCTTCGTCGAGGTGTTGTTGCGAGACTGTCCGGGGGCCAAAATGCTCCCTGTCGGCCTGATGCGTCTATGTCCTCACGGGTGCAGCCAGAGTTCCGGAAGTGTCCTCCGGGAGTGCTTGTCGGGGCTAGATGCACTGGCGTTAGGGTGGCCGCGTTTCCTCCATTCGGGGGCCTTCTTTTGCTTGGGTTTCGGGAGGTGCCCTGTTGGCGAGATGCGCTCCCTTCTTCTAGGTCAAAAGGGGAGTTCCGAAAGTGTTTCGAGGGTGCATCTCAGTCCGAGATGCATCCGCGTCTGGACGGGCGTGCTTCTTTCTTCTTCTACTTAGATCCCAGGATGTGTCCTATCGGCGAGATGGGCTCCTTTCTCTCAGATCGAAAGTAGAGTTCCGCAGGCGACCTCCGAGGGGGGATCTCGGCTCTAGATGCGGCCTCATCCTTGGCGGCCTCGTCCTCCGAGGGGGATCTCAGCCCTAGATGCGGCCTTGTCCCTGGCACCATGTGTCAATTGTTCGTATGCTATTTTTGGAGTTATCAGCCGATGATTTGATCATTTCTTGTCATGTTGAAAAGTATGGACCTCTTAACATTTAAAGGAGTTAATAGGGGCTTCCATTTGTTTTGCGGTCTAAAATCCGACTTCCATAAAAATCTTCTGGTAGGTATTTAGGTTAGTGAATCATGGCTTTCTCATATGGTGTGCACTCTTCACTATAAGATCAATAGCCTATCAGATTATACCCTAGCATCCCCACTAAGTGCGAATAAAGAAGTCGACAGCACATGGGCTCGAGTCATAAATAACATCTAGTCTAAATTACCCTCTTGAAAACCCGGCCTCTTTAAGTGCTGGGTGACTCACTTTGATCAAATCAGTCTTGTCTGGCCTCCCTTCTTACCTTTTCATTTCCAAAATTCTCATTAAAGTCGCAAAAAGGATTGTTCAACTTCAACGTAACTTAGTTTAGGACTCTTCTCAGTCCCGAAAGACCTTGTCTAATGGGATACCTCAAAGCTTCTAAAAGATCTAGGATGACTAGAAATATCTAACTTATCCATTATTAAATTTGTCCTCCTTTCAAATGGTGGTGGAGGTATAATGTTGAGGACTACCTTTTTGGAAGAGAGTCATCCAAGCAAAGTGTGGCATTCATTCCTCTATCAACCTTTGACCCTTCCTCTGCATAAGAATGCCAACGGGCTCTTAAAAGACATCTACTAAATTCCATCCATGGCCAAGCCAATTAGAACCATTATTACCTCAAGGTTCAGACTTAGATTAGGGTCTTGAACTAAAGTCAGATCCTGAGTTCCAAATGGATTGATCAAATTGCACACAAAGATAAATACCCTATAATATTCTCAATTTTTACCTTTAAATTTGCTGCCTAGAGCATATGAGATTTTAGGATGGGATTGTATGGAATTAGAACCTAGGTTAGGGTTGTAGACTTTTTGGTTAGGAAGAGGACCTTAGGCTTACTCATATTTGGGACCTTTCGGAGGTGGTTCTTTATCCTATGATAGATAATCTTTTGATTTGGCAACATGACCTCAAATGTGCCTTCTCAGTAAATTCCTTTAATATGACTATAATAATGCCTTTGGAAATCTTGTCTCTAAATAGGTGGTGAGGAGCCTGGTATGGTCTAGTTCCTCCAAGGATCGATAACATGGTTTGGTGGGGCCTTCTAGGAAGGTTAAACACAAAGGAGAGGTTGGTGAGAGATGTGATCCTACAGCCAAATCAGGCCCTTTGTTCCCTTTGTTCTAACCGCAGTGACAGTTGCTCGTTTCTCTCTAACTTGCAAATTCTGTTCGGAGCTTTGGACTAGTGCTATATGCACTGGTGGGACATTAACCTCATTTCCCCAAACAATATATATATAAAAAAAAAAATGATTCTAGTGGCAACATTACTTCCTTAGAGGTTAAGCCAAATAAGCTTGGCTCATGATATTTTTTTTTTTTTTGTATTTAGCACCTCGTAGGACACAAGAAATGCACTTATCTCTTAAGGCACCTCTCTGTTGTGACCGTATGCTATGGATTTATATAAATTCTAAGTCATCTCTAGGTTCAAAGCCTTGGAGGGCTAATCGATACTAGCTACATATCATTATATAGAAGACCCTTTAAGGCTAAGACATTCCTTCTGACTCGCTCGAAGGCCTCTTGCCCTCTCATGTCTTCTCCACCACAAAAAGCCTTCAAATGGGTGTTGATAGATCATCTCTGGGGAATTTAGGCCTGGTAGCTACTCATGGGGTGCTTAGAGACAATCAAATTCCTTCTTGGCCATTTTCTCTAGCCCTAATGACATGCAAGGCTTGGGTTATATTGAAGCTTTTGTAATTTGGTTTGCTTTGGATGCCTCTACTTCTTGGGGTTGGCTTCTCTATCAACAATTGATTCTTGAGTCAGATTCCTCTAATACTCTGTCTTGGATGGTCAATCCTAGCTCATGTTCGAGGAAATAAAATTTCTTGATAAACAAAGTTCTTTCTTTGAAGCTAAATTTCAGCTGTTTGTAACTTAGGCATTCCTGAAGAGAAGCAAATTACATTAAGAACTATATCACAAAGCAAGGAGTTTCAAGAGCAGATTCTCTCATTGCCTAACTTTAATCATGGTGCTCAACATACAATCTTCAGGAACCTTCTAGTTTTATACTATGCATACCTTTTTGCTTTGCTTTTTTTTTTTTCATTATATTATGTTACACCCCGATGGCACACTTTCTTTCCTCTTATTCAATTACCAAAATAATAAATAAATATGTCACATAGTCATTGGTAGTATTAATCATAAAGAAATATTAGCAATGTTTGCAAGTTCATGAACTAACACATAAAAAATTTGCTCACATAATTAACTAGTAATCTGCATATTATCCGATCATTAATTAGGTTGAAGATTGAGAGTTCCTGACTTATTTAAAGAGCCAAATTCGGATAGATTTTTTTTGGATAAATTGGGACAAAATCGCTAAACAAGCTGGCCATTCGCTAGGCGAGGCCAGAGTCCAACCGCAATAACACGGGGACCAAAAAAACAACCAATACAAAACAAGAAAACCGAAACAGAAACTCTCACTACAAAAAACAACACAACAGACTGCGAGCAAAGGACCAAAAACGACATGGAGACAAGAAACAACAGCACGCGCAACCAACACAAATAGGGATCAAAGCAAGAGGAGAAACAGAAGGCCAACACAAGAATCGAGAGTGGGACTGAAGCCGTAACCCAACACCCAAACCATATTATTGAGCAATAAGGTCTGCCACCATAGCTGGGTCGAGACCATTAAAGGTGAAGCCCACCTTTTCTCCAAGCTCTATTACGCGCTTCGCATTGAGGATCCTCTCATCATACTCTTCTTCCGTGATCTTGTTGATTCGATTTTCCTTATTCTGTTTCTTCCTCTTCCCGACTGTCTTAGTCAATTTTCCAGCATTACTTCTAGAAGACATATCCTTTAAGAATTCTTGCAACTCCCGCTTCTCTCTCTCCTTCATTTTGCGCTTGATCATTTTTCTCTCTCTTTTCGTTGTGCGAAGTTTTTCTTTTTTCCTCCCACCTAAGCTAGGCCTTTCCATGAGTGGAGCTGATACTTGCTGACTCTGTGGCAAACTAACCTCAGCTTGAGAGATATCAATTGCTATTATTGGCTCGAATCCTGGAGGAATTTCGGCCCAGATGTCGTTGACTCATTATCACTGTTGCTTCCCCGGGTATCGGTATCCGGTGTGGTTATCTGATCATGATGCTGCTGAGCTGGACCTTCTCGGTTCTCAACCCATGGCAATAGTAGAGGAGGATGTGCCACATGTTGTGAAGCACAAGGCCTGGCATGCAGGAGTGACTGTTGTAGGGCCCATCTCCCAATGATTTAGCCGTTGATGTGGATGGAGACATGTCCAGACGGCTGCCAAGCAACTCCCATCCCTTCATATTCCAACCGTGGGGTAGGAATTGTATTCTCTTCCCTAGTTATCAAGCGTTCTGATCCCAGATGCAGAGAATCTACAGCATCCATCATTCAAACAGGGAGAGATTCATCCCGTGAGTATTGCCATGTCACTATTGTGTCATGAATATCTCGATTGGTATGCGTTGCAAATAAGGCCTGCTCCCTGGCCAATCTAGCCGAAGCCGCTAAAGCAACAACTCTGGATGAATAGTCTGGAATAACCTCAGAATTACCCTCCTTGATAAGAACCAAATGTAATCCCCCAATAAACTGAACTTGGAATGTCTGATGAATGAAGGCAGTGGAGCAAGTGTCAATAAGGATCCTAGCAACATCAACACACCTCATAGCGGACGTTCTTGCATCCATCCTGACGAACTTTCCCCACAATTTTGCGATATCCGTGAAGTAATCCTTAGACCAACATTGAAGAGGCAATCCATAAACCTCAATCCACACCCTTCGCTCAATAGAACCAAGGGGCTCGCCATTGTATTTATATACATCTTTGAATTTCCTCAATAGGATCTCAAGGCGCAGCCCACTGTAGGACTCAAGAGTGTCCATTGAATCACATACCAAGATAAAGGAGGAAGTGCTTAACCCTCTAGGGGTTAACCCGTAGAGATTGTTCTCGGTGATAAACGTGAGAATATCATCAAGGCTAGCCTCCTCACACGTATGCGCAATTAGAGTCCGCTCAAGCCAAGCCTCGACGCACTTATTGGTATTTGATACTACAATTTTCGGAATGTTAACAGACGTAGACTCCTTGGCCCTCCCCTGAACCTGATTGCCTTCCGCGTTCCTAAACTGACGGGAAGCCCTAGGTTGAGGCTGGTTTCGTACAGTAGTAGTAATTGGTCTTCTGATTGGGTTAGCCCATTGAACTCTGAGTTTAGCCCCCATCACCCATCTACCATCCATGGATGTAATTGCCCGCGCCGCTTTGCCGTAGTCCGAAAATCGAAAAAAAAACCATAAGACAACCTTGACCTCAACCTTTTCTTAACAGGCACAAATGAATCGTAAATGGACTTAAATCCACGAAAAACAGCTTTAAGCCAAGAATTTGTCGTTCTTTCAGGTAATCCATCAACGAAAATAGACACCCCCATAACAGCAGTTGTACTTTTGGGGGTGGGTAAAATGAGGAGGGAGAAGATAACTGTTGGGAGAGGGAGATTGCACCTGGTGATGGCAGTGGTGGCCGTAGGTATGGGTAGGTGTGGATGACGAAGGGTGGTGGTGGAGATGGAGTTGGTGAAGTTGCCGGAGAAGAAGGGAGATGGAAATTGGTGATTGGTGGTTGAAATTGAAGGTGGGAGTAGATGGGAGCCGGCGGTGGGTGTTGAACCTTGGTGTTTGGAGGTGGGGGTTGACGGGAGGGGGCGACCGGCGCCGGTAAACAGAAACAGGTAAAGGTGGTGTCCTCTGCACAACTCACCGAATGGTCCCGAAAGTTGCACGACGCACACCGCAAGCCCTGGTTGAGCCCTGCACTTGACCTCCGGCACCTGGATGGGCCCGCACGCGCCGGTAAGAGGTGGCGGGAGACACCTGTTGGGGGTTTGAAATGGAGGAGAGAGGAGAGAGGAGAGAGCAGAGAGACTTTCTTTTCTAAACCTTCTCATATAACACAACTACTAACACACTTTTGTCAATCCACCTCTTGTTCGATCTAATCTAGCTTTGGTCTAAAACTGATTAATTCAACCCTAGTTATCTCGTTTTAGAAATTCTTATAAAGGAAAGATAATAATGTCCTTTTTTTAAGACTACATTATTATTTCATTGACAATAGGTATGATAGATTTAACTCCATTGAAATGTAACCCAAAAAAACTCAGCCTAATTCAACTCGAAAAAAGATCTGTCTATTCCATAAAGGTTTAACCCAAATCCAGATCCATCATATGGAACTTATATCCACTTAAATCCTTGACTCATTTAAATCTTAAAACAAATTATGATATTATAATATAATATTAATAATAAATATAATAATAACGATGTACTAATAGTCTAATAGTATATTAAAAGTCAATATTTGGCCGCAACACTGTCCCCTTTGTCTTTTCCATTTAATATGTGTAATAACAACAATATAGTATTAGGCAATCATTTAAAGAACCTTAATCGATAATCTTTATATATATATTTGTTACATCGTATTTTAACAAAAAGAAAATTGTAGTCCTGAATGAAACTCCAAAATATTGGCACTCAAAATTTATTAGTTTTAAAGTTTTATCCTACACTTAATATAATCTCGGACAAGATTCTAGGTCGGGTTGATGTCACCCGAATTAAAAACTCATTTATCAATATCTAAATCTAAATTCATCTTAAATTTACTTTTTACATTTAAATACATCATACATAAATTAGATTAGATAGAAATATAATAAGTTTAGGTCTAATTGTCATTCCCAATTGTGGCTAGGTACTGGAGTTGGGCGTAGTTTGACGTCAACATGCTCATAGTCAGGTACTTGAGAACTTATTTTAATATAAAGTAGTTTATGATTAACTTCAATTTGAGTTTACTTCTTTAGATTAATTTTTTGAAATAAATGTACTAAAAAAAAAGAATGAAAAGTAACCTAGGTGTTTCAAAATAAAAGGAGAGTCGGCTGATTTCACAGCTATTTTATGAACTAACTGTGATGGCGATGAGATTCGCTCACCCAGCCTATAAGAACATAGAAATGAAATGAACTCAAGAGGCCTTAAAATGAAAATCTAAGAGAAAAGTATCACACGAAATAAAGGGCCATTTTTCATTAATAATTTCTGAGATTACCAGCTATCCAAATGAATGTAAATTACACATATTTATAGCCCTAGTCAACCCCATGAGCAAAGAATAACCGTTCCCGCCACTTTTCCCTTTTTTCCAAACCGTGCTCCACTCTCTCTTGCATGTCTTGGGCGGTTACTTAGTCAGCTAGTCAACACACATGCTTTACTTATTTGGGCGCCACATTTAAACTGGCGGTTACATCCCACTTCAGCCCACTCTTCCATTTTCCCGCTCTTTTCCTTGTTTGAACCTGGTTAAAGGTCACTCCCACTTCTTTTCCTTTGGGTAACCGTCACCCATAAGTGTCACATGCTCCTTTTTACCATTCTCCAAGGTCGGGCTTCATTGGGCCTTATTGGGCCTGGGCCGGGCCAGTGCCCTGCACTGGGCTCGTGCCTATCGCTACTTGTCTACGCCCTTGGGCCAGCCCAGTGCCGTGCCCTGGGCCTTGTCATGACACTTCCTAGGTCGCGCCCTGCCTATGTCCTGACATTGTCTAGGACCGAGCCAAGTCCTTGTCAAGACACTGTCTGGGGCCGAGCCAGGGCCTTGTCACGACACTGTCTGGGGCCGAGCCAGGGCCTTGTCACGACACTGTCCTGGGCCGTGCCTGGCCCTTGTCAAGACACTGTCCTGGGCCGTGCCTGGCCCTTGTCACGAAACTGTCCTGGGCCGTGCCTGGCCCTTGTCACGACACTATCCTGGGCCGTGACACTGTCCTGGGCCGTGACACTGTCCGGGGCCGTGCCTAGCCCATGTCATGACACTGTCTTGGGTCCGCGTCCGTCTCGGTTCCCACTTTGTCCATCACTTAGGCCTAGGTCCGTGGAGGCCTAATGCACTCTTACCTGAGTGCTCACCTTGTCCACATGATGCCAATCTTTGGCGGCCCATCTAACACGGCACAGGCGCAAGGCACACACCTGTGCCCCGATCCTTGGTGTCACGGATCTTACAAACCTCCCCCACCCGATAGACCTGACATCCTCGGAAGGGTATTAAGGTACTCCGCAACTTTGTCCTCAGATTGCCACAAAGTTACGTCTCGTTCCCACGTAGCCTCCGTTAAAGGAGTGCCTTTCCAAAGAACCAAGAAGTCTCGTCTCTTGTTCCAAACACCCTGTGGTCAAGGAGTGCCATATGGCGCCTAGGTGAAGGTCCATTGTCACGCTAGCATAGCGCATCCACCCGTGCGCTTGGAGTCAGCTTTTCATGCCTCGTCCTTGCTTGTGCACCTAATGCTCCTGACCCGCGCACCTTGGTTCAGTGCCGTGCAACAAGTGCATGGCCCTCAGTCCGTTGATGCCGTGCTCAGGCTCATCCCCGTTGGGCCCGGTTCATCCTTACAAAGGCTGCGCATTGGGTATATACTTGTGCCTTATTGATGTTCGTCTCATTTTGACACAACGCATGCGTTTGCACTTAGTCATGGGTCCATCCTTAACTAGTGCGGCACAACTAACGTGTGCCCGCTTGAGCATAATTGTGCGCTTGACTAGTGGTCCTTTACGATGTCAATGCGCTGCTTCAAGCGTGCATGCCCTCCCCGGGTCATGCTTGGATCAAGGTCCGTTATGTCCCCTGTCGCAGCCAAGATATATGCGCTAACATCCCTTCAAACACTAGAGGTTTGTGCGTCAAGTGCCTATGTCGGAGCACTGATTGAGTCATGATGTGCTTAACGCCAGGCATCACCCTGTGCCCAGTATCCCAATGTCAAGGATCTTATAAACCTTCCTACCAGAAGAACTAACATTCTCGGCAGAAAGGGTAAGTACCCTAAGAACTAACTTAGGCCATCCAGTTCCTTTAGCCATTCATGGGTACCAGCAACATCTCGTTCCCATCATGCTTCGCAATAGGCCACGGTTTGCACACACCAACTAGGCTTGGCAAAATTTCTTATGCACACAAGTCCGTTAGTGTTTTGACATCGTTTCATCCAAACTAATGTCCACAAATCCTTAATGCACTCAAGTCCTTTAGTTGCTTTGAACATTGTTTAATTCATCCTTTTTAACACACATAGGTCACATTCCGTTAGTTGTACCATTCATCATTCATTCTTTTCAAGGCTCAATCTTGTTAATAGGGTGCGTTCAAGTCTCATTAGATGCCCCACATTCGATAATCCATCATGCATGTATAATTAACATATATAGGTATGGCACACAATACCATGATAAGCGATCATCAAAACAACATAAATGAAAGCCATCGAAACAAAATGAAAATTACATCCAAGAACCTCCAAAACAGCGGAGCCCAAAACAAAACATATAACCATAAAAACATGCATAAATCATAGACATAAACAGCAGCCCACGAGTCTGCCTGGATGAACAGCCACTTGCGCATCATCCGGAACCTGTTTTGTCCATCAACTTTAGTTAACTCATCCTTACATGAGATGGAGATGGCTCAAGATCCTCATCGTCATCATCGTCCTGCTGAACTACGGCACTTAAGGATTGTTTGTTAGGACAATTCCTTGCAAAGTGAGGACCATCACATATGAAACAAGCAATAGACTTAGGACCCGTTCCTTTGTTATTCCCATCATTTTTGAATGAGACTTTAATGTTGTTGGGTTTGGTGGTAGGCCCCTTCTCCTTTTTAAAGGACTTAAAGCCATGTTTCTTTCCCTTCTTAAAGTGATGTTTCTTATTAAAGTCATGTCCAACATTAAAGTCCATTAATGACTTAGCCGTAACCAAAGCAGAGGCAAGGTAATGGACCTTTTGGCGCCTCAACTCTAGTTGAGCCCATGGTTTAAGACCCGAAATAAAGTTAGGGAGTCTGTCCTCATCCGACATATCTTTAATTTCTAAAATTACGGAACTAAAAGCATTTACATACTCACGAACCGAACCACTTTGTTTGAGGTCCTTCAAGGCCTCCCGGGCCAACCAAGAAGAATTGGTTGGGAAGAATTGTTCACGAAGGTCTTTCTTCAAGGCCTCCCATGAGTCAGTTCCAGCACGACCAGCAGCACGGTCCTCTGACGCACGAGTTCTCCACCACAACTTTGCATCACCCATCAAGTGCATGGATGCCATGACAACCTTGTCTTCCTCACGGACATGGGCAACCATAAAGTATTGTTCCATGTCCCAAAGGAAGTTCTCCAAGGTTTTGGCATCACGTTCACCCCAAAAGGCTTTCAGTGTAGGAACTTTAATGTTATTCTTGTTAAGTCCAAACGTACCTGCATCAATTGTCTTACGCAGTACCAAAATTTCTTTTTGTAAACCTTCCACCATAGGAATGGAGGTCTCACAGACATGAGGTACATTTGGGGAACTACTACCCACCCCGTTAGGGTCCAATTTCCGAAATACATTAGGAGGAGTGGGGACTAGAGATGGAGTTCTTTGGGAAGCAATTAGAGATTTGATCATTTCTTTAAGGGACCCAATTTCACTAGACAAAGAATTCATGGCACCCAAGACTGTTCCCGGGGGAAGGTCGTCGACATTGTACTCGGAACCTAAGATTTCTTCAATTCGATTCAAGCGCTCGTTAGTCTTAGGACATTTTCCATGTTCTTGATGATTTTGAGTCATGGTGACCACGAATACAACAATTCAATTAACCAACGAAAAGCAGTCACACAAGGCCAAAGTCACGCAGCCCAACCAATTTTCAGTATAAGGAGGTTCAAAATTAACCCAATCCCACACAATAACCAGCACGCATAAGATCTCACACAATCCACACCCAGATCACACACGTTAGTCCAACAAGGCTTAGAACAAGCGATAGGGACAAGGTCCACCAGCCAAGTAATGCCACAATCGATACTATGACAGCCCACAAGTACCAGCCAAAGACTAAATTCGAAAATTAGACATTGACTAGAATTCTGAAATTAAAATTCGAAAACAATAGGCAAACCTGATTTTAGACTCAGCCACGAAGTCAACTACAAGCACGCAAGTTCTGGGCAGCACATACGCATGGTTTGGACAGCAAGCAAGCAGGTTCAAACGAACCTAGGCTCTGATACCACAATTGTCACAGCTATTTTATGAACTAACTGTGATGGCGATGAGATTCGCTCATTCAGCCTATAAGAACATAGAAATGAAATGAACTCAAGAGGCTTTAAAACGAAAATCTAAGAGAAAAGTATCACACGAAATAAAGGGCCATTTTTCATTAATAATTTCTGAGATTACCAGCTATCCAAATGAATGTAAATTACACATATTTATAGCCCTAGTCAACCCCATGAACAAGGAATAACCGTTTCCGCCACTTTTCCCTTTTTTCCAAACCGTGCTCCACTCTCTCTTGCATGTCTTGGGCGGTTACTTAGTCAGCTGGTCAACACACATGCTTTATTTATTTGGGCACCACATTTAAACTAGCGGTTACCTCCCACTTCAGCCCACTCTTCCATTTTCCTGCTCTTTTACCTGGTCAAAGGTCACTCCCACTTCTTTTCCTTTGGGTAACCGTCACCCATAAGTGTCACATGCTCCTTTTTGCCATTCTCCAAGGTCAGGCTTCATTGGGCCTTATTGGGCCTACTTAAGCCTGGGCCAGGCCAGTGCCCTGCACTGGGCTCGTGCCTATCGCTACTTGTCTGCGCCCTTGGGCCGGCCCAGTGCCGTGCCCTAGGCCTTGTCATGACACTTCCTAGGTCGCGCCCTGCCTATGTCCTGACATTGTCTAGGACCGAGCCAGGTCCTTGTCAAGACATTGTCTAGGATCGAGCCAGGGCCTTGTCAAGATATTGTCTGGGGCCGAGCCAGGGCCTTGTCATGACACTGTCTGGGGCCGAGCCTGGGCCTTGTCACGACACTGTCCTGGGTCGTGCCAGACCCTTGTCACGACACTGTCCTGGGCCGTGCCTGGCCCTTGTCATGACGCTGTCCTGGGCCGTGCCAGGTCCTTGTCATGACGCTGTCCTAGGCCGTGCCTGGCCCTTGTCATGGCACTGTCCTGGGTCATGCCAGGTCCTTGTCACGACACTGTCCGGGGCCGTGCCTAGCCCATGTCATGACACTGTCTTGGGTCCGCGTCCGTCTCGGTTCCCACTTTGTCCATCACTTAGGCCTAGGTCCGTGGAGGCCTAATGCACCCTTACCTGAGTGCGCACCTTGTCCACATGATGCCAATCTTTGGCGGCCCATCTGACACGGCATAGGCGCAAGGCACACACCTGTGCCCCGATCCTTGGTGTCATGGGTCTTACAGCTGGCCATCTTTCTTTAAAAAAAAAAAAAAAGAGGGACAAGTTCTACTCATACATGGATCTAAAGGGACAGTTCAAGTTTATTCCGAATAATGACCAAATTGAATAAGATTATGCGAGCTTCTGATGCAGCGCAGATAAGGAAACTAAGGAAATGGAAGTTTTGACAACCTTCCTTTAATTTCTTATTGCTAAAACAATTAAAGAAAACAAGGGAAAATTATTAGCTCAAATTCTTACAACCCGAATATAGGAGGAAATTCTAAAACATAATAAAAATCTCTGGAAAATTGAATGACTCAAAACCCTAGATTTCTTCTTCCTTAAATAGAGGAGTTAATTAGCTTATAACGAAAGACTAAAAGCTAAAGAGATACATACATAGGTAAATAAAAAAATTAAATAATATATACTAAGCTTTCCTAATTAGTGTAAAACTCTAGCTCATTCACCCAAAAGCTGCGCATCCCGCCTTCCCACCAACTACCCCATCTTGCCAAGATATGCTTGCCAAGATACCTACCAAGTCTAAAGGCGAGGCTGCATCATCCTCCCATGGTTGGAGAGAATTCGCCAACTGATCACCTGGATCGTATTTGCCTAAGTAGGGGACGAGATGCTTGACATTGAAGACGTCTAAATCGGTAAGCATTGTCCTTGTCCTTTTCAATAATCTGCAAAGGACCAATCTTTTGTGCTGTCAACTTGTTATACTCTCACGCCGGAAAGCGTTCCCCAGTCAGAATCGCCCATACTTCATCACCAACCTATAGCTGAACTGCCCGACGTTGCTTATCGCTTGCTAACTTATACTCGGTGCTAGCCTTAAGTTGCCGTGCTAGAGTTTGCTCATGTATCTCCAGAAGGTTGGAGATGAAAACCTTCACCTTATGATGAGGACAAGCAAGATCAGGCACAAGAGCAAGCTCTATTGGAGAACAAAGGACAAAGCTGTACACTACTTTGAATGGCGGAAAGCCCGTGTTCCTATTAACCGAGCTGCTGTATGTGAATTTGGCTTGGTACAACTTCTGATCCAAGTCCTTGACGTTCTCGGCCACAAGACAACGGAGTAAGTTACCTAGAGATCTACTTATTACCTCAGTTTAGCCATCCTTCTGAGGATGATAAACAGTGCTAAAGGCGAGAGAGGTGTCTGCCATCTTCCATAGCGTTTTCCAGAAGTAGTTCACAAGCTGCACGTCCTTATCCGAGAGAATACTAGCCGGCAACCTATGAAGCTTGTAAACTTCTCGGGAGTACAATTAAGCGATATGTACGTCAGCGGCTTTCTGGCAACCTATGAAGTGCGCCATCTTGGAGAATCGATTTATAACACCGAAGATCGAATCAATGCTCCCCCGTGTTTTCGGTAATCCCAGCACAAAGTCCATATTAACATTTGCCTAAGGCTAATTCGAAATCCATAATGGTAGATACAAACCCACGTTAGACATGCCGCTCTTTTATATTTGACAAATGTGAGATCTTTTGACAAACCGCTCAATCTCCTTCGCATTCAAGGCCAAAAATACGTAGTGCTCACTAGTTTGAGCATCTTGTTTCTCTCCATATGTCCTTCATTATGCTTCTCTTATATAATCTTGAGGCGTAAACTTGAATTAGGAATGCATAGTTGATTTCCCTTGAAGAAAAATTCATCACGTATCAAATACCCAAGCACTGACCCGGTATGAGCTTCTCGCCAAATCTCCTCAAAGGCGATATCGTCCCTGTACTGCTCCACCAACTTATCCAAACCGAGTATTGAAGCTCGGTTGTCAGTCACGATCAAAGTTTGCCTACTCAAGGTGTCAGCAACCTTGTTCAACGCGCCAGACTTGTGCTTGATCACAAAGTAAAAGAATTGTAGATAATTCGCCCACTTCGCATGTCGTTAAGGAAGCTTGTCTTGACTGTTGATGTATTTGAGCACAACATTAATAGAGTACAACACAAACTCCATGGCGAGATATAACTTCCAATGCCTCAAACCTCTCACCATCGCATATAACTTTGTCATAACTTGAATAGTTCAACTTACTTCCATCAAACGTTTCACTGAAGTATGCTACATGGTGCCCCTCCTAATTAAGCACCGCGCCAATACCAACTTTGGAGGCGTCAGTGTGCAAGTCGAACGTCTTCTGGAAATTTAGTAAAGCTAATACTGGTGCCATTGTCAACCTTCATTTTACCTCTTCGAAGGCACCAACCGCCTCCGGAGTCCAACTGAAGGTATTCCCTTTCATGTAATATGTGATTGGCGCCATGATAGAACTAAAACCCGGCACAAACCTTCGATAAAAAGAAGCCAAGCCATAGAACCTACATATCTCACTTATCGACTTCAGTTGTGGCCAACTCCGAAAAAGCTTCTATCTTCCTTTCATCAGCCGCTATCCCATCCTTGGAAACGACAAACCTAAGGAAAGTCAACCGATCCCTTGTGGACTCATACTTCTTCAAAGCAGCGAATAAGTGCTGCTCCCTCAAGGTATTCAACACCTCCCAAAGGTGTTCCAAGTGCTCAACTTGGTTTCGTTTGTAATCAAAATATCGTCAAAGTATATGACCACAAATCTCCTAATAAACGATCGTTGCACCTGATTCATGAAACTTATAAACGTACTAGGGGCACTGGATAACCCAAACGGCATCATAAGCCACTCGTATAATCCCCCCCAGGTCTTGAAGGCGGTCTTCCACTCATCTCCTATCGAGATGCAAATCTGATGATACCCGCTCTTCAGGTCTAACTTGCAAAACACTTGCGAGTTCTGTAGCTGATCAAGTAAGTCATCCAATCTCGAAATTGGAAATCAGTAACATACTGCAATCTTGTTGATGGCTCTGATGTCTATGCACTTCGGCCAACTACTGTCCTTCTTTGGCGTCAACATAGCAGGCACTACATGGACTCAAACCCTCCCGAATAAAGCCCTGGTGAGTAGGTCCTCAACTTGGTGCCTAAGCTCCTCATTCTCCATAGGATTCATCCGATAAGGCAGCCTATTTGGTAAGGCAACTTCCGGTTTTAGATCAATTCAGTGTTGGATGTCCCTCAAAGGTGGTGAGGTATCCGATAACTCCTTTGGAAACACGTCAACAAACTTCCTCAATCGATCGTCTTTGTCTCTCAGTATCTCCCCGTACTTCACCCGACTCTCCTTGCCAATTAACACAAACACAACAACGTTCTCGCCAACCTCCTCGGCAAGAATGGCCCTGGTTTGCAGATTTGGGTTCTCAGCTAACAACGCTCATGGCACCTCATTTTTCTTAGGCAACAAGATGATCTTTTTGCCCTTGAAGATAAAGCTATACGTTCCCGTCATGGGTGGCACCTCTAACAAATTGCCCTGGGTGCCTAAGCAATAGACACATCCATGGTAACCACATCGCACCACACTCTATCCCGGTACTTCGATCCAATAGAAAAATTAACCGGACATCGTTTGGAAACGATTACCTGGATTCCCTTCTTGAGCCAAGATAATTTGTAAGGGTGCGGATGTTCCTCCATCTTCAACCCCTACTTTTGGACTACTTCCTTGGAAATAACATTCTCACAGCTACCCGAATCAATGACTAGGCAGCACACTGTTCTGCCAATAGTGCATGTCATCTAGAAGCTAGCCATCTCCTTCTGTTTCCTTAGGCGCAAAACAAACTCGCCTAACCACAAGTTGGTGGCCCTCGTCACCTGCAATGACATCTCCGTCAATCGGTACCAGCTTGTCCTAAGTCTCCTCCGCAATTACCACGCCATTCTTAGCATGGAGACCCTTGATGTACAAACCCTTGCCAAGTTTGTCACCCTTTCGACACTCAGCGGTTTCGGTGTCCCATTTCCCCACACTTGAAACAACTGGTCCTTGAACTACCCGCCAAGTCCTGGTTACTCAGCTTGTCAGGGTTGGTGACAACGAGTTTTACTTGAACTAGGTTGGTAGGTAAGTGTACTTGTTCACGCCCACTGTCTTGGGAACTCCAATTAATGCCAGCTTGACGTTGCTTCTGTTTCTTCTCGATGTTTAAACCCTCAGGTTTGCTTCCGAGATAGAAAAGAAGGCAAACATATTTGACACCTCTTGTATCGACCCTTCCAACCAGCCAACATACCTATCCACTACCTGTTCCTCCGATTCCGCCAAGTCATTCCTGGCGACTAGGGAGTAGAATTCTGCTGTGTACTTTGCCACATACCGAGAACCCTATTGCAAGCTTTAAAGACACTGGTACATCACCTTGGCACGATTGTGGGGAAGGAAGGTGCTCCGCATGTGCTTTTTCATCTTTTTTCACGTCTCAATCTTTGCTTTTCCCCGACAAAGCCGGGAATGCTTCAGCTGTTGACATCAGGTTGCGACCCCACCCCTCAATCGAGTACCAACGAACAACACCTGTTTGTGCCAATTCCAGAACTCCTCTGGTTATCCTCCACCAACAAACTTCGAAATTTCGATCCAAAGCCCCGATTCCCACTTTCGATTCTCCAAGCAATCTGAAGCTCTGGTATTCGGCCAAGCTCTTCTCACGTTCCGCCCTGGATGTCAGCTTCCGGGAACGGATTGTGAAAACTCTCATCTATACCTTCCTCTTCGCCCCATACTAGTGGGTTTTGAGACTGAGCCGTAGGTGTTTGGTTGGGATTTGCCCCCAGTTGAACCACACACAGCTTGATTTGTCGAAATTTCTCCTCCAAATCCTCGAATATACTCTCGAACCGTTGTTGTAAATCATGCTCATAAACGTCACCAACGGCAACATACCTCCATTGCCCACGGGCTATCTTAGAAAATATTCTGAGCTTTAATACAAACAGATGTAGCGCATATAAGGTAATTAGGGAACGGAAGATTCTACAGCCTTCCCTTAAATTTTTTATTGCTAAAGTAATTATGAAAAGAAGGGAAAATTATTAATTTAAATTCTCATAACCTAAGAATAAGAGAAAACTCTAAAACATAATAAAAATCTCTAGAAAATTGAATGATTCAAAACCCTAGATTTCTTCTTCCTTAAATAGAGGAGCTAATTGACTTATAATGAAAGATTAATAGGTAAAGAGATAAATACATAAATAAATAACATAATCAACTAATCTAAACTAAGCTTTCTTAGTGTAGAACTCTAGCTCATTCACCCTCCAGTTGCGCATCCCGCCTTCCCGCCAACTGGCCTATTTCGCCAAGATGTACTCGCCAAGCTACCCGCCAAGTCTCAAGGCGAGATTGCATCATCTTCTATCTCACTTGAGATCAACCGGTTATGTGTTAACCAACCACAACTTATCAATGTCATGGTTGAATCTATATCAATTCTGATAGTTAGATTTAACTTAGGTTGGTTCAACCGTGTATCAAATACTGTAAGTGGATTCAAAGCACCAGATGAGTTCAAATATTATAAGCTATTATCGCCAGTCCTTAAATTGTCCCAATCGGACTAACGCTCCACATTTACAATGCGGTAAACAAGAACGCATGCAACATGTTTGGCCTAACTGTAAAAAAATTATTCTTTTTTTTTAAGAAGCATTACCTACGGAAGACTTTATAAAAAATGCTTTAATAAAGGTCTTTTTATATGTTTTTAGTTTTTGCTTTGAACGAGAAATACATTTTTTTTCACTTTTACTTGAAAGCACAAAAAAAAAAAGAAAAAAAATCCTTCTACTTTTATCTAAAACACTTTTCTTTCCAAACTAATTCTCAAATCATGGAAACAACATTTCTCTTAAAAAAGCCTTTTTTTTCAGGGAAAAAAAAAAACAAAAAACTTGGCTAAATGGGCCCACAGTCCATGAATCTACTTATATAAATACATTAGAAAAAGGATGATGGAAGAGCAACATATTAGACAAAACGAACAGGACACAATATTTACTAAGAATGCAAAAAGGAAATATGTTTGAAAAAAAGAACCAAGGGCAAAATGATATAGAAAAAGAAGAAAGAAGACATCAACTTCATGATATGTGACAAAAAGGATTACGTAATAATTAGGCAGGTGTAAATAACAAATCATGTTTGTTAACATTTGTTGAGTTGACTACAGTTAAACTAGTTATAAGTTGCAAAATGCAAAAATGAATTACAAACTCAAGATCTCTAAAACTAAGGCAAGGAAAAAAAAAAAAAAAAAAAAAAAAGGCAAAGAACACCAAGATTTTTAACGAGGTTCAAACCCTAACTGGCCCTAGTTCTCTGCACCCTTTTCCTATAGAGATCTTTACTATTAATAAATGACTATTACAAATTACAACTCGAATCTAACACATGCAACACTTAAGACTCAAGTTGCAAACTCATTCTTCGGGATCTAAATTATTTTATTAGATACATGTAACTCAAAAACTAATATATATGAATTTTTAAAATATATTTTATAAACTATATGAAATAATTTTTTAGTTTTTGAGTTACACGTATCTAATAAAATAATTCAAATAATAATATACAAATGCGTAAACTCATGATTTTTTGTTGAAAATATCATCTCTTCATTTAAATATGTCCCTCATTTATATTTTTCTTATTAATAGTATTATAATACCATAGTTCCTATATGAAATAGTTTAAATAATAATATACATATCATCATCTCCTCATTTAAATGTGCCCCTCATTTATATCTTCCGTATTAATAGTTCAAAAATATACCTTTTCATTTAAAATGCATATGTACTTATTGATTCAAATTATAAAATTCAAAATTAAGATAATTTAAATTAAAAAGAGATTTTATTAATTTTTTAAAATTTTTTAACATGTAAAACTTTAAAAAAACATTTGGGGTACTATTGCATGACATACGGGATGTCGTGCAACACTTCTGCACAACGTCCCGTACGTCATGCAACCACTTTACTACAGTAAAAGTTGCCAAATTGCTAAATATTTTTAAAATTATGCCAAAAAACTAATTTTTTTAAAAAAAAAGTGCCAAAAAGCAAAAAAACACTCTGTAAAATTGCAAATAGGGCAAGGGTGCAGTGGACAATACCCTTTAGTCCTCAAATTTTGAGTCTGAACTTAAGTTGAACGCGCTGCATTTCACTTAGCCTTGGTATATTAAGTGATGCATTTTAGAAGCTGTAATAATCATATTAATAGCTAATCTCATTTTAACTCATTTTATGCCTAATCTATACATTATTAGGCATGGTTTAGAACATATACTTACCAATTAGAACATAAAAATGTTTCAATCAGAAAAATAGCATGCCGTTCTTGTTCTTTTTACCAAATATGTTACCCCTTAATTTCTTTTCTTTTTTTCCAAACCTCTTATCCTTACAAATACGGTAAAAATTACATGATTATTGTTCCTTTCTAAACCATATTGTCTTTCTGTGATAAACTATGAGGCAGCTCATCATTTGGCTCATGCGTGCCCATACAAAATATACACAAGAATCCCACATCGGAAATTCATACAAGGAATACTAAGAAATATACCTTGAAAGCTACTTCACCCATTACTAATTTAGTTTTATGATAGAAGCTCCTTTGACATACACCATGCAGTTCACTCCAATGCAGTTATAATAATTATAGTTTTGGGGCTTCAAGATTCTATGTAATTAGTGCCTTTAATTGTGAACCAAAAAAAAAGGAAAAGAAACACTACGGTTTCTGAAGCCATTACAATGCGATTGTTGCTTTTAAAAAAAAAAATTATACACGTTATGAAAGCCATATGAGTTGCAAGGGTGAAGGCAGGATTCAATCACAAGTCACGAACACTACCTTTCCAACACTTTACCAACAGAGCTAGCTTGCACCTTCACATTACAATTAATTCATGGACCAAATAGTTCGCTTTTGAATAGTTGTGCATAAGATCATGATGAATAGAGTCCAAGTATACACAATCTTGTACACACCTCTCCATGTCGATGTCCACAGCCTTACCCCTACTCGTAACCTATCGATAATAACAGAGAAATGTTACCATTGCACCAAAATTCACCATTATTTAACAAATGCTCAATTCCGCAACAGAGTAGAATATGTATAGAATTCCCAATATGATGATTATACTGCCAAAAAAATTCTACAACAGTCTTCCACGCAGAGGAACCTAACATCAGTGGAATGAAAAATCGGCTCTAATTTAACCCTAGAAAGAAGGAATATGAAGGAAAGAAAGCGCAAAGAGAAATAAACTTAAGGTGAAGAGATATTTACATGCTTAGGAGTTGAAGCCAATGGAGTTGAGCTTGATAACTCGAGTATTGTAAGATCCACAAAACCCGCATTTGTGGTAAAGCCAATGGAATCGTGCTGTTCCTTTCTTGTCACAATCGTTGCAGAGTATGTCCTGGGTTATTGAAGTTCTAAAACTTTGAATTGAATTTCAAGAGAATCTATAAACCGGGTTAAGAAAGCGTATCATGTATAACTCACCTGATACCGATCTCTGTATTCTTCTGGTAGCTGCTCAGAAGCCAATAGAGCATCAAGCATGCCAAAGTATACCTACCATAAAAAAAAGAAAACATTGCAAGTGATTTTCACATTTTCTTCTGTATAAAATAAGGTCAAAACTATTGGGTTTTCTGTGTGGAGTTTGGTTATTTGTATGATGTGATGGGCCATGTCCACGGTGGGGAAAGCTAATTTCTGGGGGCTTGTTTCGGGCCCGAGCACATTTAAGGGCTTATTATGAGGCAAATCGGGTTTCTTTGTGTGGCTATTAAAAACCTATTTACGGTTCGAGAGAAAACTGTGAGAAGAAGAAAGCTTTCTATAAAGACTTCCCAAAAATAGTGCAAATCCCTGCAACTTCGTGGATGTCAGCACAATTGACCGAACCACATATATCTTGTGTTTTGTTCCAGTTTCTCGTTGCTTTTTTTGTTTGTTCTTTTGGGTTTGTTTCCATAATAAAAATGTCACAAACGACATAGCCTATTTAAGCAACTTGTTCTTCATTGGCCCAAACCTAGACAAGCTAGATCAAAGTAAAGACCATTAAGAGTCTGGTCTTGGTCCAAATTATCCAATGTTGTCTTACCAACATTATTCATTATTTTAAACTTAGATAAGGAAGAATGTCCATGAACGTCCAAATCAAGGACTTATGATAAAATCTAATACAAAACTATCCAATCTAGTATGAGATCAAATAACCTGTCAAAAGCCTAACGTGCTATAGTGAGAGCATGAAAGAGAATAGAGATAGAGAAAATACTGTGCTTAATCATTAACTAAGAAAAAACCCAAAATATGATATATATATATATATATATACACACACACACACACATAAGAGCCAATAGAAAGTGCAGGAAAGAATAAAAATGCTAACTATTTAACAGAAAGAAAAGAAATAAAATATCTAAGGATATTTACAAAATATATGAAAATGTAAAATATCTAAGGAAAATACTAGAGTGCTAATATACCCCCCTCAAGTTGGGGCAAAGATACCTAAAGGACCCAACTTGCAAAGGAATGTCCAAAAAGAAGTAGGAGGTAAAGACGTGGTAAGTACATTTGCAAGTTGGTGGTGAGAAGCAAGAGGGAGGACCTTCAGAACACCAGCCTGGACCTTTTCATGCACAAAGTGGCAATCAAGCTCAATGTGTTTAGCACGTTCATGGAACACAGGATTGTGAGTGATATACACGGTAACTTGGTTGTCACAAAACAGAAGAGTTGACTGGTGATGAGGGATACCAAGATCAAATAACAACCACAGCAGCCAGACAACCTCACAGGTAGCAACAGCAAGGCTCCTGTACTCAGCTTTAGCAGAAGAATGAGAGACAGTAGGCTGCTATTTGGACTCCCAGGAGACCAGGGACTCACTCTAAAAAATGCAATAGCCTGTAATAGAGCATCGGTATCAGGACAAGAACCCAATTAGCATCAACAAAAGCCTTCATGTGAAGGGAAGAAGAGGCAGAATAGAATAAGCCCTGTCCTAGAGAAGCTTTGATATAACGTAAGACAGGAACAGCAACATAAAGATGAGGCTGGTGAGAGGCTAATCTGGAATCTTTTTATAAAAGAGCTCATATAGGGTTCTTTTATTTAGTAAACAAGAGCGTAAATTGTTTATGATGTATATGGCGGTGAGCACATGCTCACTCCAAAATGATAAATGGGCATTGGGCTGAAAATGAAGAGCACGAGCAACACTGAGGATGTGTCAGTGTTGGTACTTCCATTCAACCGCATAATTCTACTCAAGTCTCCCAACATTTGACAGTTGATGAATTATGCCAAGGCTTTGGAAGAACTAAGTGAGCCGGAACTCCTTTCCATTGTCACTACGCAAGGTTTTAATTGGAACCTGGAATTGGGTCATGACAAGGCTATGGAATGCAGGTATCAAACGAGCTACTTCAAATTTGACTATCATCATATAAATCCAGGTAGTTCTAGTACAATCATGCACTATAGTAAAAAAAAAAATATCTATGTCCAAAAATAGATTCAACATGGAATGGACCCCATATATCACAATGTATGATATCAAAAGGATTTGGGGAAAGATTATTATTACATACATATGGTAATCGTTTCTATTTAGCAATGGCACATACAAGACAAGGTGCATCAGACACATTATTCATTACATCAGAAATGAAACGCAGTAAAGCTTGCATCCTTCCCCCAGAAGGATGCCCAAGACGCAAGTGCCATAGACTGGGAACAAGAATAGGACTAAAATCAGCGGGTCCAATAGGTCAAGATACATCACAAGCTGTTGCTATGCCACTCTCTAGCAGCAAAAGATAGAGATCAAAACATCTCTTAGCCACTCCAATCGTAATCGACTGGGTGTAGTCTTGTATCACACAAGAATCAGCCGTGAAAGAACAAGTCAGATTCTGTGAGTTACACAACTAACCAGCAGAAAACAAATTGTATTTGAATTGAGGAAGAAAAAGGACCTGAGTCACGTAGAAATTTGAAGCAAGCTTGATTATGCCTTTGTAACAGATGTGGAGTTGCCATTAGGTAGGGCGACTTGGCCTTCCATGGTATGGGTGATTTTGTCAAAAAAGAATGATGTTCCCACACTTATGATTTTTTGGTAACGAGGGGCTGGGTTGCCCTAGTTAACCTCAGCCCATGAGAAAGCCCACAATCCCCATGAGCAGGTCAGTCATAAGTACATCCTCAGCGAGAATCGAACTCTTGACCCCTAGGCGATGACCGCATGGGTAGGAGATGCCACCAACTCAGACGCCCTCATGATGGGCCCCACACTTATGATGGGAAGCATAGAATCAATTATCTAACAATTCTTAAACTTGTCATGATTGGAGGTAGAAGAAGCAAGGGAATGAAAAGAAGTGAGAGCCCTTATACCTGACAGGGACATTGTTAAACCAGAAGCACTACCAGCATAAGCTGATACAACCTCCTTGCTGACGTTCTTATGGATGAACAGGCTATATGTCCACTTAACAGTGTCAACAACTGCTGGCATTGCTCCAGAATAATAGATAACATAGCCCTCTCCTTTGAATCTTTCACACTGGAGACTGTAGATCTTGAAATGCTGTTTCCTTAGGCTTATACCCTGAAGGATACCCACGCAACTTATAGTACTCGGGCATGCACATAGGGCGATCTTTCTTATAGTACTCGGGCTACATTTTTCCTTTCAGTCTTCAGAAGCATGGTCACATTCTCACCAGAAACAATCAGTCGAGTTTTAGGAACACTAATCGCGTTTTGCTTCTCCTGTTGAGTAATTTTTGAGAACACCACATTGATGGATGGCAAAGGTTCCATTAGAAGTATTTAATCCCTCACAGGGGTGTAGTTCTCATTCAAACCCATCAGAAAAGCCATGATGTGATCTTCCTGCCTTGTTTCTTGCATAACTTGAATGCAACGACATCCTTTTACACCACAAGAACAGGAACGAATAGTCTTATATCCAATGAACTCGTCCCAAAGAGTTTTCAACTTCGCAAAATATGCAGTAACTATCGTTGAGCCTTGCTTCAGCTCCGAGATAGCTTGTTTGACTTGGAAGACTCTTGGTTTGCTCTTTTAAGAGTATCCGTCTCTTATGTCTGCCCACATCTCAGCTGCCGTGCATGCACTGTTCACACTAGTACCAATGTCTGCCAAAACTGAGTTTGTTGTCCACAAAGTGATCATTGAATCACATTGATGCCACTTCTCATACAGTGGATCGCCTTCTTCAGGCACCTCGATTGTACCAGAAATAAAACCTCATTTGTTCTTTGATCAAAAAGCTCTCCTCATCGATCTTGTCTAGGTATTGTAGTTCTCTGGACTAGTCAATGGTCAGGTGACCAAAACCATGCCTGCACCATCGCTAATGCTAAGAAGTAAGGCGAATCATAAGGATCCTTAAGATGAAGGTATTGCATGTTAGAGGATTCCTTCTTTCCGGCTTTATTGTACCTTTCTGCACCTCCAATGTTGTTCAAAATGTTTTCAAAATTTGAATTCGCCATGGAAATTCGAGAACGAAACAACAGAAAAAAAGAAAGAAAGAAAAGGAAGTGTGTAGAAGAAGAAGCAGTAGAGAGAGAAGGAAAAAGCAATGAAAAAGGAGAGATGATGACCTAGAAGGATTGAGCAGCGGAATGCAGCTAGTGCTCTAATACCATGTCAGAAGCCTAGCATGCTACAGTGAGAGCACGAAAGAGATTAGAGAGAGAAAAACATATTGTGCTTGATCATTAACTGAGAAAAAAAACCAAAATAGGGTATATATAAATAGGAGCCAAAAGAAAGCACGGGAAAGAACAAAAATGCTAACTACTTAACTGAAAGATAAGAAATAAAATATCTATGGATATTTACAAAATATATGAAAATGTAAAATATCTAAGGAAAATACTAGAGTGCTAATATAACTTGATATTGGACAGGTATTTGAACCCCCATAACAGATATAAATACGTCAATGAGACAAAGATGTCGCCAAGTAAAAAACATCAACTCTGTAGGATGAGTCTTCTAAGCTACTACAAATAATAGATCTAATATTCCTGTGCTTTGTGACACAACCCCAACCAAAAGAATAGAAGAATGATAAGCGGATAGACTAGCACAGTCCCTCCAGGTGCTACAAATAAGAAAATGTGTTAGTTCGGAGGTATGACACAAATCAAAATCGTTTTACGGATGATGAAAATCCCTGCAATAGTGTATAAGCAAATATACTTGTTAAAACTTTTTTCAAATAAGAACCTACATGTAGAATTTGAAGAAATTAAAAAGATTTCTTACCGCCATATCCCCAAGAGATTTGCTACAAAGGGGACAAATGTAGTTGCTGCAAGTGTAAGCCTGAAATGACAGCAAAAGTGGAAATTAACGCTCCGTTTGGTTAACCAAAATCATTTTCAATCCTGATCCTATAATTTCTCTATGTGAGTCATTAGCAACAACAAGCTAAGAAGAAAATGTTATGCCATAGAGAAAAAAATGACATCCTCTCTGGGGGGGGGGGAGGAATGGGAATCAAATTATCCTTCATGAAAGGAAGACCTTTTGCATTTGAATTTTACATTATTAGGCACACATAGACTTCAAATGGACCTAGCATGGGCCCTGTGCAATTTATATAATTAAATTAATTTAAATTGGAAAAAAAAAATCATTTGTAGTTAAAAATCTTTGCGTTCAAACATTTTCAAGAAGGAAGTGGTTTTACCTCCAACCAAAAGGAGCCTAAGACATTTAAAATAAAGAGAAAAAAAACCTAGTTCAAGCCATTCTTGAGTCTTTACCTAACAACATCAATTTTTTAATAGTTAGTTCCTTAACATAGTATTTAAGTCTCTGTTCCCCATAAGTCTTGAGTTGAAATTCCAATGGCCCCTCTAAAATTGATATAAATATCGCACAAGGCAGAAAGTGGGCACATACATTATGCACACTTCAAACCCATTTGGCATTTGTGTGCATCCGAGTACAAAGTCATTCAAAAGCCTTCATTAATAGCTTAACCTTTTAAAATAATTGGCTCCTAAATAAGAAAATAACAAAAAGGATACTACAAGAGAGAAAATAGAAAAGGAAATCAAACAAAAACCTGGAAGCAAGCTGAGTGCATGAAATGACCACAGGGTAGAGCTCTGACAGATGCACTGGATGTGAAGAGAAAATCATAGCAGATGGGGCAGTTTGTTTCTAGACCCTTCTCCCGACACTTATGGTCGGCTAACTTCACATTCAGGCAACAGTTGCACGTCATGCAATGAAAGAAATCCGAACCAAGTCCCTTTCCAACGCGACACAAATTGCAGAATGGACAGTGATAGATAGTCCTATAGAGAGAATATATGAAAGTCCAAAAGTTAGTTCTCTTTCATTGCACTGAACTTGCAAGCTCAATGGTTACCCTTTGCTTTGACGGTATTATGGCAATGATTTCTAATAATACCGCAACTAACTAACGATGAAACCTTATTCGAAAAGCCATTTCATACAATATGCATCGGAAAATAAAGACAACAAAGACAGCTACACTGAAAAATTAAGCGTACAGAACAAACTGATCAAGGTAAGCCATTTGTGTTCAAGGATAAGCAGAAGGCTTAAAGTACGTAAAAGAAAAATAATATCCGCAGAACGCTCATGAGTTGTGATGACTACACTTCCTTTTGTAACATTTTGTTTGCCACTTCCGTAACATAATGAAAGTCAGATCCACCAAGAGCACCATGATTTTCTTGTATTTAAATAACTGTTGGATGGCATGGAGGCTTATGCAACTTCATTTTGATATGTATATGATAGTTATTATACATCTAAATCACCTTTCTTTTTTATGTCTTTAGCATTTAGTTTCCTAAAGTAATATTCATGTACAATATATCTATTAATTAACCAAAGAGGGCACCAACACGCCGTCACTGGATCCCATTAGAACTCTGAAGTTAAGCGTGCTTGGCCGAGAGTAGTACCAGGATGGGTGACCTCCTGGGAAGTCCTCACCCTCAGGTTGGGGGCACTGGGAAACAGCCTCTCTTCAGGTTAACACCCTGAAGGGGGAAGGCTGCGTACATCCGCCCCCCCCGACCCTGTGTAGGCGGGAGCCCTTGAGGCACTGGGTATGTTCCATGTTCCTTAATATATCTATTAATTATAACTAATGAAACTAAGAAAATACAATACGAAAATTAAAAGCACATTTTGATACTCAGAAAATGATCATATGTGATATAAATCATCAGCAATGAAAGTATTTTATCAAATATTACCTAGTACTAGGGCTAAGTGTCCTAGGAAAAAATCGTCCATGACATCCGTTAAACATTAGCAATAACATTTGCTACGCCCCACTTCTAAAACAATGCAACAGTTACGCGCAATTGCAAACTAAAATTTTCCATGACAGCCAAATTACTTAAGGAGAACACCTTTTACACCCATAAGAAATTTATCTTCCAACAAAGGAGACGGGAAGTCAATCTTATGTTGCACTACTACCCCAAGTCCCGGAATCAAATAATTAACATCCATTACATGGATGTTACTGTAATGAATATAGCCTAGCTGTTCCGTTACGAGCACTCCATGACCCATAATGTTACATCCACTAAACCCCTGTTTTTGCAACAAATCAGTAGACTCTGAAAGCATGTTATTTTTCCATGACATTTGAAAGGATAAATTTTAATTGGACTGGATGAGGAAACACGAAATTTGAACTTTCCACCAATTTCAGGTTCTTTTTTCTTCTAGAAATGAGCTCAGGAACTCATAATTTGTCTCCAGAACATTTATATTTATGGTTCTTTGATATAAGCTCAAAATCTCAACATTTAGTAACCATTTCAGAGATCAAGATTATGGGTGTAAACGAACCAAGTCAAGCCTAATAGCCCCTTCTTCAAAATTGAGCTCTATAAGCCTTGTTGAGTTTGAATTTGATTTGTGCTCTTATCGAGCTTTCGAACCTTTGATCGAGCTTGTGTTCAAGACTTTGCTCAATTCGGCTCGTTAACCTAATCAAGCCAATTTGAGCTCATTATGGAGCCAAGACGAGCTTGTTATCGAGCCAAATTGAGCTGGTAATCAAGGTAAGCCTACCATCAAGTTGAGATCGCTGTCTAGCCGAGCTACTCGAGTTACTATCAACCCATTAATGAACCACTTTCGAGCTAATATCGACTTCTAAAGAGCCCTTATTGAGCAATTAACAATTCATTATCAAATTGTTCACGAAATTAACAAGCGAGCACCCACTTGTTCGAATTGGGCTTGTTAAGCTTATTGCGTCTAGTCAAACTCAGCTGAATAAGCTATCAAGCACCCCCAAAACAAACATGAATGAGACTTAATCAATTTCGGACATGAGTAGGTCATCGAACAAATGATTCATTTACACCCCTGATCAAGATCTATGAAATATTACAATTTTGCCATCTCAGCGTTGAACTCCGCAGGTTTCCACTCTTTTAGTAACCTCCCATAACTATGAAAGCCAAAAGTCATATATCGTCAATGAATTTGCATATCCAAGAAATGAATCCTACCTCTCATCATCAAAAAACTTGCAGATGCTGCAATAGTACTTGGCCATAGAGAGTCCACTGCATGAAGGTGTCGTGCAAACTGGACCAACGGGTTGTACTTTCAGGCAACGCATACACATCATTTCAGTTGTTGCTTTCCTGTATATGAATAAGAACACATGTTGGCGGTATCGATATCCTGCAAAGATGAATAAAAGTGTAATGGATGTGCAACTTACCTATCCATGGAATGATCACTAACTTTATCATGGCAGAACCTGCATGGAAATAACTTGCCACAGCAAGAGGCGCGCAGTTTACAGTTTCTTTTGTAGTGCTCACAACCAAAGACATTTTTCCCAGGATCACGATATGATGAGGAGCATCCCATAGGATCTTCTCCAGAAGAAGATTCACCCGGTCCTCCTTGAGGAGATTTCTGCTGAGCAGCTATCCAACGACTGACACAAAAATGTTTTAACAGATTAGAAAATTAAAATAGAAGATAAGAAGTTCAAGATAGAACTAGGTAAGAGAAGTAACCTGGTCATCAAATTTTGAATAAGGTATGCCTTTCTTCTGGGGTCGAGGCTTGAATCACGAGAAACCTTTCTAATCTCAGACTCGAGTTCATTTTGATTCATTCTGAATATATCTTTCCAACCAGGCTTGAAAGTTTGATCACCAAGTTCTATACTTGCATGGAAATCAATTCCTAATGCATCAAAAAAGAAATATACAATGTGAATGATGATAACAACATTTTTTATGAGACCAGAGGACAACAGATTTTGGGAACCGGAGCTTAACAATTGAGGATGTCTATTTCAACAGCTAAAGACAAAATACCCAACAAATCTAAAACAAATCCCAAACCTTGTGTAGCACCAGTCTCTAACGTTGAAAACTGTTGGGATACAGGGGCTCTTTCCCACCATTCGTTGAGCCACTCAGTGAACATTGTGTTCTTGGTTGCCTGCTTCCAGGTGTCCATCATCTTGTTCTGCTCATCCAGCGTAAGCACTGAAGTAACCCATGGCAACATGGATTGAAGCACTTCTGCTCCTGTAGTACCAATTATGCGACCAACAATTTTATCCTGCTCCTCCACTGAGAAGTGTTTGTCGAACAAAGGCCAAAGCTCTAGCTCTTCGCGAAAGACATGCTGATCAAGCATTACTCTTATGGATTTGCACATGCCCTGGAGCTTCGCAGCAAGCTCGTGGTACTTCTTCAAGTCATCAACATATCCAGAAGCATCAGATTTTCCTTCGGATGAATCGCCAAGGAGTCTAGATCTCTCCAATGCTCTATGAAGTTCTGTAAGCTCAGAAAGAGCAGATGATATGTCTACAAAAAGTTTCTCCTCTTGCTTGTGGTCAAGAGTGTAAGAGTGGCTAACATTATGCAGTGTTTCTTTAGATTCTAATGCTGGGAAGACTACGTCATCTTCAGCATTACTATGAGCCCTGTATAATCCCCACAGTAGACGAAATCTACCACAGAATTGTCTAAGGAATGTCTCATCACACCCATCCAACTTTCCAGATTCAACATCCAAATACTCCAAGTCTTTGCGAATAGCCTTATGAAATTTAAATATAGTATCTATAGGTCTTGTTGCACATCCAACATCTGAACTGCTTATCTCTGTCTCCAAGTTGAAAAGGCTTGAGTTGAGGGAAGGAGCAGTCGGACTAAACGACATGGAACGGAAAGATTTTGCAGCAGCGAGAGAACTTCCTGCCAGATTACCAGTGTCAACACCTAAACCAGGGACACGGCAGGATTGAGTACCACATGATAACCTCTGGACATTACTGATCCCTGTTGATTCACATTCATTGGTGTTTCCTCCTAGCATGTTTCCACACTTAATAGGGCTTGCCACAATATTTTCATGATCTGATCCAGCTTTGTCCTCAGGAGGTAAAATAGGGGAGCACCCATAAAGTGATCGAGCCATATCTTCTCGAGTTTCATCCAACAGTTTTGCTGGACAGAAACCAATAGCGGTTGAAGGTAAGCATATATCATTGGGACAACCTTTGCAGGCCCAACCAGAGAAAAGTGTAACAAGTGTGGTATCTGAATCTGGTGCTGCACGGTAGTAACATCCATTTGTTAATCCAGATAAAGGGAAAGCACGAGGCTAAAGGTAACTATTATTTGACAACGACAAATTCACTTGTACCTATAATAGTACATCGGGAAAGGTTAAATTAGCTATTAAATAGTCACCTGCCAAGTGCATGTTTTGAAGAAAAGACTTTGCTTCTTCTACACTAAGGGATCCCACCAACCATGGCAAGACACGTTCTATCAACCTCAAAGGCATCACACACAAGCTCTGATACAGAAGTTCCCGCTGTCTCTGAGGACTAAACAGTTTCCGGGCAGGTGGGAGAACCTGGATTGGAGGTCAAGGAATATATAACAATAAACACTGAAGCCATTTTGGAAATCTTGGTAAGCAAACAAAACAGATTCAAGTATTTTCCAAACTGTTACTTATGAGCACGACTATAACTCACTATTATAGTTATAGTTACCACAGCTATATGTCACCCACCGCCTTAGTTTGTAGGATTTTTAGTACTTTTTATACTATGTATTTTGTGTATGTAATACTTGTATTTAATTTACTTGTAATTTGCAATTTCCTACGTGTAATTAAGCAAAATCCACGTGTGTAATTACTTGGATGTGTGACGTGGCACTTAGGGAGGTTAAGGTAGTTTTAGGCGGTTGGATAAGGTGGTTATATTTCCTGATTTTTAGGCGTGTAATTCGGCTAGATTTTAGGAGAGGATGTATTTGGTTGTTTATGCCTTTCACGTACATTGTACCGGTTTCCTTTTAAGTGCAATATAAATAGGCGCCAAGCACCAATGAAAAGGGTAATTTTTCCTTTACCCACAAACGTTGTGTACGTATGTTTATGTGTTCTTCATATTGTTATTTATACTTTGATCTTCCATAAAATACCGTGTGAGAGTGTGAGTGTAATTCAATCATCTTTTATTCCATTATTCACTTTCCAATCGAAATACTAAACAAACGAGACTTAGGGACTTTGGGTAGATTCCTTACCGTTGCAAGGAGATTTGGACGCTTGACTCAATTAGGGACTTTTTAGAGTGACATTGAGTGGCATCACCGGACTTGGACTTAGGAATTTAGTCATCCCGTGACAAACGTGGTATCAGAGCAAAGTTTAGTACTATGGCCGGAAGTGTAGTGAATGAAGAGGTTAATGCAAGCACTTCGCTCATTGGAGAAGAACCACCAAGGGGTAGACCCGAGACTCGCACCAAGAAATCTAAGACCAAGGATCCCTCCGTTAATAGGGAGCCCGTGGCCTTGGACACAAGGGTGTCTCGGTTAGAGGTTGTTGTTGGGGAAATTCATGAACACCTTGACAGCGTTGAAGAAGTGAGGGAGGCCGTGGTCACGCTTGAAAGCCAAACCCTCACGGCTTTGAACAAGGTTAAGGCTATAATCGATGGGGAATTACAAAAATTGTCTTCTGCCGTGTTAGGGTTGAGACAAGATTTGGAATTAGTGAAGACCGAGTGTGCTCTCCTCAAAGGGGCATACGCGGGTGGACTAGGCACGGGGTCTGCGTCCCGTGTCAGGATCCCGGAACCACCAAGGTTTGGGGGCAGGCGCAATGCGAAAGAGGTTGACGGCTTTCTTTGGGGATTAGAAAGGTACTTCGAAGCATTACGTTTAGGGGATGATGCTTCCAAAATCAACACGGCTACTCTTTATTTTGAGGGGGACGCCGCGTTATGGTGGAGGATTCGCCATGGGGACATTGCTATGGGGCAATGTACTATGGACACTTGGGATGAGTTTGTCAGAGAATTCAAGAGACAATTCTTCCCGGAGAACGCAGGTGAGTTGGCCATGAAAGGCTTCGTAACTTGAAGCATTCAGGGTCGGTGAAGGACTATATTGCTGAGTATCAGTCTCTCATGTTGGAGATTCCGGAGATGACAGAGGCTAACCGCCTCTTCTATTTCATGGATGGCCTTCAAACTTGGGCCGAAGTGGAATTGAAGAGACGAGGAGTTCAGGACTTGACGAGTGCCATTGCTGAGGCCGAGAGTCTGGTAGAGTACAAGAGGGACTCTACTAAGAAGAAAGAAGTCAAGGGTGGGAAGGGGAAAGGTGGGGGAGACCGCCCTCACAAACCTCCGACTCACAAGGACAAGGGCAAGCAACATGAGGGGAAACAGGACCAAGGAAAACGCAGGGACTGCTTCTTGTGTGGTGGGCCTCATTATGTTCGTGAGCGCCCACAACGCAAGGCTCTCAACGCACTTGTGACAACACCTGAACCGGAACCGGAGGACACCAACATCGGCGCTATGCGCACCCTGGGAGCCATGTCCCGAGGGGCGCGCACTGGGTCGGGCCGAGGCGCGCACGCTAGGCATAGTGGACCAAGACTGGGCATGCCAGGACCGAGACAGGGGTGTCATTGACACAGATGCTGGAGCAGGGTCGTGGACAGAAGCGCCCGGCTGGGCATCCTCTAAGGACTGAGGCGCAGACACGCGCGGAGGCCCTAGGGGTTGTCAGGGCCGTGGGAACTGAGGCACGCGACAGTGGAGATCCACATAGAGGACTGATGTTCGTTAGTGCCCATGTCAATGGCGTGGAAACGAAGGCCTTGGTTGATACAGGGGCTTCTCATAACTTTGTCTCCATGGAGGAGGCAGCACGGCTCAAGTTGAGCCTTGACAAGGGGGTGGGTTGGTTGAAGACCGTGAATGCTTCAACCCAACCTATCCATGGAGTAGCTAGGAACGTGCGCATCCAGTTGGGGAATTGGTGCTGCACGGTGGAGTTAACAGTGGTGCCCTTAGATGATTTTAGGTTCGTCTTGGGGATGGATTTCCTTGATGGGGTCAAAACCTTTTCCTTTACAAAAGATAACCAAATGGTCATAACACATGGGGCGAGAGTCTTTGGGGTGCCTTTACTACGGGGCAGAGTGGGGGCTAGACTCCTTTCCGCCATGCAAGTTAGGAGGGGGATTAGGAAAAAGAGGGAGACCTTCATTGCCACACTAGTTGGGGGTGAGGGAGAGGCTTCTTCAAACATACCTGGGGAAATACAAGAGGTCCTAGAAACCTTCAAAGATGTCATGCCACCCGAGTTACCCAAACATCTACCACCTAGGAGGGGAGTAGATCATAGGATTGAGTTGGAGCATGGGGCAAGGTCGCCCGCCATGGGGCCTTATCGCATGGCTCCTCTAGAATTGGAAGAGTTGAGGAGGCAATTGGGGGATCTTCTTGACTCAGGGTACGTTAGGCCTTCCAAGGCTCCTTATGGTGCGCCCGTTTTGTTCCAAAAGAAACAAGACGGTTCTCTTCGAATGTGCATTGATTATAGAGCCTTGAACAAGGTCACTGTGAAGAATAAGTATCCTATCCCGCTTGTGGCCGATTTGTTTGATCGGTTGGGTAAGGCCCGGATCTTTTCTAAGTTGCATTTGAGGTCGGGTTATTGGCAGGTCAGGATAGCGCAGGGGCACGAGCCCAAGACAACTTGTGTGACACGGTATGGGTCATATGAGTTTCTTGTCATGCCTTTTGGTTTGACAAATGCGCCCGCAACATTTTGTACTTTGATGAATGAGATTTTCAAGCCGTTTTTGGACAAATTTGTTGTGGTTTACCTTGATGACATAGTTTTGTATAGCGAGTCATTGGGGGAGCATGTGGCGCACTTGGTCCAGGTTTTTCAGGTTTTGAGGGAAAACCAGTTGTACGTGAAACGGGAGAAGTGCTCCTTTGCTCAGGAGGAAGTTCAGTTCCTTGGCCACCGTATAGGCCATGGAAAGATTAGCAAGGACAACGCTAAGGTTCGTGCTATTGAAGAATGGAGTGCGCCCACGGATGTTAGTGCACTAAGGTCATTTTTAGGCCTAGTGAACTACTACCGTAGGTTCATTCAAGGGTATTCGGCTAGGGCTACGCCCCTAACCAATTTGCTTAGAAAGAAGGTGCCGTGGCATTGGGATGATGCTTGTCACAATGCCTTTATGGATCTCAAGAGGGCCGTCATGGAGGAGCCGGTCCTTTGTCTACCTGATTTTGCTTTGCCGTTTGAAGTTCATACCGATGCTTCGGATTATGCAATAGGAGGGGTTTTGATGCAACAAGGACACCCCGTGGCATTCGAGTCCAGAAAACTCAATGACACGGAACGCCGTTATGCCGTTCATGACAAGGAAATGACCGCCATAATTCATTGTCTAAGAATTTGGCGTCACTACTTGTTGGGACCGATAATGTGGCTACGAGTTACTTTCAAAATCAGAAGAAACTCAGTCCGAAACAAGCCCGGTGGCAGGACTTCCTGGCGGAGTTCGATTATGTCATGGAATACAAACCGGGTAAGGTGAACGTAGTGGCAGACGCGCTGAGTCGCAGGCATGGGTTGGCTGCTGTCAGTGCCGTCCAGGGCACGGTCCTGGACAAGATCAGGGAGGGTATGACATGGGACCCTTGGGGTCAGACGATGTCAGGACTTGTGGCACAGGGTCAGACACGCAGGTTTTGGCTTGACAATGGGCTGTTGTTCACAGTGGGCCGCCGGGTGTATGTGCCTAGGTGGGCCAACTTGAGGCGTGACATACTCAAGGAATGTCATGACACGCCTTGGGCTGGGCACCCGAGGATCGAGAGGACAACGGCGCTTTTGGAGGAAAACTTTTATTGGCCTAGGATGAGGGACGACGTAGAGGTGTTTGTCAAGACATGTCTTGTTTGCCAACAGGACAAGGCTGAGTTGAAGACACCGGCTGGGTTGCTTGAGCCTCTGCCCGTACCTACCCGTCCGTGGGAGAGCATATCCATGGACTTCATCTCTGCTTTGCCAAACTCCGAAGGTATGGGTTCTATTATGGTTGTAGTAGATCGTTTGACAAAGTATGGGACGTTCATTGCAGCCACCAAGGATTGCAATGCCGTTGAGGCCGCCCGCTTGTTTTTCAAGTATGTGGTCAAATATTGGGGTTTGCCTAGGAGTATCATTAGTGATAGGGACCCTAGGTTTACGGGTAAATTTTGGAGTGAGCTTTTCAAATTAATGGGCTCAAACCTCCATTATTCCACGAGCTTTCATCCTCAAACAGATGGGCAAACCGAGAGAGTGAATGCCTTAGTGGAGTTGTACTTGAGGCACTACGTGAGTGCCAACCAAAGGGACTGGGCACGGTTGCTTGACATTGCCCAGTTTTCCTTCAACCTGCAGCGCAGCGAGAGCACGGGGCACAGCCCGTTTGAACTAGCCACGGGTCAGCAGCCTTTGACACCACAGGCAGTGACATCCGGGTATACGGGGGCCAGCCCTGTTGCGTTTCAGACAGTGAGGGACTGGCAGGAGAGGCTTGAGATGGCCAAGGCCTACCTAAGCCGGGCCCAGCGCAAGATGAAGAAATGGGCCGACACTAAGCGGAGACACTTAGAGTTTAGGATTGGGGACATGGTCATGGTGAAGTTGTTGCCTCAACAATTCAAAGTGTTTCGTAAGGTGCACAAGGGGCTTGTGCGCAGGTATGAAGGCCCTTTTCCTATTATTGCTAAGGTAGGGAAAGTGTTATAGGGTGGAGCTGCCACCCAAGTTGAAGATTCATCCGGTCTTTCACGTGAGCTACTTGAAGCCATATAATCAAGACTCGGAAGAGCCGGATCGGGGCGTGACACAGCGCGCCCCTACGGCTGTGACAGTGTCCTATGCCAGGGGCCTGGAACAGATTCTGGCCGACCGAACCGTGAGGCGCAGGGGTGTGCCTCGGTACACGGAGTACCTCATCCATTGGAAGGGACAACCAGTAGCGGAAGCGAGCTGGGAGAAAGAGGATGATTTGTGGCAGTATCAGAAGGAGATTGAAGCCTTCAAGTCTGCATCACATTGACGAGGGCGTCAATGGCTTTGGTGGGGGAGAGTGTCACCGACCGCCTTAGTTTGTAGGATTTTTAGTACTTTTTATACTATGTATTTTGTGTATGTAATACTTGTATTTAATTTACTTGTAATTTGCAATTTCCTACGTGTAATTAAGCAAAATCCACGTGTGTAATTACTTGGATGTGTGACGTGGCACTTAGGGAGGTTAAGGTAGTTTTAGGCGGTTGGATAAGGTGGTTATATTTCCTGATTTTTAGGCGTGTAATTCAGCTAGATTTTAGGAGAGGATGTATTTGGTTGTTTATGCCTTTCATGTACATTGTACCGTTTTCCTTTTAAGTGCAATATAAATAGGTGCCAAGCACCAATGAAAAGGGTAATTTTCCCTTTACCCACAAACGTTGTGTACGTATGTTTATTTGTTCTTCATATTGTTATTTATACTTTGATCTTCCATAAAATACCGTGTGAGAGTGTGAGTGTAATTCAATCATCTTTTATTCCATTATTCACTTTCCAATCGAAATACTAAACAAACGAGACTTAGGGACTTTGGGTAGATTCCTTACCGTTGCAAGGAGATTTGGACGCTTGACTCAATTAGGGACTTTTTAGAGTGACATTGAGTGGCATCACCGGACTTGGACTTAGGAATTTAGTCATAATGTATCTGTTCTCTACAGTTACTGTTACCAAAAAAAAAAAAAAAAATTAAAAATCTACTTGAAACAACTTCCATTGAATGTTCAGTATAAACCTGGACTTCCTCATTGTGAAAGTGCTCCTGTATTTTTTGCATGATTTGGTCAGCATAAGAACACAGTTTCGCACAGAAATCAGCTGAAGACGATTTTACTCCGACAATCTGAATGCTCTCAATCAAGCACCTAAGCTTCTCAAATTCACCTTCCTCTTCAGCATGCTCCTGCGCAAAAGAGAGCTTTGTATCTACAGCAGGGAATATAATTTTGTCCTCGGCAATGCTGCACTCAGACAACCAAAACATATTTCATGCATTACAAGCAAAAACTAAAAGATAAAAAAGGGGAGCAACATCATCATGATTAACATGCTTGAACAAACGTACATGAAGAAAAAGATTTCTGGAACAAAAAGGCTATAAAGCATAATGTACCTCTTTTTGGATAAAGCCCCTCAAACAAAAGAAGGTTTCTCGTCTGTGGAAAAAAACTGCTTACATTACTGCACATAATATTTGGAGGATTTGGAATAAAGCGCTACTAGAAGTAATAGAGCAACCCCCTTTATGCTTGTACCTAGCACCATTGAAGTCCCAGGACTAGCATGCACAGTGACTCATAATTTCTTTTGAAACCCAATATTTGTTTGGCAAGTTCTTCTCATCTCTTGCTTTATTGAATGAATGTCCTTTGTTTAAAAAAAAAAAAAAAAAAAGATTTTCTCATCTCTTTTCCCTGGAATTTCATTCTGGAGTACATTAATTTTCTGCATAGTAATCCAAGCATTTTCAAACAAAGTTAACTTGCAATGGATAAAAAAGATATGATGGCAAAAAGCAAATCAAGAACTCCTTTCGAATATCTAAGCTTAAGGATGAGCATTTTTAGCCCTATCATGTATTTGAGTTGGCAAATTTGGATACAACCCTACTCAAAAGTACCTTGACAGAGTTAAGGGGCTCATAGGTCTAACAGTCAACAGCATGAAGCATTTCGCTCAAGGCCCCGCCAACTACCTTGTTCTGGGAAGTCTTTCCAATAGGAGGGAAAGAGAACATTTCCTAAGAGACTCAGCATAAAAACCAGCATAGAATTGATGTGATAGCCCCACAGATCGGACGGCCATTCTCTGCATGGAAACGACACCAACTTGCTGACCTATTCATGCAATTTGATTATTGCAACAATGGTAGAGACAAACTGTCATGTGCATGACATGACTTGAGTGGTGACTTAGCAGTTTGGTGTCAATGTCAGTGTCAAGTGCTGTGCCTGTGCCATGCCTATTAGCGGGTTTCATCATCTCACTCGCCAGCGTCTGTAACAGCGCCTATGTCACAGATAGACCTGGTAGCTTCCAGCATGCAGCCACACTGTCAGCAGCGCCCCAGCTCACTATTAGGGCACCATAGCAACTCCCAGATTCTGTTATGCAGTTACTTAGTTCTAGAAGCTTCTAGAAACGGTTAGCAAATGTTTCCAGTTGCAATCTCTAGATATTTTTTGCTTAAGTTGGTTACTTAGATTCTTGAGCATATAAAGGGAATGTAAACATTGTAAAAAGCATTCAATCAAACTGAAGAAATTCTATTACTTTCTCATGTCAAATTCTCTCTATTCTCTCCTCATCTAAACTTTCTTTCTTTCTCATCCCAAATTCTATCTCACTTTCTCTCTCGTCTGTAACCTCTAAACCTCTCTTCCCTGTCACCAACCGTAGGTTTCGTGACAAGAAGAATCAAAGCTTCGTCACCAACCCTAGATTCGTGACAAGTGGTATCAGAGCTATCTTGCGATCAGGATCTCGTTGCTAAGGGAAGATACACCCACCTACCGTTGCCATGTCTTCGTGGGGGAAGAGACTTTTGATTCACACAAGTTGATTTTAGCCATTGAGAATCGCCTTGATGCTTAGCAACGTGAACAAGACAAGATCAATGAGGAATTCAGATCCTCCATCGATTCTTTAATTGAGCCTGTGAACCGATTCTTGTGCAGCCAAGAAAAGAGGCCCAAACATGTCCATGACATTGCCCCCGATGTCGCGGCCAACAGCGGGACAGTGGCAGCGGGTTCAAAATTGAAGACGGAATTGGTTATGGATCAGGCACCAAAATGTTAACCACAATCTTAGAAATTGTGTTGTGATGACGTGATAGTGCTGGTGTCGATCAAAAATCATGAAACAATTGATTCCACCAAGAAACATAACCGCCCAATTAAGAATGCAATTCCTCATTCAAAATCCACAATTCTTTTTTCAGTTTTTGGCTCACGTCAAACAGGTAAGATTCTGGATGGTTCACAAAGAAGCCCATTGAATGGTTTCAACAAGAAAGCCAAGAAAACTTTGGGCATGGGGACACTTTCCTAGAACCGGGATTGGTACAAGAAGATCAACACACCGATACTGATCTTGGCAATTAATCCTTGGGGACAAGGATTATTTCTTCAACCCGGGAATAGCGGGTATGTGTCATGGTCATGACCCTTTTGTTTCCCTTGACATTGTCTAGATATCAAGCAGGTTGTCCGTGGTCCGTGTCGGGGTCGAGTGTCAAGCTGTCCCAGGTCGCTGCCCAGGTCCGAGCTGTCGCGTGCCTTGACAATGTCATGACAAGGTCTTGGTCGCTGCCTTCCCGTGTCCCAGTCCAGTCCCAGGCGCCCGTGTGCCAGTGCCGTGTCCCAGTGTCGTGCGCCAGTCCCATGTCAGCCGCCTTCCCAGCCTCCTTCTCAGGGCCGTGCCGCTCCTGAGCCGTGCCTAGGCACGCCTTGCCAGTTGTACTAGCCGTTGGAGGTTAGGCGCTCCCCTACTAGCCGTTGGGAGCTTAGGCTTATTTTGTATTTTGGGCATTTGATGTAATTTTCTATAAATAGCTTTGTATTCCAAATTTGTATTATTCATTCAAGTCAAATAATAAAGATTACTACTTTTCTCATCTAATCTCTCTATTTTCTCATCTTCTCAATTCTATTTCTTTTCTCATCTCAACTCTATTTCTTTCTTTCTCATCTAACTCTTTTCAAGATTTGGGCCTAAGGCATCATCTTGGGCTGTCACAATCTCAAGATTGTGACAAATTGGTATCAGAGCAACTACGATCGTGCAAAACTGGCTGTCACGCGCAACGCCCGCAACATGTCTTCATCCGAGGAGACCGCCGAATCTCAAGAACGGTATTCGTCACTTGAAAGAAGACTTGATAGAATTGATGCCTTGATCCGTGACCAAAGTGTGTCAAACGAAGGATTAAGGGGAACGGTTGATCGCCTAGCAAATCAGGTCGAGAGTTTTGGACAAGGCCAACATGATTTTTAAGAAAACCAACGTAAGATTCAAGAAGACCATCGTTCGCTTCAAGAAACCGTAGCATCCTTGGCCGAGTTGGTACGTTCTATGGCAATTCCGGAAAGGCGTCCCGAAACCGTGCCTGAAATTGCAACACAAGATCAGGTGGGTTCGGGCAACTATGTTCATATTGGAGGATCCGAACTTATACCACCACCACCACCACCACGCCGTGCCCATGATCAAAGACCTCACCCCCGCTCCAAGGATGGGGAACGTAGTGGTAATACAGTGAGTGCTCGTTCTTGTTCCGCCCATTATAACCCTAAACTTGATTTTTCAAAATTTGATGGCAAGAACCCAAGACTTTGGATCCGCAAGTGCATGAAATACTTCCGTTGGTATCAAGTCCCAATGGATGAGTGGGTTGCTTTGGCATCCTCGCACTTGCACGATTATGGTGATATTTGGTTTCATGCCTTGGAACTACGGAACCCCGTCATGCCTTGGCAATTTTTTGTTGACGAACTTTGCAAAAGATTTGGTAACAAGTCCATGCAAGAGTAGTCGAACAATTCAACAAGACCGTGCAATTGGGTACCGTGGAGGAGTACGAAGTACAATTCGAGGAATTGCGGAGTTGGATGATGATCTACCATCCTACTTTGAGCGATTCTTATTTTGTGTCCAGTTTTATTGGTGGGTTAAAGCCCGCCATACGCGCAGCCGTCAAGGCCAACAGGCCTACGGAAATGAGTTACGCCATTGAGCAGGCCAAATTGCAAGAAATCACCATGGCCGAGATAAACAAGGCCACGGGTACCAGGCCTGGTTTCAGCCGTGCCGCATCAGGATCCAGACCAGCCTCCTCCTACAGATCCGGTCCAAGCGCGTCCTACCAGGGCCCAGGCCAGTCCCAGGCGGCCGTGTCCCAGGGCGCCCCAGCACGGGCCGTGCCAGTGCTGTCATCCGCCTCCAACGCTCCCAGGCGTGAACCCGGACAGTGTTTTAGGTGCCATGAACGTTACTATCCCGGGCACGTGTGCAAGAACAAGCAGCTGCAATGTATGGAAGGTCAAGAAGCCCAAGACGGGGATGAAGAGGACTTAGTTGACATTGAGGAAGAGATCCCTCAAGAGGAAGGGGACGGTGCTATGGAGATCTCTGTGAATGCCCTATCGGGGCGCATTACACACAACACATTAAGGTTGAAGGGCTCCATCAAGAAACGGGCCCTTACAATCCTAGTGCATAGTGGGAGCACCAATAGCTTCCTTGATTCAAGAGTCATCAACGAACTCAGGCTCGAGACCATTCCGACCATAGTGATGACTGTCACCGTTGCAAACGGTGAGAACTTGACGAGTTACCAAAAATGCCCGAGTCTCAAGTGGAAGGTGCAAGGCCACACATTCTCGAACGACTTGCGGGTGCTTGACCTTAGAGGCAGCGACAGGGTTCTTGGAGTCGATTGCCTCCAAAGGTATGGACCCGTTACCTTTGATTTTACAAACCTTAAATTTTCTTGTGTTAAGGATGGTAAGGCAATACATTTGCAAGGCACTTCTGATAATGCTGCCTTACACGCTATGTCTGAAAAAAGTCTTGCCCGGTTTATTAAAAAGAAAGTTAATTGTGTTGTCGGTCACTTATTTTTGGCTATAGGTAGTGAGGAACAACAACCTTATGTCCATCCCGACCTACGGCCGGTCCTTGAGAACTATAGTGATGTTTTTGCCGTCCCTAGGTCGCTTCCCCCCAACCGTGCCCATGACCACGCTATACCCACCCAACCCAATGTTAAGCCCATACATATTAGACCATACCGATATCCCCATAGTCAAAAGAACGAGATAGAAAAGCCAGTTAAGGAGATGTTGTCTTCTTCTATAATTCGCCCTAGCCGTAGCCCTTTCGCCTCACCTGTGCTTGTAGTTCGCAAGAAAGATGGTACCTATCGTTTTTGTGTCGACTATCGTCAACTTAATAGTATAACAATTCGGGACCAATTTCCCATTCCTGTTATTGACGATTTGCTTGACGAGTTGCGTGGAGCATGTGTGTTTTCCAAAATAGATCTTAGGGCAGGTTACCATCAAATCAGGGTTCGTGAAGAAGACATTCACAAGACCGCATTTCGCACCCATCACGGGCACTACGAGTTTAAGGTCATGCCGTTTGGTCTTACCAACGCACCGGCCACTTTTCAAGCGCTCATGAATGAGGTTTTCTCTTCTTTTCTCCGTAAATTTGTCCTCGTTTTCTTTGATGATATCCTAGTTTATAGTCCGTGTATGTCCTCTCATGTTGTGCGTCTTGGTACGGTCCTTGACACTTTGCGTGCTAATGAGTTGTATGCTAAAATGAGCAAGTGCGTCTTTGGTATTGATCATGTTGAATATCTTGGCCACATAATTAGTCCGCAAGGGGTAGCAACGAACCCTAGCAAGATTGACGCTATGACCTCTTGCCCTCAACCAAAAAGCATTAAGAGCCTTCGGGGATTTTTAGGCCTCACGGGTTACTATCGCAAGTTTATCAAGGGCTTTGGGGCGATTAGTAAACCTTTGACTAGCCTCCTTTCCAAAGGAGAATTCCATTGGAATGAGGATGCTCAACGTGCTTTTGAGACTCTCAAGCACGCTATGGTGTCGGCACCGGTCCTAGCTCTTCCCGACTTTACCAAGCCTTTCGTTCTTGAGACGGACGCTTGTGGAGTTGGTATTGAGGCCGTCCTTAGTCAAGACGGGCGACCCTTGGCATACCTTAGCAAGGCTTTAGGACCTTGCCAATTAGGTTTGTCTATTTATGAGAAGGAGCTTATAGCGGTTTTGATGGCTGTGGCAAAGTGGCGACACTACTTGTTAGATCATCATTTTATCATTAAAACCGACCACTCTAGTCTTAGATTCCTCTTGGACCAACGTATAACTACACAACTTCAACAAAAAGAATGTCCAAGCTAATGGGTTTAAGTTATAGTATCATGTACCGTAAGGGCCTTGAGAATAGGGCGGCTGATGCCTTATCTAGGCGTGATGAAGAGGTAAAATTTGGTTCTTGTTTAGTTTTAACAACGGTAGTTCCTCAATGGGTCCGTGAGGTCGAAGCTAGTTATGAAAATGATGCTCAGGCCTTGGACCTTATCACACGGGCTACCCTTGATCCTAAAGGACAAGGGCCCTACTCATTCCATGGCGGTGTCCTTCGTTACAAGGGCCGTGTCTATGTGGGTGAGCATACCGACCTCCGTCAACGGATCATGCATGCTTTGCATGACTCCCCGGTTGGCGGCCATTCCGGTGTCCATGGGTCCCTTATTCGTGCTAAACGTCTTTTCTTTTGGCCTAACATGAAGTCGAGCTTTCGTGAGTGGATTTCTAGGTGTGATGTTTGTCAACGCACCAAGGCCGAGCACGTGCCCTACCCCGGCCTCCTTCAGCGGCTTCCTATACCGTCCCAAGCTTGGGAGAGCGTAAGTCTTGACTTTGTTGAGGGGTTGCCTAAGTCCTTGGGTAAGGATACGGTTTTGGTTGTTGTTGATCGTCTTACTAAATATGCACATTTTATTTCGCTATCGCATCCTTTCACGGCTTCTAAGGTGGCCCAACTTTTCCTTGATAATATTTACCGCTTACATGGGCTCCCTAAAAGCATTAGATCGGATCGGGATGGCACCTTCCAAAGCCTATTTTGGAGGGAACTTTTTCGGTTGGCAGGCATGGGGCTCAACATGAGTACCTCTTACCACCCCCAATCCAACGGCCAAACCGAGAGGGTGAATCAGTGCTTGGAAAATTACCTCCGTGCTATGGCCTTAAACAAACCGAAGGTTTGGGCTCAGTGGCTAGCGTTAGCGGAATTTTGGTATAACACTAACTACCACACCTCAATTAAGTCTACACCATTCTTTGCTTTGTACGGCTATGAACCTAGGTTGTTAGCTCTTGATTACCCTTGTGTGTCCTCGTCCCCCGGGGTAGAAACCTTAGTTAGTGATAGGCAAACTATGACCAACCTATTAAAAGAGAACTTAGTCGAGACCTAGCATCGCTACAAGCAACAGGCCGACTTGCATAGATCGGAGCGTGAATTTCATGTAGGCGATTTCGTGTATTTAAAACCCCAACCGTATCGCCAAACCTCTGTTGCAATGAGGCGTAACCTCAAGCTCGCCCTTCGCTATTATGGTCCGTATAGGGTCCTAGCTAGGGTTGGTCAGGTTGCTTATAGGTTGGACTTACCTAACGATTCAAAAATTTATCCTGTTTTTCACGTGTCTCGTCTTAAGAAAAAAATAGGTGATAATGTGGTGCCCAGTATTTCCTTGCCTCGGTGTGACCCGGATGGCCGCCGCGAGGTTCGCCCACTCAAGGTGCTCAAGAGACGTACTCTTTCGAGCCACGGCAGGAAGCACACCTAGGTTCTTGTGCAATGGGAGAACATGCCTCCGGACGCCACGACTTGGGAAGATTGGACCTTCATCCACGGCCAGTTCCCGGACTTCAATCCTTGAGGGCAAGGATTGGCTTGAGGGGAGGGGGCGGGGGGGGGGGGGGGGGGGGGGGGGGGAGGGGATTGGGGATTGTCATGGTCATGACCCTTTTGTTTCCCTTGACATTGTCTAGATATCAAGTAGGTTGTCCGTGTCGGGGTCGAGTGTCAAGCTGTCCCAGGTCGCTGCCCAGGTCCGAGCTGTCGCGTGCCTTGACAATGTCATGACAAGGTCTTGGTCGCTGCCTTCCCGTGTCCCAGTCCAGTCCCAGGCGCCCGTGTGCCAGTTCCGCGTCCCAGTCCCAAGCGCCGTGTTCCAGTGCCGTGTCCCAGTGCCGTGCGCCAGTCCCGTGTCAGCCGCCTCCCCAGCCTGCTTCTCAGGGCCATGCCGCTCCTGAGCCGTGCCTAGGCACGCCTTGCCAGTTGTACTAGCCGTTGGAGGTTAGGCGCTCCCCTACTAGCCGTTGGGAGCTTAGGCTTATTTTGTATTTTGGGCATTTGATGTAATTTTCTATAAATAGCCTTGTATTCCAAATTTGTATTATTCATTCAAGTCAAATAATAAAGATTACTACTTTTCTCATCTAATCTCTCTATTTTCTCATCTTCTCAATTCTATTTCTTTTCTCATCTCAACTCTATTTCTTTCTTTCTCATCTAACTCTTTTCAAGATTTGGGCCTAAGGCATCATCTTGGGCCGTCACAATCTCAAGATTGTGACAGTATGTACCTGGGTGGTTAGTGGGTCAGCATACAGAAGGGAATCGGTTAGCCCTTGGACGTTCTTGGAGAAGGCTCGACAATTAATAGTTATAGTTTAGATTGTCAAACATTATGTAGTAGATATTTTCATGGAATAGTTAGTGTTATGAGATGTAATAGTTGTTACAAGATTTAGTAGTTTGTTATAGGAATATTAATTAGTTACATGTATTAGGATTACATATGTGTAATAATTAGAAGTGATTGATGTATTAGTTAGATATTATGTTAGATTGTTAAATAGTATGTAATAGAATAGTTGTATTAGTTAGTGTAATTGACACGATTGACATGGAACCCAAAAGTTCTTCGATCTACCAAATTTTGACATTGAAGGACACCTCGAGGTCAAGCCTTAAGCTACCTCAAGCAGTGCACGGTAATGCGCAAGGGCAGGAAGTTGACAGAAGTGTTGATGCAGCACGTTAGTGGAGTTTAGGAAAATAGGAACGGTTTAACAACCTTCCCTTTAATTTTATTAATCACTAATAAAAACAAAGAGGAAAATAAGCTCAATTCTCACAACCCGAGAAGAGAGAACTCTCAAAATAGAAATTAAAATCTGAAATAATGAATGAATGAAAACCCTAGATTTCCTCTAGTATATATAGAGGAGCTATTGGAATAAGAATCAAATTCTAAAAGATAATTCAAAATTTAAATATGAAAATTAAAGCTAAATCCTAATCAAACTCTAACTCTATCTTCACTACGTATCTATCTCAGCATCTACCAACTCTACCCGCCAAGTTGTACCCACCAAGGTCATATCTGGGCTGCATCATCCTCCCCGGGTTAGAGAGAATTCGCCCTCGAATTCGCCTGAGGATCAGCATGATCGTTGTCACCAAAGTAGGGAACAAGGTGCTTGACGTTGAAGACATTAGAAGTCCTCATACCGAGTGGAAGCTGCAAACGGTAGGCGTTGTCGTTGATCTTCTCAAGCACCGCCAATGGTCCTATCTTGCGTGCTTTCAGCTTGTTATATTCCCATGCCGGGAAGCATTCCCGTGTCAAGATTGCCCAAACTTTGTCGCCAACTTGGAATTGAACTGCTCGGCGTCTTTGTCACTTGCCATCTTGTACTTGGCTGTGGCCTCCAGTAACCGAGCTCTAGTTTGCGCATGGATGTCCTTAAGGGAAGAGATGAAGTCCTCCGCCTTCCCGTGAGGACGTGTCAAACCCGGAACAGGCGCCAAGTCAATCGGGGAACGTGGAACAAAGCTATAAACTACCTTGAATGGTGCGAAACCTATACTTCTATTGACGGAGCTGTTATAGGCAAACTCAGCCTACTGTAGCTTCATCTCCCATCCCTTGGCATTATAAGCAACTAAGCACCGAAGAAGGTTACCCAATGATCGGTTGGTGACTTCGGTTAGTCCATCCGTTTGAAGATGATGGACTGTGCTAAAGGCGAGAGATGTATTTGCCATCCTCCATAACGTCCTCCAGAAGTGGTTCACGAACCTGACATCTCGATCAGAAACAATGCTAGCTGGAAATCCATGCAACTTGTATGCCTCTCTGAAATAGAGACCCGCTACATGTATGGCGTAAGCAGCCTTCTTGTATTCGATGAAGTGCGCCATCTTGGAGAAGCGGTCTACGACAACAAAGATGGAATCAATACCGTCAGTGATTCTCGGTAAGCCCAACATGAAGTCCATACTGATATCCGTTCACGGCTGACTTGGAACCGGTAATGGCATATAAAGACCAGCGTTGGTCACACCGCCCTTTGAAACCTGACAGACACGACATCACTTGACATACCTCTCAACCTCCCTGCCTATGGTAGGCCAAAAGTAGTTGGTAGTAATGAGTTGTAGTGTCTTGTCTGTGCCCACGTCCTGCATTGTGCTTCCCCTCAATGATCTTACGCCGCCAGCTTGAATTTGGAATGCAAAGTTGATTCCCTCTAAAGAAGAAACATGTCATCCTAAGGACATGCGAAGCTGGGAAACAGACCCCGACTATGCTTCCCGCCATACCTCGCCAAAAGTGGGATCATCTTGGTACTGACTCACCAGCTGATCAAACGCGGTAACCTCCATCCTGCTCTTCGTCAAGACAAGGTTCCTTCTGCTTAGTGCATCCACCACCTTGTTCATCACGCCTGACTTGTGCTTGATGACGAAGTGGAAGAGCTGTAAATAGCTAGCCCACTTGGCGTGTCGGTCCGAGAGTTTGTCTCGGTGATTGATGTACTTGAGGGCCACGTTATCAAAATATAAGATGAACTCCCGGTTGGCTAAGTACGACTTCCAATGCCTCAATGCTCTCACCAACGCATAGAACTCCGGATCGTAAGCTGAGTAATTCAACCTACTCCCATCAAGCTTCGCACTGAAATATGCAATAGGCCTACTATCTTGGTTGAGCATAGCGCCAATGCCCGTCTTAGAGGCATCTGTGTGTAACTCAAACGTTTTCTAGAAATCAAGAAGGGCTAGCACTGGTGCCATGGTTAATCTCTCCTTTATTGCATTGAAGGCGGCAACTGCTTGGGGAGCCCAAACAAAGGAACCCTTCTTCAAACAGTTTGTAATAGGCGCCATGATAGAGCTGAAGTTTGGAACAAATCGTCTGTAGAATGATGCCTCGGACTTCGCCAATTGTTCTTAGCTGAGGCCAGTCACGTATGGCGGCAATATTCCCTTCATCAGCTGCAATATTGTCCTTCGATACAACAAAACCAAGGAAGGTTACTTCGTGTCTCATGAATTCGCACTTCTATAAGGCGGCAAACAAACTCTGTGCTCTCAAAGTATTAAGCAACTCCTCCAGATGCCGGATATGCTCAACACGATCCTAGCTATAAATCAAGATGTCATCAAAATAAACAACAACAAACTTCCCAATAAAAGGACGCAGAACCTGATTCATAAACCTCATGAATGTGCTTGGCGCATTGGACAATCCGAATGGCATGACCAGCCACTTGTAAAGCCCCTCCCTTGTCTTAAAGATGGTTTTCCACTCGTCTCCTGGCGAGATCCGAATTTCATGGTATCCACTCTTGAGATCCAGCTTCGTGAATACCGTAGATTTTTGAAGTTGGTCAAGCAAGTCATTTAACCTCAGTATCGAGAATCGGTACCTCACCGTGATCTTGTTGATGGCCTTGCTGTCAACACACATTCGCCAACTCCCATCCTTCTTTGGCCTCAGTAGAGCAGTCACTACGCAGGGACTTAGACTCTCCCGGATAAAACCTTTGGCGAGTAAACCCTCTACTTAGCGTCTCAGCTCCTCATGCTCTCAAGGACTCATCCGGTAGTGGGGCCTATTCGGTAATGAGGCACCCGGCACTAGATAGATATGGTGCTGGATGTCTCTCAATGGCGGCAGCGTATTTGGTAGCTCTTCTAGGAATACGTCAATGTATTCCTTCAATAAGGCGGCAATCTCACTCGGCACTTCCCCCTAACTTAGCTTGCTGTCCTTCCCAATTAGCACAAAGACAATCTTGGTATTGCCAACCTCCTTGGCGAACATAACTCGTCCTTGTATGTTCGGGTGGTGAGCTTCTAAAGCTCGTGGTGCCTCCTCTTTCTTAGATAACAAGATAATCTTGGTCCCTTCGAAGATGAAGCTGTAGGTGTTCTTTCTACCGTCATGAACGGCACTCCTATCATAGTGCCACGGGCGCCCCAACAAAAGATGGCAAGCGTCCATGGTGATGACGTCACACCAAACCCTGTCCTTGTACTTTACTCCAATTGAAAAATTAACCAAGCAAACGTTTGGAAACTGTTACCTGATTTCCCTTCTTGAGCCATGACAATTAGTAAGGATTAGGATGTGCTTCCGTCTTCAACCCCAATTTGGCGACTGCCTCTTCGAAGATGACGTTCTCATAGCTTCCTGAGTCTATCACCACGTTGCACACCCTACCGTCAATAGTGCACGTAGTCTGGAAGATGTTGTTCCTCAACCAACCATCCCCCTGTTCCTATCTTGGCGCAAAACAAACACGCCTAACCACCAATAGATGTTTTTCATCACCCACCACGGCATCCTCTTCCTGTGATGCCATCTCATCTGGGGCTCCCTCCTCAATGACCTTGCTATCTTCTCCACGGAGTTCCTCAATGTAAAGGCCCCTGCCAGGCCTATCACCCTTACAGCAGTTAGCAGCTCGGTGCCCTACTTCTCTACACTTGAAGCAACGAGTCCTTAATGTGCTCGCCAAATCTTAAGTATTAGGCTTACCAATATTAGTGATTGGTGGTCTACTCTGTGTGGTCCACGTTGGTGATGCTCTTACTTGGTCTTTGCCGCCAATTTGTGTTCTATAGGTGACGCCAACTTGGCAACGCCTTTGCTGACGTTCTACGTTCACGGCTCTTTGACTTGCTTTAGAGACGGAAAAGATGTCGAACATGTTCAACACCTCCGGTATGGACTCCGTCAACCCGCCAATGTATCGGTTCACCAATTGCTTTCCTGCTTGCACCAAGTCATTCCTAGCGACTAACGAGTAGAACTCTGCCGTGTACTCCTCCACGGATGTAGAGCCTTGATGCAAAGCTTGTAGACGTTGATACATCACCTTGGCATGATTGTGAGGCAAGAAGGCACCTCTCACATGCTTCTTCATCTTCTCCCATGACTCGATCTTGATTTCCCTTGGCGAAGCCGAGTATGTTTTAGTTTCTGCCATCAGGTGGCTGCTCTTTCCCAAAGCCGTGGAGCAACTAAAGGTGCCTGCTTCTTCTCCGGCACCTCCTTATACTCGAGAACCTCCTCCACGGTAGCAAGCCAATCCCCAAGGTCCTTTGGGCGTCCTCCTCCATTAAACTTTGGAATTTCAATCTGGAGGCCGGATTCCCACCTCCGATCGTCAAAATTGTGGGTGTTAACAGTATTGGGCCAATGTCGCCTCGGCCTAGGATCCGATAGCTCCTCGTCCGAGAACGGATTTTGGAAGTTCTCACCTGTCTCCTCTTCTACAGCACCCGGTGCTAATGAGCGTTGGGGCTGGGTTCCCGGTGCAAGATCGAGAGCTGCCCCTAGTTAAATCAAGCAACGCTCGATTCCCCGGAATTTCTCCTCCCATCTCCTCAAACTTCCTCCCGGTCTGTCTTTGGAAACCTTGCTGGTAAACGTCTCCGACGGCGGCGTATCTCTGTCGCCAACGGGCCATCTTTGAAGTCATTCTGAGCTCTAATACCAATTGCTGTAGCGCGTAAGAAGAATTTAAGGAAACAGGAAGGGTTCGACAGCCTTCCCTTCAATTTTATTAATCACTAATAAAACAAAGAGGAAAATAAGCTCAATTCTCACGACGGGAAAAAAAAGAACTCTCAAAATGAAAATTAATATCTGAAATAATGAATGAATGAAAACCCTAGATTTCCTCTAGTGTATGTAGAGGAGCTATTGGAATAAGAATCAAATTCTAAAAGATAACTCAAAATTTAAATCTGCAAATTAAAGCTAAATCCTAATCAAACTCTAACTTTATCTTCACTGCGTATCTGTCTTCGCATCCGCCACCAAGGTCATATCTGGGCGGCATCAAGTGTTAGTTCAATGGGTGAATATGCCAGCTGATACAGCAACATGGGAGGACTGGACATTCATCAAGGCACAATTCCTTGAATTTAGTCCTTGAGGACAAGGATTGATTGAAGGAGCGGGCAATGTCATGTGCATGACATAACTTGAGTGGTGACTTAGCAGTTTTGTGTCAACGTCAGTGTCAAGTGCCGTGCCTGCCAGCAGGTTCGGTCACAGCCAGGGGATGTCACTGGCCAGCGTCTGTGACAGCGCCTGTGTCACAGACAGACCCGGTAGCTTCCAGCGTGCAGCCACACTGTCAGTAGTGCCCCAGCTCACTGTCGGGGCACCGTAGCAACTCGCAGATTCTATCATGCAGTTACTTAGTTCTAGAAGCTTCTAGAAACTGTTAGCAAGTGTTTCCAGCTATAATCTTTAGATATTTTCTACTTAAGTCGGTTACTTAGATTCTTGAGTATATAAAGGGAATGTAAACATTGTAAAAAGCATTCGATCATTCAATCAAACTGAATGAAATTCTCCTACTTTCTCAACTCAAATTCTCTCGACTCTCTTCTCATCTAAACTTTCTTTCTTTCTCATCCCAAATTCTATCTCACTTTCTCTCTCTTATCTAACCTCTAAACCTCTCTTTCTCGTCACCCACCCTAGGTTTCGTGACAAGAAGAATCAAAGCTTCGTCACCAATCCTAGGTTCGTGACATAAACTAAGCCAGTCAGCATATCATCAAGTTAAACAACTCCGTCCTGTATGATGTAGCTCAAAAAGAAAGAAGATCAAACAATTACAGCTAAGACCTACCTGTGAAAGATGCATACTTGAGCAATGAAATGTAGCCTCTCAACGAATGCAGATAAATCAGAAAACTCTTCATTGCACTGAATATTTCTAGCAGCTTCTGCTATGTCACAAACTTCTCTCTTTATAGCCTTATGCCAGTGCAAGATCTCATCTATTGGGCAAGCCAGATGTGAATCAGTTGCACTATCATCCAACTCCATAAATTTTCTTTTGCCAGTCTGAGAGGATTCACAAGGACCGTATGCCTTCTTAGTCTTACTCATGAAGGCACAAGACTTGCAATCTAGGTAACCTTGCGATGTAGAACTACCTCCACAGCTTCTACGAGTGTGATCTGTTTTTGTTCCATCCAACCAGGTGAAGAAAACCTCCACATACCAACATCTTTATAAGCGAAGCAGTAACTTAAACGGAACACACAATATGGTAAGGAGCACCAGATAAGATCTGTTTACCTGATGTAGGAGAATCTCGTTTGGAATTATTTTGCAAAGGCACTTGCGCATATCCTGCCGCTCATCAGGCCAAATAGAAGAAGAGAGCCATGGGAGGAATTCCACCATCATATTAACAGGTATACTGCACAAGAATTGCCAAACAAGTGATGCCAGCTCTTCAAATGTAAAATTTTCAATGAGCAATGGGAACACCTGGCAGAATATGAAGCAACATCATAAGAAATTGAAAAGTTCTTTTTGAAGCAACAACATAAGAAATGCTTTCTGTGAAATGCCGAATGAAATAATGCTCTTTAGGTATGCTTCTAGTAGCTTTGCTGACAATAGAAAAACCTAATTGGTTTGTCATATTAATGTTAAGGCCCTTTTTCTAAATATACAGGCCAATAAGACTAAGATCCAGTACTTCCAATGGCATACACTTGGCGCTACTTGATGAAACAATGCTATATAGACTAACTCTCAAATACTCCCAGTATCCAAAATCATTCTCCCACTTTTCCACGCATTTATAATAAGAAGAATGCAATCTGGTTAATAACAAGGTAAAGCAAGTTCTCACCTGTTCTTCTTCTTTGGACATATGCTTGACAATAGAAGTTTGAAGGGCCCTCGTGCAGGAAGCCATCTGTCTCCAATAACCTTCCTCAGCTTGTGTGGTTGAACTTAGTAGCTCAAACAACTGATCAAAAAGGACGCTTTCGCCTTCATGCTCAAGGGAATAAGTTCGTGCGACATTCTTCACACGAATATCAAGAGCTGGGAAGATGACCTGTGGGTTATATAAAGAAGCTTGTAACATCTCAATGAAAATACTCCAAAACACACACTGGAATATAAAAGCAAGGGTTCATGCAGTGGGTCTTAAGTGAAGAACAGGTTCGTTTATTACTGCATTAATATATGCAATCAGAGCTGTAAACTGCAGCATGAATTCTGTAACACTAGAGGAAAATTATCCTATCATCCAGGGGGCTGACAGCCGCTCGATTCTACTATCTCAAAAAATGATCTTTAAGTATAAAGAACATCAAAATACAATCGCGATGAGTTGCAGGTTATGTCAGCATCATCTTTCACAACCGTCAGGACTATCACCTCAATTCACCCAATCAATGTTCCATGCGTCATCATGAAAATGGGAGGAGAATTATGAAGGCAGGTGTAACCCATAAACACTGAAAATAACCATAACTAGAGAATAAGACACCATTATTCTCATTTTCAAAAGTCCACTCTTTACTGCTTCAACGTCTCTTAAACAAAATAGAAAAGAAGGCAAAAAGCTAATTACTAAGGCGATTCAAAATAGCATTCTGCAGCAGATTGAGTGAAATGCGAACTCGAAGCCTAATACCACAGCACACACCAGAACGAAATGCATCCCAGTACCATTGAATAACCACGGGAATTCCTGTTGGCTAAATTCTCAAGTTCTGATCCATTCCATTCAAAGTAAGAGCAAAACAAGGTCCAATCCTCAAAACCCAGAAGTCAGCAACTACACTACCACTCTGATTATTCCCAACAAGTAATCATCTACCGCCGTTAACATCAAAGAAACCACAAGGTATACGTTCACAAGCATATAACATTCACCTGTATGGTTGTGAAACTAGTGGGGGAGCACAAGAGAACAAAACTGAACTGGACTCAGCTAGTTTAGCTTTTAACAATCTCATTTCTTAATCAAAGATACAAAACCCATGGAATCAAAGAAAGATCACTACATTATGTAACGAATACTAACTAACGGTTTTGATGTTATGTTACACAATCTCTGAAAGTATTATGCACAAAATGTGAAATCTTGCCTTTGCAACAAGGTGACATCGACCACAGAACAATTTGATTCCATGCATGATACACTACCAAACTTTGTCAATTTGCTTGACCATATTGTTGTCCTCCCACTCATCATAGGGATCCTTCAGTCAAAGTTATCAAACCCTTGATCTTTCATATCCCACTTTCTCTCTCCCATCTCTCAGTCAATAAGAAAGATGAAGCAGAACTTAGATTTGCCTTAATTGTGCTTTCTTCCTCTCCCCCCTCCTCAATGCATTTGTATCTCATATGATGTACTGTTCAAGCACATTTATTTTAAATTAGCTAAAAATAATTACAAACAAGTCAATCATGTAACCAGGACATGTGCGTCTTCCAAAATCCAAACCAAATGGAAACCCCTAGTAAGAATGCTTGCAACCAGGGCATGTGCAACTTCCTAACCAAACAGTGTCACTCCTTGATTGAGAACCTCTCCAAATATATCAATGTCAATCGAAAAGGTAAAGCTGCCCTCATCAGTGACCTAGACATCATATGGGTTCTCACATAAGTAAGGTCAAGGTTGCTTGATTGAGAACCTCTCCAAATATAGTAACTAGTAATTTAATCCACATACCAAGACCTATGGATGTAAACGAATCAAACGTTCGATGAACTAACCGTGTTTGAAATCGATTAGGGCTAAGCCGAGTTCGAGCAGACTCGATCAGCTTAACAAGCCGAGTTTGAACATGGGGGTGCTCAACTTGTTAATGTTCGCAAACGTTTGATAAGAGCTCGTTAAGGGCTCGTTAAGAGCCCGTTAACAATTGATATTGGTTCGAAAGTTGTTTGTTAAAGGCTCGATCATAACTTGAAAAGTTCGGCTCCGTAGCGTGCTCAGCTCGATGCCAAGCTCAGCTCGGTTTTAAGCTCAACTGGACTTGCTAATGAGCTTGACTCGGCTCAACAAGCCTAATGAGCCAAGTCGAGCCGAGTATAGAACACACTAAAATCTTATCGAACCAAGCTCGAACAAAGGTCGAAAAAGTACGATAAGAGCTCAGCTCGAACTCGAGCTCGATAAGCCTTATCGAGCTTGAGTTCGAACAAGGAGGTGCATGGCTCGACTCTTTACACCCCTACCAAGACCAAAACAAACATGACATTAAAAGGTACCTTAAATCTTATAAGCTACTTGGAGAATTGAAAATTAATCTTAAATCCAAAGTACTGCTTCCCTAGTCATAGGACTTCCTACCGTAATATAATACCCCCAGAAATGCCTCCAAAAATAAAAATATTAAAAGTACCAATGATAACATAAGCCTATCGACATGCTTCCAAAATGTTCCAAATTCCCATCTCCTAGTTATGTTTCCAGTCTGCATCATTGTGTACACTCCCCTCACGACACCCTACTTCGGTGGGAGCTCATGCCCTAGGTTCTCCTCTCAACATTAATTAGCCAGTCAAACACAAAGTTCTCAAGCCCAAACCACAGCTTCAACTTAACTACCAAAAAAATAAAAAAGCTTAAAGATCTACATGGATGAAGATGTGACTAACAATATATTAGGTTTACGACTGCAACACACCACATTTATAAATATTTTACACCAAAGGAAATAATCTCATCAAAAGCAAAATTGATTCCGTACAACTGATGTTGACATTACAATGATGTCTATCCATCTTGTTCATGAATGCTAGGACTATGTGATTGAGATGCAACATGCCAAACTTCAGATACCTCAATAAAAAAAATGGTATCAGTCTCAAACCAAATATATTCAATCTATATTCAGAGGTAAGATAAAAGCAAAATCATCAATAGCCATCCACATATACATGGCATTCTGGATGAATTACATATCAGGAAAACAGTGAGTGTTCAGCAAAATGATGTAATGTCACAAAGACATGTACACAAGGTTGACTCTTTACAGCGCCTCTCCATCCCAGGAATAACATAGAATGCATAAATCATTTTGGTTTTGCTGAATGAACAGAATCTAGTTACTAAAAAAATCAACACAGTTACAATTTTCTAGAATTAAGTTAATACCACAAACATTGTCCAAATAATTGAATCTCTCTGTCATTAATACAAGTCATTTACAATCAACTATAACATTTCAGGATTAGCAAAAACCTTTTGAAGTTTCCCCTTTTCCTGCTTCACAATTATGGCATGCTACATAAACATACACGCTCTTAGAACTCCTAATGCGGCATGCACTATGCCATCATGGCTTAACAATTATGACATGATGCATGACTAATCATCACTCAGCCCTGTACTGCCCTCCAACAAAACAACATAAACTGTTGCATTGCTTTAGAAGAACATCTTGCGAGCAATACTCTCCTATAGACGACCTAAATTGAAATAATTGGCCCAAGCAGCCTTGTTTTTCAAGTATCTTTGCTTTCCTCAGAAACATCAACATGTTAGCTTCTTACTCCACACACACACACACACAAAAAAAAAAGAAATTTCTCAATATCTTAGCTGAATTATTAACGTGGGATCATTATAGACAACTATATCAGTTGCCTATCATCCTCCTTAAGGGCCAGTAATCTGTGTAAGTGTAAGCAGCATCACTCTATCAGTCAAGATCTCTATAGAACAATTTTTTTAACACCTGCACTAATGTTCTTGTTAAATTTTGCCGGGCCTGAGGCCCAACCCAAGGCTTTGGAATATATGAGGTTCATATATTAAGTCCAAGCCAGGTTCCATCTTAAAACCAACCAGTATATATATTGATCTCTTATCTCTCACAATTCCAATATGAGATTTTTACTAAACTTACATGTGGAGTTCATAACAGTTTGGTTAGAGTAGACTCGTTTCAGCACATACATTGTTCGATTAGTACAAATCTCAACAGCCTAAGAAAGAATGATGATTTAGAGTGAGAAATAAAATAGAATATAATATCAAATAAAACAACGAAAGTTCCTAAATGAATTACTCTTTGGTTGAATCAGCCACGGATTGTGGAAACAGAAAATTAGAGAAACAAAATAATTATGTTGAAAGCTAGAACTTCACATCCTATTAGAGTATAAAACTATTTCCAGACCTTCACCTATCAGCCTAAGCTTTTGGGAGAGTTAGTTCCTTAACATAGTATTAGAGACTTGTTCATCAAGATGTCACATGTCTGAATACCAACAACTCCTGCTCTAAATATTAATATATTTTAAGCACAAGGTATGGGAGGGCCAATGCATTATTCACCCATCAAACTCAATGGGCATTTGCCTGAAGGAGCATATTAGTGTATAAAATCATTCTTGGATCTTCAGCTATCAACTTAAGCTTTTGCGACAATTAGTTCCTTGACACATCCCTAGATTACAATTGACATACAAAATGCTAATAGAAAATCCCAACAAAAGAAAATCAAATACACAGTTAAGGAAAAGGAACCAGCTTAACAATCACGAATCAAATTCAATTTACAAGTCTCCAATCACTACACAAACAACTTAAGTTTGACACCAGAGATTATATATTAAAGTATAATACCATTCTTGGGCTTTTCCCCATCAGCTAAGCTTTCAAGAATGTTGGTTCCTTGACATAGTACTAGAGTATTGTGGTCGAGAATTCACAAGTTTGAATCTCAATATTAACACCTTCAGTATTAACGTAATTTAAGCACAAGGTATAAAGTGTGCTTGTGCAATCTCCATGCTTCAAGCCCAACATGTATTCTCGTGAGGGAGCATGTTGAATATAAAACCGTTCCCGAACCTTGCTCGTCAACTTAAGCTTCTGGGAAAGATGGTTCTTTGTAAATCAGAAACTTAAGTGCAAAGCAAAATAACAACACACCTCATCCTCAACATTATGCACATGACATCCACATATATAAACCCAAGTAGAGTTTTATTCTAAAACCAATTGACATTAGGTGAAGTACCCCACTCGCTTTATAAATTAATCTTTCTATATTACAGCTACAATATAAGGTTTTTTCACTAGACTCACATGTATAGTCCTAAGCAGATAACAACACACCTCATCCTTAGCATTGCATAGATGAGATCCACATATAAACTCAAATAGGATTCCATCCTAAAATCAATTAACATTAGGTAGAATATGTTGGAAATTTAACTTAAATTGGGCGAAAAATAATTTTAGTAAGATAAATCAACTTGGGCTAATTGTCTCCTTAAGAAATCTAGTTGATGGGCCTTAACTACCAAGCCCATCTTAGATTAAAATATCTAGCTTCTAGAAAGTGTCATTAAAATATCTTCAAATGTGTGGTAGATGTTAGCTTCTAGAGATTGTAAAATATCCAAAAAAGTCGCAATGTAGAAAAGATGGACTATATTTTTCTTGAAAAATATATTGCAACTAGAATGCTCCCTTGGCATCTATAAATATAGAGCCATAACCTTGTATTTGGCAAGTTGTAAGAAAAGCCCAAAGTCTTAATAAAAGTGTAGTTCCACAAAAAACTCTCCTTCTTTCCAAAATACTTACTTCCCTCTTTCACAAACACCAAAATTAAAATTACCTAAGCCCACTACACCATCAAAGTGGTGTTAGAGCGACCATCATTAAGCCTAAAAGGATGGAGAACAACACCCTTCCATCTCAATTGCCACGCCTCACCAATCAAAGACGACTACTCAAATTGGTGCATTCATATAAAGGCCATGCTAGGATCCCAAGATTGTTGAGGATGGCTATGAAGAGCCTCAAAATGAGGCATCTTTGAGTGACACCCAAAGGGCGTCACTAAGGAGATCTCGAAAGAGAGATCGACTAGCGCTTAATCTGATCCATCAAAGTTTGGATGAAAGCACATTTGAAAAGGTTACAAACACAACTAATGCCAAAGAAACATGAGAGATTCTTCGTAAATCTTTCACAGGAGTTGACAAGGCGAAGAAGGTTTGTCCTCAAGCTCTTAGAGGTGAGTTTGAATCCCTTCATATGAAGGAATCTGAATCTATTTCTAATTATGTCTTTAGAGTTTTGGCCATTGTTAATGAATTAGAGATGAATGGTGAAAGCTTGAGTGATACTATGGTGATTGAGAAAATTCTTCGCTCACTCACCCCGAGTTTTGAGTATATTGTTGTGGCCATTGAGGAGTCAAAAGATTTAGACTCCATGACCACTGATCAATTCATGGGCTCTCTACAAGCCCTTGAGGAAAGACTAGAAGTAAAGAAGATACAAGAGCCATTAGATCAAGCTCTCTACACAAAGCTCTCTTTCAAAGAAAGAAAGAAAAATAGAGGTGAAGGAGAAAAACAAAGAGGCTGAGGTCAAGGATGTGGTAGAGGTCGTGGAAGAGGTGATAGAGGATCATACGCCACTTTCAATCATGAAGAAAGGAGCCAAACCACTAATTTTCCTAGAGGTCGTGGAAGGAGAAGCAAAAATCAAAGGTACAATACATCCTAAATTAAATGTCATATTTTCCATAAACTTGGGCATTATGCTTACGAATGTAGAAGCATTAACAATGTGGAGGAGAATATTGTGAAGTTGAAGGATGAGGTGGAGCTCACCTTATTGATGGCTCACCAAGAAGAAGATAAGAAGAACAAAATATGGTACTTGGATACCAAGGCAAGTAACCACATGAGTGGAGATAAGATCTTGTTCAAGGAAATGGAGCAAGTGAAGGGTCATGTCACTTTTGGAGATGACTCAAAAGTAAGGGTGAAAGGCAAAGGTAATATCTTGATTCGCCAAAAAGATGGTAGCCACTAATTTATTTCCAATGTTTATTATGTGCACAATTCGAAAACAAATATTTGGAGCATGGGCCAACTCTTAGAAAAGGACTATGACATTCACTTGAAAAATCATAGTCTCTCTCAAAGAAACCAAGATGGTCAATTAATTGCTAAAGTGCCAATGTCAACAAATGTTCTTATTAGAAATTCAAAAAGACCAAGCCATGTGCTTGAAAGCATGTGTGAAAGATTATTATTGGCTTTGGCACTTGAGATCTGGGCACTTAAATTTTGGCGGTTTAAAATCATTGTCTAATGGGATGGTGCATAGTTTGCCCCCTGTTGATCACCCTAATAAATTATGAGAAGGCTGCCTTCTTGGTAAGCACTCTAGAAAAGCTTTTCCTAGAGCAGCAACATCAAGAGCTAAAAGGCCACTCGACCTAGTTCACACCGACGTATGTGGACTTATATCATCTATGTCTCACGGGAAGTACAAATACTTCCTTCTCTTTATTGATGATTACTCTAGAAAAACATGGGCTTATTCTTGAAATAAAAATCAAACGTGTTTGATGCATTTGAGAAATTCAAGGCCCTTGTTAAGAATGAGAATGGACATGTTATCAAAGCCATGAGGTCGGATAGAGAGGGCGAATTCACATCAAAGGAGCTCAATGAATACTGTAAAGATAATGGGATTTGTCGTCCTTTAACAGTCCCACGCTCACCACAACAAAATGGCGTAACAGAGCGGAAAAATAGAACAATTTTGGACATGGCTCGAAGTATGTTGAAGACAAAGAAAATGCCCAAAAGTTTTTGGACCGAAGCCGTGGATTGTGCAGTCCATCTCTTAAATCGATGCCCCACAAAAAGCATTGATGGGACAACTCCACAAGAAGCATGGCATGGGAGGAAGCCCAATGTCTCCCACTTAAAGGTGTTAAGACGTATTGCTTATGCTCATGTACACGATCAAGAAAGATAAAAGCTAGATGACAAGAGTAGGAAGTATGTGTTCATTGGTTATGGCAAGCAGTCAAAAGGCTACAAGCTTTACAATCCAAGCAGTCGAGATGTAGAGTTTGATGAAGAAGCAACATGGAATTGGAGTGTTGAAGACAGTGGAGACTATAGGCTACTCCGTATTGTTGAAGATGAGGATCAAGAAAATCAAGAAGGCAAAGATGAAGCAAGTAATCCACCCTCTCCTACTTCTTCAGAAGAATCATCAAGTTCAAGTGAGAAGACGCCACGCTACAAGAGCCTAAGCAAGCTATATGAGGTAACTAAAAATCAAAATGATTGCACTCTCTTTTGTCTTTTTACCGGATGTGAACCCATAGACTTCGAAGAGGCTACAAAGAGTAAGTAATGGAGAAAAGCTATGAATGAAGAAATCAAGTCTATCAAGAAGAATGAGGCATGGGAGCTAGCCACACTTCCTAAAGTCCATAAAGCAATTGACTCAAACGGGTGTATAAGGCCAAGAAGAACGCAAAAGGTGAGGTGGAGAAGTACAAGGCAAGATTGGTGGCCAAAGGCTATAGTTAGAGGTATGGAATTGACTTACGAAAAAGTATTCGCTCCTATTGCTCGCTTAGAAACTATACATTTGATAATTGCTCTTAAGGCTCACAAAAAATGGAAAATCCATTAAATGGATGTGAAACCTGCTTTCTTGAATGGTACCTTAAAGAGGAGGTTTGCGTTGAGTAACCCAAAGGGTGCATGTAAAGGTCATGAAGACAAAGTTTTTAGGTTAAAGAAGGCTCTTTATAGGGTGAAACAAGCTCCGAGAGCTTGGAATAGTATAATTGATCAATATTTCTAAGCTAATGGCTTTATCAAGTGTCAGTGTGAGCGTGCACTCTATGTTAAGAAGAATAAAAATGGAGATGTATTGCTTGTTTGTTTGTACGTGGACGACCTTATCTTTGAAAGAAGCAACCCAAGCATGTTTGAAGAGTTCAAGCAAGCTATGAAATGGGAGTTTGATATGACCGACATTGGACTCATGAGCTATTACCATGGAATTAAAGTGAAGCAAAGTGACAAAGGCATTTTCATCACACAAAAAGGATATGCCAGAGAAGTGATCAAGAAATTTCACATGGGTAATAAAAAGCCTGTATCAACCCCCATTACATGTGGTGTGAAGACATCAAAGTTTGATGATGCAGAAAAGGTTTGACCCAACTTACTTTTTTTTTTGTTTTTTTGGTAAGTCAGCGAACTTGACCCAACTTACTTCAATAGCCTTGTAAGCATGTGGTATTTAACATGTACAAGGCCAAACATTCTCTTTTGAGTCGGGCTTATTAGTCGCTATATGGAAGTACATACCACCACACATCCAAAGATGGCAAAAAGATACTTTGGATACATCAAAGGCACCTCAGAATATGGGCTACTTTACTCCTCCAACAGCTTCAAACTCATTGGATTTTGTGATAGTGATTGAGGTTGAGATATTGACAATAGAAGAAGCACAACGAGATTCGTCTTCCACTTTGGAGATACCGGTTTTACATGGAGCTCAAAGAAACAACACATCGTCACACTTTCTACTTGTGAAGCAGAGTTGGTGGCAGGTACTTCCTGCGTAAGTCATGCAATTTGGCTCTGGAACTTGTTGGAAGAAATCCATATGCCGCAAGAAAGAGCGACAAAAATCTTCATGGACAACAAATCGGCTATTGCATTATCAAAGAATCCAGTCTTCCATGATCGAAATAAGCACATTGATACTTGCTATCATCTCATTTGAGAAAGAGCTGCGAAGAACGAGGTTCAAGTAAAGTAAGTGAAGATTGAAGATCAAATTGCAAATATATTTACAAAGCCTCTCAAATACGAAGACTTTGCAAGATTAAAAAGCTCTCTTGGAATCACCAATACAAGTTTATGGGGGCATGTTGGAAATTAAACTTGAATTGGGCCAAAAATAATTTTAGTAAGATAAATCAACTTGAGCTAATGGTCTCCTTAAGAAATCTAGTTGATGGGCCTTAGCTATCAAGCCCATTTTAGCATAAAGATCTTAGATTAAAATAGCTAACTTCTAGAAAGAGTCACTAAAATATCTTAAACTATGTATGCTAGCTTTTAGAGATAGTAAAATATCCAAATAAAGTTGTGGGGTAGAAAGATGGACTAGATTTTTCTTGAAAATATCTTTCAACTAGAATGCCCCTTTGGTATCTATAAATAGGGAGCTATAGTCTTGTATTTGGCAAATTATAAGAAAATCTCAAAGTCTTAATAAAAGTGTAATTCCATGAAAAACTCTCCTTCTCTCTAAAATGCTTACTTCCCTCCTCCACAAACACTAAAATACTTACTTCCCTCCTCCACTAGGGGTGTAAATGATCCGAGCCGCTTGAGAGTAGCTCGTGAATAGCTCGAATAAAGCTTGACTCGAACTCACATTAACGGAGTTCGAGTTCGAGTATCAAAAGATACTCGATTAATAAACGAGTTCGAGTCGAGTATTGAACTACCCGGCTCGATACTTGATTAAATACTCGACTCGGTACTCGATTAAATACTCGACTTGATGCTCGAATTGGTACTCGACTCGTATGAAGCAGTTATTATGTATTATTTTCTTTTGAAATGAATGCCTAGTGACATTAATAGTAGAATGAAAGAAAGAAGATTAAATTCTTTATAAAAGATGATATGTTATATTTGTGGTAAAGTAAAAGAACTTGTATTTGGTTTGCTGGTATTTTCTAAAACTTAGGTTTTGATACATAGTTGCTATTAATATATCAGTAATTTATGGTTATATATGTTAAAATATAGAGTGGGCAATAATTGAGTATCCAAACTGAGTATAACTAATGTTTGAGTGTATGAAATAATACTATAGTGGAGCTAATTTGTTGAACTTTCATATGCACAATAAACGAGTATTCGAGTCGAGTCGAGTACTCGAATAGTTAATCGAGTTCGAGCTCGAGCTCGAGCAAAATTTACTACTCGAATCGAGTTCGAGTACTCGAGTAGTTAATCGAGTTCGAGTCGAGTACTGAGATACTCGGCTCGACTCGACTCGATTACACCACTGTCCTCCACAAACACTAAAATTAACGCTTTACAAATTCATCTTTCTCTATCACCACTCTAATGACAAATTTTTTTCACCAGACGTACATGTGAAATCCTTAACAGATAACAACAAACCTCATCCTCGGCATAGCAGTGGTGCTTATACACAGCACGCAGAAAGTGACACCGCTCCAACAAAGCCTTCACATCATCACCTTCCTTGCGAATCACAACAGCCATAGCCATAGCTGCGCGGTGCAACCTATCAAGCTCGGCCTTGATTGCCTTGTGAAAGAAGCAGAATATCACAATCGGCGAGTTCACCACACAAGCATTCGACGCCGACGACGACGGAGATTGATCCACCGCGCTCACCGCCCCCGCCATTACCGTCAATGGCGTCGCCATCTCTACTTGTAACGCACAAAAGATTGCTTCTACTGAATTATATTTACATGGTGTACATCATTGCTGAATTGGAACTCTCACCGAACTCTATGATTTGAATGCCATTCGTGTTCGTTCGGAAAGGGAAACCTCTCTCTGACTCACTCTCTCTCTCTCTCTCTCTCTCTCTCTCTCTGCCTTCTCTTCCTGCGTATGTTTTTGGCCTGAAGAGGAGTTTGTATATCATGTGTCTGTATATGCCAAGCGTCTCTTTGCTCAGCGAATTATAACGGAGGGTGAATATTAAAGTAATTATAGATTTATATTCTGACGCCACACGCTTAAAAACTGTTATTCAAATTAGTCCTTTATTGAACTACTAATGTGATTAATTATTGTTCAATTATTTATAATAAAGCGGATAGGGTAATAAGCTGATAATTAATACGGGCAGATGTAATTTTATATTGATAGATTAGTAAATAAAATGTTAATCTATATATTAAAGAAGTTACTTTATTTATTATCAATTAATTTTGAAATAGAATCTCATCTTATCTATATTACAATTATTTATAATAAAGCTGATAAGTCAATAATTTGACAAATCTAAATCACGAAAATTCTAACATTTTTTATGTGGAATTGAGCCCCAAAACAAATTTTTTGGTTTTTTTTTATTTTATCTAAACTCATGTTTTAAGGTTTTTTTTTTTTTTTTTTAAATCGGAACAATCTTGAATACCTTATTTTTATTTTTTATTTTTAAACACCAAAAAAATCTTATCTTTACCATTTTAGAAAAAGATCATCTATGTATAAAGAGAGGACAGGACAAAAATGAAAGACGAGGTAGTAGATTATTGGGGCACATGGAAGAAGGGTGTCAATTACATTATTTTATAACAAGAATATTCTTTTTCTATTTTTTATATTATGACACTTTTTATAGAGTTGACTTTATATGTCAAAATTTTAAAATATGTATATATAAGGCACCTAAAAAAATATGCATCTATTTTAAATTAAAAACATTATTTCTAAATACATATCTAATATAACAGTAAACTCTTAAACTATTAATGTTATTATAAACATAATTTTACTCTCTTTTGAAGTTAAAGTTATTATCAGTTTATATTTAGTTAATAACATTTGTAATGTTAATGACTTTATTCACTATAATAATGATTAAATAAAGAGAATGTTATTCCCCCCCCCCCCCCCCCCCCTCCTTATTTGTAGGTGAAGGAAAATTTAAGAAAACAACAAGAGAAACCACTATAAAATAGCATAGTTAAAATCCGTAAGTTATATGCTAATCTATTTTCATGTATTATTTAGAGTAGAAGTTTTTCATGCTCTCAAAATACTCCAAACTCTAATCTTAAAACTCTTGAAAAATGTCTTTTAGACTTCCAATATGAAGAAAAAGAGAGGAAGTGCAACAGAAAAAATATTGCACTATATTCATGGGCTTGCGTTACATTTAATCCAATATAATCGTTTCAAGATATGAAAGGTTTAAATACCTCAATTTGGTTTAATTGATTAAAATTCTAAACACATTAACCCATCAGGTTATAAATAAAAAACTTTATACAAGCTTAAAACCCTTAATTTGTTATCTCAAACTGTTAAAAAAACCCACAATCACCGCCATCAATAAATAGGAAAATCTAGGTACAAAATGAATTCAGCTTAATAAACACATTAATGCATCATGAGATCAATTTATTAAACATTTTATGTGTTTATTTTCTCTATAACATATGGAAAAGAAAAAGAAAACTATTCATTCAAAAAATAAGAGAAAAATCAAGAAGATGAATGAAGATTAAGATTTTGGTAAAAAATAATTTTGAAAAAATCAAGAAATTTAGAAAAGCCACAAAGTCAAACCCATATTCTACTCAAGTTATCCCAAAATTAGCTAAAGTAGGTAATAGGGAAATTTTATAAAATTTTATGAAAATAATTCACAAAATAGAAAAATAAAATTGCTAACATGGATGCTATTTAGGAAAATACTTTTTTTAAAGCCATTTTAGATAATATTTTTTTTTATTTTGGACCATTTTGGACAACAGCTTAACCTATTAAAACATTTGTAACAAAATTCATACCAAAAACAAGTGTGTTGTTTACGAAAATCTCTATATGGTCTTAAACAGATTTCATGTAATTATTAATTCAAAAACATTTGTAACAAAATTCATACCAAAAACAAGTGTGTTGTTAAAACATTTGTAACAAAATTCATACCAAAAACAAGTGTGTTGTTTACGAAAATCTCTACATGGTCTTAACCACATTTCGTTTCAGTGGCTTAAACTTCTCTTTTCATGATTTTGGTATCCGCAGTTAATCTAATAAAGATAATCTTAGAGAATTTTGATTCTAAAAGTTTATGGTTGAAACCAAAAAATAAACAAAAGAAGCCAAAGTCATGGCTTAGACCAAAAGCAAAGATCAGAAATATAACTTCAGTGGATGAACCAACTTCCTTAAGAATTTAAGCTTTGGTGTGAATCAAAACAAATCGAAGCTTAACCTGTTAAAATATTTGTAACAAAATTCATTCCTGGATAGAGGTAAAACAAAAAGTGAGTATCAACGACTCCTCCTAAAGTGGGAACCATACCAGAATCTTCACCGGAATTACCGTTTGTTGGGTTATGTATGCGGAACTTAGTTGTATTGGGTTGGTTTATAAGTTATAGGATTGGGCCAATCCTATTTGGGTCCATGTCGCACTAGGGTTTAGTATGGGAAGCTCTATATATACACGGATTTGTGTATGTTCTCATAAGGGTTTGAGTTGAGAGGATTGAGATTGAGACGTCTCATGTAACTCCAATTGAAATAAAAAAATTATTGTGCTCCCCTCCGTGGATATACTCTTTGGCTCAACTACGTAATTTTTAGTGTTCTCACCTATCCATTTTGTTTATTATTGCTACTTTGATTTATGATTCAATAATTTATGTGGGTGATCTTAAATAGATGGTATCAGGGTCTAACATCATTAGACGTTTTTAACATGATAAAACAACCACCCCATATTAAAATAAAAATAAAACCTTCGAATGAAGCTAATGAGCCATTTCCCAAAATAGCACAAAAATAAAAAATATTTCCTAAACTAACTTTTTTATAAAAATATTTCCCCAAATGGCATCTATGTCATCATTTTTTATTTTTTTATTTTTTATTACATTTTTATTTTTTAATTTTATAATATTTTATGTATTATAATAAATAAATTAAACTTAATTATTTATTAAATTTTAAATAAAATTATTTATACATAAATTTAATCTAAATATTTAATAAATAATTTAATTTAATTTAATTTATTTGTTGTGATTAAGAAAGTATTATAAATTAAAAAAATTATATATATATATGTTAAAAATAAAATAAGAAAGTAAAAAAAAGTAAAACTAAAAAATAAAAAAGTCAAATGATGACATGGATATCATTTGGGAAAATATATTTTTTAAAAAGTTAGTTTAGGAAATATTTTTTATTTTTGTGCTATTTTGGGTAATGGCTTGAAGCTAACTGTAGATACCGAAACAAGAAAAGAGGAGTTTAAAGCTCTGAATTAAGCTTGCTGCAGTAAATGCTTGAACAAATTGAAAACAAACTTTACTGGATCTTATTTTGTTCTGACACCATGTTAGAAATATAAAATTGAAAATAAAATAATTTAAGAACATTTTAAATAAAAACTTTGGACAAAATACAAGATAAAATAATTTAAAAACATCTTGAGTCAAATAAAGGCAAGAACCTACAAAATAGAAAAAGACTTGGATCTAAAATTTACAAGACTTAAATAGACATATTGAGACTGGTGTAAATATTTCTTTTGATCCAAAAACACTTGGATACGTTTAATCACATATAGCTACCCCATTTATATTACAAGAAATGGGAGATCAAAAGCCTAACCCTAACTTTTGTAAGAAAGCAAACACTTAATGCTATTAAACAAAATTAAGGCACCATTCATTTGGCTTTTTACTACATGGTAGGTTACTAGCTAAAGGGAAGGAGGGGAGTTTTGCTAGTAATTAACATTGAGAATTATGACACTAGATACAATATATAAAATAAAGAAATAAAATGCAAGAAAATCACTAGTACAAATACAATAAAAATATTTATCTTCAACAAATGTATCTTTGATTCTATTAGAGTATAAAATCAATACTGGAATTCATTAGTCAGCTTAAACTTTTTTAAAAAGTTGGTTCTTAGACATAATATCAGAACTTTATGACCAAGGGATCACGAGTTTGAATCTCAATAGCTCTTTTTTTAATATTAACATAATTTAAACATAAGGCATGAGATAAACTTGTGCAATATTTATACTTCAAGCCCAAATAATAGTTACATAAAAAGACACATTAGAATATAAAATAAATTTTAAAACTATTAGTTTAAGTTAAAAAAAAAAAGTTGATTCCTTGATAAATTTGTCTTTTCTTTTGTATACTTTGCCTTTAATTATTATTATATTAATAACTTATGTGGTTCAAACAGATTTAAAATATTATCATAAAACAGTAACTTTTGTCCCAAAGTGTGATGTGCAGCCGGCGGCAGTGGGAGAAATTGTGCTCACTGCGTGTTAGTATGGAGCAACCACAAACTCAAAGATCTTTAAAAAGTACAAAATTCCGCCCTTGGGCTTTTTTGTGCTCAAAAAAAAAAAGGTACAAAAAAGAAATAAAACCATATTTTTGTCTCAATTTTAATTAAAAATTTTAGGATAACATTATTGTCAGAGTAAAGTTATTAATTTTTTATTATCAGAGCATGACCGCAGTTTTTAAGGCACTTTTGTGAATCTCATTTTTTACACCATTGTTCGGTCAATAATAATCTTTGATAAGGTAATAATAACTCCCTTGTTATAGTTATTAGACAGGTTATACTCGCGACTACGTACCTGCACCAGGTTTGATCTATCCTTTACTACTATAGAGTAGTATTTAAGTATTTAATTACTATTATTGGGTATTATTATTTTGATTTGTTCACTATTCCTCTTTGCTATTTTGAAGTATGTGGATTTTGATTGCGATTATAATCGTGCTTTTATGGTGCTAGTTACATGCTTATGTGTCGTGATATGCTTCTTGTTTCTATATTACCTTCCTTGGGATAGTGATAGTCAGTGGATGAACGCTACTAGTTATGGAACTCAAAACTTGAGGCTATCGTCAAAGGGGGTGGGAAGGGGGTGTATGAAGCAAAAGTGAGTGCGAAACTTGCGACTGGGGACATTAAATGTTGGGATGCTAACAAAGAAGAGCTTTGAAGTGGCCTAAATGATGATGAGGAGAAGGATCAACATCCTGTGCCTGCAAGAGACTAAATGAGTTGGCACGAAAGCCAAAGATATGTTGGGGGTATAGGTTATGGTATTTGGGCAAAGTTAGAGGCAGGAATTGTTATCCTGGAAAACTGGGCTATTGGACAACTTTTCGAGTTTTTCAGTTCTTCAGGAAAATTTTTCAAGAAAACTGAAAAATTCTCTGTTATCAAATGGACCCCTAATGCCTCCGCATTTATGATAATGGATAATGAATGATCTAGCCACTCCAAATCATAAGATTAGACCTCTCATATTCTTTGGTTAGTGCACCACTCTGTTACTTTATTGATTTCATGAAAGCAATGATTGAAAAAGAGTAGAATGGCCTTATTAATGAACATGCGAATATCTTCCATAATAGACTGATTATCAAGGGCCATTACATAAGCACCATTTAAGGAGCCAATGATAGCTTCATTATCGTCTTCCACTACTATCTCCGGAAAGCCAAGATTGATTTCATGATGGATCACTTCTTTAACTACAATAGCCTCAGCAAAAATAACGGGAGCTTTCCCTTGGCATTTCAATGCAGCATAAATCTCTCTCCCTTTGTATGGAATGAAAAGACTACATTGGTCTCCTTTAATGTAACACTTTCAACTCAATGTGCGATAAATGTCACTATCAAGGGTAACCAACAAACTGGATCACATGTTGACCTTACATAGTGCTATCTAACTTATTAATGTTGTGACTCATTAGACAAACAAGTTGAGTGAAGTACTCGAATTATAATAGTACTCAACTAGGATTTTTAACCTATTTGTTCGTTCACCGAAGCTTGATCAAGTTTAACTCAGGCCTTTAGTCAAACCGACCCATCCTTGACATGACTCAATCAAATGAGTTAGATTGCCAATTTAAACACATCAGCTATGGGTTGACCCAACCTACTTTACATGTTTATGTAGTCAACTTGTCGGGTCTTATTTTATATTTTCTTGATGATGGTTGCGCTCTCTCTTTCTCTGACAAGTTGTCTCTCGCTCTCTCCGGAAAAAGAAATGTTCACTTGCAACTTCTCCCCCTCCCCTCCCCCCCGCGATGTCTCTCTCCTCCCCACCCCCCGGTTGGAAACTTCTTCAGCCACGTAACCACCGCCCTGACTCCACCTCCAAGTCAGCGACAACGTGACGCTGGCCAAAGTGACGCCGTACCCCCGCCACCGCCACCACCACCACCCACCTGCCTTCCCTCTATCTCTCTCTCTCCACTCCCGACCTCCATCTCTCCCCCCTCTTTCGCCGGCAACCCCTGTCCACCACCACCCCCCCTTTGCCTCCACCCACCGCCACCTCCGCCACCACCACAACCAAACAACCCCCAGTACACCACCACCAACCCCACCACCACAACACCAACACCCACCTCCTTCCCTCCCTCCCCTGCCACCCCACCACACCACCACCACCGAACACCCATACCCGAACACCAACCACCACCTTAATCTCCACCGGCCACCACACCCAGACCCCCGAACACCATAGCCCCTAACCACCATAACCACCACCAACACTAACAACAACCCAGACCAACACCACCACCACCTCACGACCCTACCTCAAGGCAGCCCCGACCACCATCTCCTCTCGCAGCAGGCCGGCCCAGGTAAGAAAAATCGACTGACCATAGGTTCGAATTCTCCTTCCATCTCTTTTTATTTAGTGTCCCTCAAGGGCGTGATATAGCTTGTGTTGTGGCTAATATATCCTAGTATATAGTGAGTTTTGTGAGTGGAGTAATTACTCATAGATAGTTTATGAACTTTACTAGTAATGGAGCTCAAAACTTAAGGCCATCTTCAAAACGGTTGGGGGACCTGCGATTTGGGACATTAAAGGTTGGTATAGTAATGATAAAGAGCTTTGAAGTGGCTCAAATGATGATGAGGAGAAAGATCAACATCATGTTCCTCCAAGAGACAAGGTGGGAGGGCACAAAAGCAAGGGACATACTAGGATATAAATTCTGGTATTCGGGCTAAGCCAGGGGGAGGAATAAAGTGGGTATTATTATGGATAGCTTCTTTATGGACAAAGTAGTAGAGGTCACTAGGATTAGCGATAGGATCATTACCATTAGGATAATTTTAGATAAGGAGATACTGAACATTATAAGTGCCTACGCTCCATAGGTTGGGCAGACAGAGCAAGAAAAGGCTAGATTATGGGAGGACTTAGACCTGACAATGCAAGGCATACCATAGAGTGAACAAGTTATGATTGGAGGTGACTTCAATGGGCATGTGGGAGCGAGCACAGAAGGTTATGCATATCACCATGGAGGTTTTGGATTTAGAATAAGGAACAAGGAGGGTAAGTCTTTGTTAGACTTTGTTGTTACCTATGAATTAACAGTAGCCAATACCTTCTTCATGAAGACCACGTCGTCACGTATCGAAGCGATGGAGCAAAGATCCAGCTCGACTACATACTACTAAGGAAGAGAACCCAAAAAGATTACAAAGATTGCAAGGTTATCCCTAGGGAAGAACATAGGGTAGTGTGTGCTGAGGTCAAGGCCCAAAGAATGGGCAAGAAAACCAGGAAACCATCACAGCCACTTACGTGTTGGAGGGACCTGAAGAGAGAAAAGACCCGAGCCTTTAAGGAAAGAGTCAAGCCTGAGCTTAGAGGGAAGTGCGAGGGAGATGTTAACCTTTTGTAGAACCAAGTAGCATAAATGATTAGAGATATGGCATGTGAAGTCCTACGTGCATCAAAGGATGGGGCACCAAACAACAAAGAGGCTTAGTGGTGGAGCAGGGAGTCCAACCAAGGATTAAGGAAAAACAAGATTGCTTCAAAGAGTGGGATCGAACTGGAGATGAGGGAAAGAAACAACAGTACAAACAAGCCAAGAAGAAAGCTAAGATAGCAGTAAGAGACGCACAATTTAAAGCCTTTTAAGATTTCTATAAAATGCTGAACACAATTGAGGAAGCTAGGAACCTCTATAGAATTACAAAAGCAAGAGAGAGGAGGACTAGAGATCTGGACCAAGTAAGATGCATAAATGAGGCAGATGGACGAGTACTCATAGATGAGCAACAAATTAAAGTTAGGTGGAAATCCTATTTCCATGATCTATTCAATGAATATGGAGATATAGATGCGTCCCCAAGAGAACTACAAGCACCGGTGGAGGGAGGGTCAGATTGCTACTGCACCAAAATTAGACCAGAGGAAGTTAGGGAGGCATTAAAGAAGATGGGCAGGGGTCAAGCAGTCGGCCCAGACGAAATACCCATTGAAGCATGGAAATGCACTGGAGAAACGGGCGTCAGGCGGCTGGCCAAATTATTCAACCAAATCCTCAAAGGGAAGAAGATGCCTGGGAATTGCGGAAGAGCACATTAGTTCCCGTGTATAAGAACAAAGGCGATGTACAGAGCTGTGCCAACTACAGAGGAATCAAACTAATGGGCCACACCCTAAAGCTCTGGAAGCGGGTCATAGAAAGAAGAATAGGACAAAGAGCATGGATCTCAGAGAATCAATTTAGATTTATGCCAGGGAGTTCGATGACAGAAGCCATCCATCTCTTGAGGAGGTCGATATAATATTATAGAGATAGACAAAAAGTCCTCCATATGATTTTTATTGATTTGGAGAAGGCGTATGATAGAGTACTGAGACAGCTCCTATGGGGGGTCTTAGAGAGGAAAAGCACCCCCCCTATCTGAGTCACCAAAGACATGTATGAAGATGCCCAAACCAATGTGTACACAACAGAAGGGGATATGGACGCTTTTCCCATTACAGTTAGAGTACACCAAGGATCGGCCTTGAACCCCATTCTGTTCATTTTGGTAATGGACGAGCTTAGAAGGCACATTTATGGGGACGTGCCTTGGTGCATGCTCTTCGCGGACGACATAGTCTTAGTGAAAGAATCGAAAGGTTTAAGACTCAGTAGATCTAAGACTAAGTATATGAAACTCAAGTTCTGCACCTCTACCATGCCAAGAACAGAAGTCATCAAGATTGGATCAGAATGTATACCACATAAAACATGCTTTAAATACTTGGGTTCCGTGGTCCAACAAGACGGTAAAGTGGACGCAGATATCAACATTAGGATTAAAGTGGGGTGGCACAAATGGAGGATGGCCTCTGCGGTACTGTGCGATAGGAAGCTCCCATTAATGCTAAAGGGTAAATGTTATAAGGTAGTTGTCAGACCAGCTGTGCCCTACGGGGCAAAATGCTGGCTAGTTAAGTGTCAGCATATGCAGAAGCTAAAGGTAGCTGAGATGAGGATATTGAGATGGATGTGTGGACACACAAGGAAAGACAGGATTAGCAATGACATTATAAGAAGCAAATTAGGCGTCACTTCAATTAAGGATAAGTTGAGAGAGCAACATATGCGGTGGTTTGGGCATGTTAGGAGGAGACTCATCACTACCCCTGTTAGGAGATGCGAACAAATCCTTATAACAGATGGGAAATGAACGAGAGGCAGGCTAAAGAAGAGTTGGGTGGAGACGATTCGACATGACCTCGCCTATCTCAACCTAAATGAGGAGATGACACTAGACAGAGCCCAGTGGAGGATTAGTCTGGGTATAACAGATAGAGCAGTGTAGGAGCACCGATCACTTGTAAGCTTGTCCAAATACCAAGAGGATGCTTATATGCCTGGTTGTAACACAATCCAACGGATGTGAGGAGAGGAAGAAGCCGGCCAAAGAAGAGTTGGATGGAGACCACCACTAACCCTATAAGGTGATGCGAACAACTTCATAATACAAACGGGAAGGGAAGATGAGGCTGGCCAAAGAAGAGTTCGAAGAAGAAATATAGACAGGACCCTGCCTACCCCTACCTAAATGAAGAAATGGCCCTGCATAAGAGCGCAGTCAAGGATTAGAATAGGAGAAGTATAGGGATAACAGATGTATCGAGTACCCATAAGATAGTCCTAGTACCATGAGGTTACTTGTATGATCATTTGTATATACGATGCACTGGCGTACGTTAATTGCTTAGTGCTTCTATGATGTATTACCTTGAGGTATAGTGATACTACTGACACGCCCATACTCTCTCTCTCTCTATACTTCCGCTCCCCCCCCCCCCCCCCCCCCCCCCCCCGGGGTTGCTTATATGCTCTAGGCACTCTACACAGTTTCCCTGCACTCTCTAATCTCTCTACATGCTTCTTTGCTTTTACCTTTTACCTTTTATATTGTGCTCTAGCTCCTATGTCTCTATGCTTCTTTGCTCCCATGCTTCCATGCCTCCATGCTTACTTGCTAACTTGCTTGTTTATTTGTTTACTTGCTTATATGCTTCCATGCATACTTGCCTAGCATGATATATATATTTCACATGCTCTTCTTTTAGGCGCTTCATATCTATAATAACTATCATAACCATCAAATATCAAGTTGGAGTCCTCAAAAATAGTCTCTTGTATGGGTCTCACCCTGATGGGGTAAGGTTGCGTACATCCTACCCCTCCCGAACCTTGCGTAAGCGGGAGCCCTTGAGGCACTTAGTATGCTGTTGTGTTGTTGTGTGTGGTTAAGCAAAGTTAAAAGCAGAGATTACAAATGATGATAGAAGATTACAACCAAAAACAACAAAAAGAACCAAGAACACTATATATACATGATTCAGCCCCTAAAAATGGGACTAGTCTACGGCTCCTATCATAAGAGAAGTCTTGCCACTATTAATCAGGATTATTACAAGTTACAGACTAATAACGACACAAATAATAATTTACATGCTCTTTACCAAGCTTCTAATGTAGAAACTTAAAAACACAAAAGAATCTAAACCATACACCTTACAAAACCACCATGATTAGCACTCTAAAGAAACTTGATCTACCTCAAACCCTAATTATGATTTACTCCTCAAATGGATCCAGAAGGGGAAAGAGGGAAAGGGAAAAGGCAGAGCAAGAACCAAAATGGAGCAAAAAGGGGTAAGAAATAGTAACTGCTCAAATGCCAAACCCTAGCCCTATTTATAGACGTCCGATCCGTGGAAACTCTAGAGTGGCAAGATCTTAGCCGTCCTTTTCATCCAAATCAATGATCCAAAATAGCCTCAAGAAAACGCAATCAGGGCACTCAGGATGGTGACACGCATCCAAGTTAGAGAGAGTAGATAAGGGACACGTATGTAGGAGTGCCCCAGCTTCTCGAGCATGCTATTTCCACAAGCAAGCATGGTCAGGAGCAGGGCAATGTAAATAGGTAGAATGGGCAGGGACAAAACGAACATTGACCAAACGTTCAAAAATCATACTTTGACTAACCCTTTGACCTTGAACTTTGTATTATGTACACAAGTTGGCAGTACCAGTTTAGCCAATTAAACGACATGCTTTATTTGTATTACTTAACTAAGTTTTGTGTTTTGGCCTATTGTACAACATAGTTGGAGCCGTTGCCTAAAATGGCCCAAAATTAAAAATTATTACCAAACATGACCCACTTTAAAAAATATTTTTCCAAATAGCCTCCACGTCATCAATTTAAAAATTAAATTTTTTTTTTTGTGTTTTGGGATATTTAACACTTTAAACCTTTTTAATTTTTTTATTTAATTTTTTAATAAATTATTAATTATTAATTAAATTAAATATATTAATTATGTTTTTATTATCATGTTATATTTAGCTTTATAACATGTGTTTTAGTTAAATTATATATATAATTTATAATAAAAAATTTAAATTTAGTTGTTTGTTAAATATTAAATAATAATATTATATATACATAATTTTTTAATTTAATCATTATTATAGTTATATAATAATACTTGTTTGCTTATATAATATTTAATATAAATTATTATTTTTAAAATTATTATCACAGGGAGGGAGGTATTTCCAAAATTAAAAAAAAAATCAAATTTGATGACATGGAGGCCACTTGGGTAAATATTTTTTAAAATAGATCATTTTGGATAATTTTTTTCTTTTATTTTGAGCCATTTTGGGTAATGGCTTTCATAGTTGATACACAAAGAAACCAATTTATAACACAACTCAACAAGTATTGACCTGCTTGTATAAATAGGTTGGGTAGACTCTGGCCTAGGCCAAGCCGTTGAACTTTTTAGCTTTTACTTACTAAATAACAGAATAAATTATCCCACAAATGTTTTAATCCACAAAAGCTATACCATTTAAAATGTCATTTATTTTTAAATCAAAAAGTAAACATTTCTTGATTTATTTGGCCTTCTAGTAGGAGTTCCGTCAAATTTATTAATTTTTTTTTAATCGACAAAATAGGCCACCGGTTGGAGTTCTGCCAAATAGGTAAGAAGAGTAACGTTACAAATTATCTAAAATGACTAAGAAACTTATTTATTTAATGCACTTGGTAAGATATTATTAACTTAATAAAACGTTACAAAATTTAATACTATTTTTATAATTTAATAACTTCTTACCATATTAATAGATATGTAGTTAAATATTCAAATTGGATATATTTAGTTATTTTCCTAGAAAGGGCAGATGGATTTATTAACTCTAGCCATGATGTGTTTGACGCGTGGATAAACAAGGGTGGACACCAAAAGAGAAAAAAAAAAAAAAGGAAAATAAGTTTTGTTTTTGTTTTCTTTTTGTTTTTGGTTAAAGTAAATTACATATTAATATCGTGAAATTTGTGTATTAATATTTTAGCCTTTAAAGTTTTTGAAATAATATTTTAGTCTACAAGTTACATATATTTAATAAAATTGTTTGAATGGCCGTTTGTAAGAGTGTAAAATAGATTTTTCAATCAACTCTTCTTTATTAGTAGTGTCACAATATTACAGTTTGAGTGATAGATGAAGCGAGTAGCGAGGAGAAGACAGGTTTACTAACAAATAATGATAAATTTTACACTCTTTCACGCTATTATTTTTGACTATTTCATTCTAGTGGCTGACATTGTGTCAACCCTTGGAATCTGAGTACAAGTTGACTCATTTTCACCGGTGCAGGTCATAAATGAATTAGGGCAATGGTAAACTCCATAACACAATGATTTCCTTAGTTTGATCTTTCTTTACTATTCCTCCTTTCTTATGATGTTTGATTATCATCGTTTGAGGTCATCTAGCTTAAGTTTAAGGTGTATTGTGTATAGTTCAAGAACTCAATGATATAAGCAGAAGTAGATGCATTCTCATTCATTTAACCACCAAGTACAAAGGGACCTCCATTAAAAACCCTTCCCAACAAAGTTTGTGTTTTTGGTGATAACAAGCTTATTAGATTCAAAGGTCAGTTTAAAGCTAGCATTATCCAGTATAGCACTAGAAACAAGATTTCTATGCAAATTAGGGACATGCATCACATTTTACAAAGATAAAAACATCCAAAGTTATGTTTTAGAAGGACATTTTACAAGGCCACAAAGACATCTTCGCTCTAGATGAGGTTGGCCTGGGTTTGTGTTCTATAGGTTTTACTGGTCTATATCCCTTCTTGCAGTCTCTTGAGGTATGGCATATCTCGCCACCTATCCAGCATATTCTCTTGACTCGAGTCCGTCTGCCTTTATGGTTGTTCTGAGTTCTCTTGCCACAGGTCTGCTTCTGCTTCGAGCTCGAGCCTCTGTGTGAACGTCTCTTATTCCATGGCTTCTTGAACCTGGTATTCTTTCCTGTACTCTTAGACTCAACTAGGTTAGCGACATAGACGATTGCTCAAAAGATGTTTCTTTCGCTTGTTTCCGGTTCTAGTCCTCGAGATTAATGTAGGAAACTAGCTCTTGCCAAGTCATGTCCTTTTTATGCTTTAGTTGAGCCTTATAGTTTTAACACGAAGGAGGCAATTTCTCAATGAGACAATTCACTTGAAACATCTCACACATTTTTATTCCTTCATTAACTATTTTAGCACACAAGTTCTCATACTCATGAATTTGATCTAAAACATGTTTATCATCAATCATGGTGAAAGATAACCACTTAGCGCAAACGTACTCCTTAGCAGTAGTATCATCCATTCAATACTTACTACGTAAGGCCTCCCAGAATTGCTTAGGTTAATACGGGGCATAGAATTGTAGGCTCGAATTCCTGCTGAGACCGGAATTTGAGCATTTAAAATTTTAATTTTGTTGTTTGGTTCACTTACTGGAATTTGAATTACGATTCCACTGCCCAATTTCATGGAATATGATTTTAACTGAAAATCATGCTTTCCAATTCCTTGGGGTAGGAGTAAAGAATTGCAATTTTATATTAAATCTATTGACCTAAAACTCAAAATTACCCAACTTGATTAACCGCTAACCCAAGATAACTTAAAATCCAAAGATTTAGACATGAATTAAAAAGTTGACCCAAACCTCAAAATCACCCAACTCGAATGAGTTGAACTTGAAATAACTGAAATCATCTTAGCTCAAAGTCCAAAGTGACCCCACCCGATTGACCTGAAACTCGAGATGGCTCAAATCTAGAAAATGAAACTACTCTACTTGAATGTGATGTAAACAAGCTGAGTCACAGTGGAAATGACTTGACCAAATTGACCTAAATCTTAATACGGTCCATGCCCAAAATGACTCGACCTATCTTAAACTCACTCGAAATTTGAAATGATACAACTCATTTGTCCAGAATTAAGATCACTTGAGCTTGAAATGACCTTAATGAACACAAACACAATCATAGTTAGCCTGAATCTCATAAACACCTGACCCGATTAATAGAAAATTCGAGGCAACTTGAATAGCAAATGACTAGGCGCTATACTTTACCCGATTTGACTCGAAAATCAAATAACTCGAACTTGTATTATATACACAAGTTGCCACTAGTAGTTTAGCCAATTAAATGATGTGCTTTATTTGTATTACTTAACTAAGTTTTGCGTTTTGGCCTATTGTACAACGTAGTTGGAGCCGTTGCTCAAAATGGACCAAAATAAAAAACTATTACCCAAAATGATCCGTTTTGAAAAATATTTCCCTAAATGGTCTCCACATCATTAATTTTAAAAATTTAAATTTTTTTTTGGGGTTCTTGACACTTTAAACCTTTTTAAATTTTTTTATTTAATTTTTTAATAAATTATTAATTATTAATTAAATTAAATATATAAATTATATTTTTATTATCATGTTATATTAAGCTTTATAACATGTGTTTTAGTTGAATTATATATGTAATTTATAATAAAAAATTTAAATTTAGTTGTTTGTTAAATATTAAATAATATTATCTATACATAATTTTTTAATTTACTCATTATTATAGTTATATAATAATAGTTGTTTGTTTATATAACATTTAATATAAATTATTATATTTGAAATTGCCATTTTGGATAATATTTTCTTATTTTGAGCCATTTTGGGTAGTGGCTCACATAGTTGATACACATAGAAACCAATTTATAACACAACTCAACAAGTATTGACCCGCTTGTATAAATGGGTTGGGTAGAATTTGGCCTAGGCCAAGCCGTTGAACTTTTTAGCTTTTACTTACTAAATAACAAAACAAATTATCCCACAAATGTTTTAATCCACAAAAGTTATACCATTTAAAATTTTATTTATTTTTAAATCAAAAAGTAAACATTTCTTAATTTATTTTTGCCTTCTAGTAGGAGTTCTGTCAAATTTGTTAATTTTTTTTATCAACAAAACAGGCCACTGGCTGGAGTTCTGCCAAATTGGTAAGAAGAGTAATGTTACAAGTTGTCCAAAATGACTAAGAAATTTATTTATTTAATACACTTGGTAAGATTAACTTAATAAAAAGTTACATAATTTAATAACTTTTTACTATATTAATAGATATGTAGTTAAATATTCAAATTAGATATATTTAGTTATTTTCGTGAAGAGGGGTGATGGATTTATTAACTCTAGCCATGATGTGTTTGACACGTGAATAAACAAGGGTGGACACTAAAAAAAGAAAAGGAAAATAAGTTTTGTTTTTGTTTTGTTTTTTTTTTTTTGGGGTTAAAGTAAATTACATATTAATATCGTGAGATTTTTGTATTAATATTTTGGCCTGTAAATTTTTTGAAATAAATTTTAGTCTACAAGTTATATATATTTAATAAAATTATTTGAATGGCCGTTTGTAAGGGTGTAAAATAGATTTTTTAATCAACTTTTCTTTATTAGTAGTGTTATAACATTATAGTTTGAGTAATAGATGAGGGAATAGCGAGGAAAAGATAGGTTTATTAATAAATAACGATAAATTTTACACTCTTTCACGCTGTTATTTTGGGCTATTTCACTAAATATATGTAACTTTTAGATTAAAAAAATACTTCATAGGATTTATAGATTAAAGAATTAATATACTCAAGCTCATGTAGCTAATATATAGTTTATCCTTTTTTTATCATTTGTTTTTTTTGTGTTTGTTGGTGTTTATTTATGATGGTACAGAAAAGATATGGATGATAAAGCGAACTATAATAAGTGGTGTAAGGTAAGAACTCCACTTTTGGTGGAAATGATTTTCTTTATTTATGTTGCTTGAAAATTACAAATAACTAGGTTCGTTCCCGTGCGATACACGGATGGTATTTATTTATCACTGTATTTTATATCTGTGATTTTTTGCATCGAATTAACATCTTATTTGATCAGCCATCCATAATATTGTTCAATTTACATAATTCTCATAGTGGTAACTGTAAAAATTTTCAGTAAAAAATAAGACAAACTATATTTTCCATTTAAAGTCTTTAACAGGGACTTTATTTGTTCTTTTTTCTTTTATGGATTAATTTTTTTACGGATTAATTACAGAAAGCCTTAAATTAAGAATTTAATTTTTTTATTTTTGGTTATGGGAGGTTTACTTTTTTTTTTTTTTTTTTATGGACTAATTACGAAAAGTCCTAATTCAAAATTGTTGAAAGTTTAACCGGTATCCTATTCTCAGATTACATAAGAGAAGTATAAAAATAATAATATATTGGCTTAATATTTTCTTTATTATATGTGGTTCTTGGGGGGCTTTTGATTTTTTTAGAACCCTTTTTATAGGTTAAATACGAAAAATCTTAAATTGAAAATATGTTTTCCTTTTTAATTTTTGAAACTTTAATGAATTAAATTTTTTCGTACCTTAGTTTTGTTGTATAATGCGTAGATCTTATAAACCCAAGTCAAAATTCATATGCCTCACCGGGTTAAAATAAATTATTTCTTGCAGTAGGCATGCAGGCATGCGAAATGTCACACTTCGTGGACTAAATACGAAAACTCTTTAATATTTTTTTTCGTTGTGGGAGGTCTAACTCGCGCCCTGTTCTGAGATTACATAAGAAAAGTCTTAAATAAAAAAATTACCGTTTTATGCACGAATATATGTTTGGCATAGTGCACAAGGATTTTTATCAAAAGAACCCAACTATAACTTTTCTAAAAACAGTATGAAATAACTAATATGAGTGAGTATAGATTATCATTTTGTACATGTTATAAAAAAGTAATTTGTTTTTAAATTTATTTTTAAAAATAATATTAAATAACTAATATGAGCGGGTATAGATAATCGTTTTGTACAACTTTTGTACACAAAAATAATGAAGCTCTAAAAATTTGATTTTAAAAGATACTGAATTAGTAGTTCAGTGTGGCGCATGGTATGGTATAGGTATAAGTGGGGACCCGACCTGGCCCGCTCCATACCCGCCGCACTCGAGTATAGATAATCATACCCATCCCATTGTCATCCTTTTGATACGTTGAGATATAGTTGTGCTATTTTTAGATTAATTGTTGTTGTTTAATCTACAAATAAAATCCAAAAAATCAATATAAGAAAAAAGGAAAAAAACAAAATAATAAATATGTAAAAATTAGGATTGAAAAAAAATTAAGACAAAAGAAAAAAATTAAAGAAAAAGGGATTAGGTGATAAAGGTAATTAAAGAAAAAAGAAAAATCTCAAAATTTAGTATTTAGAGTGGGAAGGGTTTTTAGAGGGGGGACAACTTCTCTATATATATATAGATAGATAGACTAGTTTTGTGCCCGTGCGATGCACGACATTATTTATTGATTAATATATTTTTATATGTGTGATATTTTGCCTTGAAAAAACCCTAGCCTTCTTTTTTTCTCGCCGAACTTGCCATAGTATAGTGAACAATACAAAATTCTCAAAGTAGAACCTGTCAGAGTTTGCAACACCCAAAACGCACATAATATGTTATAATATATGTTGTTGTATTGTCTTCATTCATTTTTCTTGCGCCCCACTCTGTGCCGGTTTCCTGCAATTGAATTATGTCACGATGAGTATGTATAATTGCTGATGTTATTAATTATGCCTAATTTTCGGAACTTTGAAACTCGGGTTTTTATTTACAGTATGTCCTGAGCAGTACTGGATGTATGAGCCGGTGATGCTATTGTATTTGTTGTGAACGACTGTCGCATATAGTGGCATTCTTCTTCCCAATGGCCCTCTGTGACGAATGTTACATTGGGGTTTCCAATGTTATTGTTATGTGTGGGAGGTTGGAGGATGAATATCCAACTCGTTCCTACAAGTTCGTCCAGATATGCAGAAAGCAAGTATTGTCCAAATTCCTGTATGAATGAATATGGTATTAGATTAAAGAAAGTATGTTTGATATTGTGTATGTTTTACATGCTGACCTGTGATGCGATCATATGAAAGTGTTCAGCTGTACTCTTGGTTAAGTATTCAGCTTGTTTTCCGAAAATAGTTAATGTCATATTTGATTGTTCGCGATCCTGAACATTGATCTTGATACGCAACCTGTTTTTTGACATGTTGTGGTTAGTGGTATTGAAGTTCGCAGTTGGTTTGTGTAATAAATTTAGTACCTTTGTTCCATAGCAGCGTTATTGTTGGGGCACTTACTGCAATGGTAAGTACCCATGACTGCAGTCACCTTCTTTTTACACTTTTGGCATGCTTCGTAAGTTGTGCCGTGTCTCATGTCCACACTTATAATCCTTGCACATAATTTGAGATGTTTGACCTGTAAAAATTCGATACATAGTCTACAAGTGCTCTATTGTAATTGTTAATATATTGAAGCGGTTATTTATGTAGCAATGGAAATAGGGGTTGTTGTTAAGTATGTGCTTACGCTGTGGTTGAATGTGTACTCTGATATTGTGATGTTCTTCACGTTGAAATATATCTCAGATTGGATGATGTTCAGATGTTTGTGTTGCAACCATTTGATTCGTTTCTACGGTTCTTCATTTTCTGCATACCTGTTACATAATGAAATTGAGTATTAATTTTGGAGTATTGGTACAATATGTTTTAGTAATGTAGGGGGATAACTTACCATGCTTCAAATTCCTCTGTAGCAGGATGATTGGGGTTGATAAGGAGCCACGATCTTGTTGTTGTTGTCGTGGATGGGCCAGTTTGACAGTGCCATGTATATGTAAGTTTAGTGTACCGTTGAAATCATTCGCTTAATAACATATTATATTAGATCATACTGTGATAGTTCTTAATTGCTACTTGCGATGCCAGTAGGATATTGTCTTTTCCTATGTGTGTGAAGAGGTAATTTCCTTCATTTGTAGCAAATGCTCCCCATAATGATAGACGAAGTGTGTGAAACTTATATTTATTAATGTTATTGACGACAACGTGTCAATCTTGTGACCATCATCCCATATCATTAAGAATTTCTACATAGTAATATTGTTATAGATTACCTCATGTCACATAGTGAGACTTCTCGGACATCGTTTCTTGTGTTTGTTGTTGTTGATACAGGGGATACACCGATCACCATTCCCATGACATCTGAAATTGGTGGCGTGATATTATTTATATCGTATTGAACTTTTTACTCAATGTGTTTGTTGTATAAGTAAGACTTACCGACTAAAGCATCAGCACTATTTAGATGTGCCGGGACACTTGAAAAGGGTACTAATTGCCCCCTTTGAAAAGGAATGTCAAGACATTGTTGGTCCGAGATTTGTTGCACTATTGTTGCATTCACAAATTGTAGCCAGTAATTATGTCCCGTTGTAGATGTACCATGGTGAGGGAGAACTTGTAGGTGTTTTATCCAGTAGGGCTTTCCTAACTGAAATGTTTCTGTCCATTTGTCAATGTTTACATTTACAATTGAAACATGTATTACGCCGTGCTGCGCAATGGTGTATTTTGTAATAGTTAGTATGGCATGAATGCGTATTCCATTGAGCATTAAGTATAGTAGTTTGTACCCGACAGTCCATGAACATCATATGCCACCATCTCTGAATTCTGTTATGTGTCCTCTTTGTATGTATTCCTCGATCACGTATAAGTCTTGCACGAAGGTTGGCCTCAGAAGTTGTATGGTTGATTTGTCCAATTGGCATATGCGTTTGGTTTGCTGCAACAATCGTGTATCATTTGTTTATACATAATACAAATGAGCAGCAAAGTGTAAACTGATGAAACCGCTAACATGACATAGTATAAAGGGACCAAGCATTGTTGAAAAGCTTCGGAATGTAAGACTATAATAGTGTATGATTTAAACATTGTAGAGAAGGAATAGTAAACAAAATACTATAGCAATGAGGAAGTATGACTGATATTACCTGAACATAATGTTTGCTAATGTTGTAGTGTAAACCGTTCCCTTTCTTCATCATATACACTCTGGTAGATCTCATTGTACACTACATTTTTTGTATAGTTTGGTGCTTTGTCTGCATTATTACAAAGGAGCACTTTCAATCCGGATGAGGATGTCACGCGTGACATCGCAACATATAGCTGGCCATGGCTAAAAACAGGTTGTGGTGGGTATAAGCCAACTTTGTTTAATGTTTGACCTTGACTCTTGTTTATTGTCATTACGAATGCCAATGTGAAAGGGAATTGCCTTCGTTTGAATGGAATAGGACTTTGGCCTAACGTTGGGGTCATATCAATCCTAGGTATCATAACAGTGTCCCCAATATTTCTCCCTGTTATAATTCTCGCCTCAATTACCCTTCGTCCCATTTTTTCTATTGTTAATCTTGTCCCATTACACAATCCATTTGTTGGATCAAGGTTGCGCAGTAACATTATAGGGGCGCCAAGCTTCAGTTGTAGGATATGTTTTGGTATGCCCGATATCTGTAGGGAATGAAGCATCTCTGGAGGGTGGGTTTGCTCAGAATCTGGTATGACAGTTCTTGCAATTAATGTACCAGCACTTAAATACGACGTTGGAGTTCCGGGAAGCATATTTAGTAATATTGTGTTCATTGCATTGACATCCTTATTTGTTGGCGCTAAAATGGAACGACTGTTTAAGTATGTGATGTGTTTGTAGTTGTTGTTTAAGTCTGGGTAGACAAAGTCAATCAATGTATTTATTGCTTCGATGTTATTGTGTATCAGAAACTATGCAGGAATTTCTATTCAATTGGGCTCACTTCCTTCTGATTGAGTTGTACAGTGTATTCTTCCTTCTCCCAAGCGCACAATCCATTCCGCAAAGTTGATATACGTGTTACTGGTTGAAATGCCATTGTTACTCGTTAGCTGCATATTTGTCCGTAGTGGTAGAATTATTACTCTTTCCCAAAAACATGCTTTGTGCATTGTTGCTTCGACAATGTCTTCTTGCATGCCTTTATGCACTACGGGTAGAATCTGTCTAAAATCCCCTCCTAGTGCAACCAACTTTCCTCCAAAGATCACATCCTTGTCACAAATATCGCGTATAGTTCTATCCACAGTTTCAAATGCATGTCTGTTTGTCATAGGTGCCTCATCCCATATAATTAAAGTCGTGTCCCTAATTAGTATTGCTAAATCCGACCTCTTAGAAATTGCATATAATGTTGTTTCATCAGTTTGTAGCGGTATTTTAAACATGGCATGTGCAGTTTTTGCTGTTGGAATAAGAAGTGCAGCTATTCTGGATGACGCCACTGGTAGGACAGTCAATTTTTGGCTTCGAAACTTAGCTATCAAAGTCTTCCACAAATATGTCTTCCCTGTGCTACCACTGCCATAAACAAAAAAGATTCGTCCTTCACCCCGTTCATACGCTTGACTAATTTGGTCGTATGCGCGCTTTTGATCCATGTTGAGGTTATGAAATAGGGACTCAAACTGTTTTATTTCTTCTTGCGGGTCAAAGTTTTGATATTCTGCAAACAAACGACTCATCAAAGTCGGTATCGAAGCCTGTATAGAATATGGCATTGGAGGATATTCTTTGAGTGAGTGCTCAGCTCTGTTTAGATTGTGTTCGATTTCGCTAAGCCCCCACTGCTTACGTTGTTCATCTGTAACGCGGTAATTGGGATTGTTTAGGTGATGTTGTAATGTCCTTTCATAATCGTCCGTTAGGTTGTCCCATTGATTTTCCCATATTCGATCTGGATATGAGACCTTCGCGAACATTAGTATGGAGCAAAACAGGCTTCGTAATTGTGTTGCAGATGCCCAGGATGTGGCTTCAGCTAGTGTGTTGTTCCATTCATTTTCGTCATTTAGCAATCCATGAGCTACACATGCCGCTTTGAACGTCGGATATGTTATGCCATTGAATGTTCTTATGTCCTGGTAACATGTTGCGCCTCTTACGATGTTGAGCAACATTCTAAGGTAAAATCTTTCTCCTGAGTTAGGGTGTGCATAAGTCAAGCGTCCGATGCAAGCCGTTGTTTTCTTATCATCCATCGTCTTGCCGTTGTATTCCACACACAATATGTAGGGAATTCAGCGTATGTATATCTTCTGGCTTCCATGTACTCTCTGTTAGCTGTAAACCACGCCGTTAACATGGTGTCTTTGTGTCTATTTTCGTTAAATACCTCTTCTAAGTTATCATCTCGGTCGAATGTGACATTCTGTTGTTCAGGTAAATGGAATTGTAGCCTTTCAACGGATGGATTTTGGCGCTGCATATCAAATTCAAATATTCTCCAACGGGATTCTATCGATGAGACATATCTACAGTCCAAGTACTATTTAATTTCGTCGACTTGGAGTGGTGCGATCTGGTTAATGTTACATCCTGTGTGTCCGTTGTATTCAATGACCGCGGTAGCTCAATCATGCCCTTTGTGGATGTACTTGTATAAGCACTTTATTAGTTTCGTGTGGGCGCATCGTTCGACATTAATGTGGCAGTCATATTTAACGCAGAGGTCTCTGTTGTCTGGGACACCCCAATTGTTTTCGATGTCGTCGCCTCAGATTTATACTGTCTCAGTGCCTCGTCTCCTGCGATACCTCACAAACCCATTTTCTTCGATTGTTGTGTCATTACAGAATAGCTTGGGGTAGTGTTTCGTACAGTGGTAGTTATGATCTAGGCACGGTGACCGATTGTTGTGTGGTCTACACAGTCCGTGTATCATAAATTTCGATACGATTTCAAAAGCAAGAATATCATCCTGCTCGTTTGGTATTTCTGCGGATATGTGCTGATCAATGTCCTCTGGGCATGTTGGCTTATGTTCACTGGCTACCGTCAGCAAAATGTGAGCATGAGGTAATCCACGCTTTTGGAATTCAATGACATGTATGTCTGCACGGAATAATTAGGGAAGGTTAGTTTGATGCATTTATGCCAATTTCTGTTTGAGCGTGATATGTTATTTAGACATTGTACCTGCAATGACCTTGCCAAATACCTGTCATTCCTTCAAATCTGTAAACAGCTCCCTTAGTTTTAGCTTGAATGCGCGTGCTACTATGTCCGCCTGTCTGATGCTCTTTGTTGTGGATGTTGAAGCAATTCAGCGGTGATCTCGGGCCAATTTGGATTGCAGGTGAATGTAATGAAATAATCTGGGGGTCCCATTGCTCTACAAATAGCCATAGCATCCTGTATCTTTGAACGATATGTCTCGGGCTTCCAGTGAAACTGGAGGGAAGGATGACCCTATGGCCAATAGCATTTGCATTAATCTCTCCTGCTGTCAATGCGTCAACAACACCACTATACATCTCCGCTCTAAGAGTGGCCTGGTTTTTGCGCAGATAATCCATTCGAGATTGCTCTATTGCAGCATAGCCATCGACTACAAACTGTTGGAATAAGCGTCCACCCTGTAACAATGTTTTTCCTTCACCATCTCGAAGTTGTATTCTATAGGCGTAGAACTGTCTTTGCGTTACGTCGTCATTTTTGTGTCCAAAAGAGTTTCTTGTTGGTATACCTGTGGTCCATCCATCAATTCCCCGTGGCAATAGCAACGGATAATGTAGTGGCAGGTAAAAAGGATGCCTTTCATCTATCCTTTGTAAACCACCGCCCATTTTATGTACTATATCTCGATTGCTCCATGAAGTATCAGTATCTCCTACTATAAGGGCCGCCACTTCATCAACCGTTGACATTGCATATTGGCGGCCATTTCTAGCATTAATTAGTCGTAATTTGAGGTCTTGAACGGTGGTGTTCTGCATGAAGTGTGCTGCACTTCTAAATGCTTTGGCGTAAGGGTTTATGTCATCCAACATTTGTCTCAACCCCTCAAGGTATTGGTCTTGCAAGCGCGATTTGGTATTGAGCTGTCCTAGTGCAGCACGCCTGTTTTATATTTCGTTTTCTGAGTCATATATGTACAACTGCGCATAGCGTGGTGGCGCCCTTGGTTCTGGTAAGAATGCCCCAATTCTATGGTAGTTTGAACCACTTATTCTAAAAGAATATGGGCCATGGCCGTCTTGGACATTTAGGTCTATTTTTCCACCCATTGATGTGAACGACATGAGTGCATTGTATGTACGAATGTCCTTCATAAATTGTGGATCCTGAATTAATGACTTTAGGTACGTAGGGATTTTGGGCAGAGTCGGGAGATGTACTCTTCCACTGCTACAGCATTGATTGAATACCGGATTTTGCTGTGTGCTCTGTCTTGTTCTTTCTTCCACCCACATCCATGCACTGCAATGTGGACACATTGATTGTCTAGGGCCAAAGTTCCACCTATTCGTTGGCCTTGTTTGAGGTGTACATCGTCCTACATTTACGCAAATTTTTTACATGAGGGGGCTTTTGGATGCTCGTTAAGTTAATGCACTAATCGGCCTTGCACTGATATGATAATTGTGTTTACACATATCCCTCGCTTTTTGCCAAGTTTTTATTTTTTGGAACGGCTGATGCGTAAAGGGATAAAGAAACGTACTTGGTATACCTGTGCTCGTGCTTGCATCTGCAATATTAGGTGGCACTGCATTATATATTGGAATCATTGATAGTCGGTCTGTAATGGTACAATTTCGTTGCGCGCTGATTTGGGGGCCATCTACAACGGTATGAAGTATGTCTATTTAATTGCGTATTATAATTTTGCAGAACATATATAGTATATGAATTTGAATATTTTGGTACCGTAAATAACATGTTCCATCATTGTGTTTCCGTACTGGTTATTCTGCTGAATATTTGGTGCAGCATCCACCCTCACAATGCCATTGTCTTCCCGAGCCATCTGGTCTTCGTTATATGTAGAAGGCCCCACTTCTAATTCAGGTGATGCAGGGTCGTTTGATTGTCGTTGTTCCCCTTTTACTTCCATAGCCATACTGGTATCTGAAATTTTGGTATGTCGGTTAGTGTTTCATTAATTGAAATGTTGATGTAGCATGTGCAATGTCGGTAAAAGTGTGCATTCGAGTAATTATTTGTTGTGAAGTATATACGTTACATATGTTGTTCTTGTAATTGGACAATTTATTGACCTTGCATGAGATGTTCCCCGTTATTTTTCATTCTGCCCTCCTTTTCGTGATTGTTTGGGCGATAAGTTAATGCACTAATCGGGCTTGCACTAATATTATAATTGTGTTTACGCATGTCCTTCCCTTTTTCGCAATTTTTATTATTCTTAACGACTAATGTGTAAAGGGATAAAGAAACATACCCGGTACATCTGTGCTCGTGCTTGCATCTGCAATATTAGATGGCACTGCATTATGTATTGGAACCGTTGATAGTCGATCCGTAATGGTACAATTATGTTCCACACTGATTTGGGGGCCATCTACAACGGTACGAAGTATGTCTATGTAACTGCATATTATAATTTTGCAGAACATATATAGTATATGAATTTGAATATTTTGATATTGGTTAATGCACTAATCGAGTTTTCACTAATATTATAATTGTGTTTACACATATCCTTCCCTTTTCGCAATTTTTATTTTTCTTAACGACTAATGCATAAAGGGATAAACAAATGTACCCGGTACAGTTGCGCTTGTGCTTGCATCTGCAATATTAGGTGAGACTGGATTATGTAGTGGAACCGTTGATAGTCGACCTGTAACAGTACAATTATATTCCACCCTGATTTGGGGGCCATGTACAATGGTGCGAAGTACATTTATTTAATTGCATATTCTATTTTTGCAAAACATATATAGTATATGAATTTGAATATTTTGGTACCGTGAATGACATGCTCCATCATTATGTTGCTGTATGGGTCAATTTGGTGAATAGTTGGTGCAATATCCACCCTCACAATGGCATCACCTTTCTGAGCCATCCGGTCTTCATTATATGTAGAAGGGACCACTTCGAATTCAGGTGATGCAGGGTGGTTCGATTGTCGTTGTTCCCCCTGTACTTCCATCGCCATACTGATGTCTGAAATTTTGGTAAGTTGGTTAGTGTTTCATTAATTAAAATGTTGATGTAGCATCTGCAGTGTTGGTCAAAGTGTGCCTTCGACTGATTATTTGTTGTGAAGTATATATGTCACATATGTTGATTATGTAATTTGACAATGTTTTTACCTTGTATGTGACATTCCTCGTTGTTTTGCAATCTGCCTTCATTTTCTTGATTGTTCGGCCCGTTATGCCCTTGCTCCATTTCCGCGTGTTCATTGATTATATCAAAGTCCATCAACGTACTTTGCAGCTCAATACGTAACGCGGATTCCGTAGTCATTGGTGTTTGGGACACAGGCGCCTGTGCAGGTTCGTGTTCTGTACGCCTTATTCGAGCCAGCGCGATTCGTTTGTTACGTAATAAGTTTAGTCTAATCCAGCGCGCCCCTTTTTGTATTCTTTGTTTGGAAATTCTAATTGGTGTGGGTATAGGACTGGGTCCTCGAGCTACTAAAAGGCGAAATCTCCTATGTAATCTTGCAGCCTTTAATCGAAGATGTCGTGCATTTCTTGATGAGTCCTACATTATGTCAATACAAAGGATGAATGAAGTGGAGAAGACTGTTTTATTTCAGGTAAATGAGGAGTAACACAAGTTCCCTCATATAATGTTAAGGTAAATGTTGTTAGGACATGTACAACCGAACTATGATAGAGATAAAGATTTAACTTGGAGTAGTTGTTGCGTGTACCTGTTGCATGTCCATGGCTTTGTGAAGTTGTTTGGGTACAATGCGGACTGTAGCTCCTCTAAGGTAGATTACACCTTATATTAGAACCTTGCAGTTGCTATATTCCTTCTTTTGGTTAAATTTCACACATAAATGACATTGTTAACAAATACATAACACTACTACCAACATATAAGAGAAAACCAAATTAAGGATTATTTTAAGCCTAAATTTGGATGCAATTTGGTTATATTCAAACATATTTAAGTAAAATTTAACAAATAACATAACATATGGTAAACCGTAAGGATTATTTTATATATATGACAATTAAATGCATCTCTTTTGTTGTGTTAAAATATTATTTCCAAATAATTTTTTCAATTTATTATTCGTACATAACATAATGTAAATTGTGGTGTTTTTTTTTTTTAAGGTCATAGGGTACTTTGTTTTGCCGTTCTTACTTGTGTATTTAGAGAACTGTGTGTTCAAGGTACTAACAGGCCAAATCAGTTATGTAACTTGCTGAGTTAAATCGTTAACTAAGTTATCTTACTTGACAGATGCTTTTGTGTTCTTTGTTTCTCAAGTCTTGCTTGTGTAGTTAGAGAAGCAGGAGCTCAAGCTATTAACAGGTCAAATCTCCTATGTAATGTTGTTGCCTAAAATAGAACTTGTCAGGTATTTGTTGATGAGTGCTGTGTTATGTACATATTACTAATGAACGCAATAAATATGTCATATATGGAATTGACTATTGGATTCTACATATAAACGAAAGAATTGGTAATATACACAAAATATTTAAGTGTAAATATGTATGTAGTTTGCGTATATCCAAACCTTTTTTACTAAAGTTTAACATATAACATAACATAAAGTAAACCGGGGTTTTTTGCTGGCCACAAAGTAAATATAAGGTGGAAGTTGTTACCGTTTAGATAATACGTTCAATGCTGAACGGCTTTTCCACTATCGAAGGGGAATGAAATTTATTGGACTTTGTTATTAGAGGGTGGGTGGGAGCTTTAGAGAAATTTTGATAAGTATGAGGAATTTAAAAAGTGGAAGTCAATATGCGTCCAGTTCTGAAATAAATATTACAAACATAAGACAGCTAAAAGGAGATGTAGCTGAGATGGTAGACTGCTATCTTACCATAAGAGAGGTACGGTATAGGGATCGATACCCCGCATCTCCATTTTCCCTGTCCCTTTTTTCCATTTTTATGACATTTTAGACCTCACGTACTGAACTAACAATCATTGATAATTAAAAAAAAAAAAAAAGAACCCAAACAGTCGTGGTGTACAAATCTCTTTTATTTTCTTTATTTTATATCTTAAAATCTCCCATGTAATCTTGCTGCCTTAAATAGAAGTTGTCGTGCATTTGTTCATGACTCCTGCGTTATGTACGTACCCCTAAAAACTAACATAAATTCAGTTCTGGATTCTACATATAAACGATACAATTGGTAATATACGCAAAATATTTATGCATAAATATGGAGAAAGTTTCCTTGTACGCATGCCTTTTTAAGTAAAGTTTAACCTGAAACATAACAAAATGTAAATTGTGTTTTTTATGGCTTCATAACTCTATTATAAGGCATCGGTGGCGACAAATTAAACATAAGGTGGAAGTTGTTACCGTTTCGAAAATATGCTCAATGTTGAACGGCTTCTTTACTGTTGAAGGTGAATGAATTTTGCTCGACGTTGTTATTTCTTGCTCCTCTGGTATGATTTCTGTTAGTGTATTTTTGGGTTATTAGAGGGTGGGTATAGGGTTTGGCTAACTTATGGCTTGCCTCATGTACATTAAGCATGCTTTAACTGGGGATTTATTTTGCTTTTAGAATCTCAAAAGTATTTTTTCTTTGTGTTCAATTCATTTTGGGGTGTTGTACATTGTAATCATGATTTGAATTATGTTGTGCATTAATTTTGCTGGATTTTGCATGTAATTTATATAATTTACCAATTATGATACATTATGCAATATATATATATTTTTTTCCCTTTCATTTTAAGCGAAAAGTCATCCTTTACTTATAGAAATTTATATACATGCACGAAAATAAAATGGACATAAAGTACCTAAATTACATTTAACTTTAAAAAAAAAATTGGGCCATTTTAAAATAATATTTCATACCATTTGTTATTTTTATTTAAACAATTAAATATATATAGAGATTAAAAGGGTTTTTGTATATGCAGTGAAGTTTACTTTTGAAATATGTATATACTTATTTTTAAATTTATACATAAAAAATAAAAGGTAAATGGAATACCTACATAATATAATTTTAGCATTTGAAAATAATATTTCATATCATTTGTTATTTTTAGTTGATTGTGTTTAAAATTTTCAATCTCTCGTAAATAATGTTTAAAAAATTACAGGCCATTTTTTACATTTATAACAAAAAGGATATATTTAACATATCTTTTATGTTTATAACACAATTAATGCACAACCAAAACAATTAATGCACAGCGAAATTAAAATTAATTTAAAAAATTATACGACATTTTTTGTATTTATAACATAAACAATATATTTAAGATATTTTTTATGTTTATCTTAATAGAATTAATGCACAGCCAAAATAAAATTATTACAATCTACATAACCTAAACTGTTAATGATAAATGTGCATTAAATGCTTCAGATTGGGAAGCTCAACAGGAGGAGGAGGACAAAATGTGAAATTACTTGAAATGGCTTAATTTGCGAGTCCAAGGGTTCTCAGGGGATGAGATACTCCTTTGAGTTTAGTGGTTTTGGAAATTAAGAGACTTTATTATAATATAAGTAAAAATTTGAATAATATATTTTATGAAGATATTAATGTTAAAACTAATTTTACTATTATTAAAACATTGAAATTAAAAATGATAAAATTGTCTTTCTTTAAATGATATTCTCTCATGTAATTTATATAATTTACTAATTACGATAAACATGTAAGACTGTGAGGACTACAAAAAGGAAAAAAAGGACAAATCTAAGAATTTAGAATTACATTAAAAATTAGAAATATAGAATTTGTGGACTGTATTTTTTTAGTTCAATTCTCGACATTTTAATTATTAATTCCCAAAAAAGGGTTTTAGAAATCATTATGCTTTCAATTGTGTAATCTGCAAATAAATATAGTTTGAGGTTTTTCATTTTTAAAACCTATGACTTTTAGTTTGAAGCAAACATTTGAAATTTTAAATAAATATTTTTATATATCCTCACCTGCCTTATACCAGTGTTGGGTACAGAGTCGGTACATGTAACCCATACGCACTACCCGCTCCACTTATAGATACTCACCTACCAATTCAGTATCTTTTAAAATCAACCCTTCAAAATTTAACGTTTCATATTCTAATCATTAAAAATATAGTTCAAGCATTAAAAATTATCTTTAATTTTTTCATTTTTCTTGGGAAAAGTAAAATAAAAAAAAATTAAAAGGATAAGGATAAGTTTGTGAGGATTGAAAAAAGAGAAAAGAAATTAAAATGATAAGGATAAGTATGTGAGGATGGAAAAAAAAAAAAAATCTAAAAATTTAGAATTTGGGGTTTATATTATATAATTTTTATGTATTTTCTTCTTGTCCATTTTAAGTGAGAAGTCATTGTTTACTTTAAATAACATTTTTTAGTTCAAATAAAGAAAATAAAAGGTAAATAGAATGTACCCATAATATAATTTTAGCATTTGTATTCAATTAATTTTAGAGGGTTGTACATTGTAAGGATTTAGATAAGGATGGATAAGCATGCTTCAAGTTTTAAGTGTCCAATTTGAATACTACTATTATAAAGATAAAAATTAGTACATTAAAATTATGGTTTAATTGAATTGGATTTATTTATTTTAATAATTAGAATATGGGTTTTCTCATATATAAAATTTGTGGACTGTATTTTTTAGTTTGAGGCTTTTCATTTTTAGAACATGTGACTTTTAGTTTGAAGCAAATATTAAAAATTTTAAATAAATATTTTTATATATCCGTACCCGCCTTATACCAGCGTTGGATATAGAGCCAGTATACCTAACCCATACACACTACCCGCTCCACTTATAGACACTCACCTACTAATTCAGTATCAATTCAGTATCTTTGAAAATCAACCCTTCAAAATTCAATGTTTTATATTCTAATCATTAAAAATAGAGTTCAAGCATTAAAAATTCTCTTTAATATGTTCATTTATCTTGGTAAAAGTAAAATAAGAAAAAAAAATTAAAAGGATAAGGATAAGTAAGCGAGAATTGAAAAAAATAAAATAAAAAAAAAATCTAAAAATTTAGAATTTGGGGTGGGAAGGGTATATAATTTTTATGTATTTCCTTCTCGTCCATTTTAAGTGAGAAGTCATCATTTAATTTAAATGACATTTTTCAGTTCAAATAAAGAAAATAAAAGGTAAATGGAATATACTCATAATATAATTTTAGCATTTGTATTCAATTAATTTTAGAGGGTTGTACATTATAAGAATTTAGATAAGGATGGATAAACATGCTTCAAGTTTTAAGTTTCCAATTTGAATACTACTATTATAAAGATAAAAATTAGTCCATTGAAATTATGGTTTAATTGAATTGGATTTATTTATTTTAATAATAGAGTATGGGTTTTCTCATGTAATTTATATAATTTACTAATTATGATATCTTAATATAATATTCATTGTGATACAACCAAGCATTGAATCACATTAAAAATTAGAAATGTAAAATTTATGGACTATATTTTTTAGTTTGAGGCTTTTTATTTTTAGAACCTGTGACTTTTAGTTTGAAGCAAACATTTAAATTTTAAATAAATATTTTTATATATTCGTACCCGCCTTATACCAGTGTTGGGTACAAAGCCGGTACGCCTAACCCATACGCACTACCTGCTCCACTTATAGACACTCACCTGCCAATTCAGTATCAATTCAGTATCTTTTACTGAATTGAAAAAAAAAATTAAAAGAATAAGGATAAGTAAGTGAAGATTGAAAAAAACAAAATAAAAAAAGAAAAATCTAAAAATTTAGAATTTGGGGTGGGAAGGGTTTTTATGAGGGGTGGAACTTCACTATAATATTATAGTATAGTATAGATAGATATAGTATAACCCCAATTATTTATCAATGTTATAAAAAAAATAATTTATTTTTAAATACAGTAATAAATAACTAATAAGAGCGGATATAGATAATCATACCCGTCCGATTGTTATCCCTTTGATACATTGAGATATAGTTGTACTATTTTTAGATTAATTGTTGTTGTTTAATCTACAAATAAATACCAAAAAAGTAAAATAAGAAAAAAAGAAAAAAATAAAATAAGAAAAAGGGCAAATGTAATTAAAAAAAGGATTAGGATTAGGAAACTTTTAAGAAAAAAGAAAAATATGAAATAAAAGAATTAGAGATTTGGGGGCTTTTGGGGAGGGGGATAACTTCTCTATATATACATAGTATAGATTATCACTTGATAATCTAGTGGTCACCATCACATGAGAATTGTACATTGGCTGTGTGGAATTATTTATTTTTTAGTGGTGCAAATGAGAGCTGGTTAGAAAATTTGATGGACACATGTCTCAAGTTATTTAATTTTATTTATTTATTTATTTATTTTTTGGGAACATGAAGATGCCCGAGGGCCCAATTAAATTATTAAAGCTTCAGAAGATACAATCTGAGATAGGGTCGGGGGAATATTGACCCACCAATCGTGAGTAAAGTTAGATGAGTAATGCCTCTTAGCTACAAAATGGGCAACCCTGTTACATTTTTTTCGATAATTAGTAACATAGTCACGAGCAAAGCAGGTCACTCAACCAAATGAGACCTGAGTCCACTCGTAAAAGAACAGGGACCAAAAGAGATGACAGAAAAGACAAACAAAAATAGATGTCGTCAACAAAAGCTTGGATCTCCAAGCTGATTGCCCCTATCAGGATCTTGTTATCCGCTTCGAAGAAGATGGAATTCCAATTGTGGGATTAGGCCAGTGAACAAGCAGCTTTAAGAGTGAAAGCTTCTGCCATCAGAGGAGATGAGGCAAAGAAAGGCCCACACCATCCAGCTATGATAAGGCCTGAGGAGTCTTTGGCCACCACACAGCTGCAGCCTCAATGTCTTTGGACTTCCAAGCCACATATATTTTGACTTTGATGGAACCTCTTGGAGGGGAAGTCCACCTCTGTGGAACCGTGGCAATCGGTGGGCTTGTGGCATGCGGGTGGCAATGCAAGAGCTCATAGGATTCCGTAAAATGTTAGGAGGAAGCTCGGAGAAGCAAAGATGGATCTCGGACTTTCCTCTAAAATCATTCCCATTTTTTCATAATTCCCAATATAAAAAAGCAATTTTACTCAACTTAACAACACAAAATGAAAAATCATTACATATGGTATCCCACCACCAAACAAAACTTTTAAAACCCTCCTTTTGAAAACGGAAACCAAAGTTTGAGCCAAACCAAGCGGCCCTAGCCGGAGAGCAAAAAAAAGAGAAGGTGTTTAATTGTTTTCTGATCCTCTCCACAGTGAGGACAAACAATAGGAAGCACTATTCCCCCTTTTCGCAAGTTTTCATAAGTAGTTAAAGCGTTGGCATAGGCCCTCCATATGAAGTTTTAAATTTTGGGCGGAGTATGTAATTGCCAAATGGTTAAAATGGCATTAGCTGAAGGCCTAGCGGAAGATGCTGGAAGGGAGGTCGAATTCGGTGTGCTTTTGAGATGCGAGCACCAAAAAGCATACGTCGAGCGAACCGAGTACAAACTGGAGGAGGAGTGGTACCAAACCAATCAGTCATGGACTTGAAGCCCACCAATTGGTATGAGTTGAATTCGGCCAGCATCCTCATTCCCGAGCCATGAATAGATAAGGGGGGAGATTCCATTTTCGTGCATCATGAAAAATGAGTTGGACAACGTATTCGAGAGGGCAACGCGTCAGGCATGTAACCAAGACCTTGAAGTTAGGTGAGCTAGGGATCCATTTGTCATTCCAAATTGGCACCGCTATGGACATTCCATCTAACCCCTTGAGGAAAGAATTCATGACCGTGAATGATGCTTTTCCAACCTCAAGATGAGTTGTTACCGAATTGGGCCTTAAGGGAGGAGCAATGGTGGAAATAAACTCTTTTAAGGATACGCGCCCATAAAGTGTTAAGACAAATGATAGCTCTCCAAGCTTGATTTGCGAGCATGGAGAAGGTCATACCTTCCCTGTCCCTAAAGCCGATTCCACTATGAGATTTTGGTTTCAAAATCTTTTTCCAACTTGCCCAATGAAGGCCTTTGTCCTCCAAGGAGTCGCCTTTCCATCAAAACAGGGCGAGAAAACTATTGATTTTGTGAGTGTAAGAAGCCGGAATTTTGAAGCACAATGCATAACATATGTAGGGATTGCGGAAAGGACTGATTTGATGAGAATTTCCCTCCCCCCGAAAGAAGCTTCGATTTCAAACCCTGCACTATGTTACTGATACATTCAAAGAGAAAATTGAGGGTGTTCCTTTTAGAACATCCCCATAACACTTGAACGCCCAACTAGCGGTTGTCCTCCCCCATTAACCAAGCCCCCAAATGTGAGAGTAGCTACTCCTTTTGATGGCTTGGAGTGTTGGACAAGAAGAAGACTTGAGACTTATAAAAATTGACAGCTTCTCTCGAAGCCTCACAGAAGCACGAAATGATATCTTTTAATTTCTCTCCCCCTCTAATAGAAGCATCACAAAAGAAAAGGCAATTATCTAAAAAAGGAAAATGAGAAATAGGAGGACTTGTTGTCTTAATGCGAAGATCCTTCCTCTCTACCTTATGGCTTACTTTATCGATGAGGGAGGAAAGGCAATCCATGACATACAAGAAGAGATGGGGTGAAAGTGGGTCACCTTGTCTTAGCCCTCTCCTCATGGGGAGATAATTAAGGCGACGACCATTGATGATCGAAGAGATAGAGACTGCGCCACACATCATGACTCGGCTGACAAATTTCAGATCAAAGCCCTGCTTGAGGAGAAGTTTCTCAAGGAAAGGCCAATCAACTTGATCATAGGCTCTCAAAAGGTCAAGTTTGATGGCCATGGTGGAGCATCCCCCTTTCCTCTTATTCTTTTAGGCATGAAATGCCTCATGAGCAATAAAGATGTTGTCTCGAATCTATCTTCTTTTTACAAACACGGCTTGGACTGGAGAAATAAGGTCATCCAAGATTGGCCGAAGCCTATTAGCAAGTATTTTTGAAATAATTTTATAACTAAAATTACAAAGGCTAATAAGTCTAAACTGTTTGAGGTTTACCGGACGAGGCACTTTGGGGATCAAAACAATGCTAATTGAATTAAGACTATTCAGGAGACACCCGCTTTTGAAAAAATCTTGAATAGCCTTTACAACATCACATGAAATCTTGTCCCAAAAACTTAAATAAAAGATACCCGGGAAACCGTTTGGTCTCAGTGCTTTAAGGCTCCCAAGATGGAACGCGACACTTCTAATTTCATCCTCAGTGACCTACTTCAGTAATGAGGCATTCTTCTCAGCACTAACATCAGAATGGACCACGCTGAGGGCTTCCTCGATATAGGCAGTTGTATGTTGACCATACAAATCTTCAAATTGCCAATAGATCATGGATTCGTTCTCTCTATGATCATTAACCCACTCCTCATCCATGTCTTTAACTTTTCTTATGTTATCGGCTTTCTTTCTTTGCATTTTTGAGGCATAGAAGAAGTGTGTGTTCCTGTCCTCGAAGGAGAGCCAATTAATCCTCAAATGTTGGTGCTAAAACCTCTCCTTTGCTTCCCAAGTCTATCTCAACATTACTAATAACATTTTCTCTTCCTCAACATTAGCACTAAAATAAGCTCTACTTTGAATGGTCGTGAGTTTCTCCATTGCGTCTTGGACTAATCTCTTCCTTTCTCTATAGTGATTGATACTCCACTTCAATTTTTTATGGTAGTTGAGCACTTTGTTGTAGAAAATGTACATTCCTGATCTGCTACCTTGAAATGTCCACCCCTTGCTAACGACACTTTCACAATCATCCTTAAGGAGCCACTTGAATTTGAACTTGAAATCTCTTGGCTGCTTGTTTAGATCGGCAAAAAGTAAGATGATGAGAGGTGAGTGATCTGATCCCATGGCCGGGGAGAGCATAAACTGTAGTCATAGTTTGTTGTAGCTTTATTAATACATTCCTTAATATCTGCACCCACTGGATAGCAGCTCTATGAGGTCACAAAAGTCAAAGAAATTGTGAACCCATGCCAGTTGGTCGTCACTAACATCTGTGCCAAACAGTTTGTCAGAAGTTGATGAAACAATGTTAAAATCTCTAGAAATGATCAGAGGAGAACCAGGACAGCAGCAAATAGCAGAGAAATCAGCCCAGAACCGAGCCCTGTGATTCTAACCGGTTCTCCATAAACAATAATGTGATGCCATTTCTTTCCAAGCTAAAGTATTCAACCTTTGCACAAATAAAACTATTCGAAGCGGAAGAAATATTGATTGTTACCTTAGAGGTCCACCACAATGCAAGACCACTTGATAACCCAACCATATCAATCATAAATGATGAAGAGAACCCCATGCTTTGACCTCTCCTTTTCACAAAATGGATTTTTTTTTTTTCAGATAAAAATATGATAGCTGGCCTATACTTCAAAATTTTCTCTTCTAGAGCCTGCATTGTCAAGGATTGGCCCAATCCCTGACAATTCCAACATAAGATACTCATGGCTCTTGAGGCGATTGTTCTGGGACAATCACCGCAACCTAGATGCTGACATGGATGAAGACTCATCCTCAGTTATCTCTTGAATTGAAATGGACGAGTGGGGGTCTGTTAGATGAGTTCCCTCCTCAGTTTCTGAGCCCCTTGGCCTCGCCATTGACATGCCTTGGCCTTCTCTTGAATACCCTTAGGGTAGAAGTGCCTCTTCTCCCTAATAAGGAGCTTCGAATACTTGCACCGGGAGTAAGACACCTAGAGATCATGCCTTTTTCCTCAAATATGCCACCTAGAACATCTGAACTGTCATTGAGAATGGATGGTTCCAAGCACCAATTTCCTTTGCTATCTACGTGGATTAGATTAGTGACCATATCGTGCAGTAAAACCTTAGCTTTCTTCTCTTTTCTAAATAGCCTACAACCCCTCTTCAAGTTGTCGTTTCCCTTTCCAGTCAAGAGTGAGGTCCATGTATGATTAAGGCTCCAAGGTCTTGATATTTAGGTCCAACATCTTCATGCCCCTGTCACCCCCTCCCAGAACAAGATTAGACCTTTCCAAGGCATAAAGTGTACTAGAAAGCCAATCACTACCATGCACATCCTCCCGCGGTTCAACACTGTGATTCCTTAAAGACGGACTTGACTTTTGACAAACGGGTCTCGGATGTCCCAGTATAATTTTATCAGATGAGAATTGTTTTGCTCTGAGTAAACCTTCATAGAGAGGGTTCTTTTTTGGAAAATCGAACTCTAGCCATTGTTTCAACACATGACCAATTCTACCACCAGCATAACAGAAATCCCCAAACTTTCATATTTGAAGTTCACCCACAATTCTTCTTTACTGTTACGTTTTAGGAGGAAACCTAGTTTTAATGGTTGGTTTAAATCAATCTCAAATCTTACTCTAATGAACTTGGATTGGAGAGAATGTTTATCTTTGTCCATATCAATAATGACAATATTTTGGAAAAAGCTACCAATTTTGGTGGCACCTTCCAATGTCATCATATTTATTGGTATTCCATGAGCTTGAACCCAGAAATCAGATATGGAGAAGTCAATTTTATCAAAGGAGACGCCCCCAGACCAATCTTTGATGATCATAAGGGCATCATTGATGGACTAGGGGGTGCCTCTCTAGGCCCTAGTATGATCTTGACTTTTTTCAAAAATGAACAGGAAAAGGTTCGGGTTAAGCTCATGGATTTCAAGGTTACCTTTGATTTGCCATGCCTTTTTGGGAATGGCTCGAATCGGGTAGGCTGTGATGACTTTCTTCGCCAGGATTTTGTCCACTAGGGTGCACGCCTTCAGTGCCTGGTTGAAACCCTCATCTTCTTTTATGATTGGAGAATCCAAGACTTGAGAGGGTTAATGTTGTGTTCGGTAGCTGCTGCTGGGGGGATGATATGTAGCTGAATTGGTGCTGTTATTCTGGGGTTGTTAGCTAATAAAGATGTAATAGTCTTGGTTAAGTGGTGTTCTAGCTATGGGGTGTTAATAAGCTGCTAATCTCTCTTGTAATCTAGTAGCTCGCAGCTGTATGGTGTCCTGCAGTAAGCTTGTGGCTGTCATACGGTTGTTGGTCTGGGCACCAATGCTTTAGGTGTGTGTTAGTTAGATATTTTAGTTAGTTGAGGCGGTTAGTTGTTAAGTCTAGGTTCATTGCTTTAGCTTACATTGTATTTCCTATAAGTAGGATGATCATGTGTAATTCTCACTCATTCAGTGAACTATCAACCAATCTCCTTGAGATTAAACCTTCTTTCTCTCATCTAATTTTCTCTATTTTCTCATCTCATTCACTTCTTTCGCATCCCATACTCTCTTTATCTTAGGTTAAGAACAAGACTTAATCTCGTTCTTAACAATTGGTATCAGAGCCTCGTTTGGCTTCCAATCGAGTGTGTAATCAAAATTTAAAAAAAAAATCAATTCAGTAATGATTTTAGATCAGTTTTAGCAGATCAAATTCAGATTTGTGATTCTTAAATTTGATCTTGAAATTTTAGAAAATTATTTATCATAACTGGTGATTGTGCTGCTATTAATTCAAAAAACAATCAGATCAATCCACATTATGAAGTTTAAGAGCAACTTATGGATCGAGGTGTGACAACAAGATGAGGAACTGCCAAGTCGACTTTTGTTGAGGAGGTTAGTAGTAGTGTGACAGCAGGTCAGGATGTGGTCACGAATGCTCAATTGGAACTTCAATTGAAGGCAATGGTTGCTCAAATTAGGCAATCAAATGCAAAAGCATTACGGCAGAATCAGATTGATATGCAGCTTCAAATGAATCAACTTAATCAGCTGCTCAATGATAAGGTAGATCAGCGAGCTCAGCCGATTGAGGTAAAGATATCTGATCGGGAAGTTCTTCAATCACAAAAGCTGGAGGAGAGGTTTAACCTGCATTTCCATTAGCATATGTAGCAACTTGAAGTGAAATTAGCTGAGATTCGAGAACAATTTAGAAGGCCATATTCTCCTACTGTTCAGCCTGTGAGGTCTGAAGAATTGAATCATCAGGTGCATTGTGAGGCTGTTAGACCCGCAGTAGCTGATGAAAGATCTCAAGATGAACCTCAAGTTGTTAATGTGTCGGCTAATCTGCAAATTCAACTTCAAACAGCTGGTGTTAGCCCTCAAGATCCAATGCTAGCAACTGAAGTAACTTCCAGATCTCATGTGCGTTCATTCGAGCAAGTGCAAAATCAGTCTAGCTTGAATCGTGGACAGAATGTGCATCCTCAGGATCATTCAGCACACCTCAGGCCGAACACTTTGAATGCAGGGCATCTTGTTCAACCTCTTGATCCAACACACACGCGACCTGCTCGCTGGATGAGAGAACATTTTGTTCGTCCACCAGATCAAGACTAGGAAGTTGCTGCTATTGTGTCATCAAATACAAATTAGAGTATGCTCAAGTTCACTTTTGGGCATGCTGTTGTGCTAACTCAGGACCATAACAACATTATCTTGGATGCTATGCAAGGTCTCTTATGCTGGGTGAAGGATTATGAACTTAGAGTGGCTGAAATGCATTATCGGCTGGACGATCGGCAGGATCGAGATGATCTATTTCCTTTTTCGAGTGGAGAAAAAGTGTATTCCAATACACACTCTTATGACGAGTTGCCTTCTGATCCGGGAGAAGATTCTCAAGACTATATGAAGCTGAAAAGAAGTAATCGAGCTGCAAGAGTGCGTTTCAAGGTTCACAACAAACAAAGCTTGGTTCCTATGCAAGCAATTGGGCTGATGGGTGTGTACAAAGGATGTAATGTGGGGAGACAGATTTTTGATCAGATCCACATCAGTACAATTGATGCTTTAAATGATGTAATTGATGATGGCAGTCCCTTTGAACCAGGAAAGGATGAATTACAAGTGATTGGAAAAGCTAGACCTCTGGTGCTGCTGTTTGATGATGAACAATTCAGTGCCAGTGCAAGCTATGGTGAAAAAATGGTAGTGGCAGTGGGTCGTGATGAAGTTAACATCAAAGCAAGCTTTCAGGGAAAGGATTTTACATGTTGCAAGTTGCATAATTCAGATTGTGTCATTGTAGTCTCAATTGTTCCAAAATTGGTGTCATTGAAGTCTCAATGGTTACAAAAGCTTCTCCTTGAAGGAATGGTAACTGCTGTTAGTTGGTTGAGGAATTGTGGATGGTTTGAAGATATGTTGGGCTGCTAGTATAACCTCACAGCTGGTGCATGAAGCCAAGTAAAGACAAAGACGATAGCACTTGGAAATTGGAACAAACAGCAACTGAACGGTGCTGATCAAATTTAGAACCTGAACATGTTTGGGGTGCTTTGTTGTGGTTGTTCTGACTGGAAAAATTATATGCACAAGCTTCAATATTCTCTTAGTGTTTGGATGGAAAAGATTAGTGCAACATTGACGATAATTCTTGCTGAAATTAGAGTGAAAATCAGCAAGGGAGTTTGGAACAGATCTTCTCTAGATTGGGAAGAGTTTACAGCTAATCAAGAGTTCTGTTGGTGTCTTCACTTGTTATATTTGTTACTCATGTTTGGGATGGTTGACAAGAAAGCAGAGCTTGATCATTTGAAGCATGTTTGGTGGCCAGATGAGCTTCAGATCCAGGGAAGTCTTGAGAACAGGCTGGAAATGGCAAGCTGCAACTTTCACAATGTCGATTGGGATGTCTTGGGAGTTTAGGCCATAACAGTGAGTCCTTGGCATTCAACAATGGCTCATGAAAACTTAGTTTGTGTGGTCTATGTAAGAGTTTGGAAGGAAAAGGCTAAGATTTTCAGATCTTACAGGTTCACACTCAAGATTCAAGCAATGAAAGTATTGGAGGCTGCTGAACATTTTTGGAGAATTACAATTCCTTCATTGTCAACAGTAAATGAGTTGCTCAGATTGAGTGTAGTTGGTGCTAATGTGGCCTTGGGAAGAAGTACTAACTTGTTAGCAGCAAGAAACTTCCATAATCAAGTTGAAATATGTGATATCCGCAACAATGATTTGTCTTGGTTATACACTGCTGAATTCTTGAACTCTGCAGCACAACATGAGGAATTGGTGAAGTATCAGACTATTTTATTGTTACATTGGTCCCTTGGGCTAGTGTGTTTTACACTCATACTTATTTCCGTCAAAGAAGGATTAGAGTTTGTTAGTTTGAATCACTTAAGCTGCAGCGTGCCAATTGAAGGCAAGAAGCTGAAAGAGGTTCAAACAAGAGCTAAAGTCAGGTTGAACAATTTGGAAATTAGAAGCGCTAGACATTGGTTAGTCAATTGTGATACTTTGGAAGTCCAAGTGGTGACATTGTGTCCTTGGAGTTCAATTGTGAAGCTTGACAATTCATCTTGCTGGAGGATAATTCAGAATTTGCCAGAATGTTGCATTAAGAAGTAATGTTTCAGATGTTTCTTGTGCACCCTCTTCACATTTTGGTTAGATAAGAGAGTGGGAATCTATTGTGTGCATTATGCAAGAGATGCAAGGAACAAGGTTGAGACTTTTAGCTCTTACTCACTCAGAGTTGTCACGTAATCAATAGGTTATGCAGAAGTTGTTGTGGATTCATTGGAAAGTTCAGTTTCCTCACTGACAGCAGCATTTCACAGCGTGAAGGGGACAACTAGGTGTGGAATTTTGGCCTTGACAAGTCTTATGAAACTGTTAATAGCGCTTCAGCTCAGGTTTGATAAAAAGAAGCTCAAGAAAAGCAAATGTTGGGTGAAGTCCAAGACTGTTTGGGTGTAGCTGCAGCATCCTCGATCTTTTACCCATTTTAGCAACAAGATTGTGTTGTTGAGCTACATTAACTGCAACAAGGTGTGCCATGGGCTGGTTGTTGATGTTTGGTTTGATCAGTGCAGTCCTCCTGAAGAGTATTATACATTCAAACGCAAGCATTGTGTCGAAACAAGATGTCAACCTCATGTATCAGCTGCATTTCAGATGGAGTGCTTCAGATGTCTTTCCAACTGCAGAACTTCAGCAAGAAGTTCATTAATTAAGCTATCTTTTCATAAGCAATAAATGATCTTCATTGTCAACTTTCTTCCATTTTTGAGGACAATAATGTTTTCAGGGGGAAGGGAATTTTATGATTGGAGAATCCAAGACTTGAGAGGGTTAATGCTGTGTTCGATAGCTGCTGCTGGGGGGCTGATATGTAGCTGAATTGGTGTTGTTATTGTAGGGTTCTTAGCTAATAAAGATGTAATAGTCTTGGTTAAGTGTTGTTCTAGCTATGGGGTGTTAATAAGCTACTAATCTCTCTTGTAATCTGGTAGCTCGTAACTATATGGTGTCCTGCAGTAAGCTTGCGGCTGTCATACGGTTGTTGGTCTGGGCACCAATGCTTTAGGTGTGCGTTAGTAGATATTTTAGTTAGTTAGATATTTTGTTAGTTGAGGCGGTTAGTTGTTAAGTCTAGGTTCAATGTTTTATCTTACATTGTATTTCCTATAAGTAGGATGATCATGTGTAATTCTCACTCATTCAATGAACTATCAACCAATCTCCTTGAGATTAAACCTTCTTCTCTCATCTAATTCTCTCTATTTTTTCATCTCCCTGACTTTTTTCTCATCCCATATTCTCTTTATCTTAAGTTAAGAACAAGATTTAATCTCGTTCGTAACATCTTCTTCCAGTTCAAGAGACTCCAGCCTTACGTGGAGTAACTCAGAGATTTGAGGCTCAAACAAAAAATCTTTTTCCATTCTTGCAAGCTGTGTGCTATAGCCCAAATGGATGAGGAAACAATAGGGTAATAGAGAAATTAGAGGTTTGAGGTGAGGCCAAAGCCCTCCCATTCTCTTGGTGTAAAAGCAATGAGGCTCCCTCAAGCTTTGGAATAATTTTAGGGAAACCCACATTCTCTAGGTTGGAGTAAATGCTAGATTTATTCTAATTCTACAGGTAAAGAAAAAAGGGGGTGATTTAGGGATGTCAGGGGGAGGTGAAGCAGATCAGAAACCAGGAAGAGAGGGGGGGGGGGGGGGGGGGGGGGGGGGGTTGGTAGTTGAGGAGAGAGAAAAAGGTTGGCTGGGAGTAAATGTTTTGGGGTGAAGGGAAAGGGTAGTAAATGAAAATGTTTAGGAAGGATAGGAAGGGAACACGCCCCGACCACCTGATAGATCTCTAGGTTGGAAAGAATAGAGGAAGGCACAGAGCCATAGGGTTTCTCCACGAGCTCATTGAGAGTACTTTGGAAGTGTCAATAAAAAAAATTTAATATGTTTCAACTTTGAGTAGAGTTAAGTTGATACACTTATTTAGGGAGTCGAGCTCGAATGTATTAAATGTACATTGAATATACATGAGCTGACCTTGATATATAAATTGCAATTAAATGTACATAGAGTAAGCTGAGGTCGAGTATAATCGAGCCTTACCAAGCTTTTATCAAGCTTTTATGGAGCTCATTGGGCTAGATGAAGATCAATGGAGCAAAATTTGAGCTTTTGATGAGAGCTTTGACAATATATGATTCAACCTCCTACAGTGCCTCGAGCCTCAATTTTTTAGATAATTAGAGAGGCAGCTCTCAATAAATTAGTGCACCCACTGAAGCGGAGTCTAAGAAAGCCTACAAAGCAGGAAAAAAGAGAAACATAGTACAACAAAGTACCCCAAAAACCTAGACGCCTATACCCACGCCAACTCCTAAAGCACTTGATGTTTTTAACAATTTTCACCTGTATATGGAGTTAAATCATATCATGTCTAGAACCATACACCAATTCTCAATATAACATTCCTAATGAAAACGCTCCTAACCCACTCCTCATCCTCTAACCCTATCTTACTCCTTATTGTCCATACCACCCCAAAGACCACAAAAAGCATAAAGGATTACACCTTTCCTTCCAACTTGACACGAAAGCCATGGATTAGATAGACCCTTGATATTACTCGAGATAACTCCAAGTTGGCCCTTCTATCTAAACAAACACCCACAAAGAAGAATTTCCAAGCATAGAATTCAATTCAATCAGGATTTGACAAAGGACAAAGCATGGGTTAACTTCTTATGATACTTCTTTTTCTTAGGGGTAACCCTAACTAGGACTCCACTTCTAAGAGAGTAAAAGAGTTGGTGTTATCTCCCAATCAGGACCATATGATAGCTTAACTCCAGTTTCTTACTAAAATCCCACACTTGTCAAGCCCAAAGGAGGGCAGAGGAAGACTCGAAACAGGACTTATCATGACAACATGTGGACCATTTATAAAGGGGGCTGATCTATGAAACAATCAATGTGCTTCTGACCATTATAACCTGGAACATCATAACTGAACTCATTATCACCCGTCACCTCAAAATCAACCTTCACATCAAGATCATTAGTAACCTCTAAATCCACATCAAGATTGAGAGCACCATCCTGGGGCACTTTGAGGGCACTAGCAGCATCGATACACTTGTTGCTTTGCGAGGCACCTGAGGATGCCGGCGAGCCAACCAATGTAAGGGAGTCATGGCCGCACTGGGTGGCTATCTCAGCCACAGTGCCATCGACATCTCTTTTTTCTATACACCCATACACTGAAGAAAGAAGCATCTCACTGGGACTTGCCAGCACCGAAGAAGGGTAGGTAACAGTCTCACATTGATGAACTTGAAGGAGCTTTATTTTACTTTTCTCTAGGATTCCACACCCCTCAAGGGAGGGACTGGTCAACTTCTCAGACCACAACACTCCTTCTACTGGAACAGAGGGATCCATCGAGCCCCTAGCCGTAGGCACCTCGACACTAAAGCTAAGTGAGACACTTCCCTCACTAAGATCGATTCCGCTTTCACCAACACCAGAAGCTCACTCTAGGAACTTTTTAGAGGTAACCTAACCAATTTTTAATGCGTAAACAATGTGAAGATTGCCCTATTGTTAGGACCATAACATCCTTAATTGGTTTAGATAACTCGGTCTTAATGATGACTCTTCCAACCTTAAACAACTTGAAGTTATCACACTATTTGTTTGCTACTAGGCAATTTTCTTGAAATTATTAGAGCATCACACATGAAGAGGAATCCCATGACAAGTAACCCAGGCCATTCTCTTTAGATTTCGCTCACATTTGGTCCAAACATTTTTATTCCTAGCCTATTATTCTTCCAAGGCGCTTTAACTGAAAAAATATTTCCACGTCTTCTACCAATGCAAAGGTGAGAAGGAATTTTCTACTACCAATAGGACAAATTTTAGAGAAGTTGATCCCTTCATCATTAAGTCTAAATGAGACTACTTTTGATCTAGTGTCGAGCGTAGATTCAATTGCTAGACTCCTTTTCAGTTTTCTAACATTCTCATCCACCTGTTGCACTTGAATGACTCTTTGATCGATCCCCGTGAGCCTTATAACCTCTTTCATCACTTTGGCTCATCCTACCTTTCCGATTATCACCTTTACATTACCAATTTGTTTCCGTTTAATGAGCTTAACTCAGACCTCCCTTGTCTACCTTCTCTGACCATATCAATAAAAGTTCTCTAATTCCAATTCGAGTTTAGCCAATCGTTTACTTCACAATCACCATTATTGGATTGCTCTTTATATCTCTTGCTGACACCTCTTTCAAATCTTGGTCAGATCACTCTCTTGCTACCAAGCTAGGATCCATTTGCTTCACTAATGGCTATTTAAGCTTTTTCCCTGCTTCTAAAACACATAAATCCAAACCTTTCTTGTTTTTTATGGCACAAAAGAATCCACGACTACCCCTATTGTTGGAAAATAAGATCTTTAGCCATGATTATTCATAGGAAAAGGTGTCCACAAAAACCGAAAAAAATTCTTCCCTTACCTGACCACAGACGAGCTATTGACCCATTAATGACTTCTCAATGCCTGTTTGCAAAGATGTGGTAGAGTCTGAGGTTTTGGTACCTACGTTGGTGACCTTAAGGGAAGCTTGAAAAGCCTTGTGTTCTTGTTGGAGCTAGAGGTGAGCACGGCGTCACCAACCACGAGAGGATTGCAACAGCAGTTAGAGGTGGCCAATGGGCCTGGTCAGCTAGGAAACCAGCCCAACTCGCCTGTCTGGGGCCCGGCCCTGCCCGGCCCGGCCCAGCCTGAGCCCGGTCTAGACCGGGCCTGGCCCAAGCCTAGGAGCCGTTGCCCCAACGGCTCTTTTGGAGGGGGTAGCCATTGCTCCCCCTCCTCCTAATTAAAAAAAAAAAATTATATATTTTTTTCTATAAATACCTAATTTTTTCCAACCCATTTCCTCACCAAATCTTCAATCCTCTCTTCTCTCTCTGTACATTCATCATCTCCCATCTCTTTCAACTTTGTTAATTGCAACATTGTGCTCTAAAGTTCAAAGTTCATAAAGTGTTTGCCTGAAGTTCGAATTTCATTGTTCTCTTATTTTGGTAATTTTAGTATCGCAATTTTATTTGGTTCGCATTTTTAGTTATTTAATTTGCATTACTACTTGCATTTTATAAATACTAATCACTTATACTAATATGACACACAACTCTTCATCATCCTCTGGAGCCGGTCGTGCTAATTCTAGCTCTTCTCGGCCACCCAGAATCCCTAAAAGGAGTAGAATTTTCGAACTTAATACAGAAGAACAAGCTTTTATACCACCAGGCCTATCAGCTCCATACACTGATGATAGCATAAATTGAGAATTTGAACAACAATAATATTACCATGAGTCGGGTGGTGGGGGTGAAGACTCACAAACTGATGAGGAACCCACGCCCACCACCGAAGCTCAGCCTGAAAGTAGTACTGGTACTAGTAGGCGTACAACTAGTGAGGTATGGAATCACTTTACCCTTAATAGGATAACTAATAAAGCAACTTGTAAATTATTCCTTTAGCCAGCAACCTGGCAGTGGGACAGGCACATTAAGCAGACATATACTTAGGTTCCACCCCGAGTAATGCTCAGATAAGAGCCAATAACGTCTAGTACAGCAAGTGACTGGTGCACTTGCTAATTTTAGGTTCTCTCAAGAGGGAAACCGAAAGGGGCTAGCTAGATATACAATTTTGGGTGAAAGGCCTTTCAATGCTGGTGAAGACCAATATTTCGTAGACTACCTCCAAAAATGGGTGAACCCCGCCATTGTGAGGGTTCCTCGGAACACTGTAAGACAGGACGCTTTTACGGAGTACCACAGGATGAAAGTTGAGGTCTTAACACTTTTTGCGATGAACACAAGCATGTTCTTGTTGACGTCAAACACATGGAAGTCGAAGCCCAGTGTACCATATATGTACATAACAGCACACTGGATCGATGACTCCTACATCCTCCAAAAGAGAATAATTCATTTTGGTTATTTAGATTACCCCCACACTGCAGAGATAATTATAGGTGCGATTATGTCGCCAGTCCGCGACTGGGGCATAGAGCAACGTATCTTTAGTATTACGTTCGACAATGCTACCAGTAACACTGCATTCGTTACACATTTAATTAGGCACATGAGACCATGTTAGGTGGGAAGTATTTCCATCTTCGTTGCATTTGTCACATTTTTTATTTAATGATAATGGATAGTTTAGAGCTAGTAAACGCATCCTTTAACACCTTATGATATGTAATAATATCTATTAAATCATCCGGCACTAGAAAAAAAAGATTTAGAAATTTATGTAGGTTGCATGGCATAGAATATAAGCAATTCAAACTAGACTTCCAAACTAGGTGATCGTCTACGATAGAAATGTTAGAGCGCATTCTACTATATAAAGACATTCTGATGGAATTTGCACAGGACGATCATTCAGAATGGAGTGATTACAACCTGAACAATATACATTGGAAGACAATCGATGAAATTTATAAATTTTTTTGCATGTTTAAAGAGGCCACGACATTTCTTTTCGGGTTGCTACTATCCGACCATGCCTCAAGTAATATCAAGATTGCTTGATATTGTAAATTGGATGGCAGATAATGAATCCAACAGTATTTTGTTCGAATCGATTAAGGCAATGAAAGAAAAGTTTGCTAAATATTAGTCTGAACTACCCCTTACATACTGCTTAGCAACTATTTTAGATACTTGTTGTAAACGCGAGGGGTTAAACTTGTTTTGCTAACATTTTTTCAAATATCTGTATCCTAATCTCAATATCGACACTTTCATTGCCGAAGTCGATAACGACTTGCACAGTTTATTTTCTCACTATTCCCGAAAATCAACGTCCAACAATCCACATCCTAGTACTACTGTAGTAGGATCTTCCACATCTAGTGGAAGTAGTTCACACACGACATATTCATGGAAGCTGTCAGAGCAATTTATGCGCACGGTAGCCCCCACATCATGTGACAAGCTGGATTATTATTTGCGGACACCGTTGCTCCATATTTTTGTGACGCCAGCTAACCCGCATTTTGACCTTTTACAATGGTGGAACACAAACCAAGCGCAGTATCCCGTGCTTTCCACCATGGCACGTGATATACTAAGTTGTCCGGTGTCTCCAGTAGCATCGGAGTGTGCTTTCAGTCTCGGTGGCAGGTTGCTTGGAACGAAGAGGGCGAAGCTATCATTGTCAAGTTTGGAGATGTCCGTGTGCTTGAAGGATTGGCTGCCAGCTGAGGCAAGGAATCAACAGAAAATGAGGCTGGATTCATCGAGCGATAAAGAAGACGACTGCACTACTACTACGTCGAACGATGGCACAATGACCCCCCCATGCGATTGATATCAACACTTTTATATGTCAATTATTTACTTTGTATTTTTTGATAAACAAATTTGTACTTTTAAATATTAGGCTCCAACTGCATTGTATTTGTACTTGTTACGTTATGTATTTACCATTATTTACTATTACTTATTGTATATTTTATTTTATTATATATATTTAGCATTATTAGTGCTTGGGATAAAATGTATTTGTATCTCATATTATTTATCAATGGAGTATAATAATTTTAGTACAAAAAGACTTTGTATTATTTAAATTTTGCATTTTTTTAAAGCTGACGAAAAATTGGCCGACTTGGGCCAGGCCCTCCCCGACCCGGCCCGTGGCCACCTCTAATGGCGGTAGGAAAGCACTAGGGTTGACCACAACGTCACCAACCACAAACCACTTGAAAAGCAGTTCAAAAACACGGCGCTGCTACTAGAGTATGAGGTGAGCACGATGTCACCAACCACAGGAGCATAACCTTTGCCGGTTGATCCACCAAGAACGACCCATGCGCCCAAAAATAAGGGTTGAAGATCAAAAAAATCACAACAAAAAAAGTGCACCATCAAGGTTATGGATGATACATCGAGGTAGAAGACAAGCTGGTGACCTCGGGCTTACAATTAAAGCTGCGAAGGGTGCTGCACGTGTCGCCACACTTGGCTAATAGGGAGCGAATGCCATGGGTAACAAGGGAGATGACGGCTTTTGTAGAGATAAAAATAGTTTTTGAGCTCAGACTTGACTCAACACATTAACTTTTGATAGGTCTAACATTTTCCTAAGGTGATGTGATCGATGAGTCTTATGTTGATACAAGTGTAGCCAGAAATTGTATTAGAAAATGTTTTGAGATGTGGTCGAGACGAATGCACATAAAGGAGAGAATCATTATCTAAACCATTACGGGTGAGATCAGACTCCTACAAAGATTTCCACTGTCATTATAGTCATTTGTAGGTCTCTTAGTTTTATCATGGCACAATGTTGAAGGTATTTGCTGTGAGGCATCAAAGCGACTAATTGGGTGGTGAATAGAGGTTTAGGCATAATTTAGATGTGATGCATACAGAAAAAAATGTGTGTGACAACTTGGCTGGTACATTATTGAATTTAGATGGAAAGACTAAAGTTAATGAGAAGGGACGAAGAGATCTCATGGAAATGCGTATCAAGTCTGATCTTCATCTTATTGAACGCTCTAATAGGAAGCCATACGCATTGCCAGCATTCTACACTATGTCAAGTGTTGAGAAGTCTACTTTCCTTCAAGTGTTAAAAGATCTCAAGGTTCTTGATGGATATGTATCAAACATCTCAAGGGGTGTTAATTTGAAGGACTACAAACTCTCTAACCTTAAGAACCACCGGTCACATTTTAATTCAAGATATTTTGCCCATAGCTTTGAGGGCTCACGAGCACACTAGCAAGTGGTGAAGGTAGTATTGGACTTGTGCTCTTTCTTTAAGGGATTATGTGCCAAAGTCCTTGATCTTGCGAAGTAAGAAAAATTGGAGTATTAAATTCGAAGGACATTGTGCGAGTTAGATCAATTGTTTCTTCTGAATTTTTTCACAATCATGGTGCATTTGACCATTCACTTAATTATAGAGGTAAAGCTTGGTGGCCTATGCATTATCGATGGATGTACCCCATTGAACAATAATCGTGGTCTTTTTTTGGTTGCTAACTTTATATGGCCTGTATAATAGGTAAGCCTTGTTTGTTTACTAATGGAGTTTTTTGTCAATTATTTGAATTGAACTATTTCCAATGCATTTGAAGTCATATGTTTGTAATAGAGCTCAACCAAAGGGATCAATTACAGAAGGATACCTTGATGAAGAATGTCTTACTTTTTGTTCGAGATATTTTGAAGGCATAGAGACTTTATTAAATTACCCCTAGGAATGGTGACAATATTCCTAACAAAGATAATTACGCACTTAATTTAGGTGGTTGTTTAGGAAAGGTAGATTGCATTCTACTTGATAACACGTCACTACGTGGGCTCATCATCATGTGTTAATTATACGAAGCTAGCCGCTTAGTGTGAGTAAGAATATTTGCTATTAAATACATGTCATATATACAAGATCTGTAGTATAGGAAACATGTCTTAGACTTATATCACTGCAGTTACCATATGAATGAACAAAAAGCCCTTAGGCATGGATGGATGGACGCAAAATTAGAGAAGTTGTGGGCCGAAGATCTACCTTGTTGGCTTCAAAGTCAGGCTTGACTACGTTTTTAATTCATTTTTTAATCTTATTATCCAAATTTTTACTATTGCTCCATCTAATGGTCCTAAAAACTAATGATAATGCCAATAGTTGAGGAGAATAAGTGTGGCGAAGAAGTTTTACCTTTCGCTTTAGGCCCAAAAACTTTTGTTAAAAGATACAAGGGCTATGATTTTAGATTTCACACCAAGGACCATGCAAGGTATAGGAGGACTCATTATAGATATCATTTAGTTGGATTACCACAATAAATGTAAGGTTGTATTTTCCCGTTGTGATTGGTTTGATATTAGGCAATCTAGAGGAGTTTGAAGAAAGACAAATTTGAGTTTACTCTTGTTAATTTCTCTAGGTTGCATATTGATGTTGTCTTGAAGGAAGACCCATTAGTACTTTCCTCTAATGTGAAACAAGTATTCTATGTAGCAAATCAAAAAGATGTTGGATGGCGGCATGTAATTATGATGAAGCCTACGAATCTATATGAGATGGGCATGTGTGTGCAAGGGCGGGATGACGAGTCTTACACTCAATGTATACCTTGTAATGTTCCAAGAATTAATGATATTAATACAACCCGTGGCTGGTGGAGGGCAGATATCTAATAAGAAGACATTGGCCTTAGTTATCAGTGGTGTAGTCTCTTTGTTTATATATATAGAAGTGATCATTATTTGTAACTTTTGAGAGGTTTTTTAAACCTCCAACTTTTGTTGGATATTCTTGTTCTAGTTTGAGCACACAATTCTAAGTAGTTCGTGTTTCCATGTACTTATGGTTCATGATGATAAAGCAATTACTGTAAATTAGTCTCTCATATCTATTTATTCATTTTATTATTCGCTTAGTTTTGCATGTTAATATGTCATATTAGTATTGTTTGCATTATTGTATCTTGTAGGTGTTGGATGCAATGTTTAGGTCAAAAGTATCTAAAGAACAACATACACAACCACCTGCTCAACGACCACCTTCTAGGCCGGTTGTAGTATCTAATTTTCCAAATATACAGCCACCTACTTTACTCTCCACTTCAAATTGAGCCAACATTTTCATCAATGAATTACTTACTTTTGCAACAAGGTGCTTCTACGAGTGATGGCTTGTAGCCCTAGTCATTAAGTTCCTTCTTACAACCGACTTTGCAATCTACATTTCTACCTTCTTTTCTTCTTAATGTTCTTCATGAGCCATCATTGTCCCCACCATCTTCTATCCATGTGCAACCCTCACCATCTCAACCATCATTGTCTCACCATAGTAACCATCAAGGTCTTCTGAGTCAGAGCCTTTGCATGATGAGACCATGCATTTTGAGCTTAATGTGATGGAGGTAAACTACTATTGGAAGTTGAAATAGTTGGTAATCTTTCATACACACTTCAATTTCATCTATTTTTATATGTTTAACACAAGGTTATGTTATTTTTTATATCAATTAAAACATGTAGTGGAATAAGTACTTGTAGATGAGGATATTAAATAACCCTTTTAGTTAATAACACTTCATCTATTTCCATGATTTTATGGGATTTAGTATATAATCATTATAAAGTGATATGAACCATCCACTTATGGATGTTCTATATGTTGTTACTTTACTATTGTTCGTAGTTATTATACTCTTTTTAATTTTTGCTTTCAATATTGTAGATGAGGATGGAAAGGTGTTGCAAATGCAAAAAATATCTGTGATAGATGTATACATGTTAGGAGGTGGTGAAAAAAATTCTTGTACATGTTAATGAAGAATCCCAACCGATTAATGCTTCTAAGGGTCTTGACAATTAGTTCATGACGACTATTGTTCGGTAGCCAAATATATGTCCGCTTGATGCAAAAGATTTAAAGAAAGTCAAGGATCCATATAGTGTCAAGCTTATCGAAGAAGTTCAAGTGAATGTTCAATTTATCTTTTTGATTCTTTCGTATGGCTCCTTGATGCAACCAACTAGAAATTTTCTTATTTTATCCATGTTGCCACTTCTATTGTTTTGGAAGTTGCAGAAAATCTCGAAGGAATGGTTTTCAAATTGTTATGCCTTTTTCTAATATATTTATGCATGATGCTTGCTTAATGGTTGGGATAAATTCTTGTTATTGCAAATGGCGCAATTGGAAAAAGTTTGTTTTGCAACTTATAACAGTAATTTTAGGAATAATGAATATGGATTTTAAAAAAAATTCGAGGAAGCTAAAAAGAAGCTTAATGAAGCAAGGAGAGATATAAAAACCAATGGCACTCAGCAAGAAGAGGAAGATAAGCATCAATTTTTTGGAAAAGAGATTTTGGAGGCGCTTGATATGGTTGACGCTCCACCTGGCTACTCAGATCGCCAATGGGATACATTTAAGAATTATTTGAGATCATCGAAAGCCAAGGTAAGTAGAACATTAGGAAATTTGTGACAAAATATTTTATCATTGTTTTACATACTATTCTATTAGGGTTCGAATTTGGGCCAAACTTAAAGATTTTCGATGTTAAAGTCACAAACTTGGACCCTAATTTGAGGTTTTGTGGCCGATTTTTAGCTCCTGTGAAGCTGAGTAAATATAAGGAAAATAGGATGAGGAGAAATAGAATTATTACATGAATATGGGTTATGCGATTCGGTGTTTATGAGAGGAGTTTCTATTGTTGTTTCATAGAGATATGATTTTTGATATTTACCGGTTGCTTGTTGACTGATTGATTTTATTGGTTTCTAATTGGTTTTCTTGCTTGTGGTTATTATATGGGTAAATCATGTAGTAATATCTTGAGGTTTGGTTTTGTATGTTGAATTTGTATTTCAGTGTGGGATTTGTACTCAATTATCGTAAAAAAGAATAAACAACCTATGTTTCTATATTTACTATAGAAGCTATCAGAGAAAGGAACGGCAACCTATGCAACCTAAATACATACTCACACCACTAGCTCAAAGAGTTATTTGCGAAGCAAAAAAGAATTTGTGAGTTTCTTTTTCATTTCGTTCTAGCTGGTTACATATGCACATAACAAGGAAGTAGATTGCTTATTTAGTATTTCTATTAATGAATTTTTGTGATTTATAGAAGGTGTATAACAAACGGAATCCATTTGAAGTTGAGTTCTTTGACATTGCACATGCCACAAAGGATAGATCCTATGCTCAAGAAGATTCCAATGAGTTCATGGTACAATTTGCATTCTAAGCCTACACAATAGTCATTTATTACATATATACAAGATTAATTAGACTATCTTATCTTTTGGATTGAAGTGAGGAAAGAGATTGAAAAGAAAATAACTGAACTTGTTTTTTTAAGATTTTTATGATGCAAAGTGCTCTAAAATTGAACATATGGTTATGATGGAGCTTATGGGTGGAGATAAGTCGGGAAGAGCATGTGGCTATGGCATTAGGGTAACCAAAAGCCAAGTTACTCGGCTTAATCAAGAATTGAAGAGAAAAGGAATGAAGGCTTAAGCACGAATCAAGTTAATGTAATCCTAAACTGACTTGATAGCATGCAGAAACAGATAGATAGTTTGATACAGAAAAACAACATGTTAGAGTCTGAGCTTCATTTGTATCAACATGGTTTGTTTGGAGGAACGCAAGTGCATCTAGCTGAAGATCCCTATTTAGCAGCTTCTGTTGGTAGTGTGTCTAGAACTTAGGTAAGAAACTAATCTTCAATTTTTTCTTTTGAGCTTTGTTAATTCCTTTGGGGAAAGATAGACAAAAATTTCCAATTAGTAACTGTCTCACTTTAGGGTGTCTCCAAAGCCTATAACTGTTTAAAATTTTCATTCAGTAATTGTCATACTTTGTTTAGAAAATGTTCTTGTGGCATAATTTGGCTAGTGGCAATACTTCCCTTTGTGTATATTATAGGGCTTTATTTTTTATTTTTTGCTTCTTTTAGGTTGTAGATGAATCATGCAATGATGATCGCATTGCTTCATCACCAACGTAATGCTCGACATGGACAAAAAGAGATCATCAAGAAGATGAAGTTTGTGTTCAATATTTTTTGATTTTTTGGGATTTGTTTGTTTGATCAATATTTTCTAGGACATATGCTAAGAATGTACCTATTGAATATAAGTATTGACTATTTTCAAATGTACTTTTTATATTTTTTTCAGATAATTTCAGTATTAGTTATCGTGATCAATTACCATATTAGTTATTGTGATCCATTACCATTCTTTAATTTATATTGTGGATGTCTCGTTATAATTTGCAATATATGTAGGATTTATGCAAGATTATAAAGGAAATTAATTCTTAGTTATAAAAGAAAACTCTTTACAGGTGTAATATTAAAACAACCATTCCCACAAAATTAAAAGAACAATATTTGCATGCTTTAAAAAAAGATAATTAATTTCTTGACGCTTTTAAATGTCTACATATAAAAAAAGAAAAAAAAATTAGGCCTCATTTAGTAGCCACAAGAATTGAATTCCTGCAGGAAATTGTACTTTTCCGAGAATTCAATTCTTTCATCAAGTTTCTAGTAAGTAGGTAAAACATATTTGGTTACTAGGATGGGAAATAAAACTTCCTTCGGGAAGCTAGTTATAAACAAAGAAATTAGAACTTAGTAGGGGGAGGGGGGTGGGCTAGGTAAGTTATTTCTCGTGTTTTGAAGCAATTGAAAATTGCTTAGCAATTCCAATTTTTCATACCCTACCTATTTCCCACAAACCAAACAAGAGCAAAAAATGACACTTCTCATGAATTGAAACTTCCCACGTTTATTTCCCGCATACCGAACAAGGCCTTAATGCAAAATTTAGCTCCTAAATTGTTGATGCTTTAAAGCATCAACAATAAATTGACATGGCTATTTTGACATTTCTAAGCATGAAGAATTTGTTGATGCTTGAAGGGGTCAAGAACTTTCTTGACGCTTTCAAACATCACTAAATATTTCCTGATGTCAAAATTGAAGACGCTTGAGCCAAGCGTCAAGAATATTTTTCTCTGCACTTACAAGCGTCAACATTTTGCCTAAAAAGTGTCAACATATGATGTTTTTGTTTTAGTGATAGTATTTTCAGTAGTAAGGACTACACAAGTTTCTGAAATGACAATATTATGGCATTCTTGTTGATGATGCATCAAGGAGGGATGACAAAGTATTCCACAACATAATAATACTAAAAAAACATGAAAATGACATAAGGATATCGTTTTAGGTTGGAAGTTTTTGGAGTAGGCTTGAACTTGGCTTGTCACGCTAAGTAATTGAGTTGAATTTGTTTTTTGTTTAGGTCAACTTGTTTATAGTGTTTAACCCACTTTTATAATGTATTTGAATTATATGAGTTATTTGAGTTGTATATTGCTACTATTATATATAAATATTATTAAAGTGTACGTTGGCATAATAAATTTGAGTTATGTTTGGTTATGTTACTTGGATTATTTATTTTTCAGAATTATAAATATATATGTATTCATTACGATTATCAATCATAAGTGTGTACTTAAGTTGGCGAGTTAGCATGTAACAAATAGTCACCCATATACTTGATTGGGTAAGCTACTGGTTGTTAGAGATGAGAGCTTTTGATTCATTTAATAAATGAGTCGAGTTTGTGTCGATCCTTTTACCAGAAGCCCTCATACAGCACAAGTGTGAACACCACACAATACGACATGTTTACCACCCATATAATTGCAAACACTATGCACACTTTTGTTGCCTTGTGCCCCTTAATTGTCAAAAAGGCAATAGGTAAGACTACTACGCAAAGATTCTCCTCTTGACTTTCCTCACTCAATAGGAGCCAGTTCCCAAAAACTTGAAAATAAAAAATAATTTCCTAGATGTTGTCCACGTGAATCATGGTGTTCAGGTAGCACCAACTTGGGAGGGGTGTTTTTTCTTTCTCACATGGTCCACGTGTAAGCCATTGCCCATCCAAAGGTTTTCTTCGAAAAGAAATTCAAATCAACTGATTTAAGTATGAAAATATAATTTTTTTCAATGGTATATTGCTCTTTTAAAGAGTGAACATAAGCCTGCAAAGGCATCTAGGAGAGCGGTTTTATGACAATCTCATTATATAAGCACCCTCCCGGGAATTAACAGTTTATATTGATGAACATAATCGCTCTTTGAGAGAGTTGTTCTCTAGCATATTAACTTTTTCTTGACCTAGTGAATTTTTATGTTTACTCACTTCAAATCAATTAACATTGCTTAAAAACACAATGCTTGCAGTCACACAACACGTGTTGTATAAAAATAAATCTAACAAACGCTCACACACAAACAATACAACGAGTTGCATGAAAGTAGAATCCCGACAAACGCTTATGGATAAACAACACAATGATTTATATGAAAGTAAAATTGCAACATACACTTGTTGACAAATAATACAAGAAGTTGTAAAAGAACATATTCAGTGCCTCAAGGGCTCCTGCTTACGCAGGGTCTGAGGGGGGCGGATGTACGCAGCCTTCCCCCTTCAGGGTGTCAACCTAAAGAGAGGCTGTTTCAAATAATACAACAAGTTGTATGAAATTAAAATCCCAACACTTATAGACAAGCAACACGAGTTGTGTGAGAGTAAAATCACATCATACACTCATAGATGAACAACACAACGAGTTACATGAAAGTGAAATCCCAATATTTAAGATGAAACATAAGTTCAAGAAGTAAAAAAAAATTATAACCATTATCAATATTAAGTACAATATCACATTTGTGGTAAATATGGATGCCTTCTCCTCGTAGCTGGACCTCTACTCGAACTCTACTCCAACCAATAGGATCTTATCGATATATAGAGTCTTCGCCAACGTCTTGAAAAAGGTTCTTCCTGAAAATGTTGAGAAGTACCTTCGTCTTACTCATCCTCTTCACTCATTGGTTTACCCTTAAATTCCTCTCGATGAGGTTCCTTTATCGCGCATGAAAGTGAGTGGTTGACAAGGGAAGTTACTTGAAATAAGACCATCAATCATAATAGATAATCCAGTATGATTTCGGAATATTGGTTGTGCATGTCATTAAATCATTGAAGGTGAGGCTCACAATGCACATTGTGTGTTTTGAGCAACGGCCCTACATACGTCACGTATTTGAGCTATTTTTTCCACTTACTAAATACAAAAAAGTAATATATATTAGAATATGATACAAATATTAAAAATTTGCATCGAAAAGTAAACTTACTTACAATTAAAATTAGCATGTAATGAAATAGAGAGGCAACTGACTTCGAGAGACAAAGAAGGTGGAGCAATCTTAAGATGTGTTATACATCGCTACCAGACTATGCATGTGTTATAGTAGGAGACTTTACCACACTATGAAATAGCGCAGTAACCCACAATGACACATGCTGGACATGGTACCTGGTCTAGTTAATCTTGTGTTTGCTCTGTAATCAATTTTATGTAAATCTTCTATTCTGTCATAGTCTAAGGAATAAATTGGTGCATTTCAATGGGCACATCACACAATGGCAAAATGCCACTCAAGTATATCAAAACATATCAGTGACGCAATACCAAGCCAAAATAGTGCCGATCAAAGCGACATACAGCAAGTATATGACTAGTTAATTCAACATTTGACTATGGCCTTAACACAGGCAATAGAAATTATAACTAGTTAGTTCAACATAAGTATATGATGAATTAAACAAATGGCAGAAAAAGAATAACACGTATTTGATCAATGGTTTGATAATTGAGAGCATTTCTGTGTAAGGGGGATTTCTTAGTGCATCAATACATGAACATGAAGTCTCTTCTATCCACCTAACAAACGCTCAAAGAACCTACAACAACAACAACAGCCAGGTGCCACAAGAGCTCAGGCATAAGCAGGGTCAAGGGGGGGAGGAGAGGGGATGGATATACGTAGCCTTCCCCCTTGAGGGTGCTAAAGAAACTGATTATGTAAAAATAAATCAAAATAATCGTTACCAAAATAGAGTAAAACATAACATAAATAGAAATAGCTACTTCCAAGTGGATCCAAATCATCTATATGTGCTTGCACCCTAAATTCGAAAGGGCTAGGACAACGCCTTTTGAGAAAAGTGCCACCGGTTTAACACGTGAGGCTTCCCTTGAGGAGAATCAAGCCTTTAGGTGCTAAAGTAAACAATGTCTCGAACCCAGTATCCTGAAGAGATGATCACCCTGACAAGGGTAATTACCACTCGAGGGCTCGAGATGGTTGAAGTGTAAAAGGAGCTCAAGTTCAAGAGACTGCCAAGAAGACTACAAGACAGGGGGTTTCTAGGCTTAAGGTGGTTACCTAGAGCTTAATCTAAGAATACTTGGCTACTAAGCTTAATTCAAGAGGACGTGGGGTTTCTTGAAGGGAATTCCACTAAGATTACGGACGTGGGCACCAAGGATTACTCTCTAATACTGAATTCATGACACGTTCATTGAAGATTTGCATGTGCAAAGAAGAAGCTTAGTGGCCAGACGTGGGTGAAGCTGCTGCAGAAATAGGAATAGCCATTATTTTTCAGTTTCTATAAATAAAGGACTCCGGCATCAGTCAAAAGTAGTACACAAATTCAATACAAAACTTCTTCAAGTTTTCTTTACAGCACACTTGTGCTTTTCCTTTGGAGTAGCGTAACTTAGCACATTTTAGATTAATGTAGAACTTGCTATACTTGCTTTATTAGTAAAGCAGTTTCTCGGATTTTAGGTATGAACTTCCAATTTTAATCTATTCCCAAATTTCGACAAGTTGAGAATTGAGGCTTTAGTTTAAGGCTTTGACGACCAAGGCTTGACCTTGATTGGGTTGGTCTTAACACTTCTGTCACTACTAAATAAGTCATGTGGACTTAGGTTCGAGCCATTATTTAGGGCTTTAACAGCCAAGGCTTAACCTTGATTGCGTTGATTCTAACGCAGTGACTTGAATACAATTTGCTCTACCTTAATCTTGTCAGACCTTAACTCATTCAAGTTATTATAAGTCAAGGGTGCCAGGCTTGAAAACCTGATTGACTCGGGCTTATAAGTGGGCTGCTAAGCTCTTGGGTTTGTCTTCACCCCAGTTCCTGACTTTTAAGTGTACGACGAAAGGCGTCTGTGAGCCTTGCTCCATCACTGTAACTGCCACTTGAATTGCGTTCATATCCTTTTATTTTCTATATATATATATATATATATATATATCACAAAAATACTTGACAAAAGTCCTCTTAAATGAAGCATAAGCAGAACTCATGGTATAACCAAAGTTAGATATACCACCATACTCTATGCTACCAGGTCACATGCTCTGATGCTCTCTTACTGCCATGTCACATGCTCTATGCTGCGGACCAGCCTCTCAGGTTAGGGTCCTCGGAAACAGCCTCTCTTTAGGGTAGCGCCCCCCCCCCCCCCCCCCCCCCCCCCCCCCGACCCTGCTTTTGCGGGAGCCCTTGCAGGCACTGGGTTTGTTGTTGTTGTTGTTGTAGATATACCACCATACCACAACCTTTTCTTCGAAAACAGTGAGTGGTTGTGGTCAAAGACGTACATTTCATGATTAGGCTCACTCCTTAGTCGTGGTGAGTCCCTTTTGCACATTTGTTTTGTTTGTCATTTTATGGAAACCACATCACACTTAACTGCAGACAAAATAAAGCAAACACGCCTTTGGGAAACCACAGTGGGAGGCTTGAAATGAAACTTCATAGTCTTCGGCCCATCGTGGATACCAGAACGTAGTTTTAGACCATTCACCAATGGTCAGAACTAAGAGGTCCAGTGCTCTCAAGCATGAGGAGCAAGAGGGCTTAGCCCTTATTAGATCCTTGCTTGAGAATCCTCTTGACCAGAGCCCTATAACATGAAGGGGTGAACAGAGTCATAACGACAGCGGTGAGAGCGATGGTGATGATGACATCACGAAGAATGAACGAATAGACATAGATGGCTATTCGCTCAAGAGCTTCATAGCCATGCTTAAACATCATTTGGAAATTGTGGACCAAAGAATTCAACAAACATTGAGAGAAGCCCTCAAGAGAAAGCGTGCTGAAGTAGAGCACAATCTAGCGGCACAGCTTGAAAGCCCTACCACCATGAGAGCCGTAATAAACAATTTTGGAACCTCAATGCATGATAGGCTTCACAAAGAGACTGAAGGAGTCTTAGTTGAAATGAACTCAACTTTGTCTTCTACCACTGGCCTTATTGCTAAGGATGTGGCAAGACGGATAGTAGTTGAGGTCGAGCCTATCTTGGTTAGATAAGCTGAGGCTCATAATGGCTTGGTTCAAGCTGTTAGAGAGGATATTAGGCAACTTAAGCCTGCATCTCCTCCATCAGTATCAACTAGATATCCTCATGAGGCTCCCTCGAGCTCATGATTACAAGTGACTCAGGTTGACTATAATGTCCCCGAGAGAATGGAAAACCCAGTTATGGCTACTTAAATGTCACACATTTGGAGTCGAATGTGCCCCTTGGGGTTGCTGGCCCTTCGAATCAAGGTTTTTGTCTGGCCTTGAGGGATCTCAATGCCAATGTGCCAGTGTTACCTATCCTTGAATGGGGGCCAAAACCGTTCATACCCTCCTCAGGTAGTAGAGGTAACCTTGAGGCCCACTCAAGGCCTTGAAGTATGAATGCAAGGGCAAGCACCCACTCGTGGGAACTAGCCTCTTTCTCCTAGACCTCTCCATACCTATTATACTGAGGGGCAAGTTAACCACCCACTTCTTTAAAACCATGACTTGGGGACTAATCAAGCGAGGATGAACTAGTAGACTGCTAATATTTATGTGCTCCCAGGCATGCTGTATAACCCAGGTCCTGTTGGAACATACTTCGTGGCCAACCAAGCGCATGGCCAAATTGATCAGGGGGTTACCCTGGGTTTGGGCAATAACATCCATTCGCACACCCGATTGTGACGGGTGCTTGAAGGTATCTTGCTGATACCCCTCGAGACCCTCATCCACTTGGGGGGCAATGGTAGGCACATAACCATGTGCCTAACCTACCCCTTTAGGACCAAATGGTTGCCTTCATCAAGATGTATGGGTTAGGCCTCAAAAGGGTCAATAGACCCTTATATAGTAAACCTTACCCTTGCTATAGAGAAAGGGACTATCCTTTTCCTCGAGGATATAAAATCCCCGAGTTTACCGTCCTCTCAGGGGATGGGACTATGTCTTCCCTCAAGCACTTGGCAAGATTAAATTGCCAGTGTAGGGAAGCAGCTAACAATCAGTAACTCAAGCTTAGGTTATTCCCTAGCTCCTTAACTGGGACCACTTTTAGTGGCACATTAGCCTGCCACCTAATTCCATTTATTGTTGGGATGACACGGCAAGAAAATTTTAGGCCCAGTTTCTTAGAATGGAATTAGGAACTTCCAAGTCTAATTTAGCTCAAATGAGACAAAAGCCAGGTGAATCTGTGGAAGATTACAGTAATCGGTTCAAGAGAACCAAATTAAAGTGCATAGTAGCCATTCCTGAAGTTGAATATGCCAAGCTAGCTGTAAATGGCTTGGATATTGCATTTAGGAAGAAATTTGAAAGCTCTAACTTCACGACTGTCCTAGAACTGGCAGAATATGTCGCTAGATACGAGGCTTTCTTGAAAGAAGAAAGCCTAAAAAAAATAGCGTGTATGGGACTTACGTACAAAATCTAATCGAAGGGGATGACGAACCTCCTTATGAGATTGATGTTACTGAATACGTTTTAAGAAGTATGTTAAAGACAGAAAGTCTTGTCAATCCCGAGACTTGTGAAAGTACTCATTTGACCTCTCAAGAGCTAATGTAATATTTTTGGCTTGAGGCAAACAACAAACTCAAGATTAGGGGTAAATAAAGAAAACTTGACCCCAATTTTAATAAAGGGAAGATATATTATAAATGGCATGATTCGTTGACCCATTCAACAAAGAACTACGTTATCTTCAAGAACATGGTTCAGGATGCCATAGAAGTAAGGGAATTAGTCTTCCCAGGGGAAGGACGTATGGGTGTTAACAAAGACCCCTTCCCTAGTCCTCTTCACGTCAATGTAATCAACACCGTTGTCACAAGTAAGCCTTGTAGTGTTCTGGCTAATCCTTTTTCCGCTTTACAAGAGAAAATTGGTCTTCAGCAACATTCAAAAGGCAAGAATGGCTAACCATCTGTTTGAGCGGTTGGTCATTGAAGGGATATTAAGCTCCCCTAGACTTGTGTGCACATTGGATGATGGAATATGTTGTTGGCATATCACCGAACTCCATCCTACAAGCAAGTGTTCAATTTTCAAAAACTTGCTGATCAAGCTCTACAATACCTCCGCCATTATGATGACAGTGGCTGAGGAGTTGGCTATGGAGATCAATGGCAACTAGGGTCCCTCTAAAGGCCTCATGAGATGGGAGAAAATATCTCGCGATCTCGAAAGGATGTCCTACACGGCATGCTAACAATGCTATGGCATGATACAGGCGACAATGAGAAAACTCGGGCTATTGCCTCAATATATATCTCCTACAAATCCTGTCTTGAAATTAAAGATGCCATTAGAGAAGTTTCATCGGGTTGAACCTACCAAGGATCCTCCTCAAAAGACCCAAATCATCCAAAGAAAAACCCGAATTATCACCTGCTAGACATGGACACTAGTCAGGCACCATAACATTCAGAACACCAACCATCTAGTATCCAATTTGCTAACGTTTAGAGAATAAATCACCCTCAAACAAGGGGAGGTTAGTCCTTCTAAGCATACTAGGACTGAAAAGAGGAGACAGATGTGGAAGAAGGCAGCTCAGTGGAGGACTTTGCTTGATACTTGATCAACTAAGCTCTCTCAAGAGGAAGCCAGAGTCCTTAAGGGCAAGCAAACTAACTAGATGGGTCTCGAGGATCCAATGACTGAGTTCAAGCCTTTTATTACTACCAATAAAGGGCAGACACACAAGAAGCTCGAGAGATGGGCTAGCCTCTCATTCTCTGAAGGGTGAGAGTCTTGGTGTGATCAGCATGCCAAGAATTTCCTAGTTCAGGGAGTAGCTGAGGACGAGGGGGCTGCACTCCGCTCTCAGCATCAACTTAGTGAAACCTCTAGACCGTGTTAATCCAACATGGTCTGAAATCGAGAGTGATCTCCACGAAGAAGATTTCCCTAGCCTGTGGTGGAATCTCAAACTCCAGAGACTGATCTCAAGGACCAACCTAAAGAATAGGACATGCCAGCAAATGACAACCCTTAAAAACAAGATCAGGATACATCCATAGTTGAGAGCTCAGAAAAGGGAACGGACCAAGGGATCTAGATACAATTTGGGACTCCTTCCTTTAGAGTTCATGGAAATTGACACTCAAGAAAGCCTCAAGAGAGACATTCTAGCATTAGACGAAGATCCTCAAGTGGAGCTTGTGGCAGAAGTAGTAGCCACCAAAGGTAACCCTGACCCTTTGTCTTTTAAAATTAATACCTCAACATTCAAATTGCCTAATGAATCACCTGACATTATGAAGATGATGTTTGATGGGCCTAATACGAGCAATAAACACATCAAGTCCATGTACATGAAGGCCAAATTTGATGGCATTTTGGTGAATAGGGTCTTGGTGGGCTATGTTGCGGTCATCAACGTTCTGCCTGCTAAAATATTAGGAGTCATTGGTATCTCGAGATGATCTAATTACTTCGGATGTTGCAATCTATGGCTTTTCTAGAGCTACTACTAAGGGTGCATTTGGTTGAGCTTATTTCAGCTTATCGTTTTTCAGCTTATTTTTTTCAATAAGATCTATCCCTTTAAAAGCTGTTCTTTTTCACAATGAAGTGTTTGGTTGTGTAGTGCGGAAAGATCTTTTTTATATAATAAAGTGTGTGGATACAAGTTTAAAAATAAAATTTATCTATTATAATCATAAAAATAACTTAATAATATAAATTAATTAATAATAATGGGTAAGAGATAGTTATAATAATAGTTGGTCATAGTAGTGGAGGGTGGTGAGTATAGCGATCCATGGGCATAAAAAGGGTGGTGGTAGGTGAGAGTGGTGATAACAAGTAAATCTAGGTCATAGTGATGAAGATTTAATATTAATATAGCCTTTTGAAAATATATTTTTGAAATAAGCTATGAAAAAGATCCAGTTTTGCATCTTTTTCTGCCTAGTTATAAAATAACTTTTTCATCTTTCTATTTAAGCTGTGAAAAAGATGTAAAAAGATCTTTTTTATCAATCAAATGCAAGCCTTACAGTCAACAAGATCTTTTTCACAGCTTTAAGCTGTTAAAAAGCTAAACCAAACCCAGCCTAAATCCGAAGGGGTCACCCTGATTGACTTAGCAGTTGGCAGCCTAAGCAAACTAACAGCTTTCTTCGTAGTGGATACTACCTCGAGTTACATTGCCTTACTAGAGAGAGATTGGTTACATGCTAACTATTGTATCCCTTCTTCACTCCACCAATTGTTAATATTTTGGAACCATGACAAGTATGAGGTTGTTATGGCAGATAACAGGCCATCCACGGAATGCTCTAACTACGTGGAGGCAAGACACTACGAGGATGGCATGGGACCACTTGATGTTAAAAGAACCACTCCACAATGCCTAATGACAGGACACGATTGCCATCTTTGGCAGCCTATTGACTTAGGCTGAGGTTGGTCAATTAGATGTGAAGTCTGAAGACTCTGACTTTTGGAGATTCATGTGAGCCCTTCTTAAAGAAGGAGATTTCCAAGGCAAGCCAGAACCCCGATGCCGAGGAGCCAAGACATCTCATTGATGGCCCAAGAGTCCATTTCCTCAGCACGAGCAAGGCTCATGGCCTACCATGCTGAGGATTAGCTTAGGACCATGCAGCCTTTTAATGATTTGCAGGTCCATACTGCACAAAAATAGGAGTTGGAACTCTCTGACTTAAGATTAGCACCAGCCAAAATGGAGGATTTGAGGGCTAAAGTCTAAGATCCCCTCCTTGAGATTAATTTAGCTCCACATAAGACCCAAGACCTATGTATCTGAGCGATTTGCTTTCTCAAGAGCAGATAGAGTAGTACCTAACTTTGCTTCTCGAATTCAAGAACTGTTTTGCTTGGGATCATCATGAGATACCTGGCCGAGACAGAAAGGTGGTTGAGCATAGGCATCCTCCCAAGCCAGGTTCAAGACCCATCATTCAGGCCTAGAGGAGAATGTCCCAACAAGTTATCAATTTGGTCAAGGAAGAGATCTAAAGGCTCTTAAAGGCCAAGTTTATCAGGACTGCCAGGTACGTTGAATGGCTGGCAAATATTGTTCATGTCAATAAAAAGAATGGAAGAATAGGGCTATATTGACTTCAAGGATCTGAATGTAGCCACCCCGAAAGATTAATACGCAATGCCTATTATTGATGTGCTCATTGACTGAGCTTCGAGGCATGAAGTCTTGTCCTTCATGGATGACTACCGTGGGTATTACAAAGTTATAATTGTTTTGGAGGATACCCATACGATGGCATTCAGGTGTCTTGGGTCAATAGGGACGTTTGATAGGGTGGCTGTACCATTTGGTTTGAAGAATGCTGGCGCCACCTACCAAAGAGCCATGAACATGATCTTTCATGATCTCATTGACAAAACCATGGAAGTCTATATAGATGACATCATGGTCAAATGAAAATCTCAAGTTAAACACTTGGAGGGATTAAGGGGTGGGCTCCTTAGAATGAGGGCCCATAACCTCAAGATGAATCCATTAAAGTATGCTTTTGGCGTGCATGCTGGAAACGTTCTAGGTTTTCTGGTGCACTGAAGGGGCATTGAGGTGGATATTAATAACTCTAAGGTCATCCAACATGTCAAACTTCCTTCAAATAAAAAGAAGCTTCAATGCTTCCTAGGCAGGTTAATTTCCGAAGACGTATTATCTACAATGTCACAGAAAAAACAAAAGTCTTCTCTCTACTATTGAGGCTCAAATCTAAGAAGGACTTCAAGTGGAGGAGCCACATCCAGCAGCCTTGATCAGGCCCCCAATTCTTATTCCCTCAAAAGCAGGACAAACCTTTGAAGATCTATGTCTCTACTTCTGAGGAATCTATTGGTTGTTTGCTTGTATAAAAGAATGAGGGGTTTGAACAAGCTATGTTCTACCTTAGTCGTTGCTTAAATGAATGTGAAATAAAATAATCCTTGATTGAAAAATTGTGTCTATCGTTATTTTATGCATCAGAAAAATTGAGACATTACTTCTTAGCGTATATATGTGGTTGCTCAGACAGATGTCCTTAAATACATGCTAGATTGACCATTTATAAGGGGAAGGTTGAAAAAGTGGAGTACAACTCTGCTTCAGTTAGTGTTGGTTTACATATCACAAAAGTTAGTAAAGAGCCAAGCCTTAGCAGACTTTTTAGTTGACCACCCAAACATTAATACTGGCTTGAACTATGAGCCGTACCAACTCTTGGTAGTGGAAGTGGTCCCTTGGAAGTTATTTTATGATGGATCAAGGACCAATTCAAGTGTTGGAGTTGGAATTGTGACAGAATCTCTTGCAGGGATCATCACTAAATTAGCTATTACTTTAGTTGCAAAATGCTCCAACAACATGGCAGAGTATTAGGCATTGCTAATGGGCCTAGAAACTCTCCAAGAAATGTAAGTCCTCAATTTTACCATCAAGGGGGATTCGTAGCTAGTAATTTGCCAAGTAAAAGGGGAATTTTAATGTTTGAGTGATACCTCGAATCGATAGTTATCAGTGGTACAAAAGCTGTTGAGTAAATTCAATGGTGTGCAAGTTGAGCATATCCCCAGAGAACATAACAAAGCAGCCAATGACTTGTCTCAGTTAGCATCAGGGTACAAATTTCCCAGGACTTGGTGCGAAGAAACCATGGTCATTAAAACCAATGTTTTAGACCATGACATCGAGTCTTTCAGTCTTGAGAGCGAAGTAGTGCCAAGTGAACACTTGGAATGCTTTGAAACCCATCAACTTGTACTGAGTCAACGTGAGGACTGGAGGAAGCCTCTAATAGATTACTTCAAGAACCCTCAAGACTATATTAAGGATAGAATGATCCTCAAGACTATATTAAGGATAGAATGATGAAGATTAGGGCTTACAGATTCCATCTTGATGATTAATCTAGAGACTTACATAAAAAAGGGACTACTTGGACAAAACAATGCTTGTAATAGTAGGAGCTCACGAGGGTATTTGAGGATCCCATCTAGCTGGCAATAAATGCACTGGCTCATCAGACATTATGACTGCATAAAGTATTCTAAGGGGTGCAGAGCATACCAAAGACATGGTCATGTGCCAAGAGTTCCTACGACTAAAATGTATGCTATTGTCAAACCCTGGCCATTCAGAGGTTAGGCAATGGACATCACTAGAGAAATTAACCCTCCTTCCAACAAACGTCACTCTTACATTCTCATGGCCACAGATTATTTCACAAAGTGGGTGGAGGCTAAGCCATGTAGGAACATCAATCAACAAAATATGATTAATTTTATCAAATAATATATTCTATGTAGGTTTGGTATCCCAGAAACCATTATTGTAGACCAAGTTAGAGTGTTCAATGGAGCTAAAATTAAGGATTTTACCAAGAGTCTCAGTATAGAAATCTTGAACTCAACCCCTTACTAATCTCAAGTTAATGGCCAAGAAAAGTCAACTAACAAAATTCTAAAGGCCAATATTGAAAAGATTATTAAAGACAATCCCAGGAAATGGCATGAATTGCTATTGGATGCCTTTTAGGCTTACAAGACGTCCAAACATGATGTGACTGGGAAAACTCCCTTCCATTTGACATATGTCCATGATGCTGTGCTCCCAATGGAAGTAATGGTTCAGTCTATTAGACTAGCACTTCAAGGGAGGTTAACTTGAGTATGAGCAGGCTATGGCTGATGAACTAACTAACTTAGACCAAGTTAGGCTTGATGCTGTTCACAAGTCGAAAGCACAGAGTAAGAGGGTGGCCAATGCCTACAACAAATGGGTTAAGCCTAAGTCTTTTGACTTGGGAAATATAGTCTTGAAAGTGGTTTTACCTATTGGCTAGAAAGATCGTGTCTTCGGGAAATGATCCTCAAAATGGGAAAGCCCATTTAGAGTCATCAAGGTGTTTGGAGGAAATGCTTACATATTCCAAGATCTAGATGGAAGAACTCACCCAAGGGCTATCAATGGTAGGTTCCTAAAGAAATATGTACCATCAATTTTGGATTCTAACAATGAAGTTCTTAAGTATAGATTTCTTGAATTATGGGCTCAATTTCAGTCATAGAAAAGAGGATACGACAACAGACGGAAGTGACTGAAAATCAGTTTGGGTTCATACCAGGGAGATCAACAATAGAAGCAATTCATCTTTTACGGCGGACGATAGAACAATACAGGGAGAGACAAAAGAACCTCTACATGGTCTTCATCGATTTGGAGAAGGCGTATGATAGAGTGCTAAGAGAGGTACTGTAGAGGGTGTTGGGAAGGAGAGGCATCCCGATGCCTTACATTCGGGTCATTAGGGACATGTATGAGGAGGCACATACTAATGTGTGAACAGGGAAAGGGGAGACAGACACTTTCCCTATCACTGTAGGGGTTCACCAGGGTTTTGTCTTTAGTCCCTTCCTATTCATTCTAGTGATGGATGAGCTCACTAGACATATCCAAGGAGAGGTACCTTGGTGCATGCTCTTTGCAGACGACATAGTTCTGGTAGGAGAGTCCCGTGCGGACATAAACGAGAAGCTGGAGCTGTGGAGAGGTGCATTAGAATCGAGGGGTCTAAGGATTAGCAGATCCAAGACCGAGTATGTGGAATTCAAATTTGATCGCTCCACCACGGACAGCACCGAGGAGGTTAGGATTGGAGCGCAAGCCATATCAAACAAGGAGAACTTCAAATATCTGGGATCCATGATACACCAGAATGGTGAAGTCGATGAGGATGTCAGCAACAGGATTAAAGTAGGCTGGCAGAAGTGGAGGATGGCATCCGGGGTGCTGTGTGATAGAAAGTTCCCTCTAAAGTTAAAGGGAAAGTACAATAAGACGGTAGTAAGATCGGCTATGCTATATGGGGCAGAGTGTCAACCAATGAAACAAAATCAAACACAACAGATGAAGGTGGTAGAGATGAGGATGTTATGCTAGATGTGTGGCCACACAAGAAAGGATAGGATTAGGAATGATGTGATTCGAGGCAAGCTGGGTGTAGCCTCGATAGGGGACAAATTGAGGGAGCAACGCCTAAGATGGTTTGGACATGTCAGCAGAAGACCGACTTCAGCCCCAGTCAGGCGGTGTGAGCAGCTCAACACAACGATAAGCAGAAGAGGGAGGGGCAAACCAAAGAAGAGCTGCCTGGAGACGATTCGTCAAGACCTAACCCACCTAAACCTAAGAGAGGAGATGGCCTTAGATAGGACACGTTGGAGGGCTAGTATTAGAGTAGCGGAGATAGCAGAGTAGAGTAGGGCTGAGAGTGGTAGGTGGTCTAAGTTCCGTAGGCGAGCATAGCCTATAGCGTAACACTCTTAGGCTAGTTTAGACATCGATCTTCTTCCTCTTCTTCTTCTCCTCCTTCTTCTTCTTCCTCTTCTTCTCCTTACTTTTTTTTTGTTTCCCCTTATGCACGATTGATGAATTGATGGTTTATCTGCAGGAACTCAACCACTCCAGGTTGGGGGTCCCCAGAAACAGTCTCCTTTCCTGCCGGAAGGGGGTAAGGCTGCGTACATCACCCCCCCCCCCCCCCGACCCCGCAAGGCACTGGGACTGTTGTTGTTGTTGTTGTTGATAGGCTCAATTTCAATATCAATGTCTCGAGGATTGAATCCATGATCCTTAGGATCAGAAAACAAAGAAATAGAAGAAAAGGAACCACCAATCTAAGAGACGTATTGAACAAAAATGAATATTTCATTAATATTGTCAAAGGGTACATGGCATACATACCAAAAAAAAAAAAAAAATTACAAGTGAGTAACTTGTGTAGCCATAAAGAATAAAAAGTCAAAAGAGTTGAGTCCTAATCCTCACTAAGGATTCCTCTATCAAGGATAGTTGGCTGGTTGTGGCATTCAGCTCACTATCCAAGGAGAGAGCTTCTTCTTGAATGGCTTGATTATTCCTCTGAGCTTCCATGGTGACCTCCTTGAGTTCTCCAACTACTAAACCTTGAGAAAGATATTGTCATCTCAATGAGAGTAGCTCTCCTTTAAGGAGACTTAACCTCTCCTTCAATTGCTCTCCTTCTAGACTTCTCATCCCCTGAGCTTGATGGTCTTGAATCCTTCTTGCTGCTTGGAGCTCTTCAAACAATAGTTGCAAGCCTCATAGGCCATATGATGCCCTAGTTTTCTAATGGCATCTTAGCAACGCCATTCATCTGAAGAAGGGCCGGGACCTCTTGGATCACTTTCAACAGTACCTTCTCAAGAACTTAAGTTCCTTGGCAATAGAGGGAGCCACTTTTAAGTCTTGTTTTAGGGATCTTATCAGGGATATGGCCTATTGAAAAATGGCTCCCTCGGTTAGAGTAAGAACAGGGAGATGCGTGATTTCTCTCAGCCATTGGATTTTGGGAGATTCTTGGTCCAATTGGTGTAAAGCCAATCTACCACTTGCTCTAAACTACTCTGGAGGAGAAGACATTACCCCTATCCTTGGGGAAGGAATGGCTCTGGGAGGAGTAACTTGCAAAAGATTAACAATAAAAGGAGTTAGGCAAGATTTTAACTCTGGAGGATAGCCAAGGTTCAAAGAAATGCCTTTCCCTCTATGGCCTTAGTTTGAGGTAAAGCAGAGGCCTTTATTGCCATTGTTTCCATGGGAGCTTTTAATGGTACATCCGCCCTTGAAGTTTCAGCAGGCATCTCAATTGTTGGAACTATTGCTGGCTTTTCAACTGCTAATACACCTACCTCAAGAGGAGCTTCTGGAGAATAGGGCTTTCATGTTAGAAACAAATATGGTTTGAAACACCAAGAGTTGGGAAGCTAGGATTCAAAATCTTACATACAAAGATTTCCTTGATGGAAATTGCCGCTCCTGGGAGGAGGAACAGAGCTTACACAAGGCCATAGTTTAGAGTAACTAGGAAGCAAACCTCTTCAGAGGGATAATTGATAATTGGCTCCACAGCAGATGTAGCCATCTCACCTCCTTTTTCAATACTTGAGCTTAATGATTCAGTACTTTGTTTAGGCTCTAGTGCAATCTCTTGAGGTGGAGAATGTGGTATCTCCACAATAGCTTGAATTGGCTCTTCCTGTGTCCGTAAAAGGCCATGTTACAAATTGCTTTAACAAAGATGAGTGAGAACCCCAATTGAGAAAAGCCAATACCTCTGATACTACGAGCTAGGCTCTTATTTTTCTCACCAATTGTGAGATAGGTACCTCTTCTAGTTCTTCTTTTGTTGCAGTAGGGACAGGTGGAGGAACAACATCCTTCTTTCTCTTTCTCGAGCACCAACCTCAAGGGCTGGTGAAGAAGTTCTTGAAGGGGATTCCTCTAGTAACATCTAGGTAAAGCTTGTAGTCCTAGCGCTTCTTGGGGTTTCTTGGACAGTTGCTACTAAAAAAGTAAACAATAGAGAGAAGCCCTTGTTCAAAGCCACTAAAATAAGACCGAAGCAAAACTCAGGGATGGTTTTTTACCGATCATGCCTTTTGCAGGGTTAGTCTGATGCTGATGGGTTGGCTACTTCTCAAGTTGGGACCTGCAAGATGAGATAAAGCATAAAATATTGATTAGCACCTCTGGCCTCTAAGGAGGACCAATAAGCTTGAAACCAAGTTGCAAAACGTGGTGTGGCACACGGGGTGTACCTATAAACAACAGGATACCCATAAAGAGATTTCACATCTTGGTTCAGCTCATGGAGCTCCCTATGCTGGATAGGCTGGATGGAGAATCTCTGAGCCCACTAAATGTTCTTGGTTGTTAGATTGAGAAAATGGATGCCTTGGACCATACCAAATTGCCTAGCAAACAATTCAAGCCCATATGTTTCTACCCCAGAATGAGTCTGGTGATAGAAGAATAGATCTTGAGGGCACAAGATTGACTGCCAAATCTGTGAATTCATGTCCACAGAGACATCATAATGGAGATCTAGTTTTCTGAACCAGAGTGGACCAAGATTCCTCTCCCTAAAAGAAGTCCATTGAGTCCCCTTCCAACCATGAGGAGACATTAGTCTCTCAAGGCAATGGTCAAAGGACCATCCTAGAGGTAGTTGGACCTCATGATGAGTGAAGTACTCCCTAAAGTAGGAAACCCCCGGGCCTGTGGGAGTATAGGGGCCCCTAGGGCAGAGCTCAGAAAAATAGGATTGGGCCTAAAGCTGGGCCATCCACAACAGTCCAGCTATTTGGATAGCATAATTCTTGGCTATGATGTCCCTAAGGCATTTATGTACTTGGGCCAAGAATAATGGTCACAAGGCCGATGGACAGTGCTACAGCCATGGTCTTTAGAAACTTCAAGGCTGAGTTGGAGGAGTTAGCGAAGAAAAACTGGTTAATCCAAAACAAGAAAAAGCATGCCTCTTCTTCTTTTGAACCGTGCCCAAAGTCATGAGCCCCTGTTACGAACATCTTAAGAAAGGACTCATAACCATTGGGTAAATCGGTTATTGAGAAGGAAGAGGCGAAATCTTCAGCCTCATTAGAAATAAAAGAGTCAAGAGGAAAAATCCTCTCCTCTCGGCAAAAGACCTTTCAAGGCCACTATGGGGTTCTTTTTTAGGTGCTGAAGTAATGGCATCTCGAGCCCAATATCCTGAAGAGATGATCTCCTTGACAAGGGTATCAACCACTTAAGGACTCGAGTTGGTTAAAGGATAAAAGGAGCTCAAGTTCAAGGGACTACCAAAAAGACTGTAAGAAAAGTGGTTTCCAGCCTCCAAGTGGTTACTTGGAGCACAATCGTAGATACCTAGGCACTAAGCTTAATCCAAGAGGAAATGAGGTTTCTAGAAGGGACTTCCACTAAGTTATAGACGTGGGCACCAAGGATTTCCCTCTAATACTGGATTAAGGACACATTCATTGAAGATTTGCACACACGAAGAAGAAGCTTAATGGCCAGATATGGATGAAGTTGCCGCAGAAATAGGAGCAGCCATTATTTTTCACTTTCTATAAATAAAGGACTCTGCGTTAGTCCGAAGTAGTACACACGCTCATTACAAAACTTTTTCAAGTTTTCTTTGCAGCACACTTGTGCTTTTTCTTTGGAGTAGAGTAACTTATCATAGCTTAGACTAACGTAGAACTTGTTGTACTTGCTTAATCAGTACTACAGTTTCTAGGGTTTCAAGTATGGACTTCCAGTTTTAATCTGTTCCCAAATTTCAACAAGTTGAGAATTGAGGCTTTAATTTAAGGCTCTAACGGCCAAGGCCTGACCTTAATTGCTTTGGTCTTAACACTATTGTCACTGCTTAATAAGTCAGGTGAATTTCATTTTGTTCCATCATTTAGGGCTTTGACGGCCAAGGCTTGACCTTCATTGCATTTGTCCTAACTCCGTGACCTAAATACTGTTTGCTCTACCTTGATTTTGTCAGACCTTAACTCATTCATGTTGTTATAAGCAGAACTCATGGTATAATCGAAGTCAAATACACCAACGTACCACAACCTTTTCTCCAAAAACGGTGAGTGGTTGAGTTCAAAGATGCGGGGTTCATAATTAGGCTCACTCCCTAGTCTCGATGAATCCTTTTACATCAACCACATCACACTTAACTACAAACTAAATAAAGCAAACAATATGCAATTGGCAGTGCTTGTTCGAGGCGGCCTAAAAGAATGCACTTATACGAGCACAATAATGGTTACAAAAGAAATGCCACAAATATATCTCAAATATGACATATATATATATATATATATAATTCAAAAATAGTTAACAGTGATAATATAACAACTTGTACGAGAATAAGTGGGCTGGTGATCTCATGCATTCCTCAACTTGATGCTCGACACAACAGTCAGTACTTGAAACTAGTGTCACACTCCCCTATGTATGCTATAATGGGACATCCCAATCAGGGAGCAATCGCAAATGTATAAGTTGCATCTTATTGCTCGTCCTATCTTCAAACAACATGCCATCAAGTAGTGACAAAATATATGCTCTAGGGTGATGTTGGACCTATATTTTTTGGACATCTGGAGGTAGGTGGGTGAAGTGGTCATGCAGCCAAGTGTTCTTGTCAGATGATCCATACAATATACTAGGGGAAGGTAGGACCCTTAGAGCTCGTCATCCATCAAGGCCCATTCTTGATAACTTGAACCAGTGATAAGGGATTTGTGCCCTCTCAAAATGGGTTCGAAATGCATTTAGAGATTCATGTTCCTTCTTCTTTTGCTTTTTTTGCACAATAACCTGAGATCTAGTCCAGTGATAACCTCGACTCTGCCCCTCATGTGATACCGTGCAACTTGGCCTTATTTGGCTCCAAGGTCTTATTTATTGAAGGGATCTTCACTTAAGACTCTACTTGGTGATCACCGATATGGACAAAAATGGACAAATTGATCAACTAAGTCAAATTTTTGAAGGTTCTATCAAGTAACTCCTAATAAAAATTCCATTTTTTGACCTCGGTAGTTTAAAATTTATAAGTTGGTCACCCAAGTGGAACTTTGGAAAACTATATTACCCAACTCTAAATACCAACTCATTTTGGTAATTTATTACCCAAGTAAAAAATTGAACAAATTCAATTATACATTTTTGGGGTTATTTATTCTTAAGGTTATTTTATCATATTTTTAATTGAGTGATGAACTTTATCATTTTAAATTACTTAAGTAATCAAGGTGCGTTTTTATTTAGAGTGGTGATAATTTTTTTCAAAGTTTTATTTTGGTGACCAACTTGTCCATTTTAGATCACTTGAATGACTAGATTAGATTTTTATTAGAAGTTAAGTAATAAAATCTTTCATTGATTTGAGTGACCAATTTATCCATTTTTACCTACTTGGGTGACCATATGAATCTTAAGCCACATGTTTTCTCTTTAGCAAGGAATTGACCTACAATTTCTTGCCTATTATTAGAGCGATAGAAAGTTAACAAGTGTATTAATGAGCAAGTCACAAGATCATTTTAACAAAATAATCATTGGCTATACCATATCAATAATTATGCTGCCATATCGTTTCCCTTAATCATGACAAAGAGCCAACTTGTGAAGGTCGATTTCTCTGACATATCTGCATGCATCTATATTAACTTATCTATTATGCTAAAAGTAGTATTGAATTTTTTGAGTTGAGCCAACATTAAGATACTTACAGGCATCTATATCAACTTATCTATTATGCTCAATCCACTCTGTTGCACTCATAGCCTTCATAATCCCAATATGGTGATAAAATATATTAACATATAATTCCCAATGACATGTCACATACTTTTTAAGGCATTTCATAAATTATGACCAACTATCATTACTCGTTCCATCTATATGAGCAAATGTTAAGGGAAACATTTGATTATTAACATTAAAACCCAAGCAACAATGGCCCTTTATACTTTTTTTTTGGGTCATCCACATATACATCCGAACAAATGAGTGTCATTTATTAATATAGCGGGACAACAATATGTTTAAAGTGCTTTGTAGTTGCTCCAAATGAACATAATACGCTATCAAAGTTATAGAATGTAAAAATATGCGCCACCACCATGAAATTAGACTATAGGAGCCAATTGTCATATCATGAGCCTACTCAACAAAGCTAAAGAAATCCAAAGTCGTGGACCCACCACTATTAGCCACTTCTGATGATCCAAAGGCTCACATTTTCCACTACCTGACAAAGGAGACTACCAACAAGCTGATCTACCTTCGTTGACGCTATTTTCACCACAGCCAGCTTACTACCATTGCCATCGGAAACCACCACCACGTCCACTCCTACACCACATTAAAGCCTAGGACGCCAAATAAGCACCAAAAATAGGCATGGATAAGGAAAAGCAAACAAAAAGTGGAGTCAGAAAATGGAAAGGAATAGTTAGAAATAGCTCAAAAATAGCCATTTCCCACAGTGAAGGTCATAGGTTAGAAAGAGAAGCGCGGCGACGTGCTACTCAAACTCCATGTTTCAAGTTTGTTGTCACAGCCCTTTTCTTTGCCTAACTGGGATCTAGGTTTTCCCGTTCCATTCCCAACCAAAGGCCTATAACTTAGCCTCAACATCCACATGAGGTGGGAGCAGAGGATGATTCAGAAAAGGGCCACCTATTTATGGTCAGACAGGTTGGATTCATGCCTAAGGAAGCAGAAGGAGTTGTTTGACTTCAAGATAACATCTTCCAGATGACATGTATGATTGGCGGAATTAATTCCGGAAGTTGTGAGAATGTCATCTTTGAAGAAGTAGTCCAGAAGCTAGGGTTGATGACAGAGGAGCATCCGAACCCTTAAAAGTTATCATGGCTCAAGAAAAGAAGCCAGGTAACCATATCAAAACGTTGTCTGGTTAACTTTTCAATAAGGCCAAAGTACCAGGATGGGGTATGGTGTAATGTGGTTACCATAGATGCGTGCCCCTTGTTACTTGGATGACCATGGCAATTCAACAGAGGCGCTACACATAATGGGAGGCGGAACACCTACAACTTTGTGTTTGAGGGCAGAAAGTTAGACTTGTTGCCTAGGAAGGACGAAGTGTCACATTCGGTAATAACCGAAAACCTGAATCCCTAGACCAGAGCCATGTTCGTCAAGGAAGTTGGCGAGAACAAGATGGGCAAGGAGTTTCAGGAAGAACAGGGTAAAATACCGGAAGAGGAGCCAAGTACCTTACCACCGTTGAGGGGTATACAACACTGATTCGATCTAGTGCCAAGAGATACCATACCAAGTAGGATGCATTACAAAATGAGTTATTTGGAGTGTGAAGAGTTTAGGCACCAATTCGAGGAGTTATTTGCCAAGGGTTTTATTTGGGGAGAACTTGATACTGCGTGCCAATCCAGCTTACTTGACACCAAAGAGGGATGGAACTTGGCGGATGTGCATTGACAGTGGAGCCACAAACAAGATCAGGGTGGGTTATTGGTTTTCCATGCTGAGATTGGAACATCAACTTACCCGCTAGCAGTTTGTTAAAGAGGGATAACCGCCTAGTGCATCACTTCTGGAAGAGCTTATGGAAGGTGGCGAGTACCTCTCTCACCTTCAACTTTGTTTTTCACCTGTGAATGGAAGACCATACTAAAGTGATGAGCAGAACATTGGGTACCCTTCTCCGATGTCCTATTTTCAAGAATGTCAAGTGATGGGAGCAGAATTTGTATGAATCTGAGTTCACTTACAACAGCTCAATAACCTAAAGCACAAGGTTCCCACCATTCCAGGTTGTCTATGGCTTTGTCCCTCATACACCAATAGATTTTGCACCGGTTCCAAATCTTATTTGTCCACATGAATGGGCAGAGGGATTCATCAGCAACTTTTAGGAGATACATGAGCCAACCCGAGCATAGTTGCTTGAGGCAAGCACCAAGTCCAAGATGGTGAGTGACAAGCAACGACTAGCAATGCAACTCTAAGTTGGCGATCAATTATGGACGATTTTGACAAGAAAGCGATTTTCGACATGGGAGCACTACAAGTTGACCACTTGGAAGATGGGACCGTTATGTGTCATTGAGAAAATCAATGATAATGCATACCTACTGCAGCTATCTAGCAGAATGAAGACATCTGACGTGCTCCTCACCTTGGGGAGACTTATTGGAAAAACTGATGGCGAATTCGAGGGAAAATTCTTTCCAAGCCAGGGAGGATGATGCAACCCGCATCTTAGCAGGATGGGTTACAACTCACGTCTTGGCAAGTCAGGTCAACCGTCCACGTTTGGGCAAGCGTGGCGAGATGGACGCTGGGCATACGGGGACATAACTTAGTGAGAAGGACACAAATGATCCCTTGGTGAATTCGAGGACGAAATCTCTCGAAGCTGGGGAGAATGATGAAACCGCACCTTAACTTTTGGCGGGTTACTTGGCAAATCGGATCTTGGCGAGATGGGTCGCTTGGCGGGATGGAAGAGAGATGTGAAAAGAGAAGAGAGACACGGAAAGGAGTGAACCGGCTCTAGAAGTTAACATCAATTAGGAAACTTAGTTTAGATTAGTAGATTTTATTATTTATGTTTGCATTTATCTCTTTTAATTTTTAACCTTTTATTTTAGATGAATCAACTCATCTATTTAAAGAAGAGGAAGACTAGGTTTTTTAGCATTCAATTTGTCTAGATTTTATCTCTTGTTTATTTGTGTCTCTCTATTCTCGAGTTGTGAAAATTAGGGTTAAACTTTTCCTCTTTTGTTCTTAATTGTTTTAGTAATAAGAATTTAAAGGAATGCCGTTGACCGCTCCGTTACTAATTTTCCTTCTTTTCTGCACTACATCAATTAAAAATATGAAAAAATTAAATAAATAAACTAACTAAAATACACAATCACATGATGTAAATTGTAAATGGCCCTTTAATTAATTATTTAGATAATTTGCATATGCCACCATCATTAATGGGCGAAAGAAGTACTCAACTACGCACAATGAATAAACAAAGAAGAAGAGTGTGTAGTGCTCATGTTTCACACACTCCACTTAATTAACAAGAATATAATTCCACTCATTGCTCTACTAGTGGAGGTGCCACCAAATTTTGTCTTAACTTCATCCAACTCCTATTTTTGTTTTTGAACGATCATAAATAAATTAGGAAAATTTTGGTATTTGTTTAAAGTTTATGGGCACTAAATCTAATTATTAATATGTACCTACTGTTTGTATTAGGCTAAAGTCATTGGTTCTCTGATGATGCCGAATTGTCTTCCATGTGTTCTAATTATCAGGAACAAAAAATAGTATCGTGTAAATTGTCGTGAATGTATATTGAGAATTTTCTTAATATATGCATTATTATTGTTTATTTTTTATTCTTTTTCTTGGTGAAATAAATATAATCACCATTTTGCCTATTTGGGTATGATATTCTTTATCCATCAAACTCGATGGTCTTGAAATCATGCAGTTTGGATTAGTGATATGCGTTCCCTTCACGTGGAAGGACCATTGAGATTCCCAATAAATGTGAAGCATGATAATGGCGTCATTTTGATTAATGAAGCACACTAACCCTGTAAAATAACTACTCAAGGCAGTTACTAGGACGTCAAGTTCGATCTTGAGGCGGTTGCCAGGAGTTCTGCAAAAAGGGTGACCCTTTGACTCAAGGAGGTTATCTGAGGTGCTTAGCAGAAACATGGGCCTCAAGGACAACTAAAAAGAAGTGGGTGAACACGGGGAAAGACTTTGTCCTCAAGCATGTAATTCAAACATCACAAATTAGCCGACGGAGATCATGTAACATTCAGGCAAGATGTGGTAATGATTTGGCATCAAACAATGTTGCAACGGATAGTTTCTTAGGCTATAAATTAAATAAAGGACCTTAGAGGCTTAGTAAAGGATAGGAACACCAATGCTCAAAACTCCTTAGTTTCTTCAACTTTTGCTTGAAGTGTACGCTTCTTTAGTGTTGAGATTCGTATTAAGTTAATTAGCATAAGTTCCAAGGCTTGTAGGAACGCAATGTGTAGTCATAAGCTTGAGCGACTTGTAGACAAGTTGGTTAACTTAGTGTGGAACAACTTTTGTTCCTTGGATTGAACATCATGAACATATGAAAGCAAAAATTGTCTAGATCATTTTTAGTCATTTTACCATATAATCTACACTGAGGTACATAATATGTACTATAATTCAGCTCACATTTTATAAATTTTATTTGTAAAAGTAAGAGTAAATAAAGGTGTCAATTTAAATGATCTTTTGATCATGTGATTAAATGGGCTTATGTAAATGGGCCCATGTGATGTAGGGCTTGCATGCAATATATAAATACGGAGAGTTGCAGCCCTTACGTTGCATGCGTAAAGGAGCCGCAGCTCAGAAAACGCGAAATTTGAGCGACGTGAAGCACAGCTTAAAATTTTTGATTTTGCGGGTGGAGATCGAGTTTGATCTTGGAGCAATTTGGAGCAAGTTTTCTACGCATCGTACGGAGTGGATTGATCGAGGTGTATCAATTATTCTCGGACTTAGGGATAGGGGTGTTCAAGTACCGGTCCGGACCGAAAAATGCGACTAGACCAGTCAGTCGGTCCAAGACCAGACTGGACCGATTCAATTTCGGTCTGGTCCTTGGTCCTCAAGTTGACCTAATTTCGGGTTTCGGTCTGGTCCAGTCTAAACCCAAAAACCCGTGACCAGACCAAAAACCCGAATAATGTTGCTGGACCTCTTATATATTTTATTCGATTAAAAGAAAACTATTTTAGACTAATAACATTTGGGCATAAAATTAGTTTAAAATAGCCTGTAAATACCTATATTAAATTGTCTTATATGTTTTAATGATAACTATTGCATTTTGTATATTACTATGACTTATATGTATAATTCTTTCAAGTTAATTTAAGAAAAATTTCGTTAGTTATTATTGAAAAATCAAGAAATATAAGAATCAAATCAAATGGGCCACATTGTCGGGGTCGAGTTTAGTAAATATAAGTTGTTATGATGAGTCGTGGTATTTGTGGGTGATCATGTGTATTTGGATATTTTCTATTATTTTTATTGTTTATTTTTTATGTTTTTCCTTTTAGTTACCTTTAAAATTGAGCAAATTTGACAAAATATGCTAAATTTAACTAATATTAAAAAATAAAGAAATGATAACGGTCAAAATCAGTCCGGTCCAGTCCAGTCCATGAAGTAAAAGAGGCCAACTTCGGTTTTCGGTTCGGTCTGGTCCAGTCCAATCCAAGTTTGGACCGATGAACACCCCTACTTAGGGAGGTAATTCTTATGTTGCCCAAATGTTTGTAGGTTTCAAGTACGGGCAAATATCTTAAAACTATAAACGTTGTAATTGCTATTTTTATAGTGGATTATGCTGTTGATTTGCCCCGTGGTTTTTCCCTCTACTGTAAAGAGTTTCCATATTATATCTGATGCTAATGTAATTTTCGCATATTTATTTTTTTGTTGATATGTGGTAATATTGGTTTGCTTGTGATTATATATTTCGTTAATAATGATCAATTAGAATTGGGTTTAGGTGTCTAACCCCAACAAAATGGTATCAGTGGGTTTAGGTGTCTAACCCCAACAAAATGGTATCAGAGCCAAGGCTCATTATTAGGGTGAATTATAATAGATGGTACTAGTAATACTATGGTGATAAAATTGACCGGTGAAAATTATTCAATTTGGAAGCCACTGATGGAGGACTTACTTTATTGTAAGGATTTACACGACCTAATTGACGGTAATAATGGTTGGTCGGAAAACTTGACAGATAAAGAATGGGAGAAATTTAACAGAAAAACTGTTGGGACGATTAGACTATGGGTAGATTTCAGTGTCTTTCACCAAATAAGGCTTTATTGATTCAGAAGTTGGTAAACTTGAAATTGAAGGAGGGACGATTTGTGGCTTGACACTTGAATGAATTTCAGGATGCTATAAACCAATTGAATGTCATGAAGATTATTCTTGACAATGAGTTGCAAGCTTTGTTCCTTTTAAGTTATCTCCTGATAGTTGGGAGACCTTGGTGGTAACTATTAGTAACTCAGCTCCGGCTGGGAAATTGTCCCTGAGTGCAGTAAAAGACTACTTGCTCAATGAGGAGATGAGAAGAAAAGAGATGGGTGCTGATACCCAAGCACTTGTTACTAAAAACCGAGGTAGAAGCAAGAGTGGAGGCCTAAGGGGCGTGGTAAGTCCAGAGGCAGATCTAAGTCCATGAGAGATAGACAAGAGTGCTAGCATTGTCACATGAAAAGAGATTGTTTTCTTTTAAAGAGGGATCAGTAAGGTGAAGCAAGTCAGAATAAGGAAGATGGTAAGAAGACTACAGTTGCAATGATAAATGATGATGGCCAGGTTACATTGTTTGTGCTTAGGGTGAGTGCAATCATATAAGTGATCCTGACTTTGTGTGGATTGTTGATTCTGGTGCTCCTCATCATTGTGTTTCCAAGAGAGAATATTTTTCTACGTACGAAGCAGGTTACTTTGGTGTTGTGAAAATGGGCAACAATGGTGTTGCTAAGATCATTGGGATTAGGAATATTCGTATACAGATTAGTACTGGTTACACTGTTACTTTGAAGAATGAGCGACATATTCCTCAATTGCTCCTTAATTTGATTTCTATGAATATTTTGGACAAGGAAGGTTATACACATCATCTTGGTGAAACAAAATGGAAGCTTACTAAGGGTCACTAATAGTAACTAGAGGAAAGCTTTGTTGTTCCTATATAAGACACATGTGACAGTGTGTGGGGGTTAATTGAACGTGGTCGAGGATGATGCTTCACCGAATTTGTAGCACAGACGGTTAGCGCATGTCAGTGAGAAAGGATTACGGATATTAGCTAAAGAGGTCCTTATTCCTTCACTGAAGGAAGTCATTGAACCTTTGTGATGATTGTTTGTTAGGTAAACATCATAGAGTCAGTTTTTCATAAACAGCTGAAACGAAAACGAAATAAACTTAAATTTGATACATTAGGATGTATGTGGTCTTATTGAGGTAGGTTCTCTAAAAGGAAATAGATATTTTGTTATTTTTATTGATGATGTTCCACGAAAAACTTGGGAGTTTTGTTCGAGATCCAAAAGCCAGGTATTTCAAGTGTTTCAGCAGCTTCACGCTATGGTAAAGAGACAGTTAGGGATGTTGCTGAAGTGTCTCCAAACTAATAATGGGAGAGAGTATATTAACCCTGATTTCAGAAGATAATGCAAGAAGCATGAGATTCACCATGAAAGAACAGGACTAGATACTCCTCAACATAATGGTATCGCAGAAAGGATGAATAAAACCATTGTGGGGAAAACTAGTTGTTTGCTCATAATGTTGAAGTTCACTACAAGAAATGAGCGCATCTATGACAAAATGTATATAAGCATTTTACACTTTCGTAAAAGATATGAGCAACTATGATGGTTCTAAAGTACCATCGTAGAGAAGTCTCACTTTCCGTCGTAACTGACTTTGAAAAATTTATGAAAGTTTTGACGCCTATTTTAGCGGCTTTTTAAGATCTATTTACGACCAAATTTTTACGACGAAGAAATATTCTGTCGTAAAAAGATACTATCTATAACGAACATTTTATGACAGAAAAATATTCTATCGTCAAAAGATACTATTTACCACGAACATTGTACGACGAAAAAAAAATCCATCATAAAAAGATATTATTTACGACGGAAAAAATTTCTATTGTAAAAAGAAACTATTTAGGAAAGAAAAAACTTCCATTGCAGAAAGAAATTATTTACGATGGGATTTTACTCCATCATAAAAAAGTATGAGCAAGAGAGAGGAGGACTGGAGACCTGGACCAAATACGGTGCATAAAGGGGGCTGACGAACAAGTGCTCAAGCATGAGCAACAAATTAGAGTTAGGTGAAAATCCTACTACCACGATCTGTTTAATGAAAAGGGAGATACGGTTGCACCTCTAGGAGCACTACAAGCACAAGCGGAACACGAGAACAACTGCTACTGCACCAGAGTTAGACCTGAGGAAGTTAGGGAAGCATTGAAGAAGATGGGTAGGGGTAAAGCAGTTGACCCGGATGGAATACCCATTGAGGCATGGAAATGTACTAGAGAGGTGGGTGTCATATGGTTGACCAAATTATTCTACCAGATCCTCCAAGGAAAAAAGATGCCTGATGAATGGCGGAAGAGTACACTAGTTCCCGCCTATAAGAACGAAGGCGACATTTAGATTTGTGCCAACTACAGAGGAATCAAACTAATGAGCCGTACCTTGTAGGCTCCGACAACAAGCAGGGGTGTCAGAGAACTAATTTGGATTTATTCCAGGCAGATCAACAATAGAAGCCATTCATCTCCTGAGGAGGACCATAGAGTACTACAGAGATAGACAAAAGGACCTTCAAATGGTCTTCATTGATTTGGAGAAAGCATATAATACAGTACCGAGAGAGGTCCTATGGAGGGTCCTGGAGGAGAAAGGCATCCACAAGCCCTATATACGGGCCATCAAGGACATGTACCAAGACGCCCAAACTAATGTGAGCACAACAGAAGGGGAGACAGACACTTTCCCCATTACAGTGGGAATACACCAAGGCTCTGCCTTGAGTCCCTTTATGTTCATTCTGGCTATGGATGCGCTCACTAGGCATATCCAAGAAGACGTGCCTTGGTGCATGCTTTTTGCAGATTATATAGTTCTAGTGGGAGAATCTAGGTAGGAGGTGAAACAGAAACTTGACCTCTGGAGGATGGCCTTAGAATTGAAATGTCTAAGACTCAGTAGATCTGAGACAGAGTATATGGAACTCAAGTTCAGCACCTCTACTATGCCAAGCACCGAAGTTGTCAAGATTGGAATATAGCAAATACCATAAAAAGTATGCTTTAAATACTTGGGTTTCATAGTGCATCTGGATGACGAAGTGCATGCAGTTGTTAACAATAGGATTAAAGTGGGTTGGCATCAATGGAGAATGGCCTCTGCGGGCCTTTGTGATAGGAAGTTCCCCTTAAAGTTAAAGGGTAAATATTATAAGACTGTAGTAGGACCGGCTATGTCATACGGGGCAGAGTGCTAGCCAGTTAAGTGCCATCACACGTAAAAGCTGCAAGTAGCAGAGATGAGGATATTGAGGTGGATGTGTGGTCACAGAAGCAAAGATAAGATCAGAAATGATGTTATAAGAAGTAAATTAGGCATTGCTCCAATAGAGGATAAGTTGAGGAAGCAACGCCTGTGGTGGTTCGGGCATGTTAGGCGGAGACCCACCGCTGCCCCTGTCAGGAGATGTGAACAACTCCAGATAACAGACCGGAAGAGAGGCAGAGGTCTGCCGAAGAAGAATTGGATGGAGACTATTCGTCACATATCTCAATCTAAGTGAACAGATGGCACTAGATAGAGCTCAGTGGAGGATTAGTATACGTGTGTCTGACATAAGGGGGCAAGAACATTGACCCTATAGAAGCAATGAGCTCGAGTAAGCTACCGCGAGGATGCTTGTATGCCTGGCTACTAGTACGAGCATCGCTGGCCGATTAATGCTCCTAGGGCTGGATTGAGACAATTCCACATATGAAAAGAGAGGAAGAGGTCCGCCAAAGAAGAGTTGGTTGGAGTCCCCCCCTCCATATTACAGACGGGAAGAGAGGAAGAGGCCGGCCAAAGAAGAGTGGATGAGGACAATTCATCAGAAACTCGCCTACATCGACCTAATTGAAAAGATGGCCCTAGCGAGAGCTCAATGGAGGATAGTTTTAGGGGTATCCGATTGAGTGGTGCAGGAGCTTAGAGCTCCCGCAAGCTAGTGCTAATACCACGATGCTGCTTGTATGCTCATTTTTACATCCACAGTACTGGTTTACGATGTTCGCTTAGTACTTTCTATACTCTATACTCTCTCTCTCTCTCTCTCTCTCTCTCTCTCTCTCTCGCTTTATCCCTCTACCGTCTCTCACTCCCTCTCTCCTCTCTCCATATACTCTATGGACGCTATATGTTGTTTACTTTTGCCTTTTGCTCCTGCTACTATGCCCCATGTGTACATGCTACATATTTACATGCTTATATGAATATTTGCTTATATGCTTATATGATTAATTTATATTCATACATGCCACGCATGACATCTAGGCCCTACATGCTTCCTTGCATGCTCCTTATATGCTCCCTTTATGCTCCGTACTTTCCCCTTTCATGCTCTTTATACAGGTCCTTTATAACCTCTCAACTATCAGACCGAGTGTCCTTGGAAACAGTCTCTCGTCAGGGTCTTACCTTGATGGGGTAAGGCTGCGTACATCCTACCCCCTCCCAGTCCCGGCGCAAACGGGAGCTCTTGTGGCACTGGGCATGTTGTTGTTATAAAAAAGTATGAGCAAAGTTCTATACTTATTAAAAATCACTTTCTAGTATCAATAATTTTAATTATTACTAAATGTTACTTGAAATTTTTTTGAATGTTTTCCCTAGATTAACATTTATATGAGATAAATTTTTACTAATATATATGATACAAGTATTTAAAATCTATACTTATTTACATCTTATTTTATTTTAAATTTAATTTCTTCAAATGCTTTTAACTAAAATAATAATATTTTTCACTAAAATTTCAATTCCCACCAATTTTTTTTTTTACCTTCTCTTTCCCACCCATTTTAAGATTTTATTTTTACTTGTAAATCATAATTTTACTTTTTTTTTTATTAAAGCGTCATTAGAGGTGGCCAGTGGGCCGGGTACGCGTGGGCAAAGGGCCTAAAAAATATGGGGTCCAAGCCGGGCCCGTTAAGGCTCTTAAAAGAGCCGTTTAAGGGGGAGCCGAATCAATTTTAAAAAAAATACTTTATTTTTATATACAAATATCAAACCCACTCATTTCATTTTCCTCACAAACAAATCGCTTATTCTCTCTTCTCTTTCTATACATCCATATACATACTTCTTCTACTTGCAAAATTGTGCTTTAAATTTCTAAATTTCATTGTTGACAAAGCGTTCGGTTTGTAGAATCTCGCTCAAGTTCAAATTTCATAGTTCGCTTCACTTGCTTCGGTAATTTTAGTATCGAAATTTTATTTGTTTTCTCCTAGTCATCTACCTAATTTCATAATTTTGCATTAATAGTTGCATTTTTAAAATACTAATCAGTAATATTATCATCATGGCACAAAACACATCATCGTCTGGAGCCGGTCGTTCGAGTTCTAGTTCTAGTTTTTCTCGAAGACCGCCAGTAATACCTAAGAGGAGTAGAATTGTAGAACTTAATACTGAGAAACGAGCTTTTATAGAACCAGGCCCATCACCTCCATATACTGACAGTATAGATTGGGACTTTGAGCAACAGTCCTACAACGAGCAGGATTGTCCTGACTCACAAAATGAAGAGGAACTCACACCCACCACAGAAACCCAGCAGCCCTTAAGAACTAGTACTACTAGGCGTAGTACTAGTGGGGTCTAGAAGCATTTTAACTTAGTTAGGAAAGTTAATAAAGTTTTTTTGTAAATTATGTAACCCATCCAAGGCCTTTAGTCATCCACCCGGCAGTGGGACGGGCACATTAAGTAGACATATAGTTAGGTCCCACCCCGAACAAGACCCAGAAAGAGCCCAACAACGATTAGTACAGCAAGCAACCGGTGCGCTTGCTAACTTTAAATTCTCTCAGGAAACTAATAGACGGGAGCTAGCTAGGTACGTAATTGCGGCTGAAAAGCCTTTTAGCTCCCGCGAAGACCCGAGATTCGTCAGGTATATGCAAACAGCGGTGAACCCCGCCATTGTAAGGATTCCTCGGAACACTTTAAAGCGAGATGCGTTTAAAGATTACCAAAGGATGAAAACTAAGGTCTTTGAACTTTTTAGGACGAACACGAGCATGTTCTCGTTGACGTCCGACACTTGTAAGTCGAAACCTGGTGTACCTTACTTATGCATAACAACACACTGGATCGATTCCTACTTCACCCTTCAAAAAAGAATAATTCATTTTGCAAATTTAGATTACCCCCACACTGCCGACATAATCATGAGTGCGATTATGGAGGTAGTCCGCGATTGGGGCATAGAGCGACGTATTTTTAGTATTACGCTTGATAATGCTACCAATAGCAATGCATCCGTTAAACAATTAATTAGGCATATGAGACCCGCGTTAGGTGGGCGGTGTTTTTATCTACGTTGCATGTGTCACATACTACATTTAATGGTTATGGATGGTTTAGGTCTAATAAACGCCTCTCTTTCCGCCTTAAGAGATATAACAATAGCTATAAAATCATTCGGAATCAGAAAGAAAAGATTTTGAACTCTATAAAGGACGGATGGCTTAGAGTATAAGCAATTTAAATTAGACTTGCCAACTAGGTGGTCGTCAACGGTAGATATGTTAGATAGAATTTTACCATATAATGATGTCCTGATGGAATTTGTACAGAATGCTCGTTCAGATTTAAGTGATTATAATATGAACGATGTACATTGGGACACAATTGATGAAATCTGTAAATTTTTTTACCATGTTTAGGGAGGCTACCAACTTTTTTTCGGGTTGCTATTATCCGACTATACCACAAGCAATATCAAAATTGATTGATACTGTAAATTGGATGTCAGGTAATGAATCAAACCCCTTGTTGGCCGCATCGATTGCAGCAATGAAAACGAAATTTTGTAAATATTTTCTTGAACTACCCCTTTTATATTGTTTTGCAACTATTTTCGATCCCCGTTGTAAACGAAGGGGTTTGAACCTGTTTGCCGAATATTTTTACGAAAAATTAGATCCAGCTTTTAATACCTCAATTTTCATTTAGCAAGTCGATAAGGACCTACACACTTTATTTTCTCATTATTCCCGGAGATTATCATCTGATAATCCACAAGTTACTTCTACTACAGTAGGATCTTCCTAATCTGGTAGAAGTAGTTCACAATCGTCATATGCGTGGACGCTGTTGGACCAATTCACGCCAGCAGAAACTCCCACGTCATGTGACGAGTTAGATTACTATTTGCGGACACCGATGATCCCGTTCTTCGCGACATCCGCGAATCCGCAATTTGAAATTTTAAAATGGTGATGTACAAATCAAGCCCAGTATCCCGTGCTTTCCACCATGACACGTGATATACTAATGTGTCCGGTGTCTTCAGTACTATCGGAGTGTGCGTTTAGTCTTGGTGGCAGGTTGCTTAGAACGAAGTGGGCGAAGCTATCATCGTCCAACTTGGAGATGTCCATGTGCTTAAAGGACTGGATGCACGCAGAGGCTAGGGAGCAAAACGACTTGAAGCTGGGTTCGTCGAGCGAGGATGAAGACGATCGTACTACTGATACTTCAGATGGCGGCACAGCAACCCCCCAAGTAGACTGATTATATCTTGTTTTTATTTTGTAATAAATATATTTGTACTTTTAAATAGTAGGATCCAACTGCTGTAGTTATATTTGTTACATTATTTACCATTATTTACTATTATTTATTTTATATTTTATTTTATATCATATATTTTATCAATAATAATTAAAAATTGTGATGGATTGTATTTGTATCTTATATTATTAATTAATAAATTATAATAATTTTTGTACAAAATGGGTTTATTTTTTTAATTTTATATTTTTTTACTTAAAAAATTTGGGGGGACCAGGTCAGGCCCGGACCCGAGCCGGGCCCAAATATTTTGGGCTCCAGGCCCGGCCCGGCCCGGCCTGGCCCTGGCCCGCTGGCCACCTCTCTTCATCCTCTCCCGTAACAACAGCCTTTGCGCCGCCGCTAGTCCCTAGGCTCGACGACCCACCACGACTCTGCTCTTCGTTGCTTGCTGCCTACTCTTCGCTACACTCCACAAAATTCACCCGCCACTCGCAAAGCAACACTCGCTTGCTCTCTACTGCTCCATGAACGGGACCTTCGTCAAAAACCTTCGCCAAGCAGGTCTGCAAGTTAGTGTCAGAATTTTGTTTTCGTTTTGAGTTTGATTTCATTAATTTTTGTTCAGGGTTCGACTTCGTTTACGGTTTGATTTCGTTAGATTACATTTAGAATTTGATTTTGTTAGGATTCGATTTTGTTCAATTTATTTTAGGGTTTGATTTCGTTCGACTTTTTTTGGAGTTTGAGTTTGATTTCATTGGAATTCATTTAGGGTTCATTCGATTTTGCTTAACATTTGATTTTGTTCGACTTAGTTCAAGGTTTGATTTCGTTTAGGGTTTGATTTCATTCGACATCATTCATAGCTTGATTACTTTCGATTATACCACCTAGTAAATAGCAGAAGTCAAAATTTATAAATGTAATCATAAATTATACGTTTTATCCATAAATTGTTTATGAAGGTTTTGTTTTCATATTGTTGTTGGTAGTTACAGCAATCACTCATGCCTCTTGAACTACTATGAAAGTCCCAAAAACTTATTTTACATTGTTACAGAAAATCTACTTAGTATGCATTCATCCAAGTGTTTGATGATTGAAGATATTTGGTTTTTAGTTCTTTGTACATTCTTTCTCTCTGAATTCATTTGGGCTTCCTATGTGACACAGCGAAATTTCAATTTGTAGCAAAGTCAATAAGCTACAAATGCACTACCCACTTTCTTATATATTTGGTTACATCTGTTTGTACCAATGCTTCCTGTTCTTAACTTTCTTAAATATGCTAGAACTTAATGATGATCTAAAATATGTTTGATATGAATTGATTTTTTTGTGTGGTGATTTGAGGGCCAGAAAAATAGATTTTAATCTGGTTAAAGTTCCCAAAACACTCTCGTTAATGTTTATCTGAGAAAAACTGAACCTATTTTACAGCTTAAGTTCGAAACCGGTTGTTTTAACTTTACTGTTCTTAGGTTATCTTTGTTAAATCCGATTTTTACTTCAACACTAACTTAATTCATTTAAGGATCGGTGAAAATGGTGGTCTTTAAACTGTGGCTCTAAGCTTTGAGTTGAGATTACAAACGACGATAGAAGACACAAACAAAATAAAGAGTACACATAATTTTTTTAATGTGGTTTGGTCCTAAATGACCTACTCCACGGTCTCCCTACCACTAGAGAGATCTATATTGTTAAGTATTACAAACCATATTACACATTGCGTATATGTTATAAGGCGCTTTCCAAAATGACCTAAGCTATTAATATACACCCTTTCTCAAAACCAACTTTACAAACCGAAACAGTAAAGTAAGAGAAAGGAGTAAGAAATTATACCGACTCCGAGCTAGTGGCTGCGAGTCTCACGATCCCAGGTCCCATCTTCGGACCAGCCTTCGTGGTTTCTAGCTTCTAGCGAATCCTCTTCTTACCAGCTAGGGTTTGGCACTTCAAAAAAACCCTCAAGCAACCCAAAAAACGCCTCTAAAGGGGGAGGAGAAGGAACGGATGAAGACAGAGAAAGGGGAGAGAGAGAACCGGATGAAACCCTCAACAAATGCCAAAAAAACTTCTCACTCCTTTCAGAACCCCCTTTTTTTATAGACAAAACTGGATCCAAGTGAAGGGCACCAGAGTCGTTGATTAAGCCTCATCCAATGGCTCAGATGCACCCCCAACAAACACACATTGGGGCACCAGATGAGGGACATGTGTCCCCTTTATAAGCCACACGATCCACCGCCCAAACCAAAGGCCCAGATGAGGCCTCTGAAACACACAAATCGTGGCATGACTAGTGTCCCCTTTGGGGGGAAATTTGAACGGTCTCATTTGCTTCCCTTGGAAGCTTTGTACCCCACCACTTTTAAATTAATAACGGTAATAAATTTAACATAAAACATATTTAATTAATTAATTTATTTTATCTTACTTAATTTAAAATCCATTTAAATTAAGTACAAAAAATGGTCTGTTATCATTTTTAACAAATGGTGATTGTAATGTTAATAACTTAGATCTCATGCCGTGTTCCGGGACATAGTTTATACTATATAGGAACCAAATTCTAACATTTTGAATTACAAAAGAGGAAAAAGAGAAGATCAAGGAGACGAGCTTATTTTGATGTATTTATTGTTGATTTCACTGATGTATTTACTACTTGTTAACTATTTCGCCTTGAATGAAACAATGTTTGATATGAATTGGTTTTCTTCATTATTTATTTAGGTAAAATTGCATCCTAGATTAAATCAATTGAGCCTAGATATGAGCACCTGAAACATTGTTAAAGAGGACATGTTCAAGGTTTAAAATCATTCAACAGAACAAACTGGTGCATTGACAAGTTGAGTAGATCACATAGAAGTAAACCACCAGAAAGAGATAAGTGAGATGCAAGTTGTCCATCAAAGAGATATGCGAAGGTTACAAGATCAGATCAAAATGCTTGTGGACTTGGTTCTTTGGCAACCATCTTGTGCTAGAGAATTTTCTTCTGAAGATGATGATTAGTGAGTATTATTTATGCATACATTGTAGTTTCTCTTGAAATTACGATTTCTTTTTTGTTTTTCAAGTCAAACCAACTTGTGGTGGATTTTTGGTAACTTGTGGTGGAATTTTGGTGTTAAGTGAGATTATTGGTGCTTCTTGTTGTACCACTATAGATTTAAATAGTTTGATTTTTCTTTTCCTTTTCTTTGTTCTTGAAATAATTTCTTCTCTTATTTTCTATTGTTTTCTAAGCGTCAATTATTGAATATATCTTGTTGGTTTAACTATTTTTTGTACGTGAGCTCTTTTTGAAAATCTTGAAATTTTTTTCCTCCAGGTTTTCTTCCAGTATAGTAGTTGCTAAATCTCAAGATGCTCAAATTATTGTAAGTTCTTTTTTTTCTACGTTTTCTTTTGTTTTAGAATTAAAATTCCTTATTGCTTTTGGACCGTGGAGTAGAAGAATCAATTGTTCAAAGCCCATCAAAAAATTCATGATTTCTACTTATTCATTAGTGCTAATTTTGATGTTCTTTGGAGATTCCGAGGTTATAATTTGTTAGCTATGTTGACTTATCTATTGTTTTTGGAATTGAGTCTTTAGAATTGGATATCTTTGTCGAAGTCATTTTTTTCTTATGAGTTCTTCCGCATTACTTATGAAGGGCATATGTGTACTCATTTAAAGAATTAATTGCTTATCATTTAACTTGTGTGATATGTGGGTGATTGATTTACTTGTATTTGCAAAATCAGCAACGTCTTGACATCATGATATTGGTACTTGAGTTTCAAATTTATTGCATGATATAGTTGAGGATTGCTTGCTTGAGATGTGCTTTGGTTGGTCTATATATTTATTTCTTGTGGTTTTGTTTACATGAAATGTATATGTTATGAGTTTAACTTTTGTTATAAATGTACTTTTTTGTAGGGCTATAAATTGAAGAGCTAGAAATGGAAGATTGTCAATATTTTTTCATCTTTTGTCTACTTAAAGCTTGACGTGGTTACATGTAGATTTTTTGGACAAACTGAAAATATTTTTTTGATTGTACATATACATTATGCCAAGGTGTTAATCCTGCCATATTGTGGTGGTAAACATGCGTATACCGGTTTGTTTTTGTATAGTGAATACTCTTATGATATGAGCAAGCTTTAAAGTTATGGAATTCGTATTTGTTTCTTTCGTCTTTATATTCTAGTTTTAATGGCTATGAATGGTGAATGATGTTGGGAATGGTCCCAATACTAACGAGAGCTAAATTCTTGTTATTATGTGTACATTTGAGACATATTTTTGTCGTAAATAATATGCTGTTTTGCAAATAACAACGGAAAATTCCATCGTAATTATCATTTTATTTATGATGGAGTAAAAAAAACCCTTCATTAATGTTTATACAATTATGACGAAACATTCCGTCATAAATTACATACTATTTATGATGGAGTAAACAACCGTCGTTAATGTTATACATTGACGACGGGAAATTCAGTGGTAAATAACAAACTATTCGCGACGGTCTAAGTAGTCGTCGTCAATAGTTACATTATCATTTACGATGGATTCGTCATAAAAGAGCTTTAACGACGAGGCCTTTTGCGACGCCAAACAATGGAGGAGAAATCCATCGTAAATGATCATTTACGACGGAAAACTAGGTCTTTTGCGATGGATTCTTTCGTCGTTGTTGATCATCTACGACAGGAAACTATATATTTTGTTATTTTTTATTGATGATGCTTCACGAAAAACTTGGGTGTTTTGTTTGAGATCCAAAAGTTAGGTATTTTACGTGTTTCAGCAGCTTCACACTATGGTGGAGAGACAAACAGGGATTTGTTGCTAAAGTGTCTCCGAACTGATAATGGGAGAGAGTACATTAACCGTGATATCAGAAGATACTGCAAGAAGCATGAGATTCGCCATGAAAGGACAGGACTAGATACTCCTCAGCATAACGGTGTCGCAAAAAAGATGAATAGAACCATTGTGGAGAAAACTAGATGTTTTCTCCGAATGTTGAAGTTGCTTAAGGCTTTTTGGGGCGAAGCTATGAATACTGTTGTATACATCATCAAAGGCCTCCATCAGTTTTTTTGAATTTTGACATTTCGAAGAGAGTGTGGACATGGAAAGACATCTCTTATTCTCACTTGAAGTTGTTTGGGTGCAAAGCCTTCATGCATGTGCCAAAGGAACAGAGATCGAAGCTTGACAGTAAAAAAAGCCACTCCATGCATATTTGTAGGATATGGTGATGAAGAGTTCGGCTACAAATTATGGGAACCTATGAAGAAAAAATTGTGAGAAGCAGAGATGTTGTGTTTCATGAACATGAGACCATGGCTAATTTTGACAAGTCAGAGAAGACTGCATGTGCTTCCAGTGGTGTTACTGATACTACCCCAATTTCATTTTCATCAGGTGCTATAAATGAAGAGTAGGTTTACGATGGGACAGAACTTGGGAATGAAACTAAGCTAGTTGCAGTTGATGATACTCCATGTACAGATGGTGTAGAGCAAGGGGAGCTAGTCCCTCAACTAGTGACTACTAAGCCTTAGGTGAAAAGGTCTGATAGAGAGACTCGACCGTCTATAAGGTATTCCAGGTGACAAAGATTGCTAGGTGAAAGCCATGACCAAAGCAATGAATTCTTTAAAAAAGAATGGAATCTAGGAGTTAGTTGATCTTCCTAAAGGCAGAAAAGCATCTCAGAATAAGTGGTTGTTTAAACTAAAAAAGAATGGTGACCAAGTTGTGAAATTTAAGGCTCGTTTGGTGGCAAAAAGATTCAATCAGACGAAAGAGATTGACTTTGATGAGATATTTGCTCCAATTGTGAAAATGAGTTCCATTTGAGTGGTACTAGGTATGGTAGATCTCCTCGGAAACAGCCTCTCGTCAGGGTCTCACTCTGACGGGGTAAGGCTGCATACGTGCTCCCCCCCCCCCCCCCACCCCCCCCAACCCTGCACAAGCGGGAGCCCTTGTGGTACTGGGACTGTTGTTGTTGTTGTAGGTATGGTAGCTAGTATGAATCTTGAGCTTAAACCGTTAGATGTGAAAACAACATTTTTGCATGGTGACTTGCAAGAGGAGATCTACATAAAGCAACTCGGAGGATATGAAATTCAGGGTAAAAGAACTTGGTTTGCAAATTGAAAAAAGCCTGTATGGTCTTAAACAGGCTCTTAAGCAGTGATACAAGAAATTTGACTCCTTCATCGTGGGTCAAGGGTATAAGAGAACAACTGCAAATCATTGGGAGTATATAACGCAATTCTCTATAGGTAATTTCATTATTTTACTACTTCATGTTGTTGATATGCTAATTGTTGTTCAAGATGCAAATATGATTCGAAGGCTCAAAGAGGAGTTATCAAAGTATTTTGAGATGAAAGACTTGGGTTCAGTGAAGCAGATTTTGGATATAGAGATTACTCGTGATAGAGAGCCTGAAAAATTGTGGTTGTCATAAGAAAAGTATGTTGAATGGGTACTTGACAAGTTCAACATGAAAAGCGCTAAAATAATTAGCACACCTCTTGCTGCTCTTTTCAAGTTGAGTAAACAATCTTGTCCTATGACCAAGAAAGAGAAAGAAGAAATGTCATTTATTCCTTACTCCTCTGTTGTTGGGTCCTTGATGTATACCATGGTTTGTACTAGGCTAGACATTGCTTAAGCTATGGGTGTTGTGAGCAAATTTCTTTCAAATCCAGGGAAAGTTCATAGGGAAACAATAAAGTAGATCTTCAGATATTTGCGGGGTACTTCTAAATAGTGCTTGAGTTTTGGAGGCTCGAGAACTGATTCTTGAAGGTTATACTGATTCTAATATGGCAGGATGTCTCGATAGTTAGAAATCTATTTCGGATTATTTGTTCACTTTTGCAGGGGTGGTTCTGTCTTGGCAAAACCTAAGAGGGTACTAACACGCAAGCAACAGATCCCATTAGAACTCCATAGTTAAGCGTGCTTGGGCGAGAATAGTACCAAAGATGGGTAACCTCCTGGGAAGTCCTCTTGCTACATCCCTCAGGTTGGGAGTTCTTGGAAACATCCTCCCTTTAGGGTACCCTGAAGGGGGAAGGCTACGTACGCCCCCCCCCCCCCCCCCCCCCCCCCCCCCCCCCCCCCCCCAAAAAAAAAAAAGACTCTACTTAGGTGGGAGCCCTTGGGTTCACTGGGGAATGTTGTTGCTGTGCCTTGGCAGTCTAGATTACAGAAGTGTGTTGCTCTCTTCACTATTGAATTATATTGCTGCTGTTGAAGTAGGGAAAAAGATATTATGGATGAAGAGGTTTCTTCAAGAACTGAGCTTGAAACAGAGAGTATGTGGTATTCTGTTTACAGTCAGAGTGCGATGGACCTGAATAAGAATTCCATGTATCATGCCCGCACAAAGTATATTGATGTGAGATATCATTGATTGCATTCTATGATTCAAGAAAAGCTGATGATGACGAATAAGATTTACACCGACAAGAACATGCCTGATATGCTAACAAAGCCGATTCTTAGTAGCAAGTTGGACTTATGCACTAGGTTGGCCAGTATGGACTACAAGTAGCCTAACGTGGAGTTCTTTCCTCCCTGTAGTGGGCTAAACTGGAAGATTTGGGGATACATAATATGTACTATGGTTCAGTCCACATGTTATAAATTTTATTTGTAAAAGCAAGAATAAATAAAGGCGTCAATTTAAATGATCCTTTGATCATGTGATTAAATGGGCTTATGTGAATGGGCCCATGTCATGCCAACTTTAACCCATGTAGGGTTTGCGTGCAATATATAACTATGAAGAGTTGCAGCCATTACGTTGAATGTGTAAAGGAGCCGCAGCTCAGAAAACGCGAAATTTGAGCGACGTGAAGCACGGCTTGGAAATTCCGATTTCTTAGGGGAGGACGAATTTGTCCTTGAAGCAATTTGAAACGGGTTTTCTAGGCATTGTTTGAAGTGGATTGATCTGAGTGTATCAATTGTTCTCAAGCTTACGGAAGTAATTCTTGTGTCGCTCAAATGCTTGTAGGTTTCGAGTTAGGACAAATATCTTGAAACTATAAACGTTGTTATTGCTATTTTTATAGTGAATTTTGTTGTCAATTTGCCCCTTGGTTTTTTCCTCTACTTCGGAGGTTTTCCGAGTTATATCTAGTATTGATTTAATTTTCGAATATTTATTTCGTCGTTGATATTTGGTAATATTGGTGTGCTTGTGATTATATCTGTCATTAATATTGGCTTGAATGGGAAATTGGAATTGGGTTTAGATGTTTGGACTCTTAACACCTACTTTTATATATCTCAACTATGAATTTACTCTCTCTCTCTCTATATAGTGTCACCTTGAGATACTATCAAAACGCCAAGTTGTTTCTATCTTTCTAGTTTTTCCAACAAAGTGAATAAAGTGCACAAGTTCATCACAATTCTTACTACCTCTCACCCTCTACGTTTACAGAGCTCACTAATAAATTATGGTTGGCTAGACAACTACTCCAACCGACCAATCTCACGAGTGATTTCCTAGATGAAAATCCAGCGGCCAAGTTGTCGTTGCGCACTTTCATACTAAGGGGACGGGTTATGACCTTCTATACCCTCTTACGCATAGCTTCACCGGTAGCCAAGTTGTTATTGTGCACTTGCCCAATAAAAATCTTAATCCTAATATGAATATCCAGATTTCAAATCCAGCGTAACTCTCATAAATTCATCTTGGATCAATCCTGATTGTGAGTTGATCAAACAACATATTTGACACATTTATGAGCAGTACTATATGCTATACACATATTATTGGGTAACTGGTAATATTAATTTTGGGCCGATACCTACTTTGGGGCCCAATTATTATTCTCAGGTGGGCTTCTTCTCTTTGATTAGGAGAATTAGTTAACTGATGTTTCCCCAAAAGTTATTGTTTCTATGTGTAGTTTTATTTTTAGAAAGCTTAAAGCGTAGCTTTAGAAATGAATTTTTCTTGTTTTAGTTTTCTTTATTTTGTGCATTCACTTAGATTAGGCGCAAAATGAAAATAGAATCAAAGCTAGAAAAAATTGTTTGTAAAGCAACTTTTTACTTTTTCAAGAACTAAAATGTGTAAATAGAAAAAAACATATCAAATATACCTTCGATTAATTTCTTTTTGTAAATTGTAATTTCTCCACTTATTTGGTTCACGAATAAAGACGCTTTTAAATAAAAGAAAATATATTTATTTTTTTTAGAAATTGTGAAAAAATGTATCTCGTTTGAAAAAAAACTAAAATTTTAGATTTTTTCGACAAAAATATTCTCTCATAATCTTAAAAAGATGATTCAAAAAAAAAAAAAAAACCCAATAATTTCATAGTAATGCTAAATAGGCTCTTGATTCCTGTTTTTATTATCGAAAATGCTAACAAAAACATTATTTTCATCATCTCTTCTCTCTACTAAAGACCCAAAGCCATCTCTTCTCTCTACTAAAGACCCAAAGCCCCAACGGTCAGAAATCCCCACGCGCGCCACCCATTCCCGGCGCGTGTGGGCGCGTGGGTAGCTTTCCAGGGACCGAAGTCACCGCCAACGACTCGCTGTCGGCCTGCCGACCCGGTCGTACAATTGTCGCCGCTGTCCATCAACGCTCGCGTGGCCCATCGGGAGAGCACCACCGCCCCCGTCCTAAACACCCGGGTTCGCCACCACCTCCGTGCCCCCATCACCTGGTACGCATCCACCACCCCATAGTCACCACAGACCTCCACCTTCACCCTCAGACCCTACCATCCACTACCGAATCCCACCACCCATCAACCCACGACCGATTTCCACCACCACCCAACACCATTTCTACCAGACTCCATTTTTACCACCAAACACCACCATCACCATCTCCAACCATAGTCCACCACCACTCACCACCATCTCTTCAACCTTTCCAGCCCCTTCGACTACCTCCAAAAGCCCCATCCCCTGGCCTTCCACCACCGGCCCACCCAGACCCAACCCCCACCAGATTCGGGCGCCCACCAGCAGAGTCCATCACCTCTCACCACATTCATCACCTCCCATCTTCTCCAATTTCATATCCTAACACCAGCCTTCATCAAATCCACCACCATCCACCGCCACCAACACCTCCTCCTCCCTTCGGCCTCATCATGCCTCGCGTCTGCTAATCACATTAGCAACATTGCCTGAAATGTCGAGTTCAAATGCAGGGGTGTCGGTCTTCGTTGATGGCCTACCAGAAAAAATGACAAACTCATGGCTTAGGGCTGTTTTTTGTGGCTTAAGGTCAATCTATGACACCTTTGTTCCTGTGAGGAAAAGGCTAAGATCTAGATGGTCTTATGGCTTTGTTCGATTTTATGACTCGAATGAAGCTACACGAGTAGTTACATCCATGAATGGAAGATGGGTGGTGGGTGTCAAGCTTAGAATGCAATGGGCAAAGCCGGATAAAAGATCAGCACCTCCATCCATATGAAGCCAACCGTAGGAAAGGGTTGCCCAACAGGTCAGAAACACAAGTGATACTCAGGAACAGGGGAACACACCACCTAATCGGGGTGGGGAAGATGTCAGCACAACTATTCCGAAGACTGTGGTGTCAAATACCAACAGGAATGTCGAAGCATTGCTTAAGCGGTCAATCATTGCCCATTCGTCAGATGAGGTCAGTCTTGATGATATACTTACATTTATCACGGAGAATGATCTTTACGGGCTAACTCCTCAAGGATTAAGCAACACTACCTTTATCTTGGTATGTAACTCTGTCGGCACCTTGGAATCCTACTTGGGCTCACGTAAGGAGACTCTTCTACGGAAGTTCAGAGAGGTGTACAAGTACTCTGGTGAGACCTTTGGGTCCCTTAATAGAAGAGTGTGGCCTGAGATTCATGGTCTACCTGTCCAATGTTGGTCCAAGGACTGTTTTGTGGATATCACCAAAGCGTGGGAAAAATTCATAAGAGTGGACTCGAGAACGTCCGCTACGCGGTGTGCCGATGTTGCCAGGATACTGATTGACACCTATTACACAACTTACATTCATCAGTTAGTCCAGGTTCAACTTAGTGGGGGATCCCTCCTGGTCCTCATTAAAGAAGGCAGCTCTGTATTGATCCCTGATTACTCTCCCATAGCAGTTGCCCGTGCGGCCTCGGACAGATTGGCTAGAAAACAGGCATCCTTTTCGACACAATCCCAACCAGAAAGTCAGTGCAACGCTGTAGCTCGACATACTTCATGGGTTCGGCCCTCTTTGGAGCAGATCACGGATTTCTAGAGTGCTTGTGAGGTGCCTGAAACTTCTATCCCTTGGTCTGCAAAGGAAGGACTGGGGGTTACTTCATTGCCGTTCGGTCAGAACTCCTTCCACCTCAATGGTCATATCATTGGTAGATGGGCATTGGAATGTTCTTATCCCTTTGAAACACTGCAGCCTTGCCTTCTTCAGCCTTTGGCCCATCCTCCTAGTTTACTTCCGTGGGTGGAGGAAGATGTCGATAGATGGTCTAGGGAATGCAGTCGGCCACATACTTCTCTGCCCCTTCTGTCTCCACAGCGTGGCGATCTTAATGTAGTTCAGAAAGTGCGTGGAAACCAACATATGCCTCCTTTGTTCTAGGGGGTGGAGGATGACATAGCCAGTCATGCGCACTTATTGCATCTTGAGAATGTAACTTAAGATCCCGCCAGTGAAGAAGACTCTGGATCCTCAGGACCTATGTTTCCTCTAGGTTTTGAGTCCTTTGCTCTAAACAGCTCAGAGAATTGTATGGAGAGACCCAGTGAAGTTGGGAAGAGAAAAGGAAAAGGAGTAATGACAAAAAGGGAGAGGAAAGCGTTGAAGCACAAGGAAAAAGTGAATGAAAAGAGGAAGCTTCAAGAGTTTCTGAAAGATATGTTGCCTAGGAACAGCACGCTGAAAAAGACCAAGGCCTTAAACAAGCGGAAAAATGGGAATGAGGCGAAATGGGGAAGATCGTCAAAGATAGCTGGGAAGAAGAAAAAACGGAATAGGGGGAATACGTATGACAAGATCTCGGAAGCGAAGTATGACGAGATGATTATGCAAGCGGAGCGGACTATTAAGATGGGGAAATTAGTAGGATTTAATTTTGATGGTTTCGACCCACCTATGGTGGCAGACCTGTTTGCTAAATGAGGTGGTTGGTTTTGGGGTTGAGGTTTCAGTCCAGCTCCTGTTTCTCGGGTTTTTTGTCTGTTTTTTCTTCAGTTGAGGTCCAGCCAGGTGTTCTTTTGGGTGGCTTTGCTTCAGCTTCTTCCGTCGTCCAGTCTTTTTTGTTTTTGTGTCCCTTTCCTCTGTTTGGTGGTCTGTGTATGTTCTCGTTTTTGGTTTGGTTGCGCCTGTTTCTTGTTGGTTTCTCCCTTTTTTTTTGATCTTTTCTGGTGGTCTTCCGTTTATGGGATTTCCAAGGGCTCGTTTAGCCGAGTGCCCTCTTTTGTTGCGCGGTTTTGCTGCTAATTACCAAAAAAAAAAAAAAAAAAAATCAAAAATGCTTGAGGTACACGATATAAATACACAATATTAGAGAAAAGAAACTTTTGTTGTTAAATAATTGTTTGTTATAAAATATAAACCGTTAGTTATACATTAAATATTAAACTAGTTGTTCCCCATGCGATGCTTAGATGGCATATATATTTTTAGCAACTTTAAATCATACATTAATGCTTTGAAAATTTCACATAAAATTATGTTATACATTATAGTAGTTGTAAATCTGTACCAATAAAGTTAGGTGATTATTATGTTTTATATTAGGGTTATTTATATTTTAGTACCCTGACGTTTTTGGAAATAATAAATAGGACCCCGACCTTCCTGAATTATTAACAAGGCCCCTAAGTTTTTATCGTATCAATAAAAAAGCTCCTCTCAAGTGTAATAACGTCATTTTTCATCGATAGAGCTGACGTGATAATTGCTTTTTATTAGTGCTACAATAAAATGACCTAAAGTGCGCCCTAATGCCTTTTTTAGTACTTTATAAGCACAAAATTCGAGATGATGTGTTATATAAAAACTATCTATTTTCGCTTAATTTGTTTTAAGATATGGTTATTAAAGGATATTTTTGTCATTTTACTATAGTATTAATAAAAATATAGCTGTCACATCAGCTCTGTCGGCTAAAAATGACATCATTAAGTCGGAGAGAAGCCTTTTTATTAATGCAACAAAAACTTAGGGGCATTTTTATTAATATGACAAAAACTATGGGACCTTTTTAATAATTCAAAAAGATCAGAGTCCTTTTCATTATTTTTAAAAATGTTAGGATACTAAAATATAAATAATCATTTATATTACCTATCATTTTTATTGAATTTAGATAGTCCTTCTTTAAAATTTTAAATATAGATGTGTTTATATTTATTTAATATTTAGTTGGTATGGTTCTAATATATTTGATGTGTAATTATATTACTTGTATTTGAAATTATTATTTAACTACAATTGTGGAATGCAGATAAACTAAGAGTAATGATGGATAGAAGTAATGCAGTTACCAGATAATTAATGAAAAGAGATAATACTCTCGATAAGCAGTGGGGAGAGATAACCACCTTGATAAATTTTTTTTTTCCCAAATTCTATAAAAATGTACATGTCAAATTCTATAGAACATAATAATCACCTCACTTTATTGGTACATATTTACAACTATTGTAATGTATAACATAATTTCATACGAAGTTTTCAAAGCAATAATGTATGATTTAAAGTTGCTAAAAATATATATGACATCCGTGCATCACACGAGGAACAACTAGTTTATGCAAATAAGTAGCAGCTTTAAACAAATAATCACTTAAATAGACAATAGGGACTGAACACAAATCATAGACATAATCAAAACAAATAGCCAATTAATAGCCATGAAAAATAAAATTGAGAATAGAGAATTGATAAGTAGCTAACCTTTAATCCGTCAAGGAATCCAATTAATTGCCATGAAAAATAAAAGTGAGAATTTAATAATCTATTAGAAATATGTTCTTGTTCTCCAAATGTTGAATTTCTTAAATGATAGAGAGAAAGAGAGAAGTAATTGATCATAAAAAAAAGGGATAAAGCAAGAGAAAGTAGGAGGAAATTTGCAACTTCCCATAGTTATAGAAAGAAACGTGGGAAGAAGGAAGAGAAACATGTAGGAATATATAACTTTCTCTATAATTGTGGGTTAAAGATTTAGTGAAAAAAATATAAAAAAATATTTTTATTATTTGAAAATCTAGAAAAATAGGATTAGGGAAATGGGAGATATCGAGAGAGGGGAGGTAGTTAACAATTTATACTTAAAATATACTAGTGGGATCCTGTGTGATGCATGGCCGGTGTTTATAGTATGAATGGAAATGCGGTATAGATTTGTTGGAGAAACGACAATATTAAATATCTCGCGTTTTGCATTGCTGGTATTTCCACATCTACTGAAAATATAGTACATATTTGTTGGAGAAACACAATATTAATTAAATTGCAGTCATTATGTTTACAAATTTCTACTTTCATCAATAGTGTCATTTTTTTGTTTGCATTGTAGTGTTGGCATCTCAACTATAGCATTGGCTTCTATCTCCTGCATTGAAAATGATTTGTTAGTAATCATTACCTTCATATTTTTGGTGTGTTATAAGTTGTACTTTGTTGCCTATTTTGATGTCTGCCATATTTATATTGATTGTTTTTGGTTTTAAAAGTGTTGTGAAGCATACTTTGTGTTTTTGTTGCAGGTATAAAGTTTTTAGTGATAAAATGTAGCCTATAATATTTGTTTTTTCTTGGGTTAGTTTTGCAGTGCAATTAAGTTTGATACTTGAGTCCTTGTCCTTGCCTAGTTATTGATGTAGTATAGCACTTCTTCCCATTTGATTGGTGCAATGAGAGATACAATCAGAATGTCGGTTGTTGTACCAAAGTCAGAAGCATTTATTACAAATATCCAATTTCATTCCACAAAGTCTTGTAAATATTTAGTAAGCAAATTGTCTCCGTTGTGCAATATATTTGCACAATGTTGTTAGTTGTATTTGATTGTTTGATTCTTTTTTTGAATTGTATTTTGGTCATACCTTTGATTTTATTTGCAATAACTTGTTAGGCATGCTTTGTATTATAATAGCCGCTTGTTGTCCCATAACTTGTACCATCATTCGTGAGTGTTTGATATCTTCAATAATCACGTTGAATTGAAATATGTATTTTCAATGTTAAAAGAAACAAAATATATAATTGTAAGTACTACTGAGTATTATATGGGATCTAAAATTTAATAACATGCGTACCTATATTTTGTTGCTGCATCTTTGAAGTTGCATAATTTGCATACAAATCCTACCTCCAGTTGTTCAGCCTCCGTTTTACATTTTGTGCATGCAATGTATGTCAAACCTCTGTCATATCAAAGCCAATAACTTTTGCGAACATTCAGAAATGTTTAATCTGCAGAATACAGTGAGATTGCGTGTTAAATGTTTGGGTCCCACTTAAAGAATTGAAAAAAAAAAAACTAATTTATATTTTACTCTCACTACCCTCTTCCTACAGGGGAGAAAATAACCACCCACACTCTCCCACTTCATTTTCTATATCAATCAATCACAAAATAGAATATTTCAAGAAACATAAGCGTCAATTTCTTATTTATCCCTGCAATGATTTCTTACAAAATTTTCAAGTCTTTGGATGTAAGATTGTAACTATGATTCTCTATATCTTTTGATTTTTTTAACAGTTACCTGATTTGTATATTTGTATTGAATTGTTTATATATGATTTTTTTATTATAATATTTCTCATTTTAGTTGGATATGAACTCTAAAAATTACTTTTTTTAACCATAAATTGGGTATTGAGGAATGGTATGCACTAGGGCTTCCGTTTGGAGAAAACAAAGGGGTAGAAAATGCTTTATAGATCTTATTTCTCAAAAGATCATACAAACAAATTGTTTTCCACACAATGTATAGTGAATTTTTATATATCATTCATAATTAATAACGAAACTAGAAATAAAGATGCATATATAAGTCTAATTGGGTTAGAGATGCATCATTTGTCTCAATGGGCCCACGAGAGTTCAAAACCAACCGCAAGCAAGATAATGATTCATATTTTGCAGTCTCATGTTTTACTTTGTTATATTTAGTTCTTTATTATGTTTACCCATCATTACCTCCCTTTACCCCCATTTTCTTTAGCCTCGATAAAGAGGGGTAAGGTAAGTTTTTAAAAATTTAGGACAACTTTGCTCTTATTTTAATTATAACTCTCTTTACCGTTACCTCTTTACCCAACTGCAAAATAAAGGTAACTCATTTACCCCTCTTAATTTGACATATCCAAATAAGGATAGGATATTAACTTGCTCTCTCCCTCTTGATCCTCACCCTCTTCACCCCTTTACTCAATTACCGAACAAAGCATAGATTTCAAGGGTGGAAAGGAGGGGTGCACTTCTTGCATAATGGTACATATATTTTAGGCATTTATGATTATTGAATGAGAAATTATCACTTAAATACCGTGAAGTTTGAGCATTTATCACTTAGGTATCCTTAAATTTTAATATATACAATGTGGTATCCTGAGGTTTGAATATTTTGTCTCTTAGTACCTTATGACAAAATTTGATAGATTTTTGTAAGAATATGATTAATTTTATACAAAAAATATTAATCTAATACATGAATAAGACAATATATATAAGCTAGAACACACCATTCTCTAAATGCTTTAATTTCTAAAATTTCCCTCAATTATTAAATTTAAACTAACACAATGCTCCATTACTTTGCAGTTACATCATAAACTTAAATTTAAATTTAAAAAAATCTCAAGAAACTTCTCACTGCTACAATTAGTAGAAACTATCACAATTAAAATTAAAAATATATATATATCTTATATATTAATCCCATAAATCTCTCATTTCCATAATCTTCTTCTTCAAATAAAATTTTTTTTTTTTAGTTCCATACTCCATCTTTGCTGTCTACTCATCTTCTATCTCTTTATTCATCCCACGCTTTTCTTTTCATTCTTTCCATAATCAATTTTTTTTCTCTTTGTTAGATTTGAGAAATTTGACATCTACGGACTAATATTCAAAAATCAAGAACAACGAAACAATGGATCAAACAAAGCCCTGCAAATACATGAGCGAGTTAAGTTGATTAAAATATTCTCTTTTATTGTGAAATATTTTTGCATATTGTTATATATATGAATTCATATCCATTAGACTTTAGGGCTATGGATACTGTTAATTTTGGAATAAATAAAAAGCCATACAAATACAATAGCAAAATAAATTGACTTAAAATATTCTCTTTCTTGCATTATTAAATATTTTTACATGCTGTTATATACGTGAAACCGTTTATCAAACTTTAAGACTTATTACCAATTCTTGGTACAACAACAATAAAACAACAAACCCAGTGTCTGCAAGGGCTCCCGCAAAAGCAGAGTCTGGGGTGTAGATGTATGCAGCCTTCCCCCTTCAAGGGGCTACCCTGAAGAGAGGCTGTTTCCTAGAACCCATTACCAATTCTTGGTATAAATAAAAATTATATGGAAAAATCAATACTACATATTCATTTAGCAAAAATACGTCAAGTTTACCAATTTTAAATAGAAAAAACTAAATTGAAAAAAAAGCATCCCTTTTCTTTCTTCATTCTATGGAAAGAAAGAAGGGATCGATGACGGTGGCACTAAATACCAAATCTCTCTATATTTTAACGCCAAATGGGTCCCCCTATTAGAATGCTTGCAATCTCAAGTCTCAAAATTTGAGAGACCTATATCATATTTTCAAATTAAAAGAAACAGAGAAAATCACCAGTATGACAATAACTGCATGCGAAGGCTTAAAATTTTTACTACAAATCGAGCCAAAAGAAATGCATAATTATTTTTTATTATATGTTATAATAGACAAATTATATTATTAATCTATCTAATGTTGGTGTATTTTTATAATGAGTATTGTTAATAAAGTATTTGATATTTGTCCCGATGTTTTAAAGTGTTTTTACATGTATGGGATGTGTGTCGACACACAATCTTACACAACAAAAATACAGAGTTGTGTGTCGAGACACAGAGCCCGTGTGTCGATACACAATCTTATAGAAGCGCATGGAACAGATCTGTGTGTTGACACACAGGACGAGTTTTTGGCAGTTTTAAAGTGCGGCTTTTCCCGGTCTTTTGGTGTTTCTTTTGGGATGCTTTTAGGGACATTTTCCTTCACTCTTAATATATATATTTCCCCTTTGATCATATTGTGTTTGAAACACTTGAGTAAAACAATAAGAGATTGAAAAGAACTTTGTTTAGAGATTGATTAAAGTGTTGAAAGTTCTTTGATAAAACTTCATTCTCATTCATCTCTTCTATCTATCCCTTTATACACTTTCACTTCTTCTTATTAGTTGTCGTTGTATTCCCGAGACTATTTCCTACACCGAAATAAGTCTTAAGGAAAGTGACTACACGGCCTCGACACCGGAGATCTCTAGGATACCCGTTCTTGCGTGATCTTCAAGTGTTTACTCCAACAATCTTAAGGCTTATTTTCATTAATTGAAAATGGCTTCTTTACTTTGCGGGTTTTGGTGGTGAACCATGTGAGATTGGAAAAAGTGATGAATGGAGAGGATTGAGACTTTTCTTGGATCTTTCTCTTATACGAATTACTATAGATCAAAGTATGTCTTTTGATTCAAATATGAGTAGGAGTCATGAAATTTTAAGATTGATATAAAATTTGATCTAGAGATATCAAAATCATGAAGTTCTATAATGCCTCGAAGGAGTGGTTGATGCTTTGTTATTTATACATAGAAGTATACATACTTGTGGGGCTGAAGTTTCAAAGATAAGAACTCCTAGTTTTACATTTAGGCGTTGTTTACATGTTTAGATGTGACAGTATCATGAATTTTGATCAAGGGTTTCAATGATAAATGAAATTTTGATTCAATGATGGTGTTTTATCATCATGTAATTAAAACAATGCGATTTAGGGCATTGTAGATTAATTAAAGAAACATAAGTGTTCATATGAATCCATGATTTAATGTCTTTGAATCACATGAGTTGAATCCAATGAATGGAAACAAGTTGTATGAAATTTCATATACTTTATTCGGGATGAAATCATAAAATTATGAGATTTATGTGAATTAATGTCTTGTGTGCACATATTGGAATTTATATGTGATATCAAAACAAAATTAAATAGGCATTGTTTTGATTGTTTGGATCATGAACTTAATGATCAAGTGCCTTGAATAAAATGAAATGCAACACAGTTTGAAAGAAAAGGACTGGGAAAAGTTAAAGTGAAATTCAATCCCATGATACCATTACGGTTTTACAGCCTTTAACCGTCATCTTCTTGAAAGAAAAAGATAGGGCATTTGCCATTGACCCACAAAGGTAGATATACGGGGCGTATATGATTAAACTTTAAAATGTTGACAATTACACGGTTTGTAATGTCTTGAAAACCATGTGGCTTTGGAGAGGAATAAAGATGGGGAAAAATTAATGAGTATATGATAAGTGGGATTAGAGCAAATGACCCATTTCTTACTATTTTGATACATACCCATCATACCAAGGCTGTACATCTGGAACCCTTCCATTAATAATTTTCAATATAATATGAAAATATTGGTGTTCATGTGTCACTGCATGTTTGCATACAGCTGCATACTTGAGTGCTTAAATTTATACGCAGTTAAGATTAATATAATATTGGATGCGGATACAATAATAAATTTGTATATATGTGTAATTTGGTACATTAAATAAATAAAAGAAAGGAAATTGTTTTGGGTGGTTGTTGAAACCAGATGTCAAGGCGATGCTAAAAAGAAAAATCCTTGTTTCGCGTGGTTATTGAAACCACAGGCCGAGACAATTCCAAAACTGATAATAATAATTAAAATTGAACACATGTTCTGTTGTTATTCATGCGTTTGTATACCATGATTATAATTCTCAAAAAATTATGATGGTCGGAACAAAGTACGATTTATGCATTATGTATAGTAAATTCATTGCTGTATGAATTTGTACTATGAACAATTAGATTGAGGTTTAATGCACGTATGTTAATAACTATGGGGACATAAGCCTATAATAGAATATAAACGTGGGTATTTTGACACATTCTTGTTTTAATGGTAATTGAGTCAATCTCCTGTGTGTCTTGTTTATTGAAGAATTGATGTTATGGCATAATGGAGTGAACAATATTAGAGTTGGAAAATCATGAAAGAAGTTTGAGTATGATCATGTATATAAGTTAATGAAGTTATAATGATGACGCATGTTAGTTAATATAACTAATAAATGCATGCCCATAGATATGAAAGTATGAGTATGAACATTAATATGGTTGTACGATTAATGCTCATATGCATGTTAATAAAATTATGAATGTATAATTTTATTGAATTGAAGCTGATGCACCATAAAAAAAAAATGATTAGTGTAACCGTATATGTTGATGTGGTTATGAGGTCAATATGTCCATGAACCTTAATGTGGTTATGAACTTTACGGTTTGGTTATTTATGAAAATGAATGCCGTTTCTTTGCTTGATTAAATGAAAGTAATGTGAATTTGAATGTATTAGTGGATCATGAAGTATATGATAATATTACATATATTGATCAAGGAAGATGAAAGAAATTGTATTAAAGCACTTGGAAATGATGATTTATAATTTCATAACTGACCACATATCTTCAGTGGATTTTCAATTTGATCGGATGTAATATTCCAATAGAAACCAACATGTGTGTAAAAAATTCTTTTTATCACTCATCATGATTAATGCGGTAGAAGTAAAGCTTACTTGCATTTTAAAGACATATGTATATGATGATTGGGTAGTCGGTTAAAATAAAGTGCATTTATATAATGAATGTGAAGATGCTCAAGTTGAATCTAAGTTACATGCAGTTGTTGCTGTTGGGAAAATATAAAATTTTGTGGGAAAAATAAACTCTTATGCCGATCGTTAGGTACACAGTTCTGAACTATGGTCACAACAAAAGGCACCTATTAGAGCACTTAGGATAGGAGACTCTTCTCTTTACCTAAGCCCACGGTCGGAAAGTCACACTTTGTGACACCTCACATGTGAGAGCTCCCGGGAATAGAGTTATCTCTACAAATCTCTTTGCTCTAATACCATTTGTTGGGACGAATTTCAAAAATTCCCTCTAAAGTTTATGCAGCAGAAGGGTTGATTTAAAATTTCTAATTTTAAATCTACATATTTAAATTCATAATTTAAATCTACATATCTAAATTCTTAATTTAGATCTACATGCCTTTTACTCTAATAAATCTATAACAATACATAAACTTAAACATGCATAATAATGAATACTGTAAATAAATAGAAAAGCGAAACTAATAGAAGAAGGAAAGAAGAACATACCTAGAATTGCTCCAATAATAAAGAATACTAAGAAAATCGAGACCCCGCGATCTTCTACCCAATGACCTCGAGCTGCCCGTATGGTGGGCTCCGAAAAATATTAAACTAGGAAAGAAAAATTTTAAAGGACATTTTTTTTCTCTAATTAGGTCTCTGAAACAATTTCAGAAAGCCTATAAAAATTTGTTTCAATTGAATGCCAAACCCTTGGAATATGTATCTCTATTTAGAGTAAGCTACCGGAGAGAAAATCCAATTAATTTTCAATGTCGGACGCAAATAAGAGATGCAAAGCACTGCGTTTTACACAATCACGAGCCAGAATGCAGGGTTTCGTACACAGTAAAGCCGTGTGCATATTGGCTTGTCATCGCGTGCCATGTGGCACGCGGTGATTGGTCCGTGCCCAATGGCATGGATCCTCCTCGGCATGTTGCGCGCTGGTTGGTAGATCCCAGTATACACGGATTCTCAGACCTGTGCACCGTATTTTTATTTTTTTTTCTTTGTTTCCCATATATAAAAATTTATTTTATGAATTTTAATTTTCTAAAATTATTTTATTTTATAATTTTTAATTTTATTCATCTCATAAATAATTTTTAGCAAAATTAATTTACTCATCTCATGGATAAATAATTCATCTCATAAATTCTTTGATAATTTTTGGATGGCAATAAATATAAAGGCTTGCGTAGGGACCTCAGGGACAATTTAAATCTCGCTCCAAATGGGTTAAATTAATCATCTTATAAAATAATTTAATTACCATTTAATGATACTTAATTGCACTAAATAAATCTCACTGCACTCCAGACTAACTATTTATTTGATATTTCCCTAATAGACTGTATTGATGACAACAACTTCTCCACTAGATGTCCATGACAAACAATAAGTATAACTACTACCGTTATCCTTCTCACAGCTTCTCCATTAGTTGCCAACTCGCCCTTCTCGGAATAATTTATTTATACTTGAACATATTCATAGTACAAATTTCAAATATCAAACACTTGGAATACTTTGGCTAAAGTTTCAGAACTATTCAAATATTTGCGAATCAACTAAGGGGACATCTGTATCTCATAAGAGACTGTAGATTCCCTATTGAATACTTAATCCTTGTCACACTTCGCACCACTACCTAGTGTACATGGGAATTCAGTCATGCGTTTAGACCTTGCTTATAGTAAACCAAAGTAACTAACGCTCCATGCACAAGTCCAGAATACTCTCAGGATTTAGAGTCATCATTCAAACAGTACAACGTGAATCACTCATCTCCGATAGTAGTCTAGAAATAAGTAACCCAAATGGTCCAACTCAGTGTATTAATCTTATTAAACACACCAACCCAACACTTTTGGGTCTCCATCCACATGACCAAGACAAGTTATCTAAAGTGTCATGTTATAGTCTTAGCATACAAGTAGTCCAAACTTGTCTTCGACTACGAGTCTTTCAAACAACAATCTATACCATTTGTTTCAAGTCTATTTGTGGGTTCATCTCATAAACGACTTAGAACAAACATGTAAATTATATTTTGAGGACTACACACATCTCATGGATGTTTCCAAAAAAAAAAATGACATGCAGTATAAATGCTCGCTTACACAAATTTAACAAGGAAACGACTGGAACTTTAATTTTATTCTTTAATAAAATAATAGTAACTTAATAAATCTGGATTTTAGGACACTATTCCTAACAGTTGCATGGAAAATGAGGTAAATATTTGACCCTATATTCACATGTTGTAAGTCATCAAAGTGACAAAACTTAAGTGTACATGAGTACTGTATCCTGATGACTCATGTGTTACCCATAAAGTTAGACGCTTATAAATGGCATGATATTTCATATGATTTAGTTATGGGTAAATTGATATGTAAAAGTAAATGAGTACATTAAAAAGGTTTTGAGTCTTTCATTGATATTGAGTGATACATTGTGATTTTGTGAAGTAAAGTAAATTATGATGAAAATCATGTTTGAGGAAATATCCCTGAAAAGACTCTAGAACTTTGAAAGAGTAAAAGAGTGTGAAAAGAGAAGTCCTAGCAATCGGACTTGTATATTTCTAGAGGAATGAACTAGAAATAATATGAATGCCAAAGTTCAATATTGTTGTGTCATAGATTGTGATACTCTGACGAGACTATGTAGTATAGCGATATTGCCTTTTGAGAGAGGTAGTTAATGAATCCGAAAAGTGCATATGGCAAGTTTAACAAATCAGAGGATTTGTTGTATGTATGTATGTTGATTATGTGTTGAAATTAACCAAATGACGATGTTCCAAAGGTATAATTGGAATTTGAAAATTTTAGATGTAGCCTTTGTTGTTGGATAGCTGAGTGTGTATAACTAGCTATGTAAGTAAAGATAGCTGGCATGTGGTATATAAGGTACTGAAATGACCATGAGTTATGGTGTTAATATTAATGAGTACTCTTCTATATAAAAGAATACTTGGATGTCAGTTGTATATCCGATAAGGAGGACTACGCTTCTAAAGCTAGTAAATGTTATAAGTGGTGGGGATGCTGTTCCTTGGGTTTCAAGAAACTAACACGTGTTATAAATTTCACTGTGATAATAGAGTTCATTGCTCTGGTTTTTGCTTATGAAGAAACAAAATGATTAAAGGATCTTGTGTCTAAGATTCCTTTGTAGCCTAAGCCAATATTAACTATTTATGTCCATTGTGATAGTGAGATATGCTTTCAAATGTATAAAAGTGACATGAATCACTAAAAGTCCGAACACATTGGTGTCAAATATTGTTAAGTGAAATAACTCATGAAAGATTGAGTGGTCACTGTGGACTTTGAAAATGTCGGTCAGAATCTAGCATATCTCTTGCTTAAAAGTGTTGCTAGGGACTTGATAATAAAGAAATGAAGGGATGGTGTGAAATCTATCATTTTTAGTCACCCGTGACAAGCCCTCAACTTGACGCCTAGTATGACGCTAGGTCGCGGGTTGAATGAGTGAGACTTGTCATCCGTGTGACTGCGAGTACTAAAAGAGACTTTTCCATCCTGTGTGAAAAGTGCTTGGTTACTTGCGTCAGAGAGTCTAAAAGGATGAGCGTATGCTCTTAATGGACCCGTGTTTATATTATTACTGAATGCAGAGTCGCAGGGACATGATCAGTGGGGTCCACCTTAGTGAGTGTGAAGTTTGGCCGCTTCAAGGAGTGATTTTTCACAAAAGGTTTGGCTCTAAAACACTCACGAAGGGTACATGACACAAGGTTTCATGTGTGTCGATCTAGGAGTTGTAGGATGTGTACGGGGAGTACGCTTTGTTCGTGACTACATAGTCGATTAGTCAAATGGGTTGTATGGTTCAAAGCTTGATCTACCATTTTCGATTCGATTAACTGTAACGGCGTCTTCACTAGCTGGGAGTTCAATCGAGAGACACCCTCATTGATGCACAATAGGGCCTCCTTTAACTTAGAGATGTTGTATGTGAGAATGATTGTATTTTGAAAATGGTGGGGGAATGTTGGTGTATTTTCAAAATGAGTATTGTTAACGAAGTATTTGAGATTTGTCCCGATGTTTTAAAGTGTATTTACATGTATGGGATGTGTCTCGACACACAGGGCTCGTGTGTTGACCCACAATCTTACATAATAAAAATACAGAGTTGTGTGTTGATACATAGAGCCTGTGTGTCGACACACAATCTCACAGAAGCGCACGGAGCATATTTGTGCGCCGACACACAGGGCGGGTTTTTGGTGTTTCTTTTGGGATGCTTTTAGGGACGTTTCTCATCACTCTTAACATATATATTTCTCCTTTGATCAGATCGCGTTTGAACCACTTGAGTAAAACAATAAGAGATTGAAAAGAACGTTTTTTAAAGATTGATTATAGTGTTAAAAGTTCTTTGATAAAACTTCATTTTCATTCATCTCTTCTATCTCTCCCTTTACTTAATTTCACTTTATTGTATTGGTTGTCATTGTATCCCCGAGACTCCTACGCTGAAATAAGTCTTAAGAAAAGTGACTACATGGCCTCGACACCTGAAATCCCTAGACTACCCGTTCTCGCATGATTTGCTAGTGTTGACTCCAACATCTTATATTTTAAGTATAAGCTGTTAACTACCTCTCCTCTCCCAATATCTCCCATTTCCCTAATCCTATTTTTCTAGCTTTCCAAATAATAAAAATATTTTTTACATTTTTTCACTAAATCTTTAACCCACAATTATGGAGGAAGTTATATATTTCTCTCTATTTCTCTTCCCTCCTCCCATGTTTCTTTATACAGCTATAGGGGATGAATCCTTTATAATTGAGCGCTTTGCTCAAATGGACTAAGGTTTGGATTCGTAGTGCTATTCTCCCTCAAATCTTTTTGGATTTGGTCTCATCTCCTTTCTCTTTCCAGTCCGGTACTTGTTTAGATCTGTTGCGCCTTTTTTTCCAATTTTTGGGTTGCTTCTTGTTTGTATTTTTCTTTGTTGCTCGTGGATCTCCTTTTTCGTGTTGTGTGGGTTGTAGGTTGGTCTTCTATTTTGTTGTTTTTTGCCCTGTTTTCTGTTGCCCCTCCCCCGTTGTCTTTTCTTTGTTCTGTTTGCCTGTTCCGTCTCCATTTTTCAAAGTTGTCAGGGATCGCTTTGTCTAGGCCCTCGTGCTGTTCTTCGGCTTTGTCTATATTTATCTAAAAAAAATTATGGGAAGTTACATATTTCCTCCTACTTTCTCTTGCTTCATCCCTTCTTTTTTAATCAATTACTTCTCTCGTTCTCTCTATCACTTGAGAAATTCGACATTTGGAGAACAAGAACTAGATTATTTGATTCTCATTCTTATTTTTCATGGAATTAATTGGATTCCTTGACGGATTAAAGGTTAGTTACTTATCAATTTTATATTCTTAATTTTATTTTTCATGGCAATTAATTGGCTATTTATTTTTATTATGTTTACGATTTGTGTTCAATCTTTATTGGCTATCTATGTGATTATTTGTTTAAAGCTGCTTCTTATTTGTATAAATTGTAGCCAAAATAAAATTAGTCCGAAAAATTGCATTTTTGGTGTGAGGTCCACAAAAATTATTGTTATATGTATTGCTGCACGAAATATTAGAGTTTGATTTTGCAAACTATTAATTATTCATTACAAAAAAAATCATAGAAAATACATAAAATATCAGTTATTATTCTAAAAATTTTTCTCCAAGCTTGGTAAGTTTACTTATTTATATAAGTATATGTATATAATATTTTCTTATTAATTTTTGTTTTTTTATCAATAATAAAAATAGAGAATAAAGAATAAATATTTAGGTAAGTGAGAGATTCGATGGAGGTAGAATTTTGTTATGAAAACAAACTATTGATGGCCTTATCTATATTTTTTTTGAGCACTTACTTATCTATTTTTATAAGGGCCCTCTCATTACCCTTTTCAATTCAATTATTTATAAGTATAATTACATTTATAGGCCATCATTTTATCTTTCCGCCTATATTTGAATTTTTAAGCCATCACTTAAAGGTTTGAATAAGATTAGAAAAAGAAAAAGAATATGTTAGGTTTATGTCTCAAATTACTTGTTTTTTAGTTTGATGGGGTTGCCGTAGGGTCACCGATCGATTGGTAGGGAAGTCCGATCGATCGGGTGATTTAAGGAAAGATTCAGGATTTTTTAGGCAGCCGATCGATCGGCCCTCCCCGACCTGCGCCTATAAATTAAGACGTAGGGTTTTGTCATCTGCATCCAATCAAACGTGAGGCGCCGCCATTGAGTGAAAAGAGGTGATTTGTAATTCCTCCAAGATTTTGAGTGCTACGAGAGTTTAGAGAAAATGATTGCAATTCTTTCATAAATCTCGTTCAGAGGAAGCGTCGTTGTAATTCTTCCGTTCAGTATCAATAAAGAATCTCCATCTCCGCCCATGATTTTCTCCCCTCTCGATTGTAGAGGGGTTTCCACGTAAATATTGTGTGTTCATGTTTGTTCTTTCTTTCTCCATATTTGTTTACTTCTCGTTTTGCATGAGTCATATTACTTGAATCGAATCAAGCTATTAGGGTTTCACGCTTCCGCATTAAGATTTTTCCAACAAATTAGTATCAGAACATATCAGATTTGTTTAAGTTTGCTTCACAAATTGGTATCAGAGCCAGTTTCAGAGCCTTGGGTGGAATTTGTATCAAAGCCCTGTTTATTTCGATTTGATATAATGACGTCCGCAATTAGGGCAGAAGTTGAGAAGTTTGGTTGTCAAGGGAGCTTTAGCTTATGGAAGGTTCGCGTTAAGGGCCTCTTGACTCAGAGTGGCTTGAAGAAAGCTTTAGATGGGAAAGAGAAGAAATCAGAGAATCTGACAGAAGCACAATGGGAGGAGTTAGATGAGAAGGCTCTCACTGCAATTCAGATGTGTCTTACCGATGACGTTTTGACAGAAGTTCTGGATGTGAAGACCGCTAAGGAGTTATGGGAGAAATTGCAGGATATGTTCCATTTCAAGTCTGTCTCCAACGAACTCGTAGTTAAGCGTCGGTTGTTTACGTTTCGTATGTCAGAAGGTACGTCACTTAAGAATCACGTCAATGAATTTAATTCAATTATTCAAGATTTGAAAGAATTGGATGATGTTCCAAAGGATGAAGATCAGACAATGTTGTAATTATGTTCTCTCTCTACTTCATATAAGGGCTTTGTTGAAAGCATGATATATGGTGGTAGACAAACCATATCTGTTGATGAAGTTAAAAGAAACCTACTAAGTAAAGAACGAGTAGATAGAGAATTATCTGATTCTGCTTATAACTCAGGTAGTGGTTTATTTGTGAGGGGGAGAACTGAGTATGATCATAGTGGAAACAAGTCTAAGTCTAGGTATCAAGACCTAACCTGTAACTACTGTCATAAGAAAGGGCACATTAAGAAAGAATGTTACAAGCTAAAAAGAAAACTTGAAGCAGATAATAGGTCTGACCAGAGATCCATAGTAGCTAGTGTAGTAGACGGTGAGAATGAAGATCTTCTACTGTCTGTGTCTGAACCTCAGTCCAATTTGAGAAATAGTTGGATTTTGGATTCGGGTTGCTCCTATCATGTTTGTCCCAACCGGGATTGGTTTTCCAGGCACGAGTATGTTCAAGGTGGAGTTGCTTTGATGGGTAATGATAATCCATGCAAAGTTCTGGGTATAGGAACAATTCGTTTTAGGATGTTCGATGCCACTGTCAGGGTTTTGAGCGATGTTCACCATGTTCTTGAGTTGAAGAAGAATCTCATCTCTTGAGGTACTCTTGAGTCTAAAGGGTACAAGTACACAGCTGAAGGTGGAGTTTTGAGGGTCGTTAAGGGTACATTGACAGTTATGAAGAGCAGAAGGTTAGGTACGCTGTATGAGCTTGTCGGTTCCACAGTTGTTAGATTTGTTGCAGTATCTTCATCATCCCTGTTTTTGACAGAACCGGAGATCACAAATTTAGGACGTTTGAGATTGGAGTGATAGGGGTCTATCTGAGCACAGTGTGAGGGGCTCTTTGTGTGGTCAGTCTACAGAACTGGTGGTACGTGAACAAGGGCTTTATGGGAAGCAGAAAGTTTTTCGCTCCAAACAATTCCTGACGAGTAGACATGTCACGTTTGGCGAGTCTTCATTATTGTCTCCACAGAAGATGTCATCAGTTGTTTGTGATTCAGGTCAGGTGAGTAAGCCAGAGGGAGTTCAGTTGAGTAACACAGTTCCGCAGCAGGTGGCTGTTTCAGATAATGTGTCAAGAGCCAATTCAGAGAAGAAGAAGATTAGCATTGCTGATAACCTCTCAGATATGTTCACTCAGTTTCTACCTAGCAGGAAGTTCAAGTCTCGCTCGGACTCGGTTAGGTTTTATACTTTGTTGAGATAACCCCGTGTGTGGGGTGTTTTGTAGAGAAGGTGGAGGAAATTCTTTATGTATGTAATTTGAGCCAAGGTGGAGATTTGTTAGGTTTATGTCTCCAATTACTTATTTTTTAGTTTTATGGGGTTGCCGTAGGGTCACCGATCGATCGGGAGGGAAGTTCGATCTATCGGGTGATTTAAGGAAAGATTCGGAATTTTTTAGGCAGTTAGAGGGCCAATTGATCGGATGTTTCCATGTAAATATTACGTGTTCGTGTTTGTTCTTTCTTTCTCCATATTTGTTTACTTCTCGTTTTGCGCGAGTTATATTATTTGAATCGAATCAAGCTATTAGCGTTTCACGCTTCCGCATTAAGATTTTCCCAACAAATCGGTATCAGAGCATATCAGATTTGTTTAAGTTTTCTTTACAGAATAATATACCAAATACATAATAGAAATTAAAACACAATAACATATGTACTATATATTAATTTATACAACACATGAAAACTATTTATCTTCATATATTAGTTTGTAGTTACTTGCCTCACTAGATTTTATATACTCAAAATATTAGCTTATTTAAAATATACTTTTAAAATTAAATTTTCTAAAATTTTCTGAATGATTTCTATTCGGTGATTTTCTAATTACACAATAACCAATTTAATTGTATATAAAGAAAAATCGCGAATTGTAAATGAAAATGCTTTGTCATGGGTACGGCTTATATTTTCCATCATACAATACTGGTCAAAATAAATGTTCTTTGCCTCAAAAAGTATTTGTGACTGAATAACTCCGAAGTCTTTTTCACGCATCCATTTCATTCTTTGTTGTGCTTCTTTAGTTTCTGCATACCTAATTTAAGAAACAATATGATGTTAATTTGAATTAAGTGCATTTACTAGTTCGTAATTCATGAAAAGGGATTGTGTTATGCTTACCAAGCTTTTAATTCCTTCATTTTCGGATGGATAGGATTGATTAACAGCCATGTTTGTGGGGTCATAGATAGCGAGGTCCCTAATTTATGTTTTCATGTAAGTCTTATTAGTTTTCCATATATATGAATTGTATCTCTTGATAAGAAGTTAGAAGTTTGTGTATCTCTTACCTTGGTAGTCCACTACAGCTACTTGGAATGCAATAAGAATATTGCTTGTTTTAAATTTGTGAGCAAGTAGTTGCCTTCTTTGATCATGAATTCCTTTCATAATGTTAGACGTATGGTACGCATCCTGTCCTTGATTCAATTGCAAATAATTAATGAAATCGACTATTAATAATAGATTATCATTAAATAGATAATATAATAAAAACTATATGACTTACTTCGTATCACATAAGAGAATTTCACGTCTAATAGTCGTTGTAGATAACAAACGAGAAACAGAAAATACTATGCCAATTACTCTGCATTTGGCAATGCATCACAATTTGATAATTTGAATGGTAATTCCATTATTTGTGTTTGCTTCTTGCCTCACACGCTTATACATTCTCCTGACAATGGTATTGTGGTATATGTATGAAAGGAACTATGTGTCCTTTGTGAAAAGGGATGTCACTGCTTCCTTTAGGTGTAAGTTGTATTTCCTCGGTGCACGAGCTGAACTTTAGTTGGAAGTTGTTATGTGTTAGGTACGCACCATATGTCAGTGGCCATACATCTGCTCGTTTGATTTTGTATGTTTGTCCAGTGAGAAAAATTCCACCCCATTTTTTTGCTGCCTTATGTTCAATGGTTACCTAAATTACATCACACTGAGTAATACACATTGGGTTAGTTTGTAGTACTTAGCAAAGTTTTGAGTTTGTTTTAAGCTATGTAGGAAATTACCTGGTAATCCATGAAGATAAGAGTACAGCTTTGATATGATGTGTTCTTTCTTTTTTGTGAATATAGTCCAAGATTCCGAATGAGATGGGCGCACAAATTTACCGTTATTGACATTGGGTTAATGTAGTGTATCGGAATATAATATATCATGCCTCCTGTAACTTTTGTTAGCTTCCTTATCCAAATCACAAAGCCATAAGAAATGACTTACTTTTAAATGAGAAAATGGAACAAAAATGATAATGCATTTGATATGATTTGGAAATACATACTGTAAGTAATATGTATAAGTTGTTGGTTAAGTTCGAAATAATTTGGAAGTTGAAAATCATCAGCCTTTATTCTTCAAATTCTTTCTAAATTTTGATAGATTTCATAGTACACAGCATGTTTTGTCAATTTGGAGGTGTATCTGCATTACTACATAGTAGTGTTTTCAATCCTAATGGTGATGTTACTCGAGATACAACAACATATAATTGTCCATGGCTAAACACAGGTTGTGGAAGATAAACTCTCACATTCTTCAATGTTTGTCCTTGGCTTTTGTTGATTGTCATTGCCAGTGTTGGTTTTATAGGAAATTGTCTCCTTTTAAATGCAATTGAGCTTTGTTTGAAGGTTGGGGTCAAATCAATCCGTGGTATCATAACAGTTTCGCTGACATTGTGTCCCGATATGATCTTTGCCTCTATTACCCTTCTTCTTAATTTTTGAATCGTCAATCGGGTTCCATTGCATAGGCCAGGTGATGGGTCTTGATTTTGCAATAGTATTACAGGTGTACCAAATTTGAGCTCTAGATTGTGGTTTGGTATTCCCGATATTTTGAGTGAACATAATATCTCCGGTGGTTGCATTCAGTCGTGGGTTTCAATCTAGTCTGCATGATATTGTTTGTCTGCACTTAAAAACTGTTTCGAATTCCTAGGCAGTAGAGCTAGCAGTCTAGCATTGAGTTCATCGACATCAAAGTTTCTTGGCGCTATAATTACACACACTCTTAAGTATGTGCTGTCAGTGAACCTGCTTCACAAATTTGGATAGACAATGTCAATTAACTTGTCAATATCGTGTCCATCATTTTGAAGTAGGAATTGCTTTGGTATTTCAATCCAATCAGCATCGCTGCCTTCAGAAAGTGCTCTTCCACATATTCTCCCTTCCCCTTATTGTATTATCCTTTGCACAAATTCAACTATGTTGTTTTGTCCTTCATTTGTATCAGTGTTCCATATCAACGGCATATTTGTTTATAGTTTTATAACGCGTGTGTGTTCCCATAATATTGACTTATGTAAGGTGGCATCCACAATGTTTGCAGGTGATCCTTTGCATACTACTGGCAATATTTGTCTGAAATCTCCTCTAAGCACTACTAACTTTCGGACGAAAATTATGTCGTTAGAACAAATATCCCTGAACATGCGATCTACTTCCTCTATAACATTTTGGTGTGTCATTGGTGCTTCATCCCATATTATCAGTGAGGCTGATTGAATAAGTTTAGCAATATCTGATTGTTTAGAGATTGTAGAACAAGATGTCTCATCTATTTCGAGGGGTATTTTGAACATGGAGTGTGCTGTCTTTACTGAAGGAATTAACAATGCAGCTATTCCTGATAAGGCAACTGGGAGAACTATGAGTGACTCAGCTCTAAATTTCGATATTAATGTCTTCCATAGATATTTCTTTCCCGTACCTCTACTACAATAAACAAAGAATGTGTCACCTTGCCCCCTCTCATGTGCAAGCATGATAGCATCGAAGGCTCACTTTTGGTCCATGTTTAAGGTCTTGATTAGGCGTTCAAAATTATCCCACTCTTTTGATGCGTCGAAATTCATGTACTCAGTAAAGATGCAGCTTGATAAACTTCTTGTTATTGGTTGTATTGGAAATGGCATTGGAGGGTAATCCTTAAGGGAACGTCCACTTTTATTTAGGATTAGTTCAATGTCCATGAGTCCCCATTGCTGACACTTGCTGTTGTTGGCACAATAATTGGCATCATTAATTCGATGTTGTTGATTTCTTTCATAATCATCTGTCAAATTACACCAGTGCTTTTCCAACAATTTTTCTGGATGACCAACCTTTCCGAACATTAATATGGAGCCGAACATTTTTTTTTAATTGTCCGCTGTAGCCCAAATTGCTGCTTTAGATAAATTGCCATCCCATTCGTTGTCATCATCAAGTAATCCTAAGGCCATACATGCAGATTTGAAGGTGGAATATGTTGTTAATTGTATTATTCTTATATCCTCATAACATTTTGCTCCTCGCACAATGTTAAGCAACATTTGCAAATAAAACCTTTCCCCTGAGTTGGGATGTGTGTAAGCTAGTCTTCCAATGCTAATACGTTGTTTCCTCAGTTTCCATCGTCTTATTGTTGTATTACATACCCACAATGTTGGGAATTTAGCATACGTATAGTTGTTTGCTTTTAGGTATTCTGTGTTTGCCTTGAACCATGTAGTGAGCATTGTGTCTTTTGTTTGATTACTGTCGACTATCTCAGCCATCTGATCACCACCACGGAATGTGTCACTTTGTTCACCCGGTAAGTGGAATTGCAACCTTTCAACCGATGGGTACTGATGTTGTAATTCAAACTGCAAGATTCGCCAACATGACTCTCTGGAAGAGACATATCTACAATCCAAGTATTGTTGTATCTCACCTACCTGATTGTATTTTGGATGTAAAGTGTCGTTCCCTGATACAGTGTTTTCTTCTATGATAAAAGTTGTAAGATAAGATCCTTTATGGGTGTACTTGTATAAGTATTTAATACGTTTTGTGTGTGCGCAATGTTCTACATTGATATGGTAATCAAATTTCACACAAAGATCACGATTACAGGGTATGATCCAATTGATCCCAATGTTTGCCCCTGCTACTTCAATTGTCCTTGCATTTTCGCGTCCTTTATGTATCCTCAATTGTTGTTTCTTGATTGAACTTTTTGGGATAATGATTTGTACATTTTCTTGATTGGTTCATGCAAGGTGAGTTAGAGTTGTATGCTCCACATGGCCCATGTATCATAAATTTGGATATTATTTCATAGGCTAAGGGATCTTGTTCTTTATGTAGTATTTATGCACAATTGTACTGATCAATATCCTCTCGACATGATGGCTTTTGTTCATTGCAAACTGTTAATAAGTGTGTGCGTGGGGGGTCCTTGTTTTTGGGACTCGATCACATGTATTTCTGCAATGATGCGCTTAATGTAATTAGTATTTGTTCAGCATGAACGTTGAAGGCATATGAAATAAGTATTTGTACCTGCAATAACTTTGTGAAACATTTATCATTCTTTTATATCCCGAAGAAGCTCTTTTAGTTTTATTTTGAATAGTCTAGCGATTATGTCAAAGGGATCCGTTAGTCATTGTGCTGGGGATTGGAAGAGCTTTGCTGAGATTTTTGGCCAATTAAGATTGCATATAAATGTGATGAAATAATCGGTTGGCCCCATTACACGACACATTGCAATCACGTCTTGGTAACGTTGCATCATGTGCCATGGTCCTCTTATGAAGCTTGATGGAAGGATGTAACGTCATCCTAATGCCCTGGCATTAGCTTCCCCGGTAGTCCATGCATCTTTAATTCCACTGTGTAAGTCTTCTCTCAGCTTACTTTGATTGAACCTTAAATAATTTAATCTAGATTGCTCAACATAAGTGTAGCAATCAACTACAAATTGTTGAACCAGCTGGCCAACTTGCAAGAGGTTTCTTCCTTCTAGTTGTGATAGTTGTATTCTATAAGCAAAAAATTGTCTTTGAGTTACCACATTGTTGATGTGGTTTTTGTTATTTGTTGTATGTATTTCTTGGTTCCATCCATCTGTACCATACAAGAATAGCAAAGGATATTGAAGAGGCATGTATGACGGGTGTATCTCGTTTATCCTTTGTAGTCCTCCTTCCCTTTTGTTAATCACAATGTCATGGTTGGAAATTGATAAATCACCATCTCCTATTATTAGTGCTGCACTTCATTAGTTGTTGACATTGCGTACTGTCTCCCTCTTCTTGCTTCAATTATTCTAATCCTTAGGTCTTGAAAATTGTTAGTTTGCATCACATCTCATGCATTTCTGAACACTCTAACATAAGGATTGACCTCATCTAACATCCTTGGCAACCCTTGTACCCATGCAACTACAAGGCATGGTGTGTTATTGTTATCTCTAAGAGCGATCCACTTGTTATGGACCTCATTCTTTGTGTCACAGATGTACAGTTAAGCGTAACGCAGTTGTGCTCTAGGCTATGGCAACGATGATCCGATTCTATGGTAGTTAGCTCCAGAAATTCTGTAAGAGTACGGCCCATGGCTGTGTCGTGTTGTTTGATCAATCTTTCCCCCCATTGATGTGAATGACATCATGGAGTTGTATGTTCGTATCACCTTTCTGAAGTTTGCATCTTCCAATAACTACTGAACGTATGTTGGTGTTGCTGGCAGTCTTTGGAGTTGCACTTGGCCGCTGCTATAGCATAAATTGAACAACGGGTTTCTTATGCTACTATCACTTATTTGTTCCTCATCCCACATAATTGCCTCACAATGTTGGCACTTTGATTGCCTACTGCCAAATTTCCAACGGGTTGATATCCTTGGGTGCCTTCTACGTAGTCCTATACGTAATATATAGGAAATACTATAAGATATGTGTTGATTTTGGCTGGCATTGCATCCTTGGATTAGTTTTCCAATTATTTTACTGTAGGACTACATACCAGGGTTATTAGCATCTTGATTCCTAATATTTACGGGACCAACTTGTATCAGTTGTCCCTCAGCGGTGTTTGTGTTGTGAGCAACCGCTATCGTAGTCACTTGCTTTGTGGAATGGAATCATTATCATTTTGTTCAAGCAATTGGATTAATTCTTGGAATTCTACAGCAATGATCATAGTATGAGAATTCGACTTGTGTAAGTGTTGTTTTAAAAAGTTAATGTTTACATTAGCTTTGTAACAGAACAGTACATTTCATGTAAGGTTGGTGAGGATGTTATTAACGGTAACAAAACCGGTACCTAGATCATTTGCATGCGCATGTGTTGTCTCTGTTGTTGGGTGTGCTGTTATGTTTGGAATATTTGTTGCAATACCCTCTTGATGTCAAGTAATCGCAGATCCATTGCTCACTTGTGTTGTTATCAATGGCTGTTGTAAATTAATGGCATGAATCTGCACCTCCTTACCTTCATCTGCACGTTTTTAAACAAAATTTGAGTTGAATTTTGAACTTCCAATAATTTGTAAGGTTTTTGACAGTGTTTTTGGTAATTAAATAGTACCACTATTGCCATTTGAGTCATGCAACCAAGTAGCTTCCATTAGAGTTATGGTTCCTTTGTCGCTTGTATTTCAGCACTTTGTACTTCTTACGTGGAAGGTACTATGTCCACATCATGTGTTTGTGAATCTGTTGATTGCGTTCATGTTGGACTGGCTTGATTTGTTGGTGCATTCATTCCCTGATATGTAGCACATCTACTAATCATTGCATGTAACTGTAATATTTGAGTTCTAAGATATCTAGCCCGTCTTTGTAGTAATTGTCTTTGCACTCTTGCCTATACATTGTTTGCATTAATATTAAACAGCCGTAATCTCCGGTACAATCTTGCGACCATAAATCGTAGTCGATGTTATGTTGTACGCATTGCATTGTCCATGTCCATATTTGTTTGGTTCCTTCTTACCTTGAATTGGATTGGAAAATAATATGTACAACTCAATAAATCATTTAAACATTCTTACCATAGTACTAGCGTTATAGTATAACAGAACAATAATAAATGTATGTTTTTTATCATTATATATCTAGCATAATACTATATACAACATGATTGTACATATATATTAGTGTGTGTGTGTGTGTGTGTTAATTTTTCAAAAAAGTAATACTACATGATTATATTAATAAATTTTATACATGATCTATAATACTATATGAAGAAGGTGGGCACCCAACATTCATTTCTATTATAATACTACATAAAACATGTTTGTACATGACTATTTATTTATTGTTTTAGTAACTATGTTTGTGAAATATATTCATTTGCAAAAAAAAAAAAAAAAAAATAGTGCTATATGACATGCTCAAAAAGTACTACCAGCTCTAAAAGTATTAAAACTCTAGAAGCCTGCATGCAAAGGTATGGAGGAAGAGAAGCAGGGAAGAGAAGAGAAGAGAGAAGGAGAAAATGGCGGCAATGCTGCCTCTATAATAATTTTCCTAATTTAATAAAGTACAGGGCAAAGCAATATATACAAGGTAAAATGACTAACAACCTAAAAGATATTTTAACAAAAGAATATTTACGGTTAGGGAAAAATCTAAAAGATATTTACAATATTACAAAAAGATATCTAATATGCCCCCTCAAGTTGGGGCGAAAATGTCAAGAAGGCCCAACTTGCATAAAATAGGAGCCAAGGACGAAGCAGAAAGCGCCTTGGTCAGTGCATCGGCAAGCTGATGCTGGGCAGGAAGGTGGAAGACTTTGAGGACCCCGGCTTGAACCTTTTCACGAACAAAATGGCAGTCCAATTCAATGTGCATGGTACGTTCATGAAAGACCGGATTGTGGGTAATGTAGACAGCGGCCTAATTGTCATAGAACAAAAGAGCAGGTTGTGAATGTGGAATACCAAAGTCAACAAGCAAACGTAAGAGCCACACTATTTCACAAGCAGCAACAGCAAGGCTGCGGTATTCAGCCTCAGCTGAGGAACGGGAAGCGGTGGGTTGCTTCTTGGATTTATAAGAGACAAGGGAGTCTCCAAGAAACACACAATAACCAGTGACTGAGCGTCAGGATCAGGACAAGCTCCCCAATCGGCATCAGCAAAAGCCTTCAAATGAAGAGAAGAAGAAGAACTATAATATAAGCCCTGAGTGGGAGACCCCTTTAGATAGCGAAGAACATGAAAACCTGCATCAAGATGAGGCTGACGAGGGGCAGATACAAACTGACTCAACTTGTTGACAGCAAAGGAGAGGTCTGGACGTGTGATAGTCAAGTATAATAGTCTGCCAACTAACCGTCTATAGAATGCGAGATCAGATAAAATAGGACCATCATCATGACTAAGGTGGACATTTGGATCCATGGGAGTAGAGCAGGGACGACAACCCAAATACCGGCTGATTCGAGAATAGTTAAAGCATAGTGGCGCTGGCACACAGTAATACCAGAAGGCCTACGAGCAACCTCAAGTCCAAGAAAGTACTTCAGAGACCCCAAATCCTTGAGCTTGAAAAGACGATGGAGATCTTGTTTGAACTGCGCGACAAAGGTAGGACTGCTGCTAGCAACAATGATGTCATCAACGTAGACCAAAACAGCAGTAAAATGTGTAGAGGAAGAGTAGGTGAAGAGGCTGTGATCGTTACGGGACTGCACAAAACCAAACTGCAGCAAGGCTTGAGAAAATTTGGCAAACCATTGGCGAGAAGCTTGTAATATCTTTTTGTAATATTGTAAATATCTTTTAGATTTTTCCCTAACCGTAAATATTCTTTTATTAAAATATCTTTTAGGTTGTTAGTCATTTTACCTTGTATATATGACTTTGCCCTGTACTTTATTAAACCAGGAAAATTATTACAGAGGCAGCATTACCGCCATTTTCTCCTTCTCTCAACAACTGAGTTTTGTTGGGGTCATTCAACATTGGAATGCTAATGAATGATGCCATGTGTTTGATAAAAATCAATGGGTTGGAAATTTTTGCCATTGTCACTTCTAAGACATTTAATGGTGGTGTGAAATTGATTAACCACATAAGCATGAAAAGAAGGAATCAACCGAGAGACATCAGACTTCAATTTCATCATATACACCCAAGTATTACGAGTACAATCATCCACAATTGTAAGAAAATACCGAAAACCGGTATGAGAAGGAATATGAAAAGGTCCCCATATATCACAATGTACAATATCAAAGGGGTGGGGGGACAGATTATTATTGGAAGTAAAAGGTAAACATTTTTGTTTGGCCAAAGGACAGACTAAACAAGGAGCATCTGATGTAGCAGTCATGACATCAGGTATGAATCTGTGTAAAGCTTGCATTCTTCCTTTGGAAGGATGTCCCAAATGAAGGTGCCATAAGCTGGGAATAGCAGCAGGGCGAAAATCTGGTATTTCATTTGGTATGGATGAAGATGCACCACATAAGGCTGCCAAACCAGTCTCTGGCACTAGGACATAGAGATCAACATATTTCTTACCCACTCCAATCGTATTCGATTGGTTGAGGTCCTGTATGAGACAAGATTCTGGGGTAAACACACATGAAAGACTCATAGATTTGCATAGCTGTCCAACAGAAAGCAAATAGTATTTGAAATTGGGCAAGAATAGAACATCAGTTAGAGTTAAATCATTATTGAGTTTGACAACTTCTTTATGAGTGACAGGAGTGGAAAATCCATTGGGTAAAACCACGTTTCCTTCAATAGTATGAGTTAATTTTGAGAATAAAAGGATGTTACCACACATATGGTGTGATGCACCAGAATCAATGATCCAAGAATTGACAAAAATATCATGAGTAGTGGATGTAGAGGCAAGTGAATGAAAGGATGCAAAGGATTTTATACCTGTCAGAGAGAGGGGATAACTAGAAGCATTATCATTTTTGGCAAGAACAGATTCCTTATTGAAGTTTCCCATGGAAGACCCAGCCATATGACCACTGAGGAGTGATAGCAATTGCTGACATTGCTCAAAGTGACAGATAAAAGTGCGGATCCCTTTTCCTTGGGCTCTGTCACAGCATTTCCTGGTCTTTGACCAGAAACGCCTCCTTTCCCCTTAAACTTGTATCTTGGTGGATATCCATGTAATTTGAAGCATTTCTCAATAATGTGGCCTGCCATACCACAATGCGTACAGTAAGGACGCTCTTTTCTGTACTGCTTACCAGTTCCTTTTGCACCTTCAACCTTTCCTAGCATTGCAATACTATCAACAGGAAGAGGAACTTGAGGTTTGAAGTTGTTGATCTCGTTCTGTGCCTCTTGCTGTGTTATTTTGGAGAATACGACATTAATTGAGGGCAAAGGCTCCATCAGAAGGATCTGATCCTTCACTGCAGTGTAGCTGTCAGCAAGTTCCATTAGGAAGGTCATGATATAATCTTCTTGCCTTCCATCTTGCATGGACTGAACACACTTGAAGTTTTTAATTCCATAGGCACATGGTCCTATCATCTTGAAACCAACTAATTCATCCCAAAGTGTTTTCAATTTAGAAAAATAAGCTGTCACATCCATGGATCCCTGTTTTAGGTCAGAAATTGCTCGTTTAAGCTGAAAAATTCGTGGTCTATTCCTTTGTGAATATCTTTCCCTAATGTCTGCCCACATATCGACAGATGAACTAGCACTAGAGATACTCGTCCCAATATCAGCAGAAACAGAGTTAGTAATCCACGAAATAATCATAGAATCACATCTATGCCACAATTCGTAGATTGGATCATCTTCCTCAGGTTCCTGGATGATTCCAGATATAAAACCTAATTTGTTCTTTGATCGAAGCGCATTCTGCATCGATTTTGTCCATGTATTGTAATTTGATGGACCGATTAAGAGCTAAGTGACGAGAATCATACCAGGACCATCGCTATTGCTGAGAAAATAGGGAGATGCATAAGGATCATCGAATGGCACAATTTGTGTGCTCGATCAACTCTTGTGATTAGCTTCATCTCGATTTCCTGGAGTCTTGATCACTTCTTCGATGTTTTCTAACCTAGAATTCACCATTAGGTTTTCGCTGAAGAGTGAAGCTCAGGTAAATGGAGAAATGAAGAGAAAGGAAACAGTAGAAATGAATCACGAGAGATATATTGCAACGGAAGAAGATTCTAGAGCTCTGATACCATATTAGAACTCTGAGAAGCCTGCATGCAAAGGTATGGAGGAAGAGAAGCAGGGAAGAGAAGAGAGAGAGAAGGAGAAAATGGCAGCAATGCTGCCTCTGTAATAATTTTTCTAATTTAATAAAGTATAGGGCAAAGCAATATATACAAGGTAAAATGACTAACAATCTAAAAGATATTTTAACAAAAGAATATTTACGGTTAGGGAAAAATCTAAAAGATATTTACAATATTATAAAAAGATATCTAATAAAAAGTACATGGGAATCCCATTTTTTTTTTTTTACTACTAAATCATGTTGTACTTCCAAAAGCAACCCCAAATATTATTTATTATTTAATTTATATTTGTTTATCATGTATTGTATTTTGTCTGATAATTAACTTTTGTTATGATAATGAGTTAAGTATTTTAAAAGCAAAGAGAAATATTTAAAAAATTACAACATAAGGATCTACATATTCTAAATGTTTGTTTGAAAGATAAACTATATGTTTTCTATTTTATTTTAGTAATGACATATTTTAACAATGACATAGTTAGCTTAATTTAAATTAGCATAACAAAATGTAATAGTTTGTAGGGAAACCAATTGTTAAGGTAAGCAGCGATTTAATGTTCTCAGTGGCCTTATCATACAAGTAACTTTTCTATTTATGCCTTATCTTATATTAAAAGCATAAGAATAATATATTTTGAAATATATTTGTATTATATTAATCTATAATTTTTTTAATTTTTAGTCAAAGCAATAGCATATATAAAATTGTCATGTATAGCACGTATGAAAATTAAGTATATATTTTAAACAGTTTTTATTCCGTTATCTAAAGTAAACAATTTTAAACGATTTTTATTGTATTATTTAGTAAAAACAAAAGCATTTATCTTTTCTGTCATGTATATATCTTCTTCTAGTGGTTCACCGTGTGATGCACAACTCTACATACATAAACTCCCACCTACACCCACCAATGTAAAAACCTATTAAAACGCACCAATTTCAGGGCATTCCCACTACAAAAGGAACAACAAAACATAAATATAAAAAATTTAACAACAAATTTCAGAGAGTGATTACGTTAGCAGCCCTATTTTGTGACTCTAAATTGGGTTGTCAAGATGCCAAGTATTAACCACCACCGAAAACGGCCACCACGAAAACGGCCACTACTGAAAACGGCCACCATGAATTTTTGCTTCTCGGTGGACCTGGGTTCATACTCCACCACTGAAAACGGCCACCACCGAAAACGGCCACCACCAAGTGAAACCACCACCGGATTACGACGACTACGTCGATTTCAGTGCGGGCCACCATCGAGGACCTGAGTTCGGTCGATTTTACAACCGCTGCCGTCGATCTCTGTCACCATGGCTGGAAAACACCAGATCTGGTCGGACATTACCAGATTTGAACACCTTTGTCACTGCTATGACCATCAAGCACCACGAACAACCAGATCTGGATTGGAGACCACCAGATCCGTGCACCCCCGACCACCGCCGGAGCACCACCGAGACCTGTGCTTCCTCTGGTGAGTTCTATAGCGACGAGGCTTTTCAAATTCTTATTCAACCACTGCAAATGACACACACCGGTTCAGGGGAATCCATCTTCGTCGATGGTCTACCTAAAAAAACAACAAACTCGTGGCTTAGGGCTGTTTGCCAAGCCTTCAGATCAATAAATGACACATTTGTCCCTGTGAAAAGAAGACTGAGAACTACATGGTCTTATGGATTTTTTCGGTTTCATGACTTGAGTGAAGCTACAAGGGCTGTCAATTCCACGAACGCAAGATGGGTTGCGGGTGTGAAGCTCAGGGTGCAATGGGCAACTCAAGTTAGAAGTGCACTACCTAAATTCACTCAAGGCCAACCACAACAGAGCACGGCCCAGCAGGTCAGAACCGCATATAGGACTCAGGACTTGGGGAACGCATCAACTAATCGGAGTGGGCCACATGATAACACGGATATTCCGTGGATTACAGTGTCAAATTCTAGCAAGAGTGTTGAGGCATGGCTTAAGCGGTCAATAATTGCCCATTCATCTGTTGAGGTCAATCTTGACGATGTTCTTACATTTATCACCGAAAATGACCTCTACGAGCTTACACCTAAAGGCTTAAGCAACAATTTCTTTATTTTGGTTTGTGATTCCATTGACACTATGGATGCCTACCTCGGCCCCCGTAAGGAGATTCTGCTACGAATGTTTGGAGAAGTACATAAGTACTCTGGAGAGACACTTGGATCCATTAACAGGAGGGTTTGGATCGAGATCCATGGATTGCCTATACAGTGTTGGTCAAATGAATGCTTCGCGATATCGCCAAATTATGGGGGAAGTTCATTCGGGTGGACCCCAGAACATCCACTATGAGGTGCGTTGACATTGCAAGGATTCTGATTGACACTTGCCACACACCATGTATAAACCTGATAGTCCAGGTTCACCACAGTCGGGGAACACGTTTGATCGTCGTTAAAGAAGGAAGCTTGGTATTGATACCGGACTACTCTCCCAGCGTTGTGTCTAGAGCCGCATCTGCTAGATTGGCTAGGCAGTAGGCCTATCTCCCACCACATTCCCCCCCAAGAAAACGAAAGCATGACTGTGGTAAGACTTTCTTCATAGGTTCAACCTTCTCTGCATCCGGTATCAGAACGCTCGTTATCAGGGAAGAGAATACAATTCCTGCCCCATGGTTAGCAAATAAAGGGATGGGAGTTATTTGGCAGCCGTCTGGACATGTTTCTCTCCACATCAATGGCCAAATCATTGGGAGATGGGCCCTACAGCGATCACTCCTGCATGCCAGGCCTTGCGCTTCACAGCATGTGGCACATCCTCCTCTACTATTGCCATGGGTTGAGAATCGTGAAGCTCCAGCTCATCAACATCATGCTCAGATAACCATACCGGATACTGATACTCGGGGAAGCAACAGTGATAATGAGTCAACAACATCTGGGCCGGAATTCCCTCCAAGATTCGAGCCAATAACAGCAATCGATATCTCTTAAGCTGAGGTTAGTTTGCCGCAGAGTCAGCAAGTATCAGCTCCATTCATGGAAGGGCCTAGCATGGGTACGAGGAAAAAAGAAAAATTCCGCACAACGAAAAGAGAGAGAAAAACGATCAAGCACAAGATAAAGGAGAGAGAGAAGCGGGAGTTGAAAGACTTCGTGAAGGATATGTCTCCTAGAAGTAATGCTGAAAAATCGACTAAGACAGCCGGAAAGAGGAAGAAACAGAATAGAGGAAATCGAATCCAGAAGATCACGGAAGAAGAGTATAATGAGAGGATCCTGAATGCGGAGCGGGTAATAGAGTTAGGAGAAAGAGGGGCTTCAACTTTGATGGTTTCGATCCGGCTATGGTGGCAGATATTATTGCTCAATGATATGATTTGGGTGTTGGGTTGTGGCTTCAGTCCCACTCTCGGTTCTTGTTCTGGCCTTCCGATTCTTCTCCAGCTAGGAGCCCTGTTTGTGTTGGTTCTGTGCGTGCTGTTGTTTCTTGTCTCCATGTCTTTTCTGGTCCTGTGCTCGCTATTTGCTGTGCTGTGTCGTGTTTTGAGGTGAGCTTTTTTGTTCCTATTTTCTTGTTTTGTATTGATGTTTTTGGTCTCTGTGTTGTTGCGATCGGACTCTGGCCTCGCCTAGCGAGTGGCCGGCTTATTTAGCGACTTTGTCGCAATTTATTGAAAAAAAAAGATGTCAAATATTATCCTTTACTCACATTTGAACACCACGAAACCTTTGTAAATTCTAACTAAAATATTGATAACCTCAATTTATAGCATTGTAAGAAAAACAACTCCGCGATTAAATCTAATTTTTTGTTTATAGATTTACTTTTTTTTAAAACCAAGGTAGAAGGGGGATGGGGGTAGGAGTGTAAATGAACAGAGTATTTGATGAACTACTCGTATTCGAAATTGATTATGGTTCGTTTGTGTTCATTAGGAGAGCTCGACAGTTTATCGAGGGAAGTTCGAGCAGGCTCGATAAGCTTAACGAGCCAAATTCGAACAGGGGTGCTCGGCTCACTAATGTTCACGAATAGTTTGATAAGAGCTCGATAAAAGCTCATCACGGGGCTCAATATTAGCTTGTTAAAGGCTTGTTATGAGCTTAATAGCAGTTGTTATTAGTTAAAAATAGTTCGATAATAACTTAAAAAGCTCGGCTCTTTAATGAGCTCGACTCAATTGCAAGCTTGGCTAATTTTAAACTCAGTTGGGCTCGATAACGAGCTCGACTCGACTCGATAACAAGCTCGACTCTACTCGATAATGAGCTTGACTCGACTCGGCTCGATAAGCCTAACTACAGCCAAGTATTAAAAACACTATATTCTTATTGAACCGAGTTCGAACAAGGGTTAGAAATGCTCAATAAGCCTTATCGAACTCGAGCTCGAACAAAGGGGTGCTGTGCTCGGCTCGGCTCGGATCGTTTACACCCCTAGGTGGGGGGTTATGTCTATGGTGGAGCCATTGTTAAATTAATTGGGAAAGAGTGGGATATGGGGAGGTTATCCTTTATATTCCCACATTTCCTTCTTTTTTTTTTTAATATATTTTTGTTTGCCCTTTTTATTTTTAAATTTGTGATAGGCTAAAATAATGGAATTAGAGGAATAGGAGATTTCAAGAGAGGGAGAAATTAGTTACGAACTTTGAATTTAAGATATAGATAGAAGATAGATAGATAGAAGATAGAAGATAGAAGATAGATACATAGATACATAGATAGATTTTAAATGTTTTTTATTGTGTTATTTAAAATAAACAATTTTAAAAAACTTTATTTTATTTTAAAATAAATGAATTTTATCTTTTGTATATTTTGTTTATTGGATGCTTTTAGCAGTTCTAAAGGCTGTCAATATTTGTTTATGTTGATAATTTATATCCATATATATTTTATCTTTTTCAAATGCTGAATTCTTTGAAATTTTAGAAAATTTTTCAAACAATATTCGTTGTAACTCGAATATATTAAGTATAGGTGAGCTTGGTAATGTATTTTGTATTTGTTTTTTAAAATTTAAATTTACATTATGCAAGTATATTTTTGGGATTTCCTAACATGTGCCTTGTATTTTTTTGAAATTTCAAATTTATTTGTACCATTATAATTAGAAGTGTTTTAATGAAAGGTGATTACAAATTTCAAACTTTTTAGTGGTTACTTTTAAAATGTTTTAAAGAGTCCAGAGTGAAATTTTTCTTTGGTACTAAGGAACATATAATATTGGCAAGGACTGAAATATATAAGTTACTAATATATGAATCAGTTTCTGATACATTTATATTTTTAAGTATAATCCAAAAATAGACATTTAAAGCATTGTAACTAAAATCTATAACAAACACAATAAAAACAATCAATCATTGAAAAATGTTTTCAACAATGTCATAATTAATTAATAATTCATTAAAATTTTTAATCCTAGAAAAAAAAATTAATGGTTGAAGCATTTGAAATATTGTTTCAAGTATATGCCATCCATAACTCTACATACATAAAATCCTGCTTAAAACACACCAATTTCAAAGCTTTCCCATAACAAAAGGAATAACAAAAAATAAATATAACAAATTTAACAACAAATTTCAGAGGGTGATTATATTACCAACCTGGTTTTGTGACTCTGAATTAGGTTGTTAAGATGTCAATTATTAGCCTTTACTTATTTTTGAACACCAAGGGAAGTAGCTTCGTGATTAAATCTGCTCTTGTGTTTATAGTTTTTTCTCTCTTTTTTTTTTTATCAAGGTAGAAGGGCGTTGGGGGGTTATGTGCATGGTGGAATGTTGGAAAAGAGTGGAACACGGGGAAGTTACCCTTTATATTCACACAGTTCCTTTTTTTTTTTTTTAAAATTTGTGAGAGGCTAGAATAATGGAATTAGAGGAATAGGAAATTTCTAGATGGGGAGGGCTTAGTTACCATCTTTAAATTTAAGATATAGATAGATAGGATAGATTTTAAGGGCAAAATATTAAAAACCCTTTAAAGTTTACAATTAAACACAACACATCCTTTGAACTTTTAATTTCATAAAATAGCCCTTTGAACTTTATAATTAAACACAACATACCCCCGCACATTCAAAATTTCATAAAATGGCCTCTTGCACTTTGTTATTATGTACAATACCCCCTTGAACTTTGCAACTAAATACATCACACTCTTTATATCTTCAATTTCAAAAAATAACTATTAAACTTTGTTATTATACACAACTTACCCCAAACTTTGTTACTAAATATAACTCACCCCTTAGATATTAATAAATTTGAAAATTAAAAAAATTCGAAAAACAGTTTAAAATTTTTTTTGAAAAATATAATAATATTTTTTTTAACTTTGTTAAAAATTAGATTAACAAATTTAAAACTAAAAAATTACCAACTTAAAATTAAGAATTTTTTACTTTTATATAAAAGATAGGATTTTATATTTTTAAATAAAAGATACTAGTTGTGCCCCGTGCGATGCACGGAAAAATGTTTCTTTTTAAAGTGTTTATGTCATAGTTTGTTATTCAGAATCCCTATATTCTGCTTATGTGGGAGCCTTCGAGGCACTGAGCTGATTGTTTTTGTTGTAGTTTGTTATTTAGAATCAAGAGTGACATAATTAATAATTAATATGAATGAAGTTATATTGTACATTATTATTGTTATAAATTTATATTACATACAACAGAATTTTTGTTATTAAACATTGTTTTAATGGGTTATGCAATTAATTTCTTTAATTGCATAATATTAATAAATTTATGTTGAGATGAATTTGATATTATTTTATTATATATCTATTTTGATATAATTAAACTTTGGAGAAAGTATGGCACAAAAATAATTCAAAGTCTGATCTCATTACTTATGCAGGAAAAAAATATTAGTACATAGTAAATCACATGACACGAAAATTTTTTATTTCCTATAATCTTTTTATTTTTGTGGAAACATTTGTTTTTGGGGGAAAAAATTATAGAATTTTCGTTCAAATACCTAATATTTTTAAATTTTTTGAGCCAATCTAAAATTTGGTAACTTTTTTCAGGTACGCCACGCTTGACTTTGTTAGAGTTTGTTAATTTTTGTTGACATGATATTTTAGAAAAGAGAATTTTTAAAAATTTTATACTGCCTTTGAAATGATTTTTGTGGGCAGGTCAATTAAATATCTATGAAGGCAGTGTTTTTTGAGTTTTGGATCCAAGGTCGGATAATTTAAATAAAGATGGATAGATTACTATGGCAATAATATAAAACTATATGTAGAAAAGATTTTTATAAGATGATGAATTCTCATATTGCAAAACTGAATTTTTTATTCGCATATGCTTGTTTTTATCATAGGTAGTGCCCATGAAAATGGAGAATACTATGCATTCTTATAATATTGTTTTCTTTTTTTTTTCAAAGATTTTTAATTTAACCTACATTATGTATAAAAAAATTTCCTGAAATATGTTGTATAACTATGTATGATAAATATTCATAACATTCCTGCTGAATAATATAAAAAATAAACTCAAGTTACTTAAAACAACCAAAATAAGAAATTAATAAAATAAATAAATCAAAGTAATATACACAATGAAACATAACAAATTAAGTAATAAAGATAACATAAATGACATAAAACCTTACTACATATCTAGTATGTAGACCATTATTGACGATAAGTCATTACAAACGACATGAAGATCTTCATTGATGAACAAATGATGCATAAGTCATGTATGCTCATGAACATGAGTTGGATAAACAATATTTAATTTGATCCATCCATAAAAGCACCCAAAAAAGACCTAAGCAAGCCTGGAGAGAAGATGGGTGATTTTTGAAATTTGAGTTCCCGTTTTTGGAAATACAAAAACAACATTGGCAGTTTAGGAGAAAATTAGAAAATAAATAAATTTTTGAATCAGCAGTTAATGATTTTTTAACTTGTAGCAGTTTATATTTTGTGTAGTGGTGGAGGATGATTTGGTACCTTTTTTAATCTCGAAATTGAGAGCCTCTGCAAATTGCATGGAAGATGTTTAATTTCAAAGTTCTATATTTAATGTGATATCGTTCAATGCACGACAGTTATATTTTAAGATTTGTAATTCGTTTTGATATAGTACAACACACACAACGTTTCTTTTTAAAGATTTAGAATTTGACTTGATATATTTTGTTACTAAGAATGAGCTGTAATATGTTTACCAAATTTTTTTTGACTCTTTGTAAATTTTACATATATTTGGTTGGCGGTTTTTAAATATATGTTGTTGTTGGTATTTAAATATATGTAATCATATTTTATAGTATTGTATATATGCTGAATTTGTATTTTGTATTTTTTTTTTTTTTTTTTTTTTTTGTACTTCTTTACTTTCTCATGATATTTAGAAATATGATTTAGAAGTCATTTTTTCAGTTTGTTCGATTTTGCGCCTTTTTTAAAAAATTATGTTAAACAAAATAATCTGCTAACGAATTTTTTTATTTTGTTTTTGAGCTTTTGTATTAATTTGGTTGAACACGTATTTAGTTTTTAAAATATGAAAAATTATTATTAAGGTACCTTGACTTTGACAAATAATATTTGACATAAAATACATGTTGTAGAAGTCATATCTTATTATATCATAAGTTGTAAATCGTGTAATGTAGATAATCACTTACAATCAACAGAATTAAAAAAAAAAAAAAAGAACATACCCAGTGCCTTAAGGCTTGCTGCCTATACAGGGTCTGGGAGGGCGGATATACACAGCCTTCCCCCTTCAGGGTGTTAACTTGAAGAGAAGTTGTTTCCCAGTGCCCCCAACCTGAGAGTGAGGACTTCCCAAGAGGTCACCCATCCGGGTACTACTCTCGCCCAAGCACGCTTAACTTCAAAGTTCTCATGGAATCCGGTGACGGTGTGTTAGTGCCTTCTTTGGTACTTACAATTAACAAAATAATATATAAAAATGGTAAATATGAGTTTTAAGAAAACTTATCTTTTGTGTGAGTTTTGCCAAGCCTTGTCCTAAAAGATTGTTTTCTTTGTTTTCGACAATTTCTCAATGCACACGCTTGGGCTTCTTTTTTCTCTATGCTGTCAACTAAATCTCTCTTTTTAAGATTTTGAGTCATGCAACAATACTAAAGAGAATACGATGAAATATATAATGTGAGGATTGGGGGGTATGGGTAGTTTTTTTGTTTGATAATTGGGGGTGTGGGTAGTTTTTTGTTTGATAATTGGGGGTGTGGGTGGGTTTAAGGGTTAGTTTGTGGTGCACGGTTGTTCTTTTTTTTTTTATTCTTTATTTTTTTATCCGGGCGGGGGGAGGGGGTAGGGTGCTGAGATTGCACGGATAGGGAAATGGGGCATTCTAAGAAATGAGTGGACTTAAACAATAAAGTACGTATAGATAGATGAGTTTTTATTTCTTTAAGTAAAATATAGAAAGATTTTCTAATATTTATAAAAAAAAAAATTTTAATTAATTTGGTAATAAGGAGATAATAAAATAATTTTTAAAATTTTCATAAAAAATTTTATAATTATTTTTTTAAAAATATAAATTTTAAATTCGATTAATAAATTTAAAAATAGTACAAAATTAAAAATTTGAAAATAAATTATGAGAAAAATTTTAAAAATTTGAAAAACTAAATTTAAAAAATTTTACTATACTTTTTCGAACTTTTTCCAAAAATTATTTTTTTAATTTGTTTCAAAAATTTGAATTTCATTCCTTTATTTTTTTTTTCTAATTTTAAGTTTATTATTGTCTAAAGGGTGTCTTATGTTAACTAATAAAGTTCAGAGGTGAATTGTGTGTAACAATAAAGAATAAAGTTCAGAGGTGAATTGTGTGTAACAATAAAGTTCAAGGGTTGAATTGAAAGTGTATCCAACGTATTGTATTTAATTGCAAAGTTCAGGAAGATATTCAATGAAATTAGAGATGCATGGGTTGTATTATGTTTAATTATAAAGTTCAAGAGGTCTTTCTATATTTTGCTCTAAATTTAAAAGGTTTCATGAATGAAGTCTAGATCAATTATGAGAGAAGCTTTCTTAATTCATCAATGGAGGTGAAGAGAGAGGATTGTGAATTGTATTGGGGGAGAAGCCTAAACCCTAGCAGTTACTGTTTTCATTATTTGGAATGAAAAGAATGACGCAGGACAGAAGCGGGTTTTAGAAATATTAAGTTCTTAAAACACACGAAAGGGTGTTGATCGAGTTTTGCTTGAACAGATGTATTCGAAATCTACCCAAAAAAATCCCTAAATTCGGGAAAACACTAAAATATTTTATTGAATAATCAGGAAGAAGTCCCATCTTAGGACAACATAAGGTCCCTATTTATAAAGATAAGAAATCTAAACAATATTAATTAGAATAAAAACAGAAAACTGAAGTAAAATCAAAATCTAACTCAAATAAAAGATAATCCTAAATAATCTAAATCTAATCTAACTCAATAAATAGATAAACTAATATCTATAGAACTTAGAAGCTACAAATATATTTAAATTCCTTCTAATCAAAATATCTTCACGAATCTCATATTTTATGTTATCCTCGTACCGCCTTATTCTCCCCTAGTTACGAAAAATTCGTCTTGAATTTTGTAGAAGAAGAGAATGAAATTGTGAATCATAGATCATGATCTTGGCTTCGGGAAGAGCTTTTGGCCTTCAAAGAAGAACCTTGAATAGAATCCAAGAAGATGGTCAGTAAAACTATCAAGGATAACGAACTCATCATGTTGAACATGGTCGACATCAACCTTGAGATTATCAACTTGTACAGGCTCCCTTTCATGTTCTTCATTGTTAAACTCAATTGGTGTATGGGAGAGTTCAACCTTGAGATTATCAATTTGTATAAGCTTTCTTTCATGTCCTTCATTGTTGAATTCAATTGCAACCTAGGAGAGTTCTTCGTTCTTCGATTTGTTTTGCTCTACTTCATTATATACCTCATTGATGTGATTTTAAAGTGTGTTTTAAACCGTTTACTTGCAAGCGTACGAGATCGTCGTAGCTTTGTCGGGTATACGGGTCGTATCCACAGGGAATCGTATTAAGTTAGACTTAGTAATTAACAAGCGGTTTGAATTTTTGGGTTTTTTTATTGTTTGAATAAATTGTTGGCTAAATTAATAAAACTGAATATAAAGTAAATGTGTCAATTTAATTGAGATTAGTTTAGGGAGTGAATTTAGGGTAGCTTAACACGTATCCCGTCATTATATTTTACTTAGGACGTTGATTTAAAGGACTTAGGCTACAAGCTCTAAGCCTGGGTTATTATATAAATTAGGGCTTAGGGTAATGAACTAGCCTAAAGGCATAACCTATCTTAGCACCTTAAGTATAGCATAGGTTATTTCATTAGCACTACTTAATTCCTTTGTTACTCCTAATTCAATATTAATTTATATAAAAGATTGGGTTCAGGGTTGGGTACAACCTCAACCCTGACCACACATAAAATCCTGTTATGTTATGATCTAGGCTACAAGTACAAGACTAATCGCTGCAAAGTTGAAAAGTTGAAGATCTAGTCATGGCTACAAGCACACATACAAAAATATCCAACAATCACGAAGAACTCCCCATAGGGGTGCGAATATGACATAACTAAATCAATCGTCAAAAGTATAATATAAATCTGGGATACGGGCGGCTGTCCGCCCTTCATCCCTAAACTAAAAGAGTCTACTCCTCCATGGGAGTTTTATACATCATTTACGTCTAAAAAAAGAGAAAACAAAGAATAAACAATTAGGAATTGAAAACTCTCTCAATTGACGTTGACGTTGATCTTTTCGGCACTCCGACCACCTGCGTTTCGGCGTTTGAGAACCCCTTGGATCTCGTAGCGGCTTCGAGAGGAGAGGAGGCGTGGCAAAAGATCCCTAAAATAATTAGGTTTTGGCTATTTAAAAGACCCTATGTCTTTAATAAAATTTTTGAGATTGGGGACTTAATTAATTTTAGCTAATAGTTTAGGGGTGTCCTTGATTAAAATTAAAAGTCAAGAGATCATATTGATTTTAATCCATAGTAATAGATAACTAACAGTTACTGATATGTAGAGAGAGATGCTCTCATAGGCGTTTTCCGACAGGCGGCGCGTGGGTGGACCCGGGTGGCGCGTGGGGGTTCTTCTTCCTCCACTGCAGGCTTGTTCCGGGGCATGGCGGTGCGTGCAGTGTCGCACGGCGGCGCGGAGACCAGTTTTGGACTCGTCATGATCTCTTCTTTCTAATGGGAGCATTTTGGCATCAATCTGATCACTTTTATTTTTAAGGGTGGAAACACATGTGAGCGAGGGTGTTCGAGGTTTGATGTTGATGACGACGTAGGACGCTATTTTTCATTCTCCATCTGCTCGCCCCTCCGACCATGATGTTCCCCTGGCATCTCTTAAACGATTGATGACTTTGGTGTTCATTTTCTCTCTCCTCGGGGCCTTCTTTCTCTCTCGTTTCTTGATTGGATCTCTTCCTTTTGGAGCAATTCTTGGTACACACTCTCTCTCCTACTTGATCTTGTTCTTGACTTGGCTGTTTGAGGTGGTTTCTTGGTGTTTTCGGGTCGGCACGATCCTGCCCTGTTTTCATTCAATAAAACAGGGGCGGTTTTGGGCTGTTTAGGATGTACCGCCATGCTTCTTGAATTACCTTGTTTGAATCCTGATCTTGATTGCCATTGTGGTGTTGGTGGGGTGGAGAGCATGTTTGTTTGATTTGTTTGAAGATTTGGGGTTGTTGAAGTTTGTTACAAGTTGTTACAATCTTGTCTTGCTTGAATCTTCTTGATTGTCTTGTTTGGTTGGTTGGCCATGGGTGAAACGGGCACACCCCCCCCCCCCCCCCGGACGTGGGCCTCGGTGGCTGCCACGCCACCCCTGGGTGGTACGCTTCGGTTTGTCCCACCGAAACTTGTGAATGGGGAAGTGGTTACTACCATCACTGATGCTGATGTAGCACCGGGCCTTGAAAAATGGGGCCGATATCTTATTGGTCATATTATTGGGGGTCATATTGCGTACTCTCGGTGTGTTGCATTAGCTCGCATGCTTTGGGGGTCGAAAGGGCTTGAATGTGTAATTGCGGATAAGGAGGTCTACTACTTCCGGTTTAAGTCAATAGCTGAGTCGGATTTGATTCTTAGGGGTGGGCCTTGGACCCTTAATGAACATTACCTTTCCCTTGAGCGTTGGCAACCCAACTTCACTCCTTCGCGGGACCTCCCTCGGATTGCAATTTGGGTCCAAATACATGGTCTTCCACCCTTCTTATGGTCGGAGAGTTCTTTGAGCTCGATCGCTGGTGGTGTGGGCCGCCCCCTTTTCATGGACCAACCAACCTTGGAGGGTACTATGGTTAGCTATGCTCGTGTATGTGTACAACTTGACGCTTGGATCAACCTGCCAAAGCGACTCTCGATGGATTACAATGGCCAAATCATACTGGTGACGGTCAAATTGGAGGGTATGCAGAAAGTTTGCCGTAAATGTAGGGTCTTTGGTCATACTTGTCCCACACCGAACACCATTGCTATCCTCCCGGAGCAGCAGGAGGTGGTGGCCAACGCTCAAGGCCGGCGGCGGCGGAGGCGACGTAAGGATGGAGGGAGGGATGCTAATGCTACTCCTACTGTTGGGCTTACGGTTGAGCCCACTAATGTTGGGCTTGGGGAAGGTAGTGATAATGGGCCATGTGACGTTGGGCCCTGTGATGATAATGGGGAGGTTAGTGCTATTGGGCCATGTGATGTTGGGCCTTTTGATGTTAGTGGGGCACGGGTAGAGGATGACGCCGGTGGGCCTGTTTTTGGGCTTGAAAGAGGGACGGTTGGCAATAGGCTTGAGGGAGGGACGGTTGAGGGTGTGCTGGGGCCGGTGGTCCATGGGCCACGACTTTCTCTTCCTGGGCCTACGTTTGGACGACATCCTACAGGGCCGAATGGTTCGTGCCCTTCGAGATTTTTTACTAGAGGAAATGGGCACGTTTTGGAGGGGCTTTCCTCCCATGGCTCACCTACTACTTGCATTAGAGGGGATGGGCCCGGTTTGGAGGGGCTCCCCTCTAGTGACCGGTTCGTTGTTGCATCTAGGGGGACTGGGCCCGCTTTGGAGGGGCTTTGTCCTAGAGACTCACCCGTTTTTCCCACTAGTCGGAATGGGCCCGTTTTGGAGGGGCTTCCTTCTAGTGATTCCACCTCCACTACTTCTAGAGGAAATGGGCCCGTTTTGGAGAGGCTTTCTTCTAGGGGTACTTGTCATGGGCCGACCTTTGAATCGTTCGAGCATGAGGCCGATCAATATGATGTGGGCCGCTTGGAGACTCCTCGCTCATGCATGGTTGACGCCGTTGAGATGAGGAGGGCGGTTGGCACAGATGTTAGGGAGGAGAGTGTTAGCACTCGCACGGTTCTTTCGGAGTCTGGGTCAGTTTCTCTTTCACCTCGGACTTTCGCTGATTTTGTTCCTACTCCTCTTCGGGAAGACTCAGAGATAGTTGATGTTCCTGTTGAGGTGGAGATGGCTCAGGATGGGATTCTTGGAGTCGCTACCCCTCTGTTATGTTCCTTGAATCGGTCGCACCGATTTGAGAGTGTGTCGGACACTTCCACTTCCCCTTGTGTTGAGGTTGCCGTTGAGGGCCCGAGGAGGCCGATTACTCGTGCAGCCAAGAGCGCGGGACGCTCTCCTACTTGATTGTTCATCATGGTGGTTGGTTGTTAGAATATTAGGGGGCTTAACAACCCCCAATCTTCCCGGGCTGTTCGTGATTGGATTTCTTCCAATCATTTATCTGTCATTGGTTTGGTCGAGACCAAAACCAAACCTTCTGATGTTGAGGCGGTGATTGCTCGTTGTGCTGATGGGTGGAGCTTTCTCTTCAGTGGTGATTGCCCTACGTGGTGTCGCATTATCGTTGCTTGGGATCCGAGTGTTTATAGAGTCGAGCTTATTCGAGGAGGAGACCAGTTCCTCACTTGTCGTATCTCTGATCTTTCTGGGGCTGTGAGCTTTCTCGCTACTTTTGTTTATGGCTTTAACAAGCCAGGTCCTCGACGAGCTTTATGGGACTATATTCGGAGCACTAGCTCGAGTCTCTTGGGTGAGCCTTGGATCCTTCTTGGGGATTTCAACGCCATCCTTAGTCTATCTGATCGATGCGGCGGCCAGGAGGGTTGGCCCAGTCACATGGATGACTTTCACGAGTGTCTTACTGAGGCTGAGCTTGCGCCTATCTCCTCTTCAAGTCTTCACTTTACATGGTCCAATAAGGCCGAGGGTGACCGCTTGATTCTCAAGCGGCTTGACTGGTGCCTAGTCAGTGAGGGTTGGCTTCGTGACTTTCCCATTGCATCCGCTGAGTTCTTTGCCTGACATGTCATCTCGGACCATAGCGCCATTGTTGTACGAGGGCTTGGGGAACGTCATGCCGTACGACTTCCTTTCAAGTTCTTCAATTTTTGGGCCGATCACGAGGACTTCCTCCCTACTGTCAGACGAGTCTGGGACACTTGTGTTGAGGGTACTCCGATGTATCAGCTCAGTCAGAAGCTGAAGCTGCTAAAGAGTGAGTTGAAGGCCCTCAACGCCCGCCACTACAGTCACATCTCGGCCAGAGTTGAGGTGGCCCATGATGCTTGGGCTACGAGCCAGAGGGCTTTGGATGAGGACCCTGAGAGTCCTTCTCTACGTCTCGAGGAGCATAGTCTTTTTCATGAGTATTCTGCTTTGTGTCGGGATGAGGAGGTTTTCTACGGTCAGAAGTCACGTATTCAGTGGCTTTCACTCGGGGATCAGTGCACTCGGTTCTTCCACCTTTTTGTTCTCCATAGACAGGCCCGGAATCGAATGTCATTGATTGTGGACTTTGATGGTGCGAGGACATATGATCCGCAGTTGATCTCTCAGACCGGGGTTACATTCTTTCAGGATTTGTTGACTGAGCCGGGTGGTCCGCTGACTGAGGATGTTTCTGACATTTTTGAGACTCGCATCTCTGAGGATCAGGCTCGCCCGCTTATCTCCGTGATCTCTGCAGCTGAGGTTCGGGATGCTCTTTTTTCTATAGGCGATGACAGGGCCCCGGGACCTGATGGCTACACATCCCTCTTTTTTAAGAGGGCCTGGGAGGTGGTTGGAGGAGCAGTGATTAGGGCCGTGCAGTCTTTCTTCGTTTCAGGGCGCATGCTGCGTGCCCTGAGCACCACTCGGATATGTCTTGTGCCTAAGGTGGAGACCCCCTCCACCTTTGGTGATTTTCGCCCTATCTCCTGTTACAACGTGATCTATAAGTGCATAACTAAGATCATTGCAAATAGGTTGAAGGGTGTCCTCCTCGGGGTGATTGGTGATGCTCAGTCAGCGTTTGTTCCGGGTCGTCGGATTTCGGACAGCATTCTTTTGACACAGGAGTTGATGCGCGGTTATCACCTTCAGGTTTCGCCTCGTTGTGCCCTGAAGGTCAATATCTGCAAGGCTTTTGACACTTTCCGATGTGATTTCATCCTAGCTGGTATGAGGAGTATGGGGATCCCAGAGACTATGATCGGTTGGGTCCGCGAGTGCCTCTCTATGGCCTGCTTTTCTGTCGCCATCAATGGTGAGCTTCAGGGTTTCTTCCGCTCCAGTCAAGGTGTTCGTCAGCGTGACCCTCTCTCTCCCTATATGTTTGTTATCGCTATGGAGGGTCTCCGGGGGCTGCTTCGCTGTGCTATTGATGATCCGCTTTTTCGTTATCATCCGGGCTACCGTCGTACTGGGTTGACACACCTATGTTTTGCTGATGACCTGATGATATTCTGTCGGGGCGATGTAGGTAGTGTATCTGTTGTTCGTGAGGCTTTGGACCGCTTTGCTGTACTCTCGGGGCTGTCCTCGAATACGGCGAAGAGCTCAGTTTTTCTAGTAGGGGTGGACTTTGCGACTCAGCAGGATATTTTGGGTGTACTGGGTTTCAGTCTTGGGCAGTGCCCAGTTCGTTATCTGGGAGTACCTCTTATCACTTCTCGGCTGCGGTACATTGACTGCAAGCCCCTGTTGGATCGCATCCTCTCTCATATACGGCTTTGGACCTCCCGTTCGCTCTCATATGCTGGTCGCCTACAGCTTATCCGCTCTATTCTTTTCGCACTCAGGTCTACTGGTCATCGATCTTCATGCTTCCGAAGAAGATGATCAGGAAGATCGAGTCGACTCTTGCGGCGTTCCTTTGGAGAGGGTCTTCGTTGGCTCCGGGAGGGTCAAAGGTTGCTTGGAGACATCTGTGTTACCCTCGGCGGGAGGGTGGTCTCGGGATCCGGCGTCTTGCTGAGTGGAACCAGGCTTCGATCATGAAGCACATCTGGTTCCTACTTTCTGACTCCTCCTCTTTATGGCCGCGTTGGGTTCATCGGAACCGGCTTCGAGGGAGGAGCCTTTGGACTATCCAGGGGACAAGTTCGGCTTCTTGGTGCTGGCGTCAGAGTCTATCAGTTCGCCATCTCTGCTCTGGTTTGATCTATCATGTCATAGGCGATGGCCTTGACACTACCCTATGGACCGATTACTGGCTACCATGTGGTCATCTTTCGGAGCGCTTCCCTGCTCGACTGCTCACCTCTTCTAGGCTACTTTGGGATTCTCGGGTCTCATTCATTATTGAGGGTGGTCAGTGGAGATTTCCACGGGGTTGTCTGGAGCTCCGACCCATCTGGGACATGATTGACTTTAGCCCTCGGGCTGGTGTAGCGGACTCCATCCGGTGGTTGGGTGACCCCTCGGGGCGCTTCACCACCAAGTCCGCTTGGGAGATGCTGCGGAGTAGGAGAGATGAGGATACCATTCATCACCTTCTATGGTTTCAGATGCATATACCGAGACACTCCTTCATTCTCCAGCTTGCTTCTCGACAGTGACTATGGACCCAGGACCGACTTCGGCGTTTTGGATCTTTAGAGGTTCAGAGTGTTTGTGTGCTTTGCGGCTGTGCCGACGAGACCCACGAGCACCTTTTCTTCACCTGTTCTTTTTCTGCCTCGGTCTGGAGTTCTGTTGCTCTGAGTACATCTATCGCTTGGCCCACCCTTCCTTGGGATGCTTTTGTTGCCTGGGCTGCTCAGCACCTCAGGGGACGGGAGATTGGCAGTATCATAACCGAACTTTGCCTCTCTGCGACTGTGTATATTGTCTGGTACGAGTGCAACCTTCGGGTTCAGCGTTCTCAGTCCAGGTCAGTTGCGGCCGTACGAGAGGAGATTACGGGTTTAGTCTGGAGCTGCTTGCTTGCTGCTTCTACGTTTAGAGGAGCTCACCATCACGCCTCATTACTTCAGCACTGGGGTTTTGAGACTTAGCTTCTTTTTTGTTCCATTTGTTGTACTTTGGTTGCATGTTGTATGGACTTTGTCTAAACTTTTTTGACTTTGATTCATACTTGTACGCTCCGGCCATGTCATGGGGTATGACCCCTATAGCTTGTACTCATTTTTCTTTCTTCTATTTATTTCGCTGACTTACAAAAAAAAAAAAAAAATTTAAAAGACCCGATGTGGCCGGCGCTGTCTGTGCGGCGTATTGTGCGGTCCCCTATTTTCCCGTCCTATATATATATATATATATATATATTATAATATATATATATAATATAATATATAAATATAATATAATATATAATGTTATATAAATATAATATGATATATAATATTATAAAATATATATATTAACTATCCACAAAACCTATTTGGGTTACCGAATTACAACCCGATTGGTTATTCTTTTCCACATGTGATCGGGTTTCTCAAAGTAGTAATCAATTATGCCTCGATTACGGTTGATTATGTGACTTTTCAACCTTTGTTTGCTCCGTTGCACTCTAAGCCAAAATGTACCTAGATTATAATAAAACACACATGTAAAGACCGAATATATGGCAGAAATAGGAAATAAAATATGTAAAAAATCAAGCGCATCAACATCCCCAAACCCATACCTTGCTTGTCCTCAAGCAAGATTCAATTTAAACTAGCTAGTGGCAGAAAAGTTGAGTCAGGCATTTAACCGCAAAGGTCACTTGTGAAAATTATTGTTCAATCATATTTGAGAGTGTACTTGAGAGTGGCGAATCATTATGTGACGTTATTATTGCACTAGTTCTAACTTAAGTCTCCGTCATTAAGGTCTTTTTACTAGTGAGTGATCTTAGAACTTCTCTCCCTTTCATCTTACTTCAAAAACCCTCAGACTTTAAGAAGACATAAAGGTAATAAGTAAAGGAACAAGTTATCCTAACCCTTCACTGCTAATTAATAGTGAAATCAAAATGCTTTTCTTTTCTCTCTTGTTTTCCCTTCTTCCCATTTTTATTTTTTTTTTTCACTTGGTTAGGCGTGTCTCCCTCAGACCCATGTAGCGAGTTTTCGGCCGGCAACTCCCGATCCAGTTGGTTCAAGGTACCAGGTTTTAAGAGACCCCTACGGACCTAATGGCTAGAGTCTTAAGGAATCCACAACCTAATCCGTTAGCACACACCTTTTTTTTTAGGTATTAGTGCTTATTTTAGTAACGAAAAAGTTGATTCTTCTTAAGCTTTCCCTGTGGTCCATGTAGCGAGCTTTCGACCGGCAGCTCCCGACCCAGTTGGCTCAAGGTACCAGGTTTTAAGATACCCCTACGGGCTTACTTGCTCGAGACACAAGGGCTGCAAGAACCAACCAGTGACCTTTCTTTTTTATTTTAAGGGGTTACCCAAGATAAAGAAATGTACAATTGATTTCAACATTGTTAGAAGTAGAATAGTGGATTCCTATTCTTAAAGTTATTACCATTATTTCGACCCAAACAATATGATATGTCACAAGATTAAGGGTGAAAAGTAATAATCTCACTAACTAGTTTAAAGACAAAAATATGGATTCAAAAGTCTAATCCAGCAACAATCTCATCTCATAAATATTCTAATCATCAAAGTAAATCTCAGAACTAGTCGCCAATAAGGGTCACAAACAACCTTATACTTATTTATGCCTTCAAAAATGTAGCTAATTTAAGCCAAATGAAGCTTTAAAGGACAAATAGAAGTTTGCTCTCATTTGCCATCCCTAAGCCCAAACCTTGCATTGTCCTCAATGCAAATCGACAAAAATAAATTCAAGCAAGGAAAGGAAAGAGACGGCCTGAGGTGTGACATATTCAACGGCATGTGGTGAGCAAATCCAAAGAAGAAAGACGGAGGTAGCAAGCTGCAATCGAAGACATAGAAGACAGGATACTAAACAAACTTGTTAGTAGTGTTAGAAATAAAGAGCATACAAGCGTTTAGTAAAAGAGAAACAAAGTTATCATAGGAGGGATAATAAACGGATCTGCAATTAAAAGAGAGTTCATGCTAAAAAAATAATAATAAATAAAATAAAACTAAACTAAAGATAGGTTGGGTTGCCTCCCAAGAGCGTTAAATTTAACGTCTTAAGCCGGACGCAGTTTAGAACACGAGATCAACAAAAATTAGAGGCAATGTATGCCATAGAACTCAGATTGATCCAGTAGGGACGATCCCCAAACCCAACAGCGTTTCGAGACCCGTGACTATCAAGGAAGGAAACATTACCAGCGTTAGGGTCACAAATCTCTATCCTACTGGGTGTAGGTGATGAAGCACAGCTATCGACATAAATAGGGACACTATTACAATCATTACTTTTAGTAGAATCGGGCTTACCTGGCTCTACCAAAGGGTTAATATCATCAACCTTGTAGCATTCAAACTCGTCCTCAGTCTTAGGGTGTCAAACAAAGTTTGAGACCTTCAATTTACCCCTGATATTTCCAAAAGAAACCTCCAACACTCCCGTCCTATAGTGAATCACAACGTCGGCCGTTGCTAGGAACGGTCAACCTAGAATAATAGGAGCGTTGTGCTTTTGCCTAGGAGTAGGGTCTATATCTAAGACGAGAAAATCAACAGGGAAGATAAACTTGTCAACCTTGACAAGTACATCTTCCACTACCCCACAAGGCACTCGCTCTGTCCTATCAGCCAACTGAAGTGTAACATTCATTGGCCTAAGGTCTCCTATACCCAATTCCCAAAAAACTGAGTAAGGGATGAGGTTTACACTCGCTCCTAGATTTAGCAAAGCTCTGCTAGTGTAACGCTCTCCTAAGACGCATGGAAATGTAAAAGCTCCGGGGTCTCGAAACTTGGGTGAGGCGCCTGACACTAAAATGTTGCTCACCTTCTCAGTGAGCCGGACCTTCTTCGAGATATGTGCTTGCGCGCGCTTATTTTTGGTGCAAAGGTCCTTGAGGAACTTGGCATACATAGGGATGTGTTTAATAGCTTCGATCAACGGTAAGTTGATCTTCACATCCTTAAATAAGTCTATGAGCTCAGTCAGCTTTTGGTCATCCTTCTTCTTCGGTCCTCTAAGGGCCGAAGGAAAAGGGACAATAGGTTCAGCAAACCTACCTTGTGGGCCCTCCCTGTCAGCAGTGGGGGATAGGTCCGTGCTCCCCTTCTCAACCTCGACCTCCACATCTCGAAGGTTCCCTCCCTAGACACTGACCCAACCCGAACTTGCTCGTGAGGAGGCAAGTTTGGGCTAGAGCTAGTTGACCCTGCTGGAAGTGTGAGAGGTTAGGAGAGTAACCTCTCTTCCTCTTGCCAATGAAGTGCTTGGACCAATTGTCATATCTGGTCTTCTAATCTAGCTATAGACTGAGAGCGAGACCGAACCAATTGTGTTGTGTCCTCCATAAAGTAGAGCATACGGTCCTGAAATTGCGAAGTATATCCTGGAGGTGGGAAATGAGGGTTATCATGGGTAACATTGGAGTGAGGTTAAGTATCATACCTACGCCCTCCCTGCAAAATGGGAGGGTGTGTGTTACCTGCAAAGCCGGGTTCTTGTTATCTCGTGGGTTGATTACGATTGGCGTTTTGCTTCCACGAGAAGTTTGCATGATCTCGCCACCCGAGATTGTAGGTATTGGAAAACGGGTCGCTATTTCCCTATTATCCTTGAGCTGTATGAACCTGTTCCTGTACACATTCGGGAAATTGTGACACATATAAACAGTTAAGCACACAATGGTCCTCACCCGAACAAATGTCACACATAGTAATACCACTTAATGACTCAACTGCATTGACCATGCTCACATTAGTAAGATTCACATGCAAGTTCATAATCTGATCCATCTTCCTACTAAGGGCGACTAGTCTACGGTTGATGTTATCGTTGGGTGCTAGATCATGGACACCATCTGTACCCCCTCTAACCACCCTCATAGAAGAGGCTTGGTAGAGAGAGTGTTCATTGAAGCGCTCAAATAGCGTCCATGCCTCGTTCTCATCTTGTTGGTTAAATGCTCCCCCGCATGAAGCATTAACCATTTGCTTATTGGAAGCCGTGAGACCATCATAGAAATTCTGCACAAGAGTCCACTGGGGTGACCCGTGGTGGGGACAGCTTCTAAGGAGCTCCTTAAATCTGTCCCAACTCTTATGGAATTGGTCTTGATCCTTTTGTTCAAAACTGTTGATTGCACGTCTAACAGCCATAGTTCTTGCTTTAGGATAAAATTTGATCAGGAACTTTTGCTGGAGGTCAGCCCAAGTGATGACTTCACTTCTCGGAAGAGACTGAAACCACCTTTTGGCTACATCCTTTAACGAGAATGGAAAAAGAAGTAGCCGAACAGCATCAGTTGAGACACCTTGATGATGACAAGTTTCGCAAATTTCTATAAATGCATCAAGGTGCTCGTATAGACTCTCAATCGACTTTCCATAGAAAATGGGAAGCATGTTGATGATACCAGGCTTAAGCTTGAAGTTAACATTACCCAGGGCGGGTAACGTAACTCCGGCGGCTGTGACGTATGTGTGGGGAATGAAGTGGTCCCCAATCGTACGCGGTGCAAAGTTAATCATTCTAAAAAATACAACTAAAACAAAACAAAAAAAAAAATCAGTAGAAATAAACGAACAAAGAAAAATAAAATAGAAAAGTAAACCAATAAAAAATAAGTTTTTTTAAACAAAGAAAAAAAATTAAAGTAAAATTTAAAAAAAATTGTAAAATAAAATAACAAAAAAATAAACGGAAAAAAAGACAAGAAAAAATAAGTAAAGTAAATTTTTTTTTATTTATTTAAATTTTTATTTCTTAAACAAAAAAATAAATAAATAATAAAATAAAATAAATTGTTAATTTCCAAATCAACTTAACTTACCGATTCCCCTGCAATGGAGCCAAAAACTTGTTGTGATTTTAAAGTGTGTTTTAAAACCGTCTACTCGCAAGCGTACGAGATCGTCGTATCTTTGTTGGGTATACGGGTCGTGTTCACAGGGAATCGTGTTAAGTTAGACTTAGTGATTAACGAGCGGTTTGAATTTTTGGGCTTTTTTTGTTGTTTGAATAAATTGTTGGCTAAATTAATAGAACTAAATATGAAGTAAATGTGTCAATTTAATTGAGGTTAGTTTAGTGAGTGAATTTAGAGTAGCTTAACACGTATCCCGACATAATATTTTACTTAGGATGTTGATTTGAAGGACTTAGGATACAAGTTCTAAGCCTGGGTTAATATATAAATTAGGGCTTTGGGTAATGAACTAGTCTAAAGGCATAACCTATCTTAGCACCTTAAGTATAGCATAGGTTATTTCATTAGCACTATTTAATTCCTTTGTTACTCCTAATTCAATATTAATTTGTGTAAAAGATTGGGTTCAGGGTTGGGTACAACCTCAACCCTGACCACGCATGAAATCCTGTTATGTTATGATCTAGGCTACAAGCACAAGACTAATCGCTGCAAAGTTAGAGATCTAGTCATGGCTACAAGCACACATACAAAAATATCCAACAATCATGAAGAACTCCTCACAGGGGTGCGAATATAACATAACTGAACCAATCGTCAAAAGTATAATATAAATTGGGATACGGGCGGCTATCCGCCCTTCATCCCTAAACTAAAAGAGTCTACTCCTCCATGGGAGTTTTATACATCATTAACATCTAAAAAAAAAAAAAAAGAAAACAATGAATAAACAATTGGGAATTGAAAACTCCCTCAATTGACGTTGATGTTGATCCTTGCTTTGATCCTTCCGGCACTCCGACCACCTGCGCTTCGGCATTTGAGAACCCCTTGGATCTCGTAGCGGCTTCGGGAGGAGAGGAGGAGAGGAGGCATGGCAAAAGATCCCTAAAATAATTAGGTTTTGGCTATTTAAAAGACCCGATGCGGCCGGTACGGTGTGTGCGGCGTATTGTGCGGCCCTCTGTTTTCCCGTCCTATATATATATATATATATATATATATATATATATATATATATATATATATATATATATATATATATATATAATATAATATAATATATAAATATAATATAATATATAATTTTATATAAATATAGTATAATATATAATATTATAAAATATACATATTAACTATCCACGAAGCCTATTTGAGTTACCGAATTACAATCCGATTGGTTATTCTTTTCCACAAGTGGTCAGGTTTCTTAAAGTAGTATTCAATTATGCCTCGATTACGTTTGATTCTGCGAATTTTCAACCTTTGTTTGCTCCGTTGCACTCTAAGCCAAAATGTACCTAGATTACAACTAAACACACATGTAGAGACCGAATATATGGCAGAAATGGAAAATAAAATATATAAAATATCAAGCGCATCACCCATCAATGCCATCTTCATATTCTTCAAAGTTAGCAATTTGTTGGGCCTTTCCTTCACTATTTATTTTTTCTTCTGTTTTTGCTTCTAGAATACTGTCAATAATAACGAACCTTGATTGACTTTCTTCTACTTTATTTGGTTCCTATAATCTTGTGACGCTCCAATTCACTAGTAAGCTCAATGTCAAGCTAACAACAATTATAATAGATGTATGCCCCTTATTGTTCTTGGTTTGCGTAGATCGCATCATCGTAATAGTAAAATAGTATACATGCAAGGTCAGTATTATCAACCCAAGTAGTATTCTCTATATATCCATAACGACAAATATTCCATATAGATCCCTACGAGTAATAAATAGGAAACTTTGTAAATCCTTACTATTAAAGATCTATCATCTAAATTACCCCATAACCAATATTTAGTCACCTTGTGATTTTTCTTGACCCTTTTTTTTCTAGATTTCCCAATAGATACACATCTTATATGAAACAATGTTCAAAATGAGTTATGTATATGTTGGTGTTCTTCAGAGTTCTAAAACCAATTTCTATCCGGTTAAAGTTCTCAAAACACTCTTGTTAAAGTTAATCTGATAAAACCTAACCTCTTTACAGCCTAAGTTCCAAAACCCGTTGTTTTAACTTTACTGTTTTTAGGTTATTATCTTTAAATCCGGTTTTAACTTCAACAATAACTTAGTTTATTTTAGGATCTTGTAAACGGTGGTCTTTAAAACTGAGGCTCTAAGCTTTGATTCGAGATTACCTGCGACGATAGAAGACAATAACTAAATAAAGAAAGTACACACGATTTTAACGTAGTTCGGCCCTAAATGGCCTACTCCACGGTCCCCCTACCACTAGAGAGCTCTATTTTATTAATCATTTAAGCTTTACAACTGCGTAAATGGTACAAGGTGCTTTTCACATCAAAACCTAAGCTATTAGTTACAAACCTCTCTTTATACAGCCCTTTACAACCGAATCAGTAAAGAATAAAAGAGAGAGTAAGAGAAATTTACCAACTCCGAGCCGGTAGCTGCTATACCATCACGATCCCAAATCCCCGAGACGATCCGCCTTCGTGGTTCCCAGCACCGGCAAGCTCCATCCCTTACCCGCTAGGTTTTGGCACCGAAAATCCCTAGGGCAAACCCTGGAAACGCCCATTGAGGTTGAAGATAGACATGGTGGAGATAGAGAGAGAAAACCGGTGAAAATAACCCAAAAATTGAGCCACCCATCTTTTTCTCTCTCCAAAACACCCCTTTTTATAAGCAAATGAAGATCCATGTGAGGCTCACGTGAGCAGTTGGATCAAGCACAAATGAAGGACCCAAATTTCACCACAAAACCAGCCACTCACGTGGCGACACGTGGCAGAGATGAGGAGGGAAAAAAATGGGAACCTTCCCAAGGAAGCTTCATGCTGTTGTTTCCAACGGTTAAAAAAATACTTAAATTAATTTATTATATTTACTTAATTTATTTTACTCAAATACAAAACACATTTGTTTAAGTAAAATCCCTCATTTAAGTATTTTACCTTTTATTCGCCAAAACCTGTTTGCAACTAATAGCTTAGCTCTCTCTGGCCATTATACTCGGACATAGTTTAGACTATTTAGGAACCAAATTCCAATAGTACATCTTTTTTTCCAAGTGTTCTGGTATATCCCAAGTTGTCATTGAACCCTAGGCTTGAAATGTTGGGCGATGCTTGGGTTGGTTGATGAGTTAGGGTTGTGCGTTCGGGTTGTCGAGGGGTAGCGGTGGGCAACGAAAGTGACGATGGAGAATTGGATCGCCGGAATAGCGGCTGTGTAGTGTCGGCAACAAAAGTGGCGGATTGTAATTTGCTCTGATACCAATTGACATAGGACAGAAGCGAGTTTTAGAAATATTAAGTTCTTAAAACACACAAACGGGTGTTGATCTGGTTTCCGAAAGAAATCCCTAAACTTAGGAAAACATTAAATATTTTATTAAATAATCAAGTAGAAGTTCCCTTTTAGAACAACTTAAGGTCCCTAATTTATAAAGGTCGGAAATATAAACAATATTAATTAAAATAGAAATAGAAAACTAAAGTGAAATCTAAATCTAAGTCAAATAAAAGATAACTCTAAATAATCTAAATCTAATCTAACTCAATAGGTCCTAAAAGACAAACTAATATCCAAAGAATTTAAAAACTACAAATATATTTAAATTCTTTCTAATCCAGATATCTTCACGAATCTCATATTCTATGTTATTCTCATATCGCATTTTTTGGGGAGAGCAAAGATCTTTTATATGAAAGGCTTATAGAAAATAAGGAAAAGGGAAAATACATAAACTAATAATAATACTAAATCTAAGAATATTGAATACAAATTGAGTCTATAAATGAAATTATATATTTGCATTCAACAAGTTTGTCTTTTTTTGCTAATGAAGCCTTATTCTAATGGTTAAAATACTATCAAGGTTAAGTCCATTGGATATTAACTTATGGATTTAAATAACCTTACTCTAAAATTCGCTTGCCTTTTAAAGGAAAAAGTTTTATTCATGCTTCAACACCAAATATGATGAAAACATTTTCTAGAATTGTGGTGTGTCTACCCTCCGATTAGCTTTCATCCGAGAGAGACAAATTCCAAACAATATTATTGTGGCTCCTAAGACATTTCACTTTATGAAAAGCCAGTAGGCCAAATTTTTTTCCCTCTCTGGCCCTCAAGCTCGACTTTAATAAGGCATAGGCTAGGACTGTATGAAATTTTCTCCAAGATGGCCGACTGAAAAATGGGGTTTCCTAGGAGATTTATTCAAAGAATCATGGTTGCATCATTTCATTTAGTATTTGCCCAATCATTAACAAGAAAGGTTTTTCCGCTCTAAAATGGGATGGAATCTTTAGCGAGGAGACCCCCTCTATCGTTATCTGTTAGTCCTTGTTATGGACACATTTTGCATGATTGATCATAATGTCTTATGTGGGTGCTATGCGAGGCGTAATAGTTAAAAGAGAATGCTTGACCTTCTTTTATTTGTTTGTCAGCCATCAATTGTCACCTATTCTTAGAATTGCTCTATTATCAAGAGTATTATCGACTATTTTTGTGAAGCCCTGGAACATATGGTGAATTGCCTGTAAGTCTTCCTTCTTCTTCTTTAATAACATCCCTTAGATTACTGTTTGGAATTTTCTAGGCTCCACATATTTCACTTTAAGGCTGTGTTTGGAGCTTGGAATTAGGGCTAACGCTGGAATTGGAGCCCAATTCCAATTATATTGTTTGGTTAACCAATTAGAATTGGAATTACAATTCCATTATCTAATTCCATGGAATTGAATTTTAACAGAAAATCACACTTTCCAATTCTTTAGGGTAGGGGTAAAGAATTGAAATTACATGTCAACTCCATTGACCTAAAACCCAAAATGACCCCACTTGATTAACCCATATACAAAATGATTCAAAATCTAAAAAACTAGACACAACGAAAATTTGACCCGAACCTTGAAATTATCCAACTCGAATGACTTGAACTTGAAATAACCAAAATCGCCTTAGCTCAAAGTCTGAAGTGACCCAACCCGATTGACCCAAAGCTTGAGATGACTCAAATTCAGAAAATGAAACTACTCGACTTGAATGCGATGCAAACAAGCTGAGACGATGTGGAAATGACTCAATCAGATTGACCCATACCCAAAATGACCCAACCCATCTCGAGCTCGGTCTAAGATGACTCGAAATTTAAAATAAAACAAGTCATTCGTCCTGAACTTGAAATGATCTAAATTAACTCAAACCCGATCATAACTAGCCTGAATCCTAAAAAGACCTAACCTGATTAACTAAAAGCAGAGATAACTTGAAAACCAAATAATCCGACGCGATACTCGACCGATTTGACTCAAAACTAAAATAACTCAAACTCAAAACGAATTGCTTCAACATAATAACGAGAGCGCAATGTGAACCACGCCGAACAAAATCCAATAGTAGTTGATTTAAAACTCGAAATACTCCAACTCAATTGATCGAAAACCCTTGATGACTCCAATCATTATGTAATTATAATTTGGACCTCCAATTCCTTTGATGAACCAAATACTAGAATTTCAATTCCATCAAAATTCCAATTGAAATTGCCATTCTACAGTCCAATTCCAATTTCATGTGCCAAACAGAGCCTTAAAAAAAATATTTAGTTCCACAACTGCTATGGAAAAGGAATAGATTCAAGTGGTTCAATCTATTATTGAGAAACTGCGGAGGACATTCAAAATTGGAAAAACCATTTCCTTTCTCACATAGGAGGAATGCCCTTATTAAAGTGGTTGTGTCTTTTATCCGCATTTATATTAAGTAGTGCTTCAATCTCCCAACATCTTCCATTACCAAATCGTATGCTTTTATGGCGAACTTTTGCTGGATGGGTGAAATGACATGAATAGCTTGACAAATTGGGTGAGAAAATGACATCAATAGACATATAAATTGGGTGAGCTGGCACCAATTCTGTGACATTAAAATCTTGATGGAATAGAATTTAGGAACATAGAGGGATGTAACATCTTCCTTCTTGAAAAACAAGTTAGGATGACTCTTAACAATTCTAATGCCTTGTGCATGAAATTATTGAAGCGCATTTATCCCTCAATCTTCTTTCTTGGAAGCCTGCCTCAGTTCAAAGCGTTCGTGCCTTCGGAGAAGCATTGATATTGGCAGGGATTTTCTCGAGAATGGAATCAGATGAATCTTTAGTCATGGATACTTCATGCAGTTATGGGAACGCAAATGGATCTCTTTTTTTTTCCGCCAACCGGTAAGCACTATACCTTTTATATATCAAAAATTTTAACTCATGTACATGTGTACTCCCAAAACATCAAGAAACAAAATCAAAAGAAAATGAAAAACAAGAAGCATCTCTATCCCTATAATGGGCGCCACTACCAAAACTAGAAACCAACCCCTATCCAAACATCAACAAGATTTATACTAAACCCCGACCTTCTAATTTTAAGTAGTTAATCCCATACCAAACCATTTTATGTAATTCCCAATCAAATTTTCCATAGGTAAAGCTCAATCCTCGATTCTTCTTTAATTCCTCTCTCTTCATATCAAGTATAAGGAGGCTGCCAAAACTAGCTTCGTAATTCTACTTACCCAAAGTTGATTCTTGATAACTTTTTCAAACCCCGCTAAAGTTTCATGTAAAGAGCTACAAAATTTGATATTGCTCTAATCACACACTACTTTCTACACCTCTCTCACCCAACTGCACGGGAAAAAGAGATGATTGAAATTTTCAATCCCCATCTCGCATAGGGAACATCGGCTACTCAAATTAAATCCCCTCTTGCAGAGTATCTCGTCACAAAATCTCTTTTGATGCCATCCGTAACATAAAGCTATATTTGGGATAAATCACACACCCCTAGATCGATCTCTTCCAATGACTTATATCCCTTCTTTCCCACGCACTGTCATAAGTTGTTTTCAAGGAAAGTATACCCATCTTGCCACATTCGCGTAAAGGGGTGCTCGCCTGGTCTCCACACATAGCTCTCAGCTTATCTTGACATGCAAGCACCCCTTTCCATGCACTCGACTTCGTGGCCTTCACTTGTCTATTCCACAAAATTTTCATATAATGTGCCATATTCCATTTGTCTAATTGTTTGTCTCTTAGTATTGCCTCACCACAAAAACCGCATCAAAAGCGGCTATATATTCTAGAGTACTCCTTGCGGGAAGTAAAAGATGTTAAACCAATAAGAAATCATACCTCCAAGCACCGATCGGATAAGCACAGCTCTCCTTGCATAGGATAGGTTTCTGTTTTGCCATGACATGATTCGCTGCCTTATCTTCTTGATTAAACCTTGGTACTAGTTCTGTTTCAATTGGCTCCCGGCTATCAGCACTCCTGAATATCTCAGCAGCAAACTCAATTCACTAAAACCTAATGCACCCAAAATCTTGGCTTTAACTTCTTCTTTAACCCCAGTAAAGCCTATCCCCAATTAAAGTAAGTTGGGCTCCAACCCTAAAACTTTGGCAAACTGTGTCACTATACCCACACTGCCCTAACCGAGGCTATATCTCCGTGTGAAAATAATAACAAATCATCCGCAAACATCAAATGATTCAATTTCTATTTTGCACAATTCGGATGGAATTTGAAATTGCGATTCACACATTTGAGCGATCAAGAAAGTACTTCATACACAGTATAAACAAATACCATGAAATCAGGTCCCCTTCTCTAAGTCCATGCACTCCCTTAAAATATCCCACCAATCTATTACTCATAAGTAAAAAGTATGATGGAGTAGTAACACATTCTCGAATAAGAGCAACAAAAGCTTCCGGGAAGCCCAACCCCTTCATAACCCAATAAGAAATTTCCAGCTTACGTAAGCATAAGTTTTCTTGATTTCTATTTTCATAAAACACCTTGGCAAATTTGCTTTCTATTATAATGTTTTATGTCTTTTGACCCATCACAATATTATCAAAAATCAAGCATTCTCGAACAAAAGCTGCTTGGACCAAGTTAGTAACATTACCCAACACTCAGTGTAAGCGATTTTTGAGGATTTTAGATATTATCTTATAAACCACATTGCGGTAGGGTATAGGCCGATAACCCCCCACACCTTACAGTTGCTCAATCTTCGGTATGAGCATATTATTGTAGCATTCAATCATTTCAAAAGTCTCCCACATCAAAAAAAGTCTTGACCTATATATATATATATATATATCAAATCTTTAACAACAGTGTTCTAGCTTGCTTTGTAAAATTTTGGGTAAAAACATCAGGATCGGGCACTTTCGAAGTCGAGATGCTCCACAAAGCCATCTTAATGTCCCCTTCTGTCACTGGTATCATTATTCTCAATCCTTCGCTTCTTATCAAAGATTTCATTGCATACGTCCTCACACTCCATTTCAGTATCACGCAGTAATTGATAAAAGCTAATGAATTCATGTTGCACCAATTTCGAATCTTCAAATATTGCACCATCCCTTCCTGCCATGGCCCATATGGTATTCTGCTTCCCCTTTGCCTTGATACATGAATAAAAGTAACTAGTGCCCATGTTTGCAAGATTCAAATGCGCAATCTTCACTCTATGTTGTAAATATTCATTTTCTAATACACTCAATCTCTATAACTTTAAGCAGGCTTCTCAGATCTATCTCTGAGTGCTCCTAAATAACCATCCTGGGATTGAAGCTCCTCTAAATCCCTTCTCGCCTATTCTACTAGTGATGAAATACCTCAGGGAAACTCCTCTTGAACTATTTCATAACTTGATTGACATACATAAGTCTTTTGTGAAAAATGTACCGGAAAGTGCCATAAACCTCCAATTCCCACACTTTGCTCACCATCGGCATAAAGCCTTCCATGTTAGTTAGCCAATTAGGCATTTTAACGGCAAATGTATCATTAGATGTTGGTGCCCCCAGTCTTACAGCAATAGGGGCATGGTCGGATATTCCTAACTTGAAAAGAGGCCAAAGACTAATATCTCATGCCACATCATACTGCCCATAGCTCTACCAATTTTAGACTTTATATGTTCCTTGCCCTCACTCTGATTTGACCATGTAAAGAAGTCTCCTATTATCCTTAGATCAGAAAAACATGTTTGCTCCACAAGATCCACAGAGTCGCGCATTTCAGTCTCAATTATTTCAGCCCCGCCCACTCTGTAATTTGGACTCAAAACCGCATTAAACTCACCCAAAACTAACCATGGTCAATCAGTTCTTCCCAAATGCTTCAATGTCTTCAATCAATATTGGTATCACCATAACAAAAAGTGCATAGCATGACAACACTCCCCATATGTAAGAACTGTGCCTCGACATGGGACTATCACATTCACTTCATTCGAGTCCCATACTACCCAAATGCTTCCTCCATCTCCCTCTACATAGTTACATCCATACTCCCATCTATTAAACAAGCACTTCATTAAGGACTAAGCTCTATGTAATTTAAGATGTATCTCCAAAATGGCTAAAAGCCTTATTTTTTCTCTAGTTATTAATTTTCTAACATCTAAGGCTTTGTAGCCCTTATTCATCCTCCTTGTGTTCCATGAGTCGATCATTCATTAATGATATAAGTTTGACCTGCAACCACCCAACTTTCACCACCATCCTCTTCTATTGAATACAAGGCATGAAAGGGATTTTGAGTATTCACACATACACCCTCACTAGATTGAGTAGTTGAACCTTTCTTCCCTAGCCGACCATTCATTAATGACATAAGTTTGACCTGCAACCACCTGACTTTCACCACCATCCTCCTCTGTTGAATGCAAGACATGAAAGGGATTTCGAGTATTCGCATATACCACCTTACTATTTTTTTTGGTAATTCAGCGAAATATATAGAAAAGAAAGAAATGTTTTTACAAGCTACAAAGGGCATACCCAAGGACATGGCCGAAGCCTACAAAAATGAACCAACATCAAAACAGAGTCCAAACAAAGTGCATACATCAACCAAGAAATACAAGGAAACGAAGAGAAAATTAAAGTTCAAAGCCCCACTGTCGAAGCAAATCCGCATGGCGATGAGCTCCTCTGAACGAGGGAGCCGCAAGAAGGCGGCTTCTGACTAACCCCTTAATCTCCTCTCGCACGACCGCAGCCGATCTAGATTGAGAGCGTTGCACCCAAAGGTTACGCTCATACCAGATAGTGTACACTGTCGCTGAAAAGCATAGCCGAGCAATGATGGTGCCAATCTCTCGACCCCTGATGTGCTGAGCAGCCCAAGTGACAAGATCATCCCAAGGAAGGGTAGGCCATGCAATAGATGTACATGGGACGATGGAACTCCAGACCGATGTAGAAAAGTCACAAGCAAAGAAGAGGTGCTCATGGGTCTCATCAGCTAGGCCACAGAGAACCCAAACACCCGGAACTCCAAGTGCTCCAAAATGTAGAAGACGGTCTCTAGTCCAAAGTCGCTTCTGCGAAGCGATCCATAGAAGAAAGGAGTGTCTCGGAATATGCATCTGAAACCACAGAAGATGATGAATGGTGTCCTCCTCTCTCCTACTCCGTACAATCTCCCAAGCGGACTTGGTGGTGAATTTCCGCGAAGGGTCACCCATCCACTTAATGGTGTCTGCTACACCAGCCCGGGGGCTGAAGTCAATCAAGTCCCAAATGGGTCGGAGCTCCGAACAACCCTGTGGGAGTCCCCACTGATCACCCTTAATAACAGCTGAGACTCAAGAATCCCAAAGAAGTTCTGAAGAAGTGAGCAGCCAAGTAGGGAAGCGCTCCGAAAGACGGCTGCATGGTAGCCAAAAATCAATCCATAGAGTGGTGTCAAGGCCATCACCAATGACGTGGAAGATCATACCCGAACAGAGCTGACGAACTGACAAAATCTGACGCTAGCACCATGAAGCAGATTTCGGAATATGGATCGTCCAAAAACTCCGTCCTCGGAGTCGGTTCATATGGACCCAGTGCAGCCACAAAGAGGAAGGGTCAGAAAGGAGAAACCATATGTGCTTCATGATCGAAGCCTGATTCCACACGACGGATCCCTAAACCTCCCTCCCGACGAGGAAAACATAAGTGCCTCCAAGCAACCTTCACCCCAAGGATGGAGATATGAATGGTGACTCTTTGTTGCAGCTCTAACTCTATGGTGGTTAAGGGCTCCAAGGAGGTCATCAAATGTGATAATCTTTCCTGGTATTATCATGAGGGCTTGTTTTTTATGTTCATGGGTGTTGTTCTATCTACTTTTTGTTTTGGGTTTTTTGTGTTTCTTGCAGTAGATAGTGATTACTATTACCTTCATCTGTGGTGTCTATGGATAGCTTTATTTTTGGTTACTTTATATACCCCCTTACTAGATAGAGTAGTTAAACCTTTCTTCCCTACCAAAGTCCAACCTTCCTCTAGTTGTGTCCTTGATTCAACATCAAAACTGAAGGCTTTCTCATGGCTCGTTTCCTGCTAAACAGTAGGGGAGGCCTCGGTTGCCAAACAAGTTTAACCGTTAGACATGCCTTCTTGAAATGACCAATCTTCTTATACTGGTGACACCATTCCTGGAGCCATCCATACCACACCATTTGGTCAATACACATATCCCCCGAAAGTTCAATTTTAATCAATTTTCTTTACCGGTACCAAAATATCCACCTCTATTAAAACACGTGCATAAGACACATGTTGCCTAGTTACGGTCATATTATTTGCATATAATGGAGCTCCTAGACAATAAGAAATTTTACTCAACGAATCAATGCTCCACAATTGTAAGGGAAGGTTTGGAAAAATTGCCCACTTTAGGGACCCAACAAAATTCTTCAGCCTCGAAACGGAATTCAAGAGTCATTTCTTCGACACCAATAGCAATTTGCGGATCATGTACGGCCCCCCTTCCATCACTATATCACATTCTTCTTTCAAGTCAGAAACAAAGAAAACCCATCCTTCATCATGGAGTATCACTTTCGGCTCTGCTATTGTTAGCCAAAAGTCAAGAATTGCATTACTGATTATCAAGCATGAGAGAGATCTCCCTACCAAAGCTCTACTCCAATAGAGACCTCCTCTTTGATTTCCATTCCAGTAAGATTAACTTTACCATTTGATACGCCTTCCAATGATGGCTTCAAATACAATCCCTGTCCCAGTACTCTATTGCTGGTAAACAAGTTTCGCCATGACTTTGGTTGTAGCTTCTCACCAGTACACTATGCTTTCTTAACAATCTGATCAAATCTCACCTTAGCCCCTATCCTAGGAATAACATCAGGAGGACCTTCAGCACAATCCTTAACCCTATCAGTCTAGCTATCAGATGATCGGATAATCAGAGTTGCCTCTACTTCCGAGCTTGCCTCAATAATCTAAGATAGTTTGATCAGATGACCCCTCAAGTGATGAACTCTGCTGTTCCTGAGGTGCAGATGGCAGGTAAATCTTAAAAATAGGGAGAACTCCAAAAACCCTAGGTGCCGAATGGGAACCAACTCTCCTGCTGTCAATTGTTTGTTGCCCCTTCCTCCCCTGGCCACCATTGCACCTTCCATTTGTCGTAGTGGGCAACCCTGCCTTCTTCCATAGAACCACCACAACAGCCCTAACTCACTATTGTATAGCCCTCCAGTAGCCAAACAGAGCAACCTCACTCTCGGGAACACAAATGGATCTCATGAGCTCAATCTTTAAACATTTCCTCCCATAGGCCTTCATGGGTGTTCAATCCACATAGTTAAATTCATCATGGTCCCAAACTCTAGATCATAGAAGAGGGATGAGATGTTACCCAAAATAACACAAAATAAATTTTTTTTTTTTCAAATATGACATTTATTAAAAAGAATATTTCTCAAACTAATACCCACATGGACAACTGGATGCCCTGTCATTTTTTTTAATTTTTTAATTTTTTTTTTTTTTAAAGAACATATCCCCCCTGGTAGCCACTACTAGATATTCTATTGTAAATAATTACATGATGATTAAAAAACTAATGTATGTAGTTAATGTTAGCTACTACCTTTGTGTTAGGATGCCTCCTTTCAAGTGGGAGGCGTTCTTTAAAAAAATTACAAAATTAAAAAAAAAAAGAAGAAAACATGCCATGGTATTCATATGGACCATTTGGTCCACGCGGATACTAATTCCGAAAATATTTTCCAAAAATGTTATTTTTAAATTTTTTTTTTTTTTTTTTTTGTGTTATTTCGGACAATGATTCAGAGGGACGTCAAGAACTCAAATTCCCTTTAACTAGAAGCACAAGACATTCTTATAACCCCTTGTGGCAGCCCTCTTGTAAATGATTTTGAATATGACACTTCTCTAAATATAATAATATAGAGTGAAGACAGGATATACTAAGTGCATCTCTTGCTCAATGAACATCAAATTCACCTTCTTTTGTCATATGTTTATGAGCTCAAAAGAACACAACATCATTTGTGTGGGGTGAATAATAAGCACCATGATCCAACCCATATGTTAGAAGTATTTTTCAAGTCTGACACATACGCGTGACTTCTGCCTGGGGGGAGACCCGTCGTCTGCCCCCCTACCCACACCGCCGCTACGCGGCTAACAACACCAAGCCTCCTCCTCACCCACCTCCGCCTTTGCCTGCACTTCCCTCACCCCCGCCTCCGCCACCACTTCCACCGGTCCACCTAGGGGTGAGCCTTCTCAAAGGGAGGTACCCTCCGCTACACCCGCCTCCCCGACTCCGGTAGGCCTGGCCGCCGGGTCCCGGGTGTGTGATGCTTCTGACAACCGGCCACTCACCCTGACCACCAGTTGGCCACCTCAGGGGGTGGTCCTCCCGGGGACTGTGCCTCGTTCTATCCCGCCTGTCGTCTTCACCGCCATGTCTCAAACCCCATAATCGAGGTCTCTCTCCGCCACCGTGTTTGCTTCTCCACCACCGGGTTCCAGTTTTTGCCGCCGTGTTCTTCCTTTTTTTTTCGCCGGGTCCCCTTTCCTTGACGTCGGTCTCCATCCCACGCTGCCGCCGTGGACATGCCTCCCCGTTGAGCCCCGATGCCGTCACTTCGCCACCCCCAGCCGGCTTTCATGTCCTTTCCGGGGTTTTAGTTTTATCTTTATGTTTAGTTTTAGTTTTTAGGTTGTTTTTGGTTGTTGTCTAGATCCGGTCAAAACATTCCTGTGTCTGCGCCTCTCCTGTACCAACATCATGTTTTTTTTTATGACTAGTCTAATAGGGTCTGGTTGTGATTTCGTTGATGTGAACCACCTACTACACCTAGGTCTTTCTGACAATGTAATTCCTCAAGAGACTTCCTGATTTCACCCGCCTTCCTGGATGTTCCTTCCCTTTCTTTGTGTTGTGGGCTCGGTACCCTCCCTGTCTGGTCCCATTTTTGGTGCCGTGCTTGCAATGCGGGGGAGGGGGGATTTCCCTCTCCTAGGTTCCACCCTCTTGAGGTTGTTCGTCTTTGACTGGAAAGTGTGGCAGTGTGTGTGTCTGCTTCGGTTTCAACTGGTGCCCTGATAGGCCCTGGTCCATTCCTATTTGGGTGATGTTGTCCTGTTTTTTCTTTGGCATCTGATTTTTTCCGTTTTGATCTGGATTTTGTTCCCATCGCCGTTTACGGGATGGTTTTGATCTCGCCACGGCGAGAGCCGGTATGTACTACGGCTTTGCTGATAATTATAAAAAAAAAAAAAAAAAAAACGCAAAACAAAACTAAAATCCAGACCTAATGGTTGAAATTGGGCTACTTGAGTTTGGGCCATTGCCTAATGGGCCTTAGGGTTCTTTTTTTTATTTCTTTATATTAATACCCGAAATTGTGGGTTTATAAGGTTTTATTTTGGTGGATTGTTGGCAGCATACAACTTGAAAAGTGAGATAGTAAATTTGAGAGCGGTAGAGTGAACTACTACAACGACAAAAAGTCTGAATTTTTCGGCGAGATTAGGGTTTGATGTTAGAGCAATTTAGGGTGGGCTTTTTTGGTGTTATTTGGAGTGAATTGATCAGGTGAATCAATTGTTGGAGGTAATCCTTGTATCGATCTCATTGAGTGTTTGGTCACGGTTATCTCAATAATGATTTCTTTCGTCTTGATCTCGATGATTTAGTTGTTCTACTGCTTTTGTTTCTTCACCTATTGATAAATCTGAGTTTGTTAAGTGGCATGTTAGGCTTGGCCATAATGGCAAGAGAAGAATGAACCAATTAGTTCAAGATGGCCCATTGCAGCCTATTACAAAGGTACGATTCCCTGTATGTGAGTGGTGCTTAGCGGGGAAAGCATGTCGAAAGCCTTTTGGTAAGGTAGAGAGGGCATCCCAACCATTGGAGCTTGTTCACTCTGATATTTGTGGACTAATGAACTGATGCAGCCCCGCCTCCTTTGGCGGATAGCTTCGCGGCTTAGCCATTGGCGGGAGCAGAGCATGACAAGAAGGCGTGTGGACTGGAGTTAGAAAAGCTTGGCGGCTCGAATAAGAGGATTCTACATGGCGAGAAAGACCCTTTGCCAAATTCGAGGACGAATTCTCTCCAAGCCGGAGAGAATGATGCAGCTGCCATCTACAGAATGGCGGGTGAGGGTTAAGAGGAAGACAACACCATGGATAGAGAACCAACAGGGTTGGAGAATCGGGTTGAAGCTGCTTCGCATCCGTGAGTGGCACATAGCTTGGCGGGACTCATGGTTGGCGGAACCATTGATGTGGGTTGACAAATAATGCATCTGGTAGTTAGTTTTTAAATAGAGCTTGATTAGGATTAAGATTAGTCTTAAAATTCATATTTAAACCTTTTATTTGTTTTTCTTTATTTTAAGAGGAGCACATGGATTGCGATCTCAACTGTTTGATCTGGCACACGGATTGCAATATCAGCCGTTAGTTCTAATTAGGAATTAATTTAAATTTTAAATTAGTTAGAGTTAAACTAGGAAAACCTCTCAATTTAAAGAGGAGGATAGTTAGGGTTTTAGTTAGCCAATTTTAGAATTAATTTTATGAGTTATTTGTTCATTCTATTCTCAAGAGTGAGAATAATAGCCGAATTTATCTTTCCCCTGTAATTTTTATTAGAGTTTAATAAAATAAAAGGGAAGGCCTTCGTTTCCATTCCGTTCCCCTAATGTTCCACTGCCGCGCTGCATCAGTTGGTATCAGAGCTCAGAACATTTCTGAGATGGCATCAACTCGTCAAAGGTACGCTACTATCGAGGAAGTTTCTGATCGAGACCGAATTATGCAAAATGAACAGAGATTAGACGAGTTCGAGGAGAGACTTAGGTGAATCGAGCGTTACTTGAATCAACTGGGGGCAAATCCCGACTTAAAGCCAGGAACCTAGCCCCAACGCCCATTAACACAGGGCGAAAACAAAAAGGTGAAGGATAAGATCAAGAATCCGGCATCGGCTGTTGATCTACTGGACCCTGAGTCGAGGCAGCATCGGCTCTGTATCGGTACCACCAATGTTGAAAAACGAGAGGTGGGCACCGACCTCCGTGAAGAAAATTCGGAGTTTGAGGAAGTTGGCATCATTATGTTGGAAGAAACTCAAGAAGCGCTACCTCACTTGGCAAGGAGGAATTAGTGGGTGACGAAGGTCGCTTGCTATTAGTCAGGCGAGCTGGCTTCACGCCTGAAGAAGCAGAAGGAGAAGATTGGAGGTGCCATGACATCTTCCAGACCACTTGTAACATTGGCGGCAGGGTATGTCGTATGGTCATTGATTCGGGAAGTTGTGAGAACGCCATCTCCGAAGAAGCCGGTCAGAAACTAGGGTTGAAGACGGAGGAACATCCGAACCCTTTTCACGGTGTCTTGGCTCGAGAAAGACGATCATGTAACTATATCCAGACGTTGCTTGGTCAATTTCTCAATTGGGGACACATATCGGGAAGCGGTTTGGTGTGATGTTGTTATGATGGACGCTTGTCCCTTGCTATTGAGACGTCCGTGGCAATATGGCGAGGCCATGTTGGCATCACCACCAATAGATGTTACCCATGGAGAACCTATCTTTAATGACGCATAATAACTAGATCTATCTTCTCCACCCGTATTTGATGAGCCCATCTTTAACAAGGAGGAGGAATTGGCTGAGGTAGGGAGTCAATCGAGGAAGAATTATCCAGAGGCGTTGGCATCTTACGTACCGCTAATAATGGGCGTAGAGACTAATGAGGGCCACAAGTACATCAGGCGCCTAATGTGGATGTTACTTGTGATGATCTACATCCGGTTGAGACCGAAAGGCGGGTCGGCTATACTAACGCCGACCAAGGATGGGAGTGTCAAGTACCAAGAAGAGGGTTACCAGATCTACTCGATCAGCGAGTAGAGTTCACGCCACCTTTACCACCTAAACAAGGCGAGCCATGGCGAGGATATACTAACAACAGGCCCACCATCAAGATCAACACGTACCGTGAGGCTCCTTCATCTTTGGTGAGTGTCCTAACTATGGCAAGAAGGATCCCAATGACTTTGCGGCAAATTCGAGGGCGAATTCTCTCTGACCGAGAGAGGATGATGCAACCCCGCCTCCTTTGGCGGATAGTTTGGTGGCTCAGTCACTGGCGGGAGTGGAGCATGACAAGAAGACGTATGGACTGGAGCGCAGAAAGCTTGGCTGCTGGAATAAGAGGATTCTACATGGCGAGAAAGAGCCTTTGCCAAATTCGAGGACGAATTCTCTCCAAGCCTGAGAAAACGATGCAACCGCCATCTAGAGATTAGTGGGTGAGGGCTAACGAGAAGACAACGCCATTAATAGAGGTCCAGCAGGGAAGGAGAATTGGGTTGAAGCTGCTTCGCATCCGTGAGTGGCGCATAGCTTGGCGGGACCCATGGTTGGCGGAACCATTAACGTGGGTTGACAAATAGTGCGGCTGATAGTTAGTCTTTAAAATAGAGCTTGATTAGGATTAGAATTAGTTTTAAAATTTAGATTTAAACCTTTTATTTGTTTTTCTTTATTTTAAGAGGAGCACATGGATTGCGATCTCAGCTGTTGGATCTAAAACATGGATTGCAATCTCAGCCGTTGGTTCTAATCATCAATTAATTTAAATTTTAAATTAGTTAGAGTTAAACTAGGAAAACCTCTCAATTTAAAGAGGAGGATAGTTAGGGTTTTAGTTAGCCAATTTTAGAATCAATGAGTGAGAATGAGAGTCGAATTTATCTTTTTCCTGTAATTTTTATTAGAGTTTAGTAAAATAAATGGGAAGGTCGTTGTTTCCTTCGCGTTCCCCTAATCTTCCGCTGCCGTGCTGCATCAGTTAACATAAAAGCAAGGCGTGCTGCATTGTATTTTCTCACGTTCGTAGATGACTATTCCCGTTATGGAAGTGTCTACCTCTTGTCACACCAAACAAAGCGTTGGATTGTTTCAAACACTTCGTAGTGGAAGTAGAGAACCAAAGGGAGAGAAATGTGAAAAAATTTCATACCGACAGAGGTCAGGAATATTTGTCTGATATGTCCAAGACATTTTGTGAGAAATTTCGTGTGGCATAAATGATATAGTAAATTCCCAATTAAGTGGGAGTTGTGTCATATATGTGCTATGAGATGGCCAGAGTATTGAATGATTGAATGGATTACCTCTTCTTCACTGTTTGAACTCTTGGACCTTATAGTCCACATTGGTACTTTTTGTGACTTGTAACCATGTCCTGAAGTTGGAAACTAGTGATGCTACTTTAACATGTAATCCAGGGGTCATGATAGATACTGTCCAGCAGAACATATCTAGGACAGCAACTAGGCTATGACAATTGGCATGTCTATCGAAGGAAAAGTTGTTTTGGAGTTACCTGAACTGCATTGGTGATTATGTCACATCAATTGTGATGTAATCAAAGTTGTGTGAATTTAGCATATTGGTTTAAGCGATCAATGTTGCTACGTTCTTGGTGATTTCAAATGGTCTAGGGTGTTATGAAATTATTCATGTGTTCTTGAGGTATTATGTTAGTTAGATGGTGGCTTAACATGATACGCTCTGTTATTAATTGCATCGTTTGGTCGCACGTCCCATTACCTTTAAGAAGTGAGAGAATAGTCTTAGTGGCCGAGTAGGAAATGTTGGATATTATGGTCAGCTACTATCCCATAATATCTCATGGTTGAGATATTATGGGATATCCCACGTAAGTATTGGGATACTTCCTAACTCTTCCTAATATGAAGAAGAGTGGTTGAGAGGATATGTGGCTACAAATATAGGCTCCTCTCAACTAGTAAAAATCATCAAAAAGCATTAGATATTAGTTATCTCTTAAAGTCTCTCTTAAGTCACTATCAAGACTCGTGATTTTGTTGAGGTGGAAACTTAGAGGACTCTGGTAGCCCTCTAAGTCAACACTTCAAGTTCCTAAGGCGATCCAGCAACGCAATAAGGTAAGTCTCGATCTTGTCCCACAATTAAACTTTATGTTTATCAGTTATCTATATTTTCCTTCAGTGATATCAAAGCTACAGTACTTGTCTTTGCCAATGATGTACAAATTTGTTTCATCATTTATGGAAATCCCTTATTTTATTTGTTTAAAAATTTTTTTATAAATAATAATAATATATGAACCTGTATTTTCTCACTGCATGTAACACGACCTAAAACGGTGGCGAGTGGCCGCCATGCGCAGCAAGTGACAATGGCGCATGTGTACACATGTAGCCGCAAATTACCACCGATATCTTAGGAACAGTGTCCTAAAATTCAGATTTATTCTTGATATATTATTTTAATTAATAAATAAAATTAAAGTCTCAGTCGTTTCTTAGTTAAATTTGTGCAAGCAAGCATTTATACTGCATGTGATTTTCTTTTGGGAGACAACAATGAGATAGGTGTAGTCCTTAGACTATGATTTACATGTTTGTTCCAAGTGGTTTATAGGACTAAGTCATAGATAGACTTGGAACAAATGGTTTGGATTGTTGTTTGAAAGATTCGCAGTCGAAGACTAGTTTGGACCACATGTATGTTAAGACCATAATGTGATACTTTAGATGACTTGTCTTGGTTATATGGATGGAGATCCAAAAGTGTTGAGTTGGTGTGTTTCATATGATTGACACACTGAGTTGGACCATTTGGGTTACTTATTTCTAGATTACTATAGGAGATGAGTGATTCACGTTGTACTGTTTGAACGACAACTCCAAATCCAGAGAGTATTCTGGACTTGTGCATGGAGCGTTAGTTACTTTGGTGTACTATAAGTAAGTTCTAAACGCATGACTGAATTTCCACGTACACTAGGTAGCTGCGTGAAGTGTGAAAAGGATCAAGTATTCAATAGGGAATCTACAGTCTCTTATGAGATACAGATGTCCTCTTAGTTGATTCGCAAATATTTGAGTAGTTCGAAATCTTTGGCCAAAGTATTCTAAGTGCTTGACATTTGGAATTTATACTGTGAATATGTTTAAGTATAAATGAATTATTCAGTGAAGGTCGAGTTGGTAACTAATGGAAAAGCTGTGAAAAGGATAATAGTAGCAGTTATACTTATTCTTTGTCATGGACATCGCGTAGAGAGGTTGTTGTCATCAATATAGTCTATTAGGGAGATATCGAATAAATGGTTTAAGTCAGGGTTGTTGACCAGATGAAATGCAACATTTTGTTTGGCTTTTATATTAAAACGACACGTTTTATTTATAATTTCAGAATTTTATTTACGAATCCCATATCGGTTGTTTGTTATTTTTTCGCTCCGGTAGCCAACTATAAATAGAGCTACTTATTCCAAGGGTTTGGCATTCAATTGAAATTAAATTTTTTGGGTTTCTGAAAATTGTTCCGAAGGTCTAATTGGTGAGAAAATTTTCTATTAAAATTTTTCTTTCCTCAGTTTAATATTTTTCGGAACCCACCCTCCGGGCAGTTTCAGGTCATTGCATAGAAGATAGCGGGGTCTCGATTTTTCTAGTATTCTTTATTATTGGAGCAATTTCAGGTATGTTCTTCTTTCCTTCTTCTTTTAGTTTCACTTTGCTATTTATTTACAGTATTCATTATTATGCCTGTTTAAGTCTATGTATTGTTAAGAATGTATTACACTAAAAGGCCTGAAGATCTAAATTAAAAATTTAGATCTATAGATTTAAATTATGAATTTAAATTTGTAGATTTAAAATTAGAAATTTTTAAATCAACCCTATATTTAGAATTATGAATTCTAAATCCCTTCCGCTGCGTAAACTTTAGGAAGAATTTTTGAAATTCGTCCCAACAACCAGTATTAGAGCAAAGGAATTTATAAAGATAACCTTATTCCCAGGAGATCTCGCACGTGACAGGAGGCTTAGATAAAAAGAAGAGTCTCATACTCTAAATGCTCTAATAGGTGCCTTTTGTTGTGACTATAGTTCAGAACTGTGAACCCAAGGATCGATATCAGAATTTATTTTTCCAACAAAAGTTGCTTTTTCCCAACAATTGGTGTCAAAGCTAGCCTCTGATTACATTCATAATATACATAAATAGGTATAATAAGATCGAAATAAATAGATCTGTGTTTTAATAAATAGAGATTTTATTTAAAAGAAGAAAATTGTTTGAATTAGTGATTTAAATTGTTTAAATCATTAAAGGACTTAATAGTTAACTAGGTTATTTAAAGTATCGATTTAAATTATTTAAATCGGTTAAAAGAATTAATAGTTAACTAGGTTGTTTATAGTGACGATTTAAATTGTTTAAATTATTAGAAAATTAATAGCTAATTCAGATCTAACAACCTATAAATTCGGGATTACATTATCTTCATTATGAGATAATGGTCGTTTGGTTAAGATTTGTAAAATCAGATAAGATTAATCTAATAAGATTAGATAATGAAATCGGATAAAATTAATCTAATGAGATTAGATTTAATTATTTACTTTAAATTAAATTATTTTAATTTAAAAATTTAAAAAATATATAAATAAAATAAAATAAATTTTTGCCAGAAGAAGCTGACATCAGCGCCTGCCGCTGACGTTCGACATCAGCAATAAAAATAATTAAAAAAAATTTTTATTATTATTTTATTTTTCAGGACATGTAGACTTTTTTTTTTTTTGATAAGTAAAATAGGTATAAGGGGATTTGAAAGGACATGTAGACATCAGTACTGATTTACATAGTAATTATAAATTAATTATTTTATTAATTAATTTCTTTTTAGATTGAGATTCCAAATTAGATTATACGATAATCTTAGTTGTAAATCAGTATTATTTTAAATAAAAGTTATTTTAAATTATTTTAGAATAAGATTCTAAAATAGGCTATATGATTTAACTTTATTTTTAAAATAAAAGTTGAATTTTATTAATTAAATTTTAGAATAAGATTCTAAACTAGACTATTGGATAGCCTAAGCTCATTTAATTTTAGAATGAGATTCTAAATAAGACTATGGGATAGTTTAAGTTCTAAATCGCTACTGTTTTTAAATGCAATTGATTTTTATTAATTAATTAGTTTTAGAATTAGATTCTAAAAATAGATTATGAGATAATCTATATTACGGAATAATTTCAATTTAAAAATTAATTTTTATTAATTGATTGAGTTTTATAATGGGATTCTAAAAGTAGATTATTCGATAATATAAATCATATTACAGTACTTTTTTAAATTAAAATTAATTAATTAATTTTATTGATTAAATTTAGAATAAGATTCTAAAGTTAGATTATGAGATAATCTCTATTGTAAAGCGATAATATTTTAAATAAATTAATTAGTTAATTATGGTTAACTTTTAGAATAGATTCTAAAGGGGGTTATTTGATAATTCAGGTTGTAAATGCAATTTAATATAAAAAAAACAAAAAACACTAGTTTTAAAAATCAAGTGGGAGTGAGGTTTCAATTGTTGTAACCTCACAGTCTCCATTACCGGTATAGCAATATAATAGATTGATAGACCTCTCTGTGGAGGATGTCGGTTTCCAAATTACAGTGTTAGACTTTTATTGGGATAAACCAAAGTGCAAAGAAGCAATGCGACCATGCTGCCGTGGAGTATTACGTGTATTTGTGAGGAGGTTTAGGTAATGGTTTACACTTGACTAGCATGATGTATTAGCCTCCCTGAGGAGCTCTGTTGTGTTATGTTAGAGACTAAGATAAAGTGGTGAGTTAATTATGTTTAGTAAGAGTTACAAGAAAAAATGTTAATTGAGAATAGTTCTTACCCGAACTAGCTTCATGTGATCCCGCTGTCGGGGAGTAAGGAGTGGTGTGTTTAGGTCATCATTGTATGGATGATAGTATAGTTTGGAGGATATCTGATTTATTGTGTGTGCTAAATTGAAAGAATACATATCACTGCATTATACATGACTCTTATAAGATAGTTACACATTTATTTGCATTTACAGTTTTTGAAATGGCTGCAACTGGTGCAGTTTACACAATTCTGAACGATAATGCCTTAACTGGACCGAATTACTTCACTTGGAAAATGAACCTGGACATAGTATTAATACATGAGCGTCATAAGTTTGTTCTCACTAAAGCTTGACCTATGGTGCCCGCTAATAATTTTGCAGCTGTTATTAAAGAGCGTTATGAACTCTGGAATAAGGTTAATGAGTTAGCTAAATGCTACATTTTAGCCTTTATGACCAATGTACTCAAGCATCAGATGCTTGAGATGGAAAGAGCAGCTGAGATGATCAAATATTTAAAGAAAATGTTTGGTGGTCAAGATAGGGCAGCCAAGCAAGAGTTGATGAGGAATCTCTTGAACATGAGGATGTTGGAAGGGTCACCAGTTCAGGAGAATGTCATGAAAATGATGGCATGCTTGCCTGAGTTGGAGACTCTAGGTGCTAAGATTGATAGTTAGTCTCAACAAGACATCATCTTTAGCTTTCTATCCAGCTCTTTTACTCAGTACAGGCTCAACTATACAATGAATAATAAGGATTATTCATTGCTTGAGATGATGAAGGAGCTACAGGTAGCAGAGGGTGTTATGTAAGCCAAGGGGAGTGTCCACTTGACTCAGGTATCAAGGACTAGAGGGAGCAAGGTCAATAAGGGACTGAATGGAAAGAAAAGTAAAGGCAAGGTTGCTAGTGTAGCTACTAGTCCTAACAAAAGGTCAGCAAAAGGAAAGTGTTACTTTTGCAAAAAGATGGGCCATTGGAAGAGAAACTGCGCAAAGTATATGGCTACTCTTCCTGTCAAGACTGCTAAGCCATTTGGTGAAGATATGTTGGTATTTCACTGATTTGAGTCTTGTGTAGTTGAGAGTCCACTAGATTCCTAGTGTATAGGCTCAGGTTCTAATGACTAAGTCTGTAATATGTTACAGAGGCTCAGGCCAAACAGGAGGCTACGTGATGGGAGGTGTACCTAACAGCTGAAGGCGGTACAAGAGTAGCAATCTTAGTAGTAGGAAGCGATATCTTAGATTTTAGTGTTAGAGTTTTATTTTTGCTTCTTAGAAATTCTTATTGATTTGTACCTGCATTGGACAGAAATTTGATTTATGGGGTTCATTTAAAGGATAATTGTTATTTAGTTGATTTTGATTGTGAACTTTTTATTACGAGAAATTAATTGTTTATTTACTAAGGAACATGTGTTTAAGATTTATTCATGCTGTTTTCTGATCATAAGTTAATTTGTACATGAATAATGCAAAATACTTGGAGAAGGATTTTGCAAGTAAACTACAAAAGCAAAAATAAAATAATATTATAAGAATTAAAAGAAAAATGACACTAATTCTGAATAGTTAGACACAACTCAGGACATAGTGGATGCATTAGATGCACCTACTGATAGGAACAAGAATGTTCCAGGTGCACGAGAGCTTAGGTATGGTAGGAGGATTATCAGGACACCTTACAGGATCATAGTGGGAGCCTTAATGGTTGACCGTGGCATTGAATCTGATCTTTTTACCCATAATGAAGCAATTAAGTCTTATAGTTTTGAGCAATTGGTTAAACGAACCATGTATGTACAAACATCATTAAGAGAAAGTAGTAATTTTCTTGGTATTGTATGTCAACAATATACTACTCATTGAGAATGATATAGGGGTGTTATTAGCTGTAAAGATGTGGTTGTCAGGATAGCTCCATGTGAAGGACATAGGAGAATGCAGCTCTATTCTTAGGATTAAGCTTTTTGCAAGGTCGTAAGAGTAGGATGTTGGGGTCTTTCTCTAGCCACCTATATTGACAAGACGTTGTCAAGGTATAGCATGGAATCCCTCTTTCTTCTGAGCAGTGTTCTAAGACACATCAAGAGGAGGAGCAATTGAGGAATATTCCATATGCTTGGAAGTGGGAGGCCTCAGGTATGCCATGCTGTGCACGAGACCGGATATTTTCTATGCTATGGTATAGTAAGCAGATGTCAATCTAACCTAGGTTCAATGGACTAGGTGGCAGGGAAGCGTTTTCTCCAGTTCTTGAGAAGAACCAGAGATTATATGCTGAGATTTCAAAGTGACAAGCTGGTTCCAGTTGGCTATACTAATTTAAGGATTTCCAGTTATATTAAAATGATAGATGTTCGACGCCTAAGCATGTCTTTACCCTCGGGGTGGGAGCCATTAGTGAGAGGAATGTCAAGCAATATTGTATTGCTGCCTTCACATTATAGTAATTGTGCTCATTAAGGGTTAGGCTCAGTAGACCTTTGGATCAAACTTAAAATGGGTGAGTATGGACTTTGTCATAAATTGGATTTAGAACAAGTAGGAAATTGTTAGGAACAGTGTCCTGAAATCCAGATTTATTCTGGATATATTTTTTTAATTAATAAATAAAATTGAAGTCCCAGTCGTTTCTTAGTTAAATTTGTGTAAGCAAGCATTTATACTGCATGTGATTTTCTTCTGTGAGACATCCATGAGATGGGTGTAGTCCTCAGACTACAATTTACATGTTTGTTCTAAGTGGTTTAAGAAACTAAGCCACAGATAGACTTGGAACAAATGGTATGGATTGTTGTTTGAAAGGCTCGAAGTCGAAGAAAAGTTTGGACTATGCTAAGACTATAACGTGACACTTTAGATGACTTGTCTTGGTCATGTGGATGGAGATCCAAAAGTGTTGGGCTGGTGTGTTTAATAAGATTGACACACTGAGTTGGACCATTTGGGTTACTTATTTCTAGACTACTATTGGAGATGAGTGATTCACGTTTTACTGTTTGAACGACGACTCTAAATCCTGAGAGTATTCTGGACTTGTGCATGGAGCGTTAGTTACTTTGATATACTATAAGTAAGGTCTAAACGCACGACTGAATTCCCACGTACACTGGGTAGCGGCGTGAAGTGTGAAAAGGATTAGGTATTCAATAGGGAATCTATAATCTCTTATGAGATACAGTTGTCCCCTTAGTTGATTCACAAATATTTTAATAGTTCGTAAACTTTGGCCAAAGTATTCCAAATGTTTGACCTTTGAAATTTATACTGTGAATGTGTTCAAGTATAAATAAATTATTCAGTGAAGGTCGAGTCGGTAACTAATGGAGAAGCCGTGAGAATGATTATGGTAGTAGTTATACTTATGCTTTGTCATGGACATCTAGTGGAGGGGTTGTTGTCATCAATACAGTCTAGTAGGGAGATATCGAATAAGTGGTTTAAGTTTAGAGTGCAGTAAGATTTCTTTAGTGGAATTAAGTCTCATTAAATGGTAATTAAATTATTTCATGGGATGATTAACTTAACCCATTTGGGGCTAGATCTAAATTTTTTTGAGGTCCCGACGCAAGCCTCTGTATTTATTGCCATCATAAAAATATTAAAGAATTCATGAGATGAATTATTTATTCATAAGATAGGTAAATTAATTCTGCCAAACATTATTCATGTGATGAATAAAAATTAAAAATTATAAAATAAAATAATTTTAGAAAATTAAAATTTATAAGATGAATTTTTACATATGAGAAGTAAAATAAAAAAATAATAAAAAATAAAAAATCACTTTGAACAGGGGTCGATCCGCGTATACCAGCGCACAACACTGATTGGGAGGATCCATGCCTTCGGGCACGGACCAATCACAACATGCCACGTGGCACGTGGTGACAAGCCAAAAGGACGCGACTTTTGACCAGATGAAATGCAACATTTTGTTTGGCTTTTACATTAAAATGACGCGTTTTATTTATAATTTCTGAGTTTTATTTACGAATCCCACATCGGTTGTTTGTTATTTTTTTGCTCCGGTAGCCTACTATAAATAGAGGTATCTATTCCGAGGGTTTTGTATTCAAGTGAAATTAAATTTTTTGGATTTCTGAAAATTGTTTAGGAGACCTAATTGGAGAGAAAATTTTCTGTTGAAAATTTGCTTTCCTCAATTTAATATTTTTCGGAGCCCACCCTCCGGGCTGTTTGAGGTCATTGCGTAGAAGATCATGGGGTCTCAATTTTCTTAGTATTCTCTGTTATTGGAGCAATTCCAGGTATGTTCTTCTTTTCTTCTTCTTTTAGTTTCACTTTTCTATTTATTTACAGTATTAAGTATTACTCCTGTTTAAGTTTATGTATTGTTATGCATGTATTAGAGCAAAAGGCCTGAAGATCTAAATTAAGAATTTAGATCTGTAGATTTAAATTATGGATTTAAATATGTAGATTTAAAATTAGGAATTTTAAATCAACCCTAAGTTTAGAATTATGAATTCTAAACCCCTTCCGTTGCGTAAACTTCGGGGAGAATTTTTTAAATTTGTCCCACCAACCGGTATTAAAGCAAAGGGATTTGTAGAGATAACCCTATTCTCGGGAGCTCTCGCGTGTGAGATGTCACAAAGCGTGACTCACCGATCAGGGGCTTAGGTTAAGAGAAGAGTCTCCTACTCTAAGTGCTCTCATAGGTGCCTTTTTATTGTGACCATAGTTCAGAACTGTGAACCCAGTGATCGGCATCAGATTTTATTTTTCCAACAAAAGTTACTTTTTTCCAACACAATAAGCTGAAACTCCTCGTAATGCCGGCGAAGGACCATCCTTTCCCTCTTCGGAGTCGACTCCGTGTCCTCAAATATGTTCCCAAGCATGGGTTGATGATGGGTAATGGCCAGTGCCTGTGGTGGTGTGATCCGAAATATCAAAGTTAAGTGAGGGGTAATTTAGATATAAATAACTATGTTTAATCTTTTATTATAATTATACGTCTCCCTAACTTTATATAAAGGGGCTTAGTTTTGAAGAGAGCGTGGATGAGTGATTAGAATATTAGTGTCTCTCCCTCCCTCTCTCTCTCTCTCTAAGTCTCTCCCCCTTCCCTATCTCTCTTGTCTTTCTCCCTCATTCTTTAAGTTCTATACTATCAATCTCATACTTGAGAAGTAATGATCCATACATATACTATCAATTTCAGTTGCTATTGTTCGTTGTTTGAGTGTTGTGCTCCGTGAATTAGATTTGTTGATAGTTTGATCACAACAATTGGTTTCAGAGCAAATGGTGCTCAGCCACTGACAATTTCACAAAGAATAAGATCGATTGCATAAGGTATTGCTTCAGTTGAAGGGTTTACTTGAAGAAGCTAACCCGTACTTAGGCCTTCATTCTCACAGAACTTCAATTGCAAGCTTTTGTTAGTGCTCTAATATAGTTGTCGATCAAATAAACATATAGCGGACACCTGAAGGAGAGAAAAAAAGGCTTTTAAGGTGCAATTTAAGTTCTGCACATAAGGTATTCGATAAATTGTCTTAGATAGTAATTCAACAATGACCTTCAAAATAGATCCATGGATAATATCAGAAATGGCCGATATGCAAAAGAAGTTCATGGAAGCATAAAAAATGTTAGGAAAAATGCAAGAAGGATTCTTAGGTATTAGAAATTGAGTGAACAAGAAGCATTCTCATTTTAAAAATAAAATGTAGAAACAATTTAACAGTTACCTGTGAATTACTGAAAATTGGTGCAAACTGGAGCAAGATGATGTTGCTCAAGTATCAGAATCACCACCTCCGAGCAAGATCGAAGTGAACAGCGAGGAGATGAGCACGAACGATCAAAAGATAAGCAAGGTTGTTAATTAGACATTGGAGCTTGGCAACACAAGGGCTAACAACAAGAACGACCTTCAAAATATAGAGATTGGAGACGAGGTGAAGAAAGTGGACGCAGAGGTTCGCCGTGGAACAGAGATCCAAGATTCAAGTGTAAAGTTGGAAGTCGTAAGAGAACTGAAGACGTGAGCAGCGTTGAAGAAGAACCACCACCTTCATCTGCACGTCCGTCATCTGTGCCATCGTCGTCGTGTCATCGCACCGCCGCGCCTTGGCGGAGCTAGGGTTCAGTTGGGTGGGCAGAGGAAGATGACGGAGTAGCAACTATGTTGGGATTTAAAAGGTTTTGAGAGTAATTACTATTTTTCCCCTGAAGTCACATATAATTATGCAGTTAGTTTTGAATTAAATATTTTAAAGAAAAATGATATTGAAATTTTGATTAATTATGGACAACTTAAGGAGGTAAAATTTGTAATTATAGTACTTGATACCGAAGGGTACCGGTTTGGGTGTTAATACCTTGACCCTTGGGGACAAGGGCCTTTAAAATGGGAATGTATTGATATAATTTGAAATATAAAATTAAGCGAGGGATAATTTAAATACAAATAAATAGGCATAACCTTTTAATATAATTATACCCCTCCCTAACTTCATAAAGGGGGCTTAGTTCAAAAGAGAGGTAGGATAAATGATTAGAATATTAGTCTCTCTCTCTCTCTCTCTCTCTAAGTATCCCCCCCTTCTCTATCTCTCTAGCATTTCTCTCTCATCATTCTAGTTCTATACTATAAATCTCATACTTGTAAATGTTATCTTACTTGCAATTATAGTGATGATCCATACATATACTATCAATTTCGGCTGCTATTGTTCGTTGTTTGAGTGTTGTGTTCAGTGACTTGGATTCATTGATAGTTTGATCACAACATGGTGAAGGCAATGTGGTTCAAATCGAAGTTTGAGTGAGACCCAAAACTGACACTGATGGGCGTTAGCAGTGGTGAAGTGAGTTGTTAGCTTCCCAAAATTAATTTGGAAATCTAACCTTGTAGAAGAGAGTTTGAGATGAGAAAAGAAGAGAAGGGGATAAGAAAATAGAGAAAGGAGATGAGAATTAGAGAATTTCCCTTAGGAATAAGATTTTATTTTCTTGGATGATCAAAAATACACATTAAGCTTTCAATTTATACAAGGAATTAGCTCAGAAAAATCCAGCTGAAGGACCCACCCATTCCCTGCTTTGTAACCGCCATTCCCACCACAAATCAATGACAAATTCAGCACAGTGCTTTGCGTGTGCACTGCAGATATTTGTGCTGATATTTTGCTTACAATTATAATAACCGGTACTATTTTAAGATGTGTTACATCATATAGACTCTAATACAAAGTAATACTAAAAAATTAAATGTATTACAAGTGAAATTTATCAATTTGTAACATGAGTCGAGCGATCGCAACCTCGATGGCGGTGGCCATGCCTCCATGCTAGATGTGCAATCCTTGTGGTTGTCATCGTTGCTCTCGTTTGAGGTAGGCCAAAGGATGTACGGTGAACTGGAGGCGGCGACGAGAGGAAATCTAACGCAGTTGGGAGTGGTGATTCAGGGTAACCGTCACCCTCACTCCTCTCCCGTGATGTGTGGATGATTTTCAGGATAGTTGGCTATTAGAGTTTTGATAAAACCCTATTTTGCTTGTTAATTAAAAAACAAAAAAAAAAAGAGAGAGAGATTGGCCAACATTTAATTAAAAAAAAATGGCCTATTTTTATTAGCAGGCTATCCTACGACCCATTTTGGTGCTAGGCCTAATTAAAAAAAAAAAGGGTCCCCTTTTTATTTTGCACCGGGCAGTCCACGTCACTAAGGCTATCCCCAACCCTAGTCTTATTTTTTATGCCCCCACCATATCATAAAAAAGGGGCTTCATTAAAAAAAAATGAGCTTCTCCCATCCAAATCAAATCCCATTTTTTAACAACATTTTTTATGTTGTTTTTTTAGTTATTTTAATTATTTCAAGATAAAAGATGAAAACAAATACGATTAAAAAATAACTAACGGTATTGAGAGAATAGATTAAAACTATAAAAATTAGGATTTGTATTTTTGAGAAATAACTTCTTATGGACAATTAGATGGGAATTACTCAAACTTGATATGTAAAAATTTGGTAGAATATAAAATATATTTTTAAATAATATTTAATAAATTTTATTAATGAAAAATAATAAATAAATTATAAATTAAAAAATAATAATAAAAAATACAAAATGGGGCTCCCTTTTGGAAGCCCATATCAGGCTTCAAAAGTGAAGCCCCATAAATGAGGTTGTGGCTCTATTTTCTTGGGATGGTCCAATTTAGTTTTGAATTCTTTAGACGTCATATTATTATCATTATCGTCATTATTTAATCCTTTTTTGAAAAAAAGGTGAATAAAATATTTTTTTGATCAAGGTGAATAAAATATTATTGCTTTGTGTGTCATAAATTACTCATAAGTCAGTCTTACAATACATGTTTTTTTAGTAAATATTATATTTTATGGCCTGATATATATTATGCTCATAATATTTACGTAATATGTTGACCCTTGCAGTCATGAATGAGCAATAAAATTCATGATCGTTATGATTGAATATGTTGCATTAAAATAAAAGGAATTTGTTCCTTACCCAAATAAAATCAATTGATATCAACTTTTGTAGTCATATATGTGTCGTTAAATTAATCGATTGATATTTGATTTTAAAAACGGATATGTTCCTTTTCTTGAATTAAACCAATTGATATAGACTTACATAGTCATATATAAGCTTTGTATTATGCTTAAATGGATTTGTTTCTTGCTCATTAATAGAATAATATGGATCGTCATAATCCTACAAGAGTTATTTAAAAGGATTTGTTCTTGTGAATAATTAATTAGATTTAGTATTGCAAATTATGTTGTTTGTGATGATTATAAACTTAGTGAAATTTTTGATCTTATGGCATGAGATGTGATATGACGATCTAATTAATTAAACTAAATAATTGTGCCTCATTTAATTTATTGCCTATATTGTGAATTGTAGTGATAATGGCAGCTAAGAGTACTAGGAGTGTTCATTGTCGATTAACCATGCCGTTTACTTTATTGGTTCGGTAACCATTTAAGAAATTAATGCAAATTTAGTAACTTTTACCACCCATTTAAAATTAGTTAACCAGAGTTTTGGTTTCGGTTACTGTTAAGTCGGTTCGATTAATCGGGTAGCCACTTATTGGAAAAGAAATTTTAAGTTTTTTTGCATCGACTTTAACCCTAATTTTTCCCTCGTTAGAAATATCATGTACTTGTTTAGAAGCTCATCGATATGCGCATCTTTTTCTACTCACAGGAAATTATTACTTGGGTACCCTGATGATTGATCATTCATCACTAGGTCGGGATGAGTTTGTTAGTTGTGAGCAAAATAAAAATACAAGGATAAAGTTAAAAATAATAAAATTTTCATGAGGTGGCAGTGCCACCCCTTGTAACAAAGGTAAAGCACTTGACCAATGGGTTAAAATTGTAGTTGTGAGCCTATAGTAGTCACAAGTAATATATTTCGGTTTTTTTTTGTTAACTATTTAAGTCAAACCCACGAACCAAAACAACCCAAATTAACCAAGTTGTTTATCGGTTCAGTAACTAAACCGGATTTCCAATTTAACAGAAATTTTTTGTTTGGTTTCCTCGGTTTTGCTTCGGGTTTTTAGTTTCGGTTTTTTATGAACACCCCCTAAGCAATATGTCCTATGTAGAGAAACTAGACGGTACTAATTACGAAATGTGGCATCGAAAAATCTAATATCTACTAAATGAGCGAGAATTTCCTGAAGCAAGTTTTCATTTGATACCTAGAACACACCAAAGGGTATGTGATGTTTGGCGAGCACCCTGATGGAGGTATTACAGAGATAGAGTCTCGAGATGTTGATTTCTTAGAGGATCAGTTCTCCAATCTTGGTGAAGTAAATAGTGCCTTGAGTTACATGAATTGCTAAATGAGATTTCCACCATCGCTTAGCGAAGGTTGGGGAATCTCAAACTTCTTAAACTCAACTAGAGTTTGCCAAAGATAGCGGAAGTGAGTTACCATCCACTGATGGAACAGCCATGAGTATGGATGTTCCACCAGTTGCTAACTGTCTTTCACCTGGACCGCGAAGAAGTGAGCATGGTCTTGTTCCTTGTCGATAATTTCATATTGAAGGGAAGTGTTTTTATGCACTTCTGCTAAAAATGAGGAGCCTACTTCCTATATCGAGCCATTGGCTTCCCCCATATTCAAGTGAGTTGTTAGCTACCATGAGAGATGAAATAGACTCCATGGCTAAAAACAATGTGTGAGACCAAACCTTCTGCCCCTGGGCGCAAATCTTTTAGAAATAGGTGGGTTTTCAAGATTAAGTACAAGGCAGATGGATCAGTTGACAAATATGAGGCTTGGTTAGTGGCAAAAGAATAACCCAGATCGAGGGTGTAGACTATGAGGACCCTTTTTTTTCCAGTGGTGAGACTAATTTTAGTATGTCTACTTCTAGCCATTGTTGCCCATTTGCACTTAGTGTTGCTTCTAATGGATGTCAAGACAACTTTCTTAAATGGAAGCTTGAATGAGGAGATCTATATGTATCAACATCTTGTTTTCGTTTCCAAGGGAGAAGAAAAGAAAGTGTGTCTTCTTAAATGATCTATTTAAGGTCTCAAGCAGTCATCCCGAAAGTGGTATTTTAGATTCCACGAAAATAGAGTGGTAGATAAGGACCACTGTGTATACGTTAAAAAGATAGGAGAAGGAATTATGTTTCTTTTTTTATATGTTGATGACATCTTGCTGGCCAGAAGTAATATGGAAATGATCAACACCACTAATAAGTGGTTGTCCTCCTCTTTTGAGATGAAGGACACGGGTGAAGTGAAATATATTCTTGGTATTGAAAGCTTGAGAAATCGCTTTAAAATGCTTTTCGGTTTGCCTCAAATGGCCTACATTGAGAACATTCTAGAACGATTTCGAATGCACAATTCTAAACCCGTTGATATACCAATCAAGAAAGTAAGAGCTTGAGCCTTTAAGGTGCCCTAAAACAGATGAGGAAAATGAATAGATGAGTAACATTCTATATGCGAGTGCAGTAAGGAGCTTGATGTATGCTATGTTGTGTACACATCCGGGCATTTGCTTTGCTGTCAGGTTAGTCAGTCGATACCAAAGTAATCTTGGACAAGCTCATTGGCGAGCTGTGAAGAGGATTTTTCTTTACCATCGTGCTACCATGGATTTAGTGCTTTGTTACCATGGTGGTGACTTGAGACTAAAAGGATATACTTTTGCATATTGGGGCGGAGTCCAAGATGACTGTACGTCCACCTTAGTATATGTGTTCATTCTTGGAGGTGGGTCTATCTCTTGGTCTAGTAGAAAGTAGGACTGCATTGCCCTATCGACAATAGAATCAGAATATGTAGCGGGTTGCGCAGTAACTCAAGAAGAAGTATGGCTAAGAAGCTTCCTGCAGCGGTTAGATGTTACAACTGTCGCTAACGAACTTGTTGTGATGTACTATGACAACATGGCTATGTTGCAATATTCGGAGGACCCAAAATTTCATAAGAAGTCAAAGCATATCAATAGGCGTTATCACTACATTAGAGATATGGATAAGCAAGGGGAAATAATCCATTAGAGATGTGGTTAGGCAAGGGGAAATAATCCTTAAGCATGTCTCTACAAGTAGAATGCTGGCTAATCCTTTGACCAAGCCAACTATTAGAAATGTTTTTCAGGCTCATTTGTGAAACATAGGACTACGATGATTTTGATGTAATTCCACACGTTTTGTGTGACATACTTGTTTCTTAAGCAACTTAGTGATTTGTTTATTCATTAACTTGATCTTGTTTGCATAAGTATTTATGAATAAGGCAAATGTAAAGATGTCACCAGTCTTTGATCAGTCCACTCACACAGACGACCACCTCAATGTTGAGTGCATCGGAGATGAGACCATATGAGATCATGCCATGTACATGAGTTGTATGAAAGGCATGTGAAACAATGCCACCTCAGTTAATCTAAGATGAGATTTGAAAGGTCTAACATGGATTTCATTAACTTGCTACATGTCATGCCTGGTAGACAGTCGAATTTTAGTGGCATATCATGTATTGCCTGTGAGAAAATTCTTCTGGAATAAATGATATAGTGACATTCCCAATTAAGTGGGAGTTGTGCCATAACATACATATCATACTGTATGCATTATGAGACGACCAGAGTAGTGAGTGATTGAATGGATATCTCTTCTTCACTGTGTGAGCTTTGGAACCTAATAGTCCACATTGGTATCCTTTGTGACATGGAATCATGTCATGAAGTTGAAAACTAGTGTTGCTGCTACTTTAGCATGTAATTCAAGGGTCATGATAGATACAGTACAGTGGAACATGCCTAGGAAAGCAAATAGGCTAAGATGGACTGGCATGTGTGTCAAAGGAAAAGCTATCTTGGCTTTATCTGAAGTGTCCGGGCGATTATGTCACATTAGTTGCGATGTAATCAAAGTTGTGTGAATTTAGCACATTAGTTTGAGGGATCAATGTTGCTACATTCTTGATGATGTCAAATAGTTTTGGGTATTATGAACATATTTATGTGTTCTTGAGGTATCATGTTATTTAGATTGGGGCTTAATATAATACACTTTGTTATTAATTATATCATTTGGTCACAAGTCCCATTATCGGTATGAAGTGAGAGAATAGCCTTAGTGGCCGAGCTAGAGATGTTAGATATTATGGTTAGCTACTGTCCCATAATATCTCATGGTTGAGATATTATGGAATATCCCACATAAGTAGTGGGATACTCTCTAACTCTCCCTCATATGGAGAGTGGTTGAGAGGATATATGGCTACAAATGTAGGCTCCTCTCAACTAGTAAAAATCATTAAAAAGCATTAGATATTAGTTATCTCTTAAATTTTCTCTAGAGTTATCAACATAAGGGGTCATTCCCTCCCCACAATGGTCATGATTTCATTTTCTCCTACTCATAAACCAAGGAAAATTTGTAGAGAGCTTTCCCATCTTTTCTCTTCTTCCAATTGGTGGACATCATTATGGGCCAGAGGAAGTCTGTCTCAGGCTTAATCGCCGATAATATAATATATCAACAATCACTTATGCAAATAGTACGTTTCTATTGCTTACACTTTGCATTAATTTGATGCTATAACCTCAGTCTAAAGAAGGATTAACCTTACAAGAAGAACAGAGGATCCTTGGCTTTCCAACATGGTGGAAAATTGTTTGTATAGTTTTTTATAACTCTTTCTCTATTTTGAATAGGATTGTCTATTTATATTGGTACATTTAGAAAGCTGGCAACAAAGAGATTTGCAGACACTTTGCTTCCTCACCCTATCAAGTTATGTCAGAGTATAAAATCAATCATGAGTCTTCATTCATCGGTTTAACCTTTTAAACTAGTTGATTTTTTTGCATGTTCCTTTGCTAGCAAGCTATAAGGCCTATTATGCCGGCCTTGGGCCTATTTTGTCCCCAAAAAAAGCCTATTTGAAAACCTAAATGAGTGATTGTTTTAAAGCATAAATAGTAAATAGTAATGTGAAAGAAAGTTAACATAAATATTTACTTATTAATATATGTACATAATCAAAGAAACATTTGTATAGATCTAAGGCCAAAGGTAGAAAAATAACCCATAACTATAAACTAAAAATTATATAATATTTCCTTTAAAAAGAAAATTAATAATTTTATGTGCATTTAAAAGGGTAAAACAGTGTTTCCTTTAAAATTTGGGGTAAAGCCCAAAACACAAAAGCACACGCGCTTGTATGATCCTTTATGTGTGATCTCAAGCCCATATGACTATTCAGACAAAGGTCCTCCCTTTGAGGCTCATTGTATGGGAGGAACTTTGTCTCCAAGGGTAAAATAGACATAAAAATAAGGCCTTGTTGTGTTGCCACAATTTAGGAAATTGTATTTTTTAGGAGTTTAAATTTTGTGTTAACTTTCTAGAAAATAGGTAAAAAGTGCTTGGTTGCAATCAGGATGGGAAATCGAACTTTTTTCAGGGGTTAGGTAAAAATAAAGCCACTAGAATTTACTTGCGAGGCTAGGCAAGTGATTTTCTATGTTTTATAAGAATTAGAAATTGCTAAAAAAATATCATTTCTCATGTTTTGCTAATTTCTCTTTTAACCAAACCAGATGGCAAATGCACACTTCTTATGAATTCTGATTATAATGTGTTTACTTCTAGGCAACCAAACAAGGGCTAAAACTAGGGTCACAAATAACTGATTTGGGGGTAAATTAAAGAGCTTTTGAGCAAGTGAGGGGAGAAACATTTAATTATAGGTTTAATTACACTTTGAGGGCTGCTTGGAGCCTTTTTTCCTTTATTGATCTTGTCGGGTTTGTGTCATTGGGATAACTCCTGTCTATTTTAATTTGGTGTTTTTGGTTTTGTTTCTCCTTGCATCTAGTGCATTTTTTTGGATTATACCAATTATTGTTTGGATAATACCAATTATCGAAAAGGGGTTAATTACAGTTTCATACCCAAGTTTTGGTAATTAATCTTTTAGTTTGCAAATGTTACAAATTAATAAATTTCACTTGTAATACATTTAATTTCTTAGTATTACTTTGTATTAGAGTCTATATGATGTAACACATCTTAAAATAGTACCGGTTATTATAATTGTAAGCAAAATATCAGCACAAATATCTGCAGTGTACACGCAAAGTACTGTGCTGAATTTGTTACTGATTTTTGGCGGGAATGGCAGTTACAAAGCAGGGAATGGGCGGGTCCTTCAGCTGGATTTTTCTGAGCTAATTCCTTGTATAAATTGAAAGCTTAATGTGTATTTTTGATCATCCAATTAAATGAAATCTTATTCCTAAGGGAAATTCTCTAATTCTCATCTCCTTTCTCTATTTTCTCATCCCCTTCCCTTCTTTTCTCATCTCAAACTCTCTTCTACAAGGTTAGATTTCCAAATTAATTTTGGGAAGCTAACAATTGGTATCAGAGCCAAGTTTAACAATCCCTTAATTAATTAAGCTAGCAAAAATCAGAAAACAACAAAAAAAAAAAAAATCATGGCTGTAGGAGTTCGGACCAGATCAGGAGCTGGTGGTTCGAATGCGGATACTTCCAATGAACTTCGTGATCAAATAAAACACATGGAAGCCAAGTTTGTTCAACAATTTGCTGAAAATCAAAGCCAAACCGAAGGGATTTAGCAAATCCTGAAGATGTTGGTGGAGAAAGATGAAAAAAGAGATGATCGGCTACAGAAATTGGAGGAACGACTTGAGAATTTGCAAGATCAGATGAACAAGCAAAGAGAATCAAGTGTTGAAGCCATCCTTAAACCAGCAAGCCAGATTCACCAAGCAGCTGAAGCCGATCAGCAGCACGCAAGTGCAGAACCGCTGCAAGTCAGCACAGATAAATCTCATGATGGAATGCACACCCGAGGTAAATCTCCTATGTTGCAACCTAGTGTAGGACCATCAATTAACATTAGATCAACTGTAAATCAACCTATTAGACCTAAAATTAATATAGAAAATCAAGATCGAGCTTCTGGACCTGTTAACTACCGAACCTATGCTGAAAATTCAGAACAGAACAACAGGCCATATTTCTCTGTTATGCACCAAAATGTTGCAGCCGATGTGTTCGATCATATTGATAGACCACCTGATCAACCATATCAGCATAGAACCGTGACCAATGACAATACAATTGGGGGTAGGAATGGATCTTACAGGCAGCCAAGGGTAGAAATCGATCCATTTGATGGAAAGCAATCGGAATCTTGGCTTAGGAGGTGTGATCGATACTTTTTATATTACAATATACCTGAGGAGGAGAAGCTCCAGCTAGCCACAGCCCATCTTCATGGTGATCATGAGGTTTGGCACTATAGTTTGTTGAAAAGCAAACCACATCTTTCTTGGAGCCAATTCGTAGAAGAGATGTGTGAACGGTATGGAGAAGGAGAATCAACGGATGTTGTGGACAACTTCAACAAGTTGGTCCAAACATCAAGTGTGAGAGAATACATGCTTAGATTTGAGAATTTGAGAGCAAATTTGATGTCAGTTCTGGCCATTGCTCCCGAGGATGCCGAATCCTACTATGTTTCTTGCTTTGTGAGTGGCCTTAAGCCTAGGATCAAAAACATGGTGAAAGCCATTGGTCCTAAGACTTTGTCAAGCGCTTACAACAAGGCAAAGTTGATAGAAGCAACTCAAGTCCCTTCATATGACAAAGGGAAGCACCAAATCAGCAACAAACCGAGACAGTTGCAGCAGAACAAGAACTTTGGCAGTAAAAGCAGTGACAGAATTTCAGCAAGACTTTGTTTTCGTTGCAATCAACCGTATCAGCCCGGGCATAGGTGCAAATCACAAGCACTTATGTATGCAAAAGGTAGCCGAGTTCCGGATGAAGCTGACAGTACCGAATCTGATGCAGATTTGGAGGAGACCGAATGTAATTTACAAGGCAACTCAAGTGATGACGAGGTTGAGATCTCCATGAAGGCTCTAACGGAAAGTGGGGCTCATAACACAATCAAAATCAAAGGACGGGCTGGAAAACACTCCATTATTATCCTCATTGATAGTGAAAGCACTCACAGTTTCGTTGACCCGAAGTTGATTAAGAAGGTCAAACACGAAGTGACGAAAACTCATCCTTTGGCAATCATGGTAGCTAATGGGAACCCTTTGACAACTCTTTGACAACACAAAACAAGTGCATAGCCTTCCCTTGGTCTATGCAAGGCCATCATTTCACTTTCGATTTCCGAGTGATTCCCTTGGGTGGTTGCGACATGGTGCTCGGAGTAGATTGGATGAGGACCTTCAACCCGGTTGTCTTTGATTTTGACAAAATGACCGTGGCCTTTGAAGTTCATGGCACCAAGGTGTCCTTGCAAGGCATGTCCGAAGAAGCTTAGCTCAAATTGATCGAGGCAAAGGATGTGCAAGGTGGAATGAAAAAGAAGGCGATTCAATGGATTGGGCACTTGTTCATGGTTAGTTCGGTTATACAGCAGCCGGACCCTCCTCTTGATGTACAGTGCTTGATTAACGAGTTCGGGGACATCTTTGAGGAGCCCAAAAGTCTCCCTCCTCAAAGGAGTGTGGATCATGCCATACCCTTACGAGGAAATGCCGATCCGTTCAAAATTAGGCCATACCGGTACCCTCATGGCCAAAAGGCCGAAATAGAGAGACAAGTGGAGGAGCTTCTTCGGTTAAGCTTCATTAAATCGAGTCAAAATCCTTTTGCTTCACCCGTGATCCTTGTGAAGAAAAAGGATGGGACAGCCCGAATGTGCATAGATTATCGTCGGTTGAATACTTTAACCGTGAAAGACAAGTTCCCGATTCCGGTCATAGATGACTTGCTTGACGAACTTCATGGGGCATGCTTCTTTTCCAAGCTGGATTTAAGGCAAGGGTACCATCATATCCGAGTCCTCGAATCAGATATTTACAAAACCACTTTTTAAACTCATCATGGCCATTTCGAGTTCATTGTTATGCCTTTCGGTTTAACAAATGCTCCGGCCACCTTCCAAGCGGCTATGAACGATGTCTTCAAGCCTTATCTGAGGAAGTTGGTGCTGGTGTTCTTCGACGACATAGTGATCTATAGCTCCACATATGAAGCTCACCTCACACACCTTCGACAAGTGTTTGTCTTGATGCGACAACACCGGTTTTTTGCAAAATTGTCCAAGTGTTCGTTTGCGCAAAGGAGGCTCGAATATTTGGGCCATATCATCTCATCAGAGGGAGTGTTTACTGATCCTAACAAGATCCGAGCAATGCAAGAATGGCCAATCCCGATCACCTTGAAGCAATTACGAGGATTCTTGGGGTTGACCGGATATTACCGAAAATTCATTAAAGGTTATGGTTCCATTTCCAAAACTTTAACAGAGCTCTTGAAGAAGGATGCTTTTGGGTGGAACAAGAAGTCTCAACCTGCTTTTGAAGCTCTCAAAACCGTTATGTGTGCAGCACCGGTTTTGACAATGCCAAATTTCACCGAAAGCTTCGTTTTGGAGACCGACGCAAGTGGGACTGGTATTGGGGCTGTTATCTCTCAAAGAGGAAGGCCTATTGCTTATTTAAGTCAGGCTTTAAGTCCCAAACATCAGGCGATGTCGACATATGAAAAGGAGTACCTTGCGATTCTCTTAGCCGTGGAGTAATGGAGGCATTATTTGGTGGGTCACAAATTCACCATTCGGACGGATCACCAAAGACTCAAACATCTCCTTGAACAGAAGATCGTGTCAAGAATTCAAAAGAAAGGCTTGATGAAAATGTTAGGCCTTGATTACGACATCGAGTATAGAAGTGGCAAAGAAAATGCAGCTACAGATGCACTGTCAAGGCATTTTGAGGACACTGTTTCAGGCTCATGCTCTGCCGTCTCGGTGGTAATTCCTTCTTGGGTTGAAGAGCTACACAAGTCCTACAAGGAAGATCCATTTGCTGGTGAAGAGCTGGCTGCTGCAGTGCTCCAGACCGACGCAAAATTTGCTGCAGAAAATAGTGATCTGACAGTTAAGAACGAGCTGTTGCGTGTCCAAGGCAAAATTTATGTTGGTTCTGCTACTGACTTGTGAAAACAGGTCATCCAAGCCTCACACGACGCTGCTTGGGGAGGTCACGAGGGTGTGGAAGGCACTTATCAATGAATGAAAGCATATTTTACTTGGCCGAGCATGAAAAAAGATGTGAATGATTATGTGAAGTCTTGTGAAGTATGTCAACAAACGAAATTGGGAGATCCTCGATACAAGGGACTTCTTCAACCTCTCCTTATTCCGGACGGAGCTTGGGTTTATATTAGCATGGACTTCATCGAGGGACTACCGAAGTCCGAAGGCAAGGAGGTCATATGGGTCGTGGTGGATCATTTCACGACATATAGTCATTTTATTGCCCTTGCTCGTCCTGTTACTGCTAAAAAGTTGGCAGGGCTCTTCCTTGACAACATTTATAAGCTACATGGGTTGCCTCAATCTATCGTATCGGACCGAGACAAAATCTTCACAAGCACTTTTTGGAGAGAATTGTTCAAGATAATGGGAACCACGTTGGCTCTTAGTTCTTCCTATCATCCTCAAACAGATGGACAAACAGAACGAGTCAACCAATGTGTGGAGCAATATCTTTGGAGTATGGTCCTCTTGAAGCCCAAAGAGTGGAACCGTTGGCTTTGCTTAGCCGAATTTTGGTTTAATACACACTTCCACACAACCATTGGCACTACACCCTTCCGAGCATTATATGGATACTCTCCACCTTCCCTTATGATGATACAACAACCGAGGGTTGCTGATTCTGCAGCAACCGAACTGGTGCAGCAAAGGAGATAGACCGTGCAATCGCTTAAGGACAATCTCCAACAAGCTCAGGCTTGAATGAAGCATTATGCGGATAAGAAGAGGGTAGACAAGAACTATCAAGTCGGGGACATGGTCTAACTCAAATTGCAACCCTATAGGCAATCAACTGTGGCTGTCCGACGCAACATCAAATTGCGTGCTCGTTACTTCGGTCCTTACAAAATTCTGGAGAAAATTGGTAATCTGGCGTACAAGCTCGACTTGCCATCGCATTCTTACATTCACCCCGTGTTTCATGTGTCCCTCCTTAAAAAAACAGGTTAAAAGAAATGCCGATACGACTCAAAAGCCGCCCATAGCTGAAACAAATGGCGTTCTACTGCAGCAACCGAACTCTGTCAAGTCCGAAAGGATGCTGCAGCTGAACAACCGTAAGATTCACCAAGTCCAAGTCACTTGGAGCAACTTAAACGAGCACTTTACAACATGGGAGGACTACAAATTCTTGAAGAGCCTATTTTCGAGCTTCACTTCTTGAGGACAAGAAGCTTCTCAAGAGGGAGGGAATGTTACAAATTAATAAATTTCACTTGTAATACATTTAATTTCTTAGTATTACTTTTTATTAGAGTCTATATGATGTAACACATCTTAAAATAGCACCGGTTATTATAATTGTAAGCAAAATATCAGCACAAATATCTGCAGTGCACACGCAAAGCACTGTGCTGAATTTGTTACTGATTTTTGGCGGGAATGGCAGTTACAAAGCAGGGAATGGCCGGGTCCTTCAGCTGGATTTTTCTGAGCTAATTCCTTGTATATATTGAAAACTTAATGTGTATTTTTGATCATCCAAGAAAATGAAATCTTATTCCTAAGGGAAATTCTCTAATTCTCATCTCCTTTCTCTATTTTCTCATCCCCTTCCCTTCTTTTCTCATCTCAAGCTCTCTTCGACAAGGTTAGATTTCCAAATTAATTTTGGGAAGCTAACAGCAAACTTCATATTTGAATTTTTTAATTTTGAATTTTTCAATAATTAGCGATAAAGTCATAGTATAAAATGGGTCACTTGTACAAATGAGGCCTAAATTATCCCATATTAAAGCGTGAGTAAGAAACAAAAAGTAATAGTCAGCCGATAAAACAAGAATATAGGACAAAAAAAAAGCAAAAAGAAACAAACAAACAAGCACTATATGGCTGCATCACCGATGGATGAGACTGAGATCAAATAACTTTTAGTCTATCTGTTAGGATAAAATAACTTTTTTAGTACAAAATCAAAGCATACGCCAACTTTCCGGAGTATCAAATGATCACTCTATTTTATGACATCAAATTTCTAGCATATGACATCATCCTTTTGTAATATAACGTCACTTTCTTCTAGAATCCAGTCAAGGAATTACTGATAGTAGAAATGTTGAATTATTTCACTGCAACCAAATGGTTGATAAGTTAAACACAAGTTTTATGAACTAAAAAAAATTAAATAAATTTAAGTAAACGACTAGAAATCTATGTGCTGACTCCATTTAACCCAAATCATACTCAAACCATTAAAATTTTCATTAACAACTTAAATAAATTTACTGTAAGGACCAAATATACACAATATCAATTGTGCAGTAACTAAATTGACACAATTAAAGTGTAATAACTAAATTCACACAATGGGCAAAGTACACTTTTTTTATAATTGGCAACAAGTGTTGCAGTACAATACAAGCAAACCAGTAAAAGCGAGGCCTGAGCGAGCACACATAAATAAACATAAAACTAGCCAACATCATAGCAAAAAAAAAAAAAAAGGGGAAATTATAAGCGATAATAACTGTACTTTGCCATAAATATATTTGAAAGATCTAAACCGATGATTAGTCACTTTGCTCATCTAAAACACATGAGATCAACCCGCTTCGGACACAAAGATAAACGTAAGGGCAACTCTTTGTCTTGAATGGACAGGCCAGCATTATGATTAGTCATACCCAAAGACTTGAGATTTCTCACTATAGGAAAATGATAAAAGACTTTTGTGTCTCTTGACATATAACTGTTGACAAATACAAATGAATTATAGGGTCTTTTTTACCCATAATATTTTTTAAAGGGAATTAGTTTTATTTAACACTAAAATAGCAATTGTATTCCAAATCTTTTGATCAGGGTCAATGCTTAGATTTTAGGGATTTAAAAGTAAGTTTAAATCAGTAGACCCATTTTTGGTAATCAAGGTGTACAATTTAGCTTAAATACACCTTAAATAATCCATTTCATTTTACAATATTAGTTGATATCGTATAGGTCCTTTATACTATAAATGTACATTTCATTTATAATATATAATATATAGGTTACTATGAATGGACATATATGCAGGAGAAGCAATGATATTATAACCAATTTTCAAAAAAGGCTCTTAATAAATTACTTATGTAGTTTGGGGGTCTCAACTAGCCTTGTTTTGATCAACCACCACCGTTAATTTTTGTTAAAATATCATGTACTATTCACATGAGTATTGAGGTGAAACTCAAAATAGAAGACACAATTGAGTTGTAGTTACATACAGATGAAACAAACACTGATCACCAACATGATTCTCAAGTGTGGCCAAAGGGTCAAAGGCCGAACCCGATGGGTTAACTCAATGTAAAGAAAAAGAAGGGTATATCCAGAGAAGTTTTAGGTTTTATACTAATGCTAGGACTCATGACATATTTAGAAACAGAAAGGTTGCTTTTAAGAAAGTAGACTTAAGATGAAGTGTGTTTAGAAGGCATTTCTTGTTTTAATGATTATTTGGTGGCCTTTTCCAAGTTTTTGGGAGATTGATATTTTATTATTATTTGTAGAAGTTTTGAAGTTTTTTAATGCATGTTGAGTTTGTCAGATTCTATAATATGAAGAGTTCTCCCATTTTTTTTGTGGGTTTTGTGGGTTTTGAGGATTTTGGATTTTTTTATTACTCTTTCCTATTGTTATATTTTGCATTTACTTTATAGTTCTACTTGTCTTCGGGCCTTGGCCTATACGCTAGTGCCTTTCTGTGTTGTAATCAAGTTATCAGGAGAAAAGAAAACATCAGCAGAGTTGAATGGAAAAAGGTAAAAAATAATTGAAAATTTGACAAGATTTGCGATTCTAGGTTAGAGTCAGGAAGCTATAATCATGCTTTTGAACCAATTTGGCCAGTATTATTATAATACATTCTTAGATCAAATCTTACATATTTTAAACATCTCATAATTGGGAGCAAAGCATATGGAATTTTTGAATGAAATGCTAACAATATCAATTGGGATGTTGATTAAACATGTGGTTTCTAAAAATGTAAAAACAATGATATTTGCTATAAAACTAGGGACAAAATTCTGAATAAAATGGGAATAACAATACATATCCAAATATAATTAGAGAGAATTAGCAGGTGCTTTATTTTAGAACTTAGTATAATATCCTCTTAATTTTTATTCTTCACACTATTACATACAAACACATAAACACCCAAATTTATAAGCATTTGACTAGACATTATTAGTCACCACATGATGAGTCAAAAACCAACACTTAGCATGGCACATGTCATTCTATGAAGCTTGAATCTGGTGACTCATCAAGTTTATATTTTAGGGTTAATAACACTATATATATATAGGGACCTTTAATGTTATTAACTCTATAATTAATAATAGTAACTTATTATTAAAATTCAATGAGTTGAAATTAATTATTTTCTAATATTTTATTTAAATTAGTATATTATTGAAGTTACATGTATTCAAGTTAAATAAGATAAAAATTATCACCAATAATTTTAGAATGTTTGTTAAATCATCTTATTAGTAATATTAATTAACTATAGTTATGAAAGAGTTCTAATTATATTTTTAAATAATAATTAAATTATTTAATCAATTATAATTAAATTATAGCATAATCAAAATTATTTATTTATTTAATTAAAATTATACTATAAAATATATAATATTAAAGCATATATCAATCATTACTCCAGTCATAGGCTTATACATGATGCTTTAACTTTTTTATTCACTTGTGTTTGAACCATATAATAAATAAAGAGTCATTTTATTTTTAGATATAAGTTTATTTATTTGTTCAAAATTTTTAATTAAGTAGTTATTATCAAGATATTTTTTTTATTGCTATAGAAATTCATATTATTAGCTATTTGGTGTTTATATTATAATTCGAGAATAGGTCAACTTAACCCTTTCCCACCTATTTATCAAGTGGAACTATTACTAGTAATATAATAGCATATATATTAGTATATTATTAGTTCTTCATGCGTACAATCTAGCTGCTGGAAACTTCAGAATCAGAGGTGCCATCCGGTCTTGGAGGCATTTCCTCCCTCCCTATCTTACCAAAGTAAGGGGAAAAAAATGTTACCGACATTTATTTTGATAAATTCTTGTCTTTTAGAAAAATTATCAATATTCAACGATATACTCAAAATTAATACATATAATATTTTCGGTAAATTAATGTTAAGAAAATTCAAGTGATATTGTTCATTAATAAATATATCACATAATTAAATAATAATACTACTATATACTTGAAAAACAGACAACGGTAATTCCAAAATAATTATGAGAATTGAAATAAGCCTAGAATATTGTGTTGTTTTTTACGTCATTTTCCCCCGTACTATTTTATCATAATATCTACGGTCGACGCTGGCGGCTAATTTCATAAACAATATTCAATTTTAATATTTAATTTATATATAACAATAGGTCCATATAATATAATAATAATACACTCATAAACATAAGTGTATTTATGTCTTCTCTCTCTCTCTCCTCTGCCAGCTTCTCACTCTCTCCCTTGCTAGCTACAGCTTGCCAACGGCTAGCTGTCACATCGACCGGCCGGCTCGCCAACCACCACTGACCACCCACGTCGGTGATGCTTCCTTGACGGCGACAGCTCACCGCTGGCATGCGCCCACCTAGCCCTATCCTCCCTCCACCCTCCATCCTCGACCCTCCCCACCAAGCACCACACACCCCGTGTGCCCCGCACCCCCGCCGCACCACCGCCACCAGCCCCACAACCGGTTCCCACCATCTGTCCCTGCCAGGCCAAACCACCGCTGCCCACCCCCGGTTCCCACCCCCTACTAGCCCCCCATTCCCATCAAACCCAACCCCACCCCATCAACCACCATCAACTCCACAACCCCCACCAGCCACCACCGCCAGTCCCACACCTCACCCACACCACCACCATCGCGCCAACACCATCCACCACCGGTACCCACCTCGCCAACACAAACCACACCCCTAAGAACCCACCCACACCACCACCGGTACCCTCCCCACCCACCACCACCAACCCACACCCCACCCCACCCAGCACCACCACCACCACACCACAGCCAGCAGCCTGCAACCAGCCAACAGCTAAGAGTGGCCCCAGGTAAGTATTTGGCGGGTCAGATTATCAACAACACACCGGACCCAGGTTTGATCTATCCTTTATTATTGCAGGGTGGTATATTAATCCACGGTTGTTGGGTTTTTCTTAATTTGTTTGATCTAATTTGCTCCTTGCCTTGAACTGTGTTGTGCTGTTGTTATTAATTGTAGTAAGCCCCTTGTATATATGCTCACTTACCTAAGATAGTTTCAGCTAATGGATGTATGTTACTAGTTATGGAACTTGGAGATTGAGGCCAACTTCAAAGGGGTTGGGAAAGAGGGGGGGGGGGGGGGGGGGGGGGGGGGGGGGGGGGGGGGTGGGGGGGGGTGCGAAGCAAAAGGGGAAAGAAAATTTGCGACTTGGGACACTAAATGTCGGAACGCTAACAAAGAAGAGTTTTAAGATGGCCTAAGTGATAATGAACAGAAAGATCAAAATTCTATGTCTGCAGGTGACTAAATGGGTCGGCATGAAAGCCAAGGATGTGTTGGGTTACAAGCTGTGATATGTAGGCAAGGCCAGAGGCAGGAATGGAGTTGGCATCATCATGGATAGCAACCTCAAGGATAAAGTAGCTGGAGTGACCAGGATGGGGGATATGATCATAAGCATCAAGATAGTACTAGGTGGGGAGGTATTGAACGTCATCAGTGCCTACGCACCGCAAACTGGACTAATAGAGCGTGAGAAGGCCATATTCTAGGAGGACTTCGACACAATGATGCAAGGCATACTCCAAACCGAACAAGTGATGATTAGCGTGGATTTTAATGGGCACATTGGCATGACTGAGGATGGTTACGCATCATACCATGGAGGTTTTTGTTTTGGAACAGGAACGCAGAGGGTCAAGCCCTCCTAGATTTTGCGGTCACTTACAACTTAATGGTGCCAACACCTTCTTTAAAAAGCATGATGAATACATCATCACGTATCGAAGGGGTGGGACAAGGACACAGATTGACTACATACTCTTAAGGAAAACGGCACAAAGGAACTGTAAGGATTGTAAGGTTACACCAGGAGATGACCTTTTTACACAACACAGGGTATCGTGGGCTAATATAGAGGCCAAGAAGAGGGCCAAAAGAACTAGCAAACTAGCAAAGACACATACTTGCTGGAGGGATTTGAAGGGAGAAAAGTTTAAAGTGTACAAGGAAAAAGCGGCGCCTGAGCTCACGTGGGAATGCGAGGGAGATACTAACCAAATGTGGAACCAACAAGCCCAAAAGATTATATGGCTAGCACGGGAAGTTCTGGGTGTGTGAAAGGGAGGGGCGCCAAGCGACAGAGAGTCCTGGTGGTGGTGCAAAGAGGTCCAGGCAAAGATTAAAGCCAAACGGGACTATTTCAAAGCATGGGTCCGCAGTGGAAATGAGGACAAGCGACATCAGTATCGACAAGCTAGGAAGAAGCTAAGAGAGCCATTAGAGAAGCACAATCAAGAGCGCATGAGGAGTTCTATAAGAGGCTGGAGACCAAGGAGGGAGTTAGGGATATATATAAAATTGCCAAGGCAAGAGAAAGGAGGACAAGGGACTTGGACCAAGTACAGTGCATAAGAAGGGAAGATGGACAGGTGCTCGTGGATAAGCAACGAATTAAAGCTAGGTGGAGAGCCTACTTCCATGATCTGTTCAATGAACAGGGGGATACAGAGATATCCCTTGGTGATCTTCAAATATCTGAGGGCCACCAGAGCCACTATAATTATAGGAAAATTAGCCCCGAGGAAGTCACAGAAGCCCTAAAACATATGGATAGGGGTAAAGCAGTTGGCCCAGATGGTATACCCATAGAGGTATGGAAATGCCTCAAACTGAAAGGTATCAATTGGTTGACTAAATTATATAACCAAATCCTCATGGGGAAGAAGATGCCCGACGAATGGTGGAAGAGCACATTGATCCCAATCTATAAGAACAAAGGCGACATCCAAAGCTGCGCTAACTATCGGGGCATCAAACTAATGTGCCACACGCTGAAGTTGTTGGAGCGGGTCATATAGAGGAGGTTACGACTACAGATAGAGGTATCCGAGAACCTATTCGGATTTATGCCTGGAAGATCAATGATAGAAGCCATCCACATCCTAAGACAGATAATAGAGCAGTACAGGGAGAGACAAAAGGACGTACACATGGTTTTCATTGATATGGAAAAGGCATATGATAGAATGCCAAGGAAGGTTTTATGTAGAGTTTTGGATAGGAAAGGCATCCCCATGCCATATATCCAGGCCATTAGAGACATGTATGAGGATGCACAAACTAGGGTACACACAGTGGAAGGGGAGACAGACGCGTTCCCGATAAAAGTCGGGGTGCACTAAGGATCGGCCTTGAGCCCCTATCTATTCATTCTAGTAATAGATAAGCTCACTAAGAACATCCAAGGAGGTGTACCTTGGTATATACTTTTATAGATGACATAGTGCTGGTGGGGGAATCGCAGGAAGAGGTCAATGAGAAACTAGAATTGTGGAGAAGGACATTGGAATCAAAGGCGTATGACTCAGTAGATCCAAGACCGAGTACATGGAGCATAAGTTTGATCCCTCCACCACGCCTAGCAGAGAAGACGTCTAGATTGGATCGGACCCTATACCGAGAAATGAGAGTTTCAGATACTTGGGATCCATGATACAGCACAACCGTAAAGTTGACAAGGATGTCAACAATCGGATTAAAGTAGGATGGCATAAATGGAGAATGGCCTTAGCGATACTGTGTGATAGAAAGTTTCCCTCAAAGCTAAAGGCAAGATACTATAAGATGGTAGTGATGCCGACCATGTCCTACGGGGCGGAGTGCAGGGCGATGAAACAACATCATACACAGAAGATGAAGGTGGCAGAGATGAGGACTTGCGGCGGATGTGCAGACACACAAGGAAGGATAGGATCAGGAACGACGTCATAAGAGGTGAATTGGGAGTGGCCTCCATTGAGGATAAATTAAGGGAGCAACGTTTTAGGTGGTTTGGACATGTTAGGAGGAGACCAAGCACCACTCCAGTTAAAAGATGTGAGCAGCCCCGGACGACGCTAGGCAGGAGAAGGAGAGGTAGGCCAAAGAAGAGATGGTTGGAGACGATTAGACAAGACCTTACCCACCTACACCTTTGGGAGGAGATGGCCTTAGATAGAGCCCAATGGAGGGCGAGCATAGGAGTGCTATCACTAGTGTTCTAGGCCTTATGATAGTCCAGATTCTGCGCACTTTTGTATGATCTGTTCTCTGATTGATTATCTGTTAACTGCCTATTTCTTTGCCTTTATTTGCCTAACTTGGCCTTGTTTATATGCTTATTTGCTCTCTTGATGCCAGGCCGCAAAGCGTCATTGCTGCCGACAAGTGTATTAGGTTGGGGGTCCTCGGAAACAGCCTCCCTTCAGGGCAGCCCCGGAAGGAGGAAGGCTGCGTACATCTACTCCCCAGACCCTGCTGATGCGGGAGCCCTTTGAGGCATTGGGCTGTTGTTGTTGTTGTTGTATTAAATTTTTATTTTTTTCTTAAATTATTGTTAAATAAATAAGTGGATTCCCTTTACTTCATTCAATATCTCAATTATTGTTTTTACTTCTAGTTATGTCAATTGAGTTTTTATATAATTTATTAGGGTTTATCTATTATATGCCTAAAGGATATATATTAAGACCCTTTAATTACATCTTATTTATTATTTTGAGGTTAATTTTAATGCCATTTTATTGCATTTTTGTGAATTAAATGCAATATTTTGTAATCAAAATGTATTAGATTAACTATAAATTACACTTTCCATAACAATGGGTTAACTTATGAAGGAAAAGAAATAAAAAAATATGTAATTAATGTATAGTAAAACCCTTAATAAAATAGTCCAAGTGGTGATGCAAAATAGTATAGAACTTACTAATATTTGTTAGTAAACCACAATCTCTCACTATTTCCCTTATCCTATGTATAAACTATAATATTGTGACAATGTTAGTGAAAAAAAAGTTGGATAACCCTATTTTACACTCATACCCACCATTGTTCGGACCATTTTTCTTAAATAAATGTAACATTTGAACCAAAAACTATTTTACAAAATTTATGGACTAAAAAATTAACATATTAAATCTCATGTTACTAATATATAATTTACCCCAATTTTCAAAAAATAAGATAATTAAAAAAAGTTGTTATTGCTAAGATAAAAATTATTATTATCAAATAATGATATTAATCTAACAATAACATTACCATAGTTAAAATGCAATTGATGTGCTATTAGAAATCATATCGTTGATATTTCTTGGCCTTACGGACAACGCAAGCGTATGACATGGGCGGCTGAGATCCGTTGGGGGGTATTAGCGGTCATCATCTGAAGCAACGAATCACATGCCCAGACAAATGTGGAATATTCATAGCCCAATAGGCTGTGTGCAAATTGCTCTTTGAAATTGAAATTTCTTTTTCTTTTTTTTTAAGGCATGAGAAGATGTTACATATCGAAAGAAGTTTCTGTCATGTCCTTGGACAGTTTGTGAGAGATAGAGGAAGAGATTGAGTGAAGAGAATGAATGAGGAAGAGGAGAAGGAGAAGGGAAAGTAAGCGAGAGAAGAGAAAAGGCAGAGGAGAGAGATGAGTCAGGAGGGGAAAGTTATATTATTTCTTGGATAATTCCCTTATACACTCTAATCATCATTTATACCTCTAATTATAATTGTAACAACCATTAACAAGTATAACCACAAGTATAACCACCTCTAACTAACATATATCCTTTTACAACTAAGTATAAGAATCAAATGTAACTCAATCAATGTATTTTCTTTACTAAGTACAATTCACGATATTAGCTCCTCCTCAATGAATCCTTGGCCTCAAGAATTAGCTTCAAAATCTAGAAATTGTGCCTTGATGACAGTGCAATCTCCCCAAGTAGCCTCATGGTCAACTATGTTACACCATTTGATCAGCCATTGAGTCAGAACTTGATTCTATCTCGGTACTATTATCCTTACCAATACTTTCTCAAGCTCCACCTTAAGCTCTCCATGGGCTGTGGTGAATGGTAAGCGAGGGGAGACCATGATCTTGGACCCAATCTTCTTTTTAAGCTTGGACGCATGGAATATGGGATGTATAAGGCATCCTTCCAGTATCTGAAGTTTATTAGCTACTGGACCAATCTATTGCAGCACCATGAAGGGACCATAGTATTTCGATGACAGTTTTAGATTCCTCCTTACAACAGCTGTACATTGCCTGTAGGGTTGTAACTTCAGAAAAACCCAATCTCCAGGCTGTAGAGTTCGTTCTGACCTGTTCTGATCAGCAAAGAATTTAATTTTGGATTGGGCCTGCACCAAGTGATGTCTGAGCTGTTGTATAGTGGATTGACTCTCCAACAACCAGTCTCCCACAGCAGCTACTGAAGATAGTGAGCTGGACAGGCTGTACAAATGCAGTTGGGGTGGTTCATACCCATACAGGGCCTGAAACGGTGAGAGCTTGAGGCTGCTATGAAAGTTTATATTATACCACAGTTCTGCCAAGGATAGCCATTTATTCCAGTGTTTTGGCTTATCTATATAAAAGCATCGAAGATAAGGTTCCACACACTGGTTTACCTACCCTCTCAGACTGACCATCTGATTGGGGATGATATGAAGAACTCATGCTAAGGGTACTGCCCAAGAGATTGAAAAGTTCTTGCCAGAACTGGCTGAGGAACACTTTGTCCCAATCAGACACTCGACTTTCAAGTAGACCGTGGAGCTTGTGCATATGATCCATGAACAATCTTGCCACATGAGTAGCAGAGAAGGGATGAGCTAGTGAAATAAAGTGTGCATATTTTGTAAATCTATCTACCACTCACAAGATGGTGTCTTTTCCTTCAGAGAGGGGTAATCCCTCTATGAAATCCATGGTAATATGGGTCCAACATTGTGTTGGAACCTCTAATGGGTGTAACATCCCAAGGTACTGAACATGTTCTGCTTTGCTCCTTTGGCATATGTCACATTCTGTGACTACTTTCTAGACATCAACCTTCAATTGAGGCCAAAAGAAAAGCTTCTTCAACCTTTGATAGGTGGCATGTATACTAGAAAGCACCCCCACAGGGGATGAATGAACAACAGCTACCAATTTTAGTCTTAGACCCTGACTTTGTCCAACATACAGCCTTCCTTTAAACCTCAGCACTCCATTCTTGAGAGTGTAGCTAGGATGGCTATAAGAAGCAATCAATAATTCAGATAATAGGCTAGTACAAGTCTATCACCTTCATAACTCTTGGTTATTTCATCCCCACCAAATGGGACGGACCATTGAAGTGGTTATAGCATGGCATGAGTTGTCAACTTTCCTTGAGAAAGCATCAGTCACTTTGTTTTCTCTTCCGTTTTTTGCAAGAAATGATATAGTCTAAACCTAAGAATTTAGACATGCCCTTTTTTTTTGAATGGTTCTAGTAATGCACTGTTCCAATAGGAATTTTAAAGCCTAGTGATCAGTCTTTATGACAAGGAATCCCCCCTCCAAATAATGCCTCCATTTGCAAGCAGCCAGCAAAACAGCCAAAAACTCCTTCTCATAAGCGGATAGCCGCATGTTTTTGGGACCAAAAGCTTTACTCAAGAAAACAAGGGGCCTATCTTGTTGCATTAGCACTGCTCCCATACCCTTGTCACTATTTCTAGTACAAAGGGTAATGAGAAATCAGGCAATGCTAGGACAGGGGTACTGACCATGACAGATTTTAGTAAATGGAAAGCTTCTTCAGCTTCTTTAGTCCAGTTAAACCCATACTTTTCAAGTTGATCAATGAGTGGCTTGGCTATAGCTCCATAGCCACTTATAAACTTCCTGTAATAACCAGTGAGACCTAGAAATGATCTCAATTCTTTCACAATTTTGGGAACAAGCGAGGACAGCATAGCCTCTACTTCAGAGGGATCTGTTGCTACTCCAGCAGCAGAAATTATATGGCCCAAGTATTCCACTTAGGTCTAAGAAAAACTGCACTTGGACCTTTTAACAAAGAGCTTATTAAGTCGAAGCTTACTGAGGGCAGATTTCAATGACCAATATAGGACTCAAGTGAGGTGCTATAGACAAGTATATCATCAAAGAAAACTAGCACATGTTTTCTTAAAAAGGGAGCAAAAATTTCATTCATAAGGGACTGAAATGTTGTAGGAGCATTTGTGAGCCCAACTGGCATCACCTTGAATTCATAATGACGATGATGTGTTCTCGAAGCTGTTTTGGGTATGTCTATCTCATGTACCCTCACTTGGAAATATCCAGCTCTTAGATCAAGTTTAGAGAAAATGCAAGCCCTCTTAAGTTCATCCAAGAGGTCATCTCTATGTGGAACGGGAAATTTGTTTTTGATGTTGATATCATTGAGTTGCCTATAATCAACACAAAATTGCATAGACCCATTTTTATTTTTCACTAATAGTACGGGTGAGGCAAAAGGGGAACAACTTGACTGAATGATTGAGGTTTCAAGCATCTTCTTTACTTGCCTTTCAATTTCATTCTTTTACAAGTAAGAGTACCTGTAGGGTCTAATGCTTATAGCCTTGGCATCTGGTTTTATGGGATATGATGGTCATGAGACCTAGGGGAAGGCAAGGTTTTGGGTTCTTGGAATACATCATCAAATTCCTTAAGCAATATAAGAATAGAAGAGGGAATAAGTGAACCGGATACCTGACAACGCTCCTGTCCTTGTACCAGCAATAAGGTTGCCACGAAGTACTCCTCCTTTTTATGGAAAAATCCTTGCAGTTTATGCCCTGTCATCAGCCTTAATGTACCAATGTCTCTGATACCAGATAGCTGCACATCCTTCCCTTCCTTATTGAAGTTCGCTTGAGCTAATTGAAATCTAATGTCACAGGGTTGTATTGCTTCATCCAATCATCCCTAAGTAGCATATCACAACCCCCAATCTTCATGAGCCTGATGTTGCATGAAAAAGTGTTGCCCTACATCTGCCATCTAGCCAGGCATTGCTACCTGCTCAACATTGCATGCCCATTTGTAACTGTAATATCTAATGGTGTAATATCTTCCAATCAAAATCTAGCTTCCCTAGCCAACCTAGGATCTTGGAAACTATGGGTGCTTCCACTATCAACAAGGATGACTATGGTCTTTTTATGCAGATGTCCCAATATCTTGATAGTGCTGGAAGGGGCACTACCAGTGAGGGAATGTACGTAGACTTCCTTAACCATCTCATCACAAGTATCAAGGGGTGTGTCTTCTTCTATTTCAATAACTGAAGTATTTTCAGTCTGAGGTCCAGGATCATTCAGTTCTGCGGCATCTAAGGTATGTAAGGTCTGATTATCACACCTATGACCAAGGAAATATCGTTTGTTGCATTTGTAACAAAGGCCAGGGTTTTGGGATGGTTGGTATTTGGTCCGGTTTTGAGTTGGTTTGGTGTTAGGGTATCTTTGGGAGTTTTGACTGATGTTAGTTAAGGGATTCAGGTTAGTTTTAAGGAGGCATTTGGCTTTTTGTATTGAGCTTGTAGAGGATTTGTAGAGGAGTTTTGCTTTGGAAAAGGCTTCCAATAGGGACTTAGGTTTAAGGGCTGTAACCAAAGGTTGAATTTCTAGGTCAAGGCCTGATATGTAAGATGAGACAAAATAGCTCTTGCTAAATGAACTGTCAGTAGCCAAAATATGGGATCATAATTCCTCCAATTACTCCTGATACTCCTGAATAGAACCAGTCTACTTCAACTTATTAAATTGGCTAACTATGTTAGTTACACCACTGTCTTCATATCTTTCATACAGTTCTTCTCAGAACTCATTCCACCCCAGGCTTCCCTTATCCTTGATAAGACCATCTAACCAAATTTTAGTTTTTTCATCCACATGCACAGCTGCCAACCCTACTTTCAGGGTTTCTAGCACTTGATAGAATGTAAAGTATCTCTGACATTTTCTAACCCAACTTCTAGGATTTGTTCCATTAAAGACAGGGAATTCAATTTTAGGCTTTGAAAGGAAATTGTTACCATGGTTAGGAGTTTCTAGCTGAACAACCTCGACCCCTTCTAGGCTAACCCCCAAGATTGAGGACTTTCTTGCGTTATTCCTTCCAGTGCATGCTCGTGACTCATGAAATGGACTTTTTGCTTCTTAGAGCTTGGCATGGGCTGGGAGGTTTTCACTACCAGTTGCTGCATCAGAGCTAACATCTGAGCGTTATTCTGTTGCATGGGCTTCATCAGCTGAGTATGACAATCCATTGTTGTTTGTTGAGAATCAATCATTCTTTGAACCAAACCTTGCAGCTGGTCTTCGAGATCCACCATTGTAGGGCATTTCTTACTCATAACCAGTGTAATCAGTGATTGATGCCATAAATTTCGCTAAAAATCCAGTTCAAGATCGAGCTTTGATACCAAATGTCATGTCCTTAGACAGTTTGTTAGAGATTGAGGTAGAGATTGAGTGAAGAGAATGAACGGGAAAGAGGAGAAGGATAAGGGAAAGTAGAACAAGAAGGGAAAGTAAGAGAGAGGAGAGAGATGAGTTAGGAGGGGAAAGTTGTATTATTTCTTGAATAATTCCCTCATACATTCTAATCTTCATTTATGCCTCTAATTACAATCATAATAACCATTAACAAGTATAACCACCTCTAACTAAATATACCCTTTTACAATTAAGTATAAGAATCAAATGTAACTAGATCAATGTATTTTTATTACTAACTACAATTCGTAACAGTTTCGTTTTAAAACTAATTGGCAATAAGTAGAGTAGCTTCTTAAATATATAAATTAGTATTTCCTCTTCTAGCCCACTAATATGAGATTCCATTTTTCTCCTATTTCTTTGACTTGTATCAAAGGAGATGGCAATGGGCCAGGGTGAGTATGGGAGGTTCCTCCTTCATACCTATACCTGCCATCCAAATCCATACTCATACTTGTCACGGGTATGAAGAAGGTATCCATACTTGCCTTAGCTGGTACAAACTCAAAACTATACCCGCTCCATTACTAATAGGTATCTAATGAATATTCATTACTTGCCCCATGCCCACCCTAATATGGTACCAAATGATTATCCATGACCATACTTATCAATTATTTAATGCTATTTTTAAGAATTTAATCGTATTTGGTTATAGTTATTTATAAATAATTTAGGTAATAGAATTTAAGCTTTTTTTTTTAATTTAAAAGTTAATTAGATACAAAATGCAACTTGCATGGTTGGGTATAAGACGGGGCAGGGTGGGTATGGAGAGGGGTGGAGCGGGTGGGACAAGGTGGGTACTATACGCACACCTCGCCCCATACCCATGACGGACATGGGACAGGTACACCCAACAATTACACATTACCCACCTCACGCATACACTTCCCAGCCTCAAACGGGGCCAGTACCCGTGAGTAAAGGGCCTTACCCACCCCATTGCCATCCCTAGATGTTGCGGAGCGTAGATGAGCGGAGCTAGCTCACGAGGCTCAAAAGTTTAAACTTATTTTGGAATAGTGTCAAGTTGAGCTGGCTGGTTTAGTTTTCTAGGTCGAGCTCAAGCTGGTTCGTTTAGTTTATTAAGTCAGGTTCATAATAAAGCTTTAGCTAGTAGGCTTATGAGCCTAAATATCCTAATGAGCCAATACATCCTAATGATCCAATAATAATATTATCTATAGCTTAAATATGTACAATCGAGCCTAATTTGAGCCTAAACAAGTGGAAATCAAACCCGCATTAAAAGTTCAAAGGAGCATAGATGGAGCTTAAAATGAATGAACCTAAATAAGGAAAGCATAATTAGTGGTTACCAATCGGCCAACTCGAGTTGACCTGAACTACAAATCAGCTTCATACGAACGAATCGATCTAGGTCCAACTCGTTCATACAACATGTCCAACTAGATTGAGTCTGCAAAGGATAAATCTCTAGCGCAGTTCAACTAAAAGAAATGTGTCCAAGGGGAAAGTTAGTCAAACCAAAACATGGGTCTGCCCTTAGTAGAAGCACTAGCGTAGGATGACGTCAGACTTGCTACGGTTCTAGGCAGATTAAAATTAGGTTTTGACCTGAGTTTGACCCCGTTTATATATTTTTTAAAAAATTATGGAAATATTAAATACATATGTATAGCTAGGATACAAAAATAATACTTCGTTTTTAATAATGAGATTCAAAGTATAAAATACAACAATTACATATATAATAACATAAATGATGTAGTGGAAGCTACGACAAATTTTGGTGATGATGTGGCTGCTGACTCAAGAACGGATGACTGCGTTCATTCTACACCTATCAATGAGGTGCGTGGCTCCGTGGTCCCAATAGTTCGGGCATCTAACGTGGTCGGTATGCTGGGTTGGATGATGCTGACTGTGCTCCTAATGCGGTGGGTGACAAAGAAGCTGTTGATAGGGTGATAGTTGACTTAGCGTTCCTTACAGTAGCTGCAGTGGTAAATGAAGCCAAAGTAGCCAGTCATAGTGGAAGCTGAAGACGCTAGTGGTGTGCTTCTAGATGATGTTGCCGTGTGACTTTCTCAGAGGTGTGTGCTTAGAGAAGCCCGAGTGTCTCCTTTCTTCCAGGATTTATCATTGACTTTGCCAGAGCCAGCCACTCTTTAGGTGGCACATTTAATGTATCATTGGAACAAGTGGACTGCTCTATCACCAATGCTGATGAGATGGCCTGTCTTTGAAGACCGCGAAGCTATCAATTGTTATGTTGAGATTAATATTGATAAAAGCATTACCTCTAATGAGATCGTTCCTGCCATTACTCAATATCCAGTTCCTCCTGTCAATTATATCCTAAGAGTTGGTTCCGTTAATCTTCAAGATGCTGCTGAGTTTGCTTGGGATATAGGTAAGAGGCTTGGTTTATCCTTTTATAGTCTTGTGGAGGATGTCCTCCATTTGCTAACAACAGTGGACAAAGGAGTTACTAGTTTCAGAGCTTGTAAAAAAATCATAAGTCACAACATTAAAGGAGGCATATCTTCTCTCAATCAAGTACGAAGATCTTTTCTTGAAATGTAAGGGGTGTAGGAAGTCAAGAGAAGAAGTATATAATTACAGAGTCGGTAAAAAGCTCGTGTCCCTCTGTTTTAGGCCTGGTTGAAACAAAGCATAGTTTGTTATGCCAACGCACCATCTTCAAGTGTTGGGGTGGTAATACTAGTAGTTGGGTACATTTAGTAATATGGAATAAAAGGGATTTCTGCGTAAAAAATGTCTTAAAGGGGTATAGATGGATATGCCTAGTGTGCTTTGTGGTGGATGAAAACTTTGAGTGTGCTATATATATGGTGGATGCCCCATATTCTAGGGGTGGTAGAAAACAACTATGGGTGGACTTATGTAACATGAAGGTATAGTTGGGAAAACTTCTACTATTGATAGGAGATTTCAACAAAATTATATATATGGATGAAAGAAAGGGTTGCACATCTATTTCCCCAAGCATGACTGATTTCTATGAATGTGTGGATCATTTAGGCTTTATCGATATTCCACTTGTGGGACGAAAGTTTACATGGGCATGGGGTTATCTCTATGGGCCGATTAGGTCAAGCCATTGCCAATAAAGAGTGGATTTCCAACTTCCCTCACCTGATATTATCGGGTGTGAAAAAGAGGCTTTCCAATCATTGTCCTCTTCTCATTGACCTCAATGGGACGTAATTCTTTGATTGTTGGTTCTCCCATATGGAATACACTAAGGTGGTACAGAGTAAGTGGGTTGCAAAAGACCTACCTTTTGATAAAAAAAACAACATAAAGCACTGCCAAGGAAATGGAATAAAAATGCGTTTGGCCACATTGAATAGAGAATTTTAACATTGGAAGATTACCTTAAGAGGCTATGGCTGAAAACTAAATCTACAGCTTTAAATGATGAGGAAATTGTGAGAAATGCGGTTGCAGCTTCACAATTATGGGCTTGGTACTGAAGAAAAGAGAGATATTGGCTTCAAATTTCAAGAAGAGATCAAGCAAATGGACCAAATACTAATTATTTTCACACATTACCATCCATTACAACAAATAGGAAATTGGTATTTAGGCTGAAAGTCAATGAGTGACTAATCCAGAAACCGGGACATGTCAAAATTGTTGTAGCAAGCTTCCTTTAAGGACTATACAGTAAACCAGTTTCCCAGCATTTGGCCACTGAATCTCTTAGACTGTCTCGTATATCTTGTATTGATGTTGCTAGGTTGGAACAAAAACCAATAGAGTAGGAGGTTAGACTTGCAGTTTGGAGTTGTGATCCGGGTTAAGCTTCGGGTTATGATGGCTTCAACTTCAAATTCATCAAAAGTAAGTGGGGAACACTAGATCTAGAATTTACTCAGTTTGTATTGCAATTCTTTGTCTCTGGTAAGCTACAACCGGGCCTCAACACCACATGGGTATCTTTAGTTCCTAAGGTTGACGGAGTAGTGGAAATATATAAATTTTAGACCAATAAGTATGGTGAGGTGTGTGTACAAAGTGATTGCCAAGGTTCTGAGTAAATGATTGGTTGCAATGCTCCCAAGTCTTGTAGATGAGAATCAATTGACATTTCTAAAAGGAGGCAAATTTTTGATAGAGCCCTTATTGCTAATGAAGTGGTCTATTGGTTCAAAGCCAAGGGGAAAAAGAGAATTCTGTTAAAACTAGACTTCCAAAAGGACTATGACACAATTAATTAGAACTGTATTGACCTTGTTCTCAAGGGCATGGATTTTGGATCCACATGGCACTCATGGATTATGGAGTGTGTCTCCACTTCGACAATGTCAATTTTAGTGAATGGTTTCTCTACCCATCCTTATAAACTGGAATGCGGCCTCAAACAGGGTGATCCCCTATCTCTGTTTCTCTTTATTTTGGTGACCAAATTCCTTAACTAGATGCTAATTCAGGCAGTGCAATAAGGGATAATAAGTGGTCTTGAAATTGGTAATAACAAGGTATTGCTTACACACCTCCAATTTGCTGATGACACTCTTAATTTTGTTCATTCGACCATGACATATTTTTTCGGATCAAGAATATTTTGAGATGCTTCCAGGAATTATTAGGACTCTACATTGACTTTGCAAAATTTGCGATTATAGGCCTTGAGGTACATTCTGATGAAGTACTTAGGAATCCCCTTAGGGGCGAACCCAAGGCATGAGAGCATGTGGACACCGATCCTTAAACACATACAATCTAAGCTCACATGTTGGAAAGCGAAATTGCTTTCTAAAGCAGGTCATTTAACGTTGATTAAATTAGTACTCAACGACCTCCCAACCTATTATCTCTCTATATTCCAAATGCTGAAGGAGACTGCTAAGAAAAATCATCAAAATGAAGAGATAATTCTTTTGGGGAGCCGAGGACAAGCATAGGGGTCTTTCTTGTGTTAAATGGGAACTCATCCAAACTCCGAACAATTTGGGGTTCTTGGGGTGGGTGTGATCCATTAATAAAAAAATGCAACTTTGCTATTCAAATGGTGGTGGCAATTCTCGGAAGAAGGCTCAGTCTTACGTAAAAAGGTAATTTATTCAATCCATGGTGACTATGCGATGGATTTGCCCCCTATTGCTCTTAGGTCCAATAGCCGCAGCACTTTGATTGCAATTTGGGATGCTAGCTATGCTTCTTTCGTATCCCAAACAATGAAAGCAAGCCTCCACTATAAGCTTGGTGATAGTTCACAAATTGGATTCCAGAAGGACGCCTAGCTTTGTGACGTTTGCTTGGAGAAAAATTCCCCAAGTCGTATTGTGTATCACTCCAACAAAACCATCATGTTTGTCAAATGGTCACTTAGGATGGTCCAGAATGGAGATGGATACTAAATTGGAGACATTGGTTTTTTTTTTTTTTTCCTCCCTCATGAAGAGGAAGACGTGTCAAAGCTTCAAAACCTCATTCTTTTGGTTGTACTGATCAAGGACACAAATGACATAGCTTTTTGGACTCATAATCCTAGAGGTATGTTTTTAGTTAAATCATTCGTGGATAAAGTTTGGGCTAGCTCGATACATTCGCACTCTATCGACCATCTTGTGTGCGGTGTTTGTAAAGGCCCAGCCAAAAGTTGAAATTCTTATTTGGATGGCATTATTGGGGAAAATGAACACTAAGAAATGTCTTTGTAACCTTGGAATCATTAATGAAGAAGAAAGGTGGTGTACTTTTCCAAATGTCAATTAAAAGCATTAATCTTCTTTTCCTTGGTTGTACAGAAGAAGGCTTGGATATTCCTATTCTTTGTTGTTGCTTGGGTTATTTGGTGCTCAAGGAATAAGATTGTATTTGAAAATGGGATTTTGTTGGAAGATGAGATATTTTGGAGTGTGAAGATGAGGATGGGATTTTGGGTTAAAGCTTGGTGTGATGATTTTCCCTACTCTACTAAAGCCATCTCCATGAAGATCGAATGTATTAAGAGTTGGGTCCCTTTGAAGCTATTTCTAGTTCCCATGCATCGTAGCCCCGCCTTGGTGTCGTAATTATTAGGTATTTTCTTTCTTCTTTGTAACTTCTTGTTTGGGATAAATGATGCTTTAGGGGTTTGGGGCTGTAAAAAAACTGCGCATCTTTCTTATCTTTTTTTCTATAATTTTGACAGTTTACTTTTGTTTCTATTTGGGGGTCTGTTTCTCCTTCATGTTTTATCGTTCTTTATGTTCCATTTGGTAGGATGCTGGTGTTTGTATTGTGAGTTTACTAGCTTATTATAGACAACAAAGTTGTAATTTGTGGGAGAAAAATGTGAACCCCTTTTTTTTTCCAAAAAAATGATGAAAGAATTGACTCAGCAAGCCTACATTAATCCTATCGAGTTGTGTCATTTTTTTAGAAATAACAATGCAACTTGGCAACCGGTAGCTAACAATTGCTTGTGAGGACCCTGGTCAAACTTGTGTTATGAGACCAATCACGAGTCCAACATGGGTATTGAACTGTGTGCGACATGTGTCAGACAAGGGCTAGTCACGAGTCTCAACAAGTTGCTGGTTCATAGGGGGGTTTGGTCAAACCAAGTTGAAATCAAAAGATTTTTACCCATGACCTGATGGTGGACAGGTTAACCCACCAGCCCGGTGGGTGGGGTTGGGTTGGGTCATTTGATGGGTCAAGTTGGGGGCTGACCCCAACCCATAGGCCACCTCTAAACATAGTCCTAAACTCGTCGAGTTAGATTTCAACTCAACTAAGTCGCACCAAACCTGCACTTATGATGAGTAATTTTTGAGCTTGAAGTCTCTAGACAAACTAAGGAAACGGAAAGAACCCAAGATGACCCGAGTCTCAAATTTCATGATCGAGGATAGATCAATAGAAGATAAGGAGAAAGGTGCTTCAAAAGATGAACACATTGTTTTGGGGATAAGATAATTTTAATATATAATTAGGTTATCTATACTATAGGCTTTTTCATATAATTTGATCTATATATAATTCATGTCAATTTAGTTTTTGTATAACTTAAATTGTATCTGTTGAAATAACAACGCGAGCAGTAAAAGTATAATGAAAAATACTACTAGAAATAATGCAAAAATACAGCAAAAAAATACAACGAGAATACTACTTAAATTACTGCGAAAATACAAAAAAATTTGTAGCTATAAAACAGTGAAATTGCAAGAAAATAATCTGTTAATTACTGTAAATTAAACTGTAAAAATTAAATAGAAAATTACAGTAAACCAATAAAAATATAGCATTTGAATCTTAGTAAAATGCAGTGAAATTTCCAGAAAAATCTCAGTAAAATATTGCAATGAATTTTAGTAATATCACAATTAAAGCAGCAGCAACGGTGAGCGAAAATTCCAGTGAAAAAGAACATCAAAATACCTAAACAAAGCAATAATATAATACTGGAAGAGGGAGAGTTGATTAGATTGATAAAATACCGAAGATACCGTGTCGTGGCAAATGACCACTATTTTAAAAGATGATTTCGCCGTTGCTACGGTGCAAACAGTGTTATTTGCAGTCGTCCTCCAGGATTTACATGGTCCAACTGTTAGTGTGCACTTATTAATGGTCAGGTAGAAGAGCCATGAGAACTTTGCCCAATTATTTGAATTGAGAACGGACGAATGGAGGCAAAGAAGATGAAACTGGAAGAATGTTTTGTTGTATATTGTGAACAATGTCGGGGTATCTATTTATACTAGCAAAATGGGATACCAATAGTAAGAAATGGCTAATGGGATTTTATTTCAGTAATTAAAATGCCTCAACAGCTAATTCAGGATTAATTTGCAGCAACTGACCAGTTCAAAACGTCTGGGTAATAAATGATAATAGCTAATTTGGTTTTGACTATGCCTGATTCCGCAACGACTAGTAAACTAGGATTTTTCCCAAAAAATAAATGTACTCAGTAATAAAAAGAATACTTTACAAATATTTTTTTCCAATGTGTGGAGTGTGTTACGAATTAATAAATTTTACTTGTAATGTATTTTTATTTCTTAGTATAACCTTTTAATTAGAGTCCTTATGATGTAACAAAAATTCTAAATCAGGTTGGGAATTAAAATGGGCGCCAAAAAAATGCAGCTAAATTTTCCCACGCTGAAGACCTGTGCAGGTCGGTTACTACCAGGCGGGAAATTCTGTTGCATAAGCTCCATTTGGGCTGTAAAAATCTGAATTGCAAATGTCTTGATACAATGAATCAAATTGTGTATAAATTTAGAGCTTATGGTTGTAATTGGTCATCCAAGAAATTAATACAATCTTATTCCTAAGGGAAAAATTCTGATTTCTCATCCCCTTCTTTATTTTTCTCATCCCCTTCACTTCTTCTCTCATCTTTAACTCTCTTCTACAAGGTTAAACTACCAAATTGATTTTGGGAGCTAAAAATTGGTATTAGAGCTAGGTTATAAAAAAAATCAAAACAAAAAAAATATACGATGGAAGGTGTGCGAACCAGATCAGGTGCTGGTGGTGCAAGCTTTGCTGCTGTTGTGACAGATTCAGGTGTGAATGCACCTTCTGATCACCACAAGGAGTTGAATGATAAGATCGAACAATTGAACACGAAGCTTGATCAGCAAAGTGCAAGGTTTGATAGGCAGGATATTAAGTTTGAACAACAAAATGATAACATCCAACAAATACTGAAATTGTTGATGGATAAGGATGCACGATTACAACAAATTGAAGAGAAAATTGAAAAGCTGCAAGATCAGGTGAATAAGAAAAAAGAATCAAGTGTTGATGCCATTTTGAAGTCGGCTAGTCAGATCTTTCCTCAAATGGGATCTGATCAGCAACCGATCAGCCCAAAGCAAACCGATGATGCAGTCAGGAACCGAGGGAAATCACCTATGATTCAGACGGGTGTTGGGCCATCAACGAACATCAGATCAGCGGAGTTCCAGCCTATGCAACATGATCTTGAGGTGGAGGATCAAATTTGGGTCTCTAACCATGAGCCGACCCGATCTGCAGCAGCTCCAATCCAGCTTGACAGCCAGCCGCAGCAGTCTGTTCTTCATCCAAACATTGCAACCGATGAGGTGGAACATGTTGTTAGACCACCGGAGCGATCTTTTTAGTGAAGATCTGAGTCTAATGACAATACTCTTGGTGGTAGAAGTGGCTCGTACAGGCAGCCAAGGATGGAGACCGACCCTTTCGATGGAAAGGAACCAGAGTCGTGGTTAAGGAGATGTGATCGGTTCTTCTTATACTACAACATACCGAAGGAGGAGAAACTCCAACTTGCAGTAGTACATTTACATGGAGATCACGAGGTTTGGTATTATAGCTTGTTGAAATCCAAACCAAATCTTTCTTGGGGCCAATTCGTAGAAGAGATGTGTGGGCAATATGGAGAAGGAGAATCAACCGATGCTGTGGATAGCTTTAATAAGTTGGTCCAAACATCAACCGTGAGAGAGTATATGCTCAGATTTGAGAATTTGAGAGCCAATTTGATGTCCATCCTGCCATTGCTCCCGAAGATGCCGGATCCTATTATGTCTCTTGCTTTGTGAGTGGACTTAAGCCTAGGATCAAGAATATGGTGAAAGCCATTGGTCCTAAGACTTTGTCAAGTGCTTACAACAAGGCAAAGTTGATAGAGGCGACTCAAATTCACTCAAATGACAAGATGAAGCAGCATGGCAGCAAGATCAGGTTTCAGCAGCACAATTCCAGTTCTGGTGTTAAGCGATCTGTTGACAAGAGTTCGGTAAGGCTTTGTTTTCGTTGCCACCAACCTTACCAGCCTGGACATAGGTGCAAATCACAAGCACTTATGTATGCAAAAGGAGCTCGAGTCTCGGCTGATGCTGACAGTACCGAATCAGATGCAGAGGAGGATGAAATCGAATGCATTTCACAAGGAAACTCAAGCGATGATGAGGTCGAGATTTCCATGAAAGCTCTAACCGGAAGTGGAGCTCATAACACCATCAAAATCAGGGGACGGGCCGAAAAACACTCCATTATTAACCTCATTGATAGTGGAAGCACTCACAGTTTCGTTGACCCGAAGTTGATTAAGAAGGTCAAGCACAAAATGACAAAAACTCATCCCTTGGCGGTAATGGTGGCTGATGGTAATTCTCTAACCACTAAAAATAAGTGCATAGCATTCCCATGGGCTATGCAAAACAATCAACTCACTTTCAACTTTAGAGTTCTCCCCTTGGGAGGTTGCGATATGGTGCTCGGGGTAGATTGGATGAGAACCTTTAACCTGGCTGTGTTTGATTTTAACAAAATCACCGTGGCATTTGAGGTCCAAGGCATCAAAGTATCCTTGCAAGGCATGTCCGAGGAAGCTCAACTCAAGTTGATGGATGGGAAACGTGTGCAAGGTAGAGTCAAGAAGAAGGCAATGCAATGGCTGGGACAATTGTTCATGATTAGGCCGGTAGTACAGGGGCCACTTGAGGCAATTGAAGCAGAAGAGGTCCAAGGTAGTGAACGCGAGCTGGATGTATTTGAAGTTGAACGAGATGATTCTTTGCGAGAATCAGAGTCTCTTGACGGCATTAAGTTACAATATGACGTACATCCGGAATGGGAAGATGATTTTCATGTCATGAAAATGTTAAAGAATGCAAAAAGCAAAATGAAGAAGAATCATCTCAACGACGCATTAAAAGATTATTGGAACACAAAGGAGATCACAAAAAAGGAGTTGAAGCTTAAGGATGGATGGCAGCCTAAGAGGTTTGATACTCAACAAGAATTGATTCAAGATGCTGCTCTCACTGAGGTATATGCTAAAAAATCAGATTTACATGGGTTGATTGCAACAGAACCTGAAATTCCTACTAAAAATACTGATATCATTGCTGAAATATCACTGAACGCATTCCCACATCTGTTAAGTGTCATTCATTGGCAAGGTTACATGCAGAATCAAAGTGATTTTACCACTGGGTGATATCTTCTTGTTGAAAAATCAGTTGTTCCAGCTGCATTTACACCAAATACCGATCAGAGTGTGCAAGAGTTCATTTCTGAGCGAGCTGGAGCACTAACTCAGGACCAAAACAACATCATCTTGGGGGCTTTGCAAGGATTCTTGTGCGGAGTAAGCAGTTACACAGGTGTAGTGGCAAAAATGCACTATCGACATGCCGATCGGCAAGTTCGGAGTGGTTTATTCCTTTATGAGAGGGATAATGTGACTTATCCAAATGCAAGATCATGTGTTAAGTCGCCCCCTGACCTGAGAGAATATTTTCAAGCTAATATGCAATCAAAACAAGTCGATTTTCTGCAGGAGAAGTTGAATCAAGTTGCCACGGGTTGTTTCCAAGTCCAGCTGAGTCCAGAAAACATTTCGGGTGTAAAGCCTGAGCTTGGTTTTGTTATTACTGTTAAATCCTTCAAACTCTATGGCATCCAGAATTTGGAGGACCTTAGGATGACACCTTGCAATTGGGACCAAGTCATGAGCAGAACTGAAATTGCTGAGGCAAATGGAGTAATATTGCAGCACCTGAGTTCTGTCAGATCAAGCAGGACGATGCAGCTCAACAACAAGAAGATTAACAAAGTACTAGTCACTGGGAGCAACTTAAGCACTTGGGAAGACCACAATTTCTTGAAGAGTCAATCTCCGGGCTTCACTTCTTGAGGACAAGAAGTTTCTCAAGGAGGAGGGAATGTTACGAATTAATAAATTTTACTTGTAATGCATTTTTATTTCTTAGTATAACCTTCTAATTAGAGTCCTTATGATGTAATAACAATTCTAAATCAGGTTGGGAATTAAAATGGACGCCAAAAAAATGCAGCTAAATTCTCCCACTCTGAAGACCTGTGCAGGTCGGTTACTGCCAGGCGGGAAATTCAGTTGCATAAGCTCCATTTGGGCGGTAAAAATCTAAATTGCAAATGTCTTAATACAATGAATCAAATTGTGTATAAATTTAGAGCTTATGGTTGTAATTGATCATTCAAGATATTAATACAATCTTATTCCTAAGGGAAAAATTCTGATTTCTCATCCCCTTCTCTATTTTTCTCATTCCCTTCACTTCTTCTCTCATCTTTAACTCTCTTCTACAAGGTTAGACTTCCAAATTGATTTTGGGAACTAACAGAGTGATTTTCTTATAACTTTAAGCCTTGCTTGTATTATTTTTCCAACAATCCCCTACAAAGGATACAAGCGGAAGAGAGGAAAGAAGAATAGATTGGGTAAAGGGAGTTCAATTTTCAGTGCTGATATCGTATGACTTGAATCATTACCTAGTGTAACCTTTTAGGACCAACATCTTGCAAGGTGACTTTCGTCTTGAACCTCACAAGGGGTTGTATAGTCTTCCACTTGGACACATACCAATCTCCAGATCTCGGCAACTCCTGCGATTTGGCGCGTTTTATCGGCCATGCGCTCGTCCTAGATATTCATAGGTGCTCTAGAAGGCAAGTCTTAAACCTTCATAGTGGGCGACCACACTCCCACACCTATATAGATGGATCCCATCAAGTGTGTGTTACCGCACACCACCAAACATATGGATATGGGTCCATTAAGAGCTAAAGCTCAACCTCACCCCTTGGTAACATACAGACAGTGTCCACCAAGTGCAAGCCTTGCTTACACCACCAAGCATATGGCTATGGAACCATCTCCGCACCGTCACACCATAGAGAGGGACAGCATAAAATACAGTGCTTTCTTAGAATGAAACTGTGACTTCTCACATTGAACCTGTTAAGACCAGGTTGGATATATCACAATTTATTTATGTATAGACTTTAATCCCATCCCCCTCGATGTTTCTATAATCATTTTACGACAAATGTCTTTTGTCAACAGATTCGCAAGATTCCTTTTAGACTTTACATAGTCTTGTGATATCAGTCCACTTTCTAGAAAATCCTTCACGATCTTATGCCTGAGACGAATATGTCTCTTCATGCTATTATAAACCTTGTTCTTAGCCACAATAATTGCAGCTTGACTGTCACAGTGAAGTGATATTGATGGAGCTGGAATCTCCCATAATGGCACGTCTTCCAATAAACTTCTTTGCCATTCGGCTTCATGACCTGCCAACTCAAGAGCAATAAACTCAGATTCCATCGTAGACGTAGCAGAACAAGATTGCTTAGAGGATTTTCAGAATATCACCTCTAGCTAGTGTGAATACATATCTAGTAGTGGAATTAATCTCATCATTACCAGACACACAATTAGCGTCACAATATTCTTCTAAAACAGCGAAAAATTTTTCTAAATGAAGTCCCCAATCCATAGTTCCTTTTAAATATTTAAGCAATATTTTTAATGCATTCCAATGCTTTTGATTAGGATTATGTGTGTATCTACTTAGTCTACTTACAACATACGCTATGGGCCCAGTATAGTTCATCAAAAACATAACACTACCAATTATTTTGGCATATTTAGTTTGGCACATAGCAACACCTTTATATTTCGTTAGATGTACACTAGGATTATAAGGTGTTCTAACAGGATCGGTATTAAACATGTCAAACTTTCTGAGTATTTTTTTAACATAGTGAGACAAGTTTAGGCCTATGCCTTCGTGAGTTCTCACAGTTTTAACTTCTAAAATCACGTCAACCTCACCCATATCTTTTATATCAAATTTAGAGCATAGAAAGTTTTTCGTTTCACCAACAACATTCAAGTTTGTGCCAAATATCAACATATTATCAACATATAGACAAACTATTACACATCCATTTGAATCAGACTTAGAATACTCACAAGAATCACCATTGTTTACAAGGAAATTATTAGCTACTAGTGTGCTATTAAATTTCTCATGCCACTGTTTAGGTGCCTGTTTGAGACCATATAGAGATTTTACAATTTTGCAGACTTTCTTTCCATTACCAGGGACAACAAAGCCCTCAGGTTGTTCTATGTAAATCTCTTCGTCTAGCTCACTGTTAAGAAATGCAGTTTTGATATCCGTTTGATGCACTACTAAATCATGAATAGACGCAAGGGCAATCAAGGTTCTAATCGTGGCTATTTTAGCAACAGGTGAATAAATATCGAAATAGTCGATTTCCTTTTTTGGGTGTAACCCTTAGCCACTAATGTTGCCTTAAACTTGTCTATTGTCCCATTGGCCTTCATTTTTCTTCTAAAGACCCACTTACAACCTACTGGCTTACATCCTCTAAAAAGGTCTACCAGTTCCCATGTGTGATTATTTAGGATTGCCTCTAGTTCGCTATTAATAGCTTCTTTCCAAAAGGTCGAGTTAACTGATCTCATAGCCTCATCATAGGTTTTGGGGTCTTTCTCTAACATATAGATACTTACAATCTCTTCATTTATGGAGTTATTTTCTGTTAGGAAAGTAGTAACAAAATTAGGTCCAAAGTTAGTTTCTTTCCTAACTCTTTTACTCCTTCGAATTTTAGGAGTGTTTATGTCGTTAGTATGATCATGGTTAACAATTACAGAATCAGAAGGCAAACTAGTAAGTTGTGCATCATCAGATTTCAAGGGAAATATATGTTCGAAAAATTCAGCATCTCTAGATTCCATAATGCTACCGCATGCATATAAATTATTAGATCTCTTGATTAAAAATCAATAAGCAGTACTATAATAAGTATACTTGATAAAAATCGAATCAATAGTTTTAGGTCTAATTTTACTTTGTTTAAAGTCAGGTAATCCAACATTGGCTAGACACCCCCAGACTTTCAAGTATTAGATTAGATGCATAACCTTTCCACATCTTGTATAGGGTTTTATCTAATTTTTTATGAGGAACTCTATTTAGTACATGACAGGCAAACAATATCGCCTAATCCCACATGTTATCAGGTAGTCCAGAACTAATGAGCATAGCATTTATCATACTCTTTAAAGTCCTATTTTCCTTTCTGCGACACCATTAGATTGTGGACAATAAGGAGGGTTTCGTTCATGTATTATCTCATTTTCCTCATAAAAGTTTTCTAGAGAAGTTGGGTCATATTTTCTTCCTCTGTCGGACCTAACTCTTTTTATTTTCCTTCCTAACTAATTTTCTACTTCAGCTTTGTATTTCAAAAACATTTCTTCTACTTCATCTTAAGTACTTAAGAGGTATACCATCGAGTATCTAGAATAATCGTCTACAAATGTCATGTATTATCTTTTTCCACCTCTACTTATTTGGCTTTTAAAGTCTCCTAAATCACTGTGAACTAGCTCAAGAAGATGTGATTTTCTCTCAATGGACTGAAAGTGCTTTTTAACATATTTAGCTTCTACGCATACTTCACATTTGCTAAAGTTAGTATCACTAAAATTAGGAATCATATTCATCTTCTTAAGTCGTTTAATTGACTCAACATTTATATGTCCAAAATGACTATGCCATAATTCAAGAGATTCAACAATATAAGCAAAAGAGATACTAGCATTGTTATTCACACAAATAACATTAAGGACAAAGAGACCATCATTACAAAAACCCTTGCCCACAAATTCCCCAATCCTAGTCAGAACTAATTTGTCTAAGTCATAGGATAATTTCAACACTACTTTGATTGAAAGACTATCTAAAATCAAATTTGTAGACACATGCAGCATATTTGTTAAAGTAAGAAACTTTCCAAAAGTGAGATTAAAAGAAATCTTCACTTTTTTGAGGATAGGTACTGCTGCAGAATTGCCATGTAGACTACCTCTCCATCAGTCACTTTTTGGTACTCCTGGAACATGTTTATATTTGTGCTGATATGCCTGGTTGCCCTGGTGTCCACTATCCACTCGGTCATGTTATTCACCTCAGAAACAATAGCTACAATGTTCTCCGTTTCTACGAGGTGGGCTTTGTGCTTTGGGTCTTTAGGCTGGTTCTTTTTGCTTCTACAATCTTTGGCCATATGTCCACGTTTTCTACAGTGAAAGTAATCTCCGAAAAAACTGTTGTTTGTCTTTTGAATTTTTCCTCCAGGTTTGAAGCGTGAATGATGCTTTTTTCCCTTGTTTTTAAACCTATCATATACACTAGGCCGTGTCTTTATAATTTTAGCTTTAGAAAAATCTGATTATGAGTGCCCCCTGTTCTTAAGCCTATTTTCTTCATGGATTTTCAAGTGGTTGACTAACTCCTCTAATATCAGGCCTTTTTTTTTATGCATACGCAAATTTCTTTAATTCTTCCAAGAAGGTGAAAGTTTTTCAATTAAAACGTAGGCTTGAGTAATCTCGTAAATTTTAAGGCCTTCCGACAAGAGAGTAGTTACTATGTTTTTATATTCATGGACTCGGTCAATTATTGGTTTATTATCCACAAATTTGAAATTTAGCGACTTACTAACTGCATATTTTCTAATCCATGTGTCGTCAACCCCATATTTTTCTGTAAGGAATCCCAAATTTTTTTTTATGAGTCTAATTTTACATAAATGTCAAAGAGTCATTCACTCATATAATGCAACAAATTTCTCCTACAGGTTTGATCATCTGCGGTGAATTTTTCTTCATAGACCTTTTCCTCATTTCACCCTCATGTTCCTTTTTTTCAAAGAGTACATAATCTTTACAAATTTGTTATAGGAAAAACAAAATTTTATGAGACTACCCCTTATAATTCCTCCCATCAAGAGGCTCAATTTTAGGCATGTCGGGAAGAGGTAATTTGGTTGCCATGTTCAAATATATATATATAAAACAAAAATCGTCTTTTAGATTGTTAAAATAACAATGCAAATAGTAAAAGTATAGGAACAAATACTACAAAATGCTGCTAGAAATACTGCGAAAATACAGCAAGAATACTGCTAAAAATAGAGCAAAAATACAGAAAAATTCCTAGCTATAAAACAGTGAAATTACAGAAAAATTATCTGTTAATTACTATAAATTAAACTATAAAACTTAAATCAAAAATTGCAGTAAACTAGTAAAAATACAATGTTTGAATCTCAGTAAAATGCAGTGAAATTTTGAAAAAAATTTCAGTAAAATATTGCAATGAATTTCAGTAATATCACAACTAAAACATCAGTCATGGTGAGCGAAAATTCCAGTGAAAAAGGGCAGCAAAATACCTTAACACAGCAATCAAATAATATCGAAAGAGGGAGAGTTGATTAGATTGATAAAATACCAAAGATACCGTGCCGTGGAAAATGACCATTGTCCTAAAAGACAATTTTACCGCTGCTCCAGTACAAATAGTATTACTGGCGGCCGTCCTCCAGGATTTACACGGTCCGACTGTTAACGTGCATTCATTAATGATCCGATAGGAGAGCCCTGAGAACTTTGCCCAATTATTTGAATTGAGAACGGATGGATGGACGCAGAGAAGATGAAAATGGAAAAGAATGTTTTGTTGTATATTATGAACAGTGCCAGGGTATGTATTTATACTAGCAAAATGTGATACCAACAGTAAGAAACAACTAATGGGCTTTTATTTCAGTAATTAAAATGCCTCAACAACTAATTCAGGATTAATTCGCAGCAACTGACCAGTCCAAAATGCCTGGGCAATAAATGATAATAGCTGATTTGGTTTTGACTACGCCCGATTCCACAACGACTAGTGAACTTAGGATTTTTCCCGAAAAATAAATGTACTAGGTAATAAAAAGAACATTGTCCAATCTTTTTTTTTCCAATGTGGGGAGTGATTTTCTTATAGCTTTAAGCCTTGCTTGTATCATTTTTCCAACAGTATCAAGCAATTTTTTTGGTGTAATTGAACTCAATTTTCTGTTTTATTATCTGTAGTTGATTTTCTAATTTCTATTTATGAAAAGTATAAAGGCTACTAGATACAGCATGAATAACACTGTATTTTTGTTAGATATTGACAATAGGAAGTATCCATAGATTTTTGACATGGTTGATTTCTTCATGTCCTGCTCTTGTGGACTTTCCCAAGTTTTAATTTGGTGGATGTCCCGAATTTTGTGTCGAGAGTTTTCTCTTTAATTATCGAAAAAACTATTAGTACGTTAATACTTCTATAGAAAAATATTCAGCAAATATTTATATTTTATATGTAAATTTATGGACTAATTTCCTATTAAAATTTTTTTTTGATTAATCAATAAAAAAGCTAAAGACTCAAAGTCGTGAAAATTCATCACAGTAATATTTGAAAAATAGTCTAAAGTATAACTAATATAAAATTTAGTCTTATTTAATCTATGATTCAGTAATTATAAAAATTACCAAAACATGAAACAAGTTACTTATTATCTAATGTACATTTTAATAATTGATTGTATATCAATTAAAATTAATCTTATCAATTTCTAATATGGCTATAAATTAATTCATATTATACATAATTCCTAATGAAGTTAAAGTAAATTCTTGCTTCCTTTTTGACCCAAAAAAAAAAAAAAAAAATTTTCATGCTTCCTTTTAAATAGTTGTCTTTTTTAAGAACTTTTTTTCTTATTCCGTAGTCTTATGTATTTCTATTTTTTAATTAAAAATCATTATTTGCTCTTTAAATTTTAATAAATTGCATCTACTAAATATGTTCTTAATTGTTCAATAAACAGTATGATATTTTATTTACACCTTTTTATATTAATATATATACTCAATAATATTAAGAAAAATACACATATTAATGATTTATTAATTTATAAAAAGTAATCACTTTATTTCCTTTTTATTTTATCAGTGGATCCACAATTACATAATAAATTGTTACCTACAAACATTTTTTTTTTTAATTCTTATTTCCTTTTAGGCCAAGTTTCTTCCATGGAGATTCCTTGTCGAGAAATAACCTTCCCCACATATGTATTTCCTACTGATAAACCTTGCCAACCAACCAAAATACACCCCATTTTTAAATTTAATAGAAAATATTAGATCTAATTACACGCAAAGAAAAAAATCCAGCTTATTAGAGAAAAGGGATACCTTTAACATATGACGCTCCATCCCTTCCCGGCAATGTGGGATTTTAACACATCCCTTCATGCATATTGTGAACTATGCCAAACTATTTTGAAAAACACCAATGTTAGTGGCACTTTGGGTCATGCTCAAAATACTAGGTCAGGGGATATTTAACTTAATTCTTTTTGGACATTCAACTAATTACTGGAGAAAATATATCTTCACCATATAAGTGAGACCATGTCATCACTTCCAGATGTATGAGATTCTACAACATGATTCATTTCTTATTTACGGTAAGGAAGTCACTTGGTGCTACACAACTGAGATCAATAAATTTAATATATCCCCTCTCACAATGGTGAAAGCGATATTCTTTCAAGAGCTTTCAACACCATCTTCCACATATCTTACCAGCTAAGGTAGTAGGCACATACGATTTTAATATGATATTTTTTTTTTTCAATAATTAACGAGTACAAAACTCACAATACAAGCAGGACATACCCATGGAAAGTAGAGCCCAAAAATTCCAAGCAAAAAACACAAAATAAAAATGATCACATCAACATCAATCCTTAAACAACAAGACACCAAAAAAACTATGGATCAACCCTTTTCGCAGCTGCAGACCCACAAGCATTCACAACGACAAACCCCGCATAAATCACCTCATCAACGGAAGTCTATGCATATTAAAATATCATTAAATTATAAAAAGAACAATCTAATAGTATTTGTATTACAATCATATTAATTCCCCAAATTCAAATCCATCCCCCCCACCCCCCTACCCCGCTATTTCCTCCTCCCACTTACTTGTTCTTGACATACAAAAGATGAACCAAACCCACATCAAAACTCCCTCACCAATCAATCTCATAACATCCCATATGAATCTTTTCAAATTTCTCTTCACTTTTCTTCTCCTTGGCTTCACCCTCACTTTCACAATCCTTTTTGGGTCATACTCCCACATCTTCTCCTTCAATATCCAATTCGCCCACCTCTCTCTCTCTTCCTATCCGTTGCCATCGCCGCCACTGGAACCACCAGCAGCACCCAAAGATGCTGAAACGATTGACCTAAGTTTCGCAGATGTGAGCGATGAAGAGGTGCTATGGAGTGCTTCAATGGTGCCGAAAGGTAGTGAATTTGAAATCAAAAAAGTGCCCAAAATTGCTTTCATGTTTTTGATAAAAGGGTCGATTCCATTTGCGCCGCTGTGGGAGGAGTTTTTTAAGGGGCATCAAGGCTTTTACTCGATTTATGTGCACTCTGATGCTTCGTCTGTGTTGCCGCCGATGCCGGATTCCGGCGTGTTCCGGCGCCGGAGAGTTCCTAGTCAGGTATGTCTGTTGGGTGCTCTGTTTGTCGCGTCTTTTTTATACTTCGTTGCTTATAAATATTGTTTTGGTTAATCGAAAACAAACATCTCCAAAAATTAATATTAGGAGTAAAAATTTCACATTTAAATAAAAAAATGTCAACCCTATATAGGAGTTGTAGAAAATAAGAGACCAATATATAAATATAGTGGATTACTTTGCTTGATACCAATTGATTTTATGATAGAAACCCCCTTGGGCTTATGATACAGGCAATCCCACATAGGTAGATTAATGAATAGAATATTAATTTATATACTAAATGAGTTACTCCACCAATTGTCAATTGGTTTTGGAATTGAACTTCCTTTGGTCTGTATCAGCTAGTATGTGAATTTCATATGTTCCAACTCCGTCGGTTGGGCTTAAAAAGGCCCTGTAAAATTTAACATGGTACTAAAGTAGGTGGATGGTCCGGGCTGTTGTTTGATGCACCATGTCTTGGTGAAGAGGGGTGTATTTGAGTTTGTTGTGCCAAGTGCCTCTCCAATGGTGGATCCAAGTGGATCAGAGAAGGCGAGTGGTGTCATAGACTCATATGTGAGAGGAAGTGTTAGGAGTAAGAACTCTACATGTGAGTTCACTCATCAGCCTAAGCTTTTGGGATAGACAATTCCTTGACATCGTATCAGAGCTTTGTTGACCACGAGATCACGATTTCAAATCTTAGCAGCCCCCATTTTAATATTAATATAATTTAAGCATAAGGTATGCGGTGGGCTTATGCAATATTCACTCTTTAATTCCAGTTGACAGTTGCTTGAAAGGACATGTTAAAGTATAAAACCAATTTTAGACCTTTACTCATCAGTTTAAGCTTTTGAACATGAAGTTCTCTTGTAATTGCGTAGTATACTTGAAGCATAAATAATATATGTCCACCTCGTCATAGTTAGTAAACTACATTATAGGAATTAAATTGAGTTTAATACATTTGTGTATTATTTGACTCTATACATAACAAACTTGCTCAAAAATTTGTTGATTTATAAAATAAAAAAAATTATATATGAATATATTCATGTTTGTAACACCTTCTAAAATACTGATAGAATGGAAATAAAGGTAATTTTGTTTATTTGACTTGCATTTAATGGTGTTACCAATAATAGTGAGAGTAAGAGACATGATACATAATAAAAAGTAATATATAAGCCAACAGTTACAATTGAAGTGATAAATTTTGTAAAATATAGAATACAAACACTTAATTTAGGTATAAATATGATTATCTTCAACTAATCAATAATTATTTATTCTGGAAAAAATCAGATAAGTGTTATAAAATGTGTACTAGAGCTAACACAAAAAAAAGAAAAATGTATTCTACCGTGTTTTTGACAATTATACGTAAAAACCCTTTTCAAACAAAAAAAAATACGGATACGTGTGTAATATATCAATTATACACGTATTGCACTAACTATGCATCTCGTACCTTCTCTTGAAATTATACAACAACAACAACAACAGTCCCAGTGCCTTGTTGCTCCCGCATAATGCAGGGTCTGGGGGGGGGGGGGGGGTGATGTACGCAGCCTTACCCCTTCCGGCAGGAAAGGAGACTGTTTCCGGGGACCCCCAACCTGAAGTGGTTGAGTTCTTGCAGATAAACCATCAATCAATAACCGTGCATAAAAAAAAAAAAAAAAAAAAAAGGAGAAGGAGAAGAAGAGGAAGAGAAGAAAGAAGAAGAAGGAGGATGGGCAAAGTCATGGGCTAAGCTAGCCTAAAAGTGCTACACTACAGGTTATGCTCGCCTACGGAACTTAGGCTACCAGCCACTCCCCGCCCTACTCTACTCTACCATCTCCGCTACTCTAATACAAGCCCTCCAACGTGTCCTATCTAAGGCCATCTCCTCTCTTAGGTTTAGGTGGGTTAGGTCTTGACGAATCGTCTCCGGCCAGCTCTTCTTTGGTCTGCCCCTCCCTCTTCTGCTCATCGCTGTGTTGAGTTGTTCACACCTCCTGACTGGGGCTGAAGTCGGTCTTCTGCTGACATGTCCAAACCATCTTAGGCGTTGCTCGCTCAATTTATCCTCTATCGAGGCTAAACCCAGCTTACCTCGTATCACATCATTCCTAATCCTATCCTTTCTTGTGTGGCCACACATCCAACGTAGCATCCTCATCTCTGCCACATTCATCCTCTGTGTTTGATTTTGTTTCATTGGTCGATACTCTGCCCCATACAGCATAGCCGGTCTTACTACCATCTTATAGTATTTTCCCTTTAACTTTAGCGGGAACTTTCTATCACATAGCACCCCGGATGCCATCCTCCACTTTTGCCAGCCTACTTTAATCCTATTGCTGACATCCTCGTCCACTTCACCATTCTGGTGTATCATGGATCCCACAAGATTTGAACTCACAAGCTCTTAGGCACTTTTTTCCGATAATTCGTGACAAAGTCATAATATAAAAGCGGCTCAAACAAGCGAGACTTAAAAGAGCCCAAATAAAATCAAAAAATAGAAACACAAAACAGTATACACTCAAGAAAACAAGAAAGCAAGGGAAAAACAACAAACATGCAAAAGGAATAAAAACATGCACTACATGACTATAGCTGTGCGCGGAGAGAGACTGGCTTATTTATATATAAAAAGAAACACTTGGTTGTAACACTTCAACGCTAATAAGTGAAGTCGATTATGATAGTTGCTAGTAGAACAAAAATCGTTGTATTGATAATTATTTAAAATATAGAATATAGATAGTTAATTTAGATATAAGTATGACTATTTTTAACTAATTTTTTTATTTTTTATTTAGAAAAATACGAATATGGGTTATAAAATGTATATGTGTATTTTACTTATGCACGTATTTTACTGTCTAGTGAAAAGTATGTAAAATAATTAGTACCTTTATAGTTTCAATAGTTGAAAGTTCTAAAGAGTTATTTTTTAATTTTAGGTACTAGAGTTTGTTTTGGCTAATGACTCTTGATTTCCTTTTTTTTTTTTTTTTTTTTTTTTGAACAAAATGACTCTTGATTTCAAATATCAAGATATCAAGCTCCTCATATTAATATGATTCATCCAGAAATGAACTTGTTCATTATCCGCTCTTTAAATTTTAAAATATATATTTTCAAAAGGAGATGCGTTAAAATATAAAATCATTAAAAAATGTAAATACAAATTAATATGATAGTTGTATCTTTCCATTGTTAATAAAATATGTTTATAATTGATATATTAAACACATATTTGTATTTTTTCATAGAAAAAGATATTTACATATTATTGCCAACAATTCTATAAAATAAGCATTTTTTATATTAGTCATATTAATACGCGCTTTATATCATGTATCTGTATTTTTCTAAATAAAACAAGCAACCAATTAAAAATAGTCATATGTATTTATAGGAACAGGACCGTACCCAGTGCCTCAAGGGCTCCCGCCTACGCAGGGTCTTGGGAGGCGGATGTACGCAACCTTCCCCTTTCAGAGTGTTAACCTAAAGAAAGGTTGTTTCCCAATGCCCCCAACCTGAGGGTGAGGACTTTCTAGGAGGTCACCCATCCTGGTACCACTCTCGCCCAAGCACGCTTAACTTCGGAGTTCTCATGAGATTCGGTGACGGCATGTTGGTGCCCTTTTTGGTAGTCATATTTATTTATAAGTATTTATATTCTGTATTTTGCTAAATTTGTCACTTAAACACTCACACTACTCATTTATACCTTATTTTTTACTATGTATTATACTTCTTGTTATAGTTATTTTGAGTAACATCATCAAATAAAAGTCCCAGTGACATAATCATAACTCTTGTCCCTTAGGGACATAGCCGAGTGGTCGTGATCGCTGGTTGTCAACGAGGTGACCGGGATCGAATCCCACAAAGGTCAAAAGTGGTCTCCTCTTTATCAAGGATTTAAGGGGTTTATCCCCTCCTTCCTCCCCATGACTTTACCATCATAAAAAAATATAAAAAAATAAAAAATAAAAAAAAGTATCTCTTTCTACTCTATTAGTATTTAAGAGTTCTTATAGATATGAATATAACATTATATAACTTCTTAAACAAATCAACGAATTTTGGCTAAATTTTTAATGTGTAGAGTTAAAAATATACAAATATGGTAAATTTCGTTTAATTCTCGCATATTTGTAGCCATGCTTCGTTTGCGTAGTCTCTACGTGTTGAATCTTCTTCATTGGAAGTCAAAATGTGCGTGCCCTTGAATAACCATCGCCGTCGGTATTTTCACTTATATATTGACTAGTACCATAAACACATAACCAATAGTCATTAAATCTTAAAAAATAATTAATAGATATTATTTTTGTTAAATTAATGTTATTTCATGATTTGTTCGAAATTGTTAAATTAGGTGCACAAGGAAATTTGCCTAATAAATTTAATATCATCTTTTATAACCTAATGACTTTGTGTAAGCCTACTATATATATTCGAGGAGTATCCAAATTGAATACACTTAATTTTTTTTAAAAGAAAAAATTATTTATAAGGAAAATATATTTTAAATAAAGGAACAGAAAACAAAGAATGGGTTGGATTGGATGTTTTGATTTTTTTATTTTCCCCATGTCTTTTCCTTTTCCCCTTAGTTGATGCGCCTTGGTGCTCCACTTTCCCTCTTGTCAAGCTTTACTTGTTGATGAAGCCAAAATTGACTTAAGGCAGGCCCAAACCATCTAGATTTTTAGATTGCTGGCTCCAAGCAAGTGACTTTATGGACTTAGTAAAGGAAAGTTGGTCATTTGACCAAAATATCACTGCGCTTGATAAACTCAAGACCTTGAAGCATGCCTTGAGAACCTAGAACAAACACTCTTTTGGAAACATTGATGAAAAGATCACCTAAACTGAGCACTTCTTGGATCGCCTTGAGAAAATTGGTGAATTGAGGCCCCTTACTTTGTCTGAACTTCGGGAGATCAACTCCAACAAAGCATCTTTTTGGTCTTGGCACCAAAAAAAAAAAAAAAAAAAAATAGTTTTGGCGGTAGAAATATAGAGTTCAAACTATTCATAATTCTTTCACACCATGGCCAATTATAGATTCAGAAGAAATACAACAACTCTTCTAAGAGTTAGAGGTTGATCACTCAGTAACCCTAACCTCATTAGGCATTCAGTATTTGAAAAGCAACCACTCCAAGCAAAATTTCCCTCACACCTACTTAAGTGACATTGATCTCTACTCTCTGTCTCATAAGAACTCTACACGGCTGGAAGCCGAAATCATTATAGAGGAAATAAAAGATGTTGTTTGACGCTGTGATGGATCCAAAGCTCCTGGATTTGATTGTTCCAATTTCACTTTCATCAAGAAATCTCGGCACATCATATGACCAAATATCATACACTTCGTCAAATCATTTGAAGAATTTGGATCCTTTCCACCATCAGCAAACATAAATTGGGTAACTCTCATTCCAAAAGTCTCCACTGCTACTCCCCTCAAGGACTTTAGACCCATCAACCAAGTTGGTTGCCTTTATAAAATTGTGTCCAAGATCTTGGCAAACAGAATCGACCAAGTAATCCCTACTCTGATACGTGAATCCGAAATGGCCTTTGCCAAAGGAAGACAAATACTCGATGGTGCTCTCATTGCCAATGAAGTGGTTAGCTGGATCAAAAAGAAAATGGAAAAAGCTGCACTGTTTAAGATAGACTTTAATAAAGCCTTTGACTTTATTGACTGGCGATTTCTTAACTTCACTCTCGCCCAAATGGGGTTTGGATCCAAGTGGAGACAATGGATCAAAAGTTGCATCTCTACAACCTCGATTCCTATCCTTGTACATGGTTCACCTGCAAACCCTTCAAAATGCATAGAGGCCTCAGATAAGGGGATCTCCTCTCCCCTTTCCTCTTCCTCATTGTTGCTAAGGTCCTCAACTCCTTATTATCACAAGCACAATCATGAACCTATTCTCAGGCATCGAAATTTCTAGAAGTGACACATTACCCATTAGTCTCTCTCATGTCCATTATGGCAATGATCTTCTCATTTTTTGCAAAGCTCATGAGGAAGGTCTCCAAAAAAATCAAAAGTATCCTTAGTGGTTTCCAATCACTTTCTGGGCTAAAAATTAATTTTCACAAATGTGTTTTGGTTGGATTAGGAGTAGAAAATTCTTGGATTGAGCAAATTGCTAATACACTCAGTTGTAACTCAATTGCCAATCAAATATCTTAGCATCCCCTTAGGTGTAGATCCTAGAGCATTCTCCACTTGAAAATCGGTCATCAATAACATTTAATTAAGATTAGCCTTATAGAAATCCAATCTCCTATCTAGAGGCGAATGCTTGACACTCATCAAATACGTCCTATCGAGTCTTCCACTATACTATCTCTCCATCTTTAAATTACCGTCCAAAGTCATAAAGAAAATTGTTCAACTGGAGCAAGGTTTCTTTTTTTTTTTGGGGGGGGGGGGGGGGGGGGGGGGGGGGGGGGGGGGAAGCAAGCTCTGGTAAAATGGAATATCCTTGAACTCCCCAAAGATCTAGGTGGGCTTAGCATTCTAAATCTCTCCATCCGTAACTCTACTCTTCTTTTCAAATGGTGGTGACGCTTCAATGTTGACCCATCTGGAAAAGAATTATCCAAGCCAAATATGGGCTAATTCGAACTCTTGCCATCACCCCCCCCCCCCCCCCCCCCCCCCCCCAAATGACAGAAAAGAGACTCCAAAAAAAAACATATGTTTAGTCCAAAACAATTTGGACCTAATCAATTCTGTTGTCACTTTAGGACTGCGACGCAGGATTAGTTGGGGTAATAAAACACTTTTTTTGGTCACACACCTAGATTGGAAATCGTCTCCTAGAGGACAAATATCCAAGATTATTCTCCATCTCCACACAACAACTTGCTACCATAAAACACATGGGTTTTTGGGATAGAATTACTTAGTACTAGAACCTAGGCTGGCATTGTGGGTTGTATGATTGGGAAGTCAAGCGCAGAACAACACTGAATTGTGACCTTAAGGAAGCTACTCTCTCTTCTATAGCTGAAGATGTTTTGATATGGAAGCATGATCCCAAAGGTACTTTCATAGCCAATTCCTTCTACAGGGCTGCAATCATTGCATATGGTAGTTCAATCACATATCAAGCAAGAAGAGTTTGGTGTGGACTCTTTCCCCCCAAAATAGAGTTATTGGTGTGGTTGGCGCTTCTAGAGAGGCTAAACACAAGAGAGAGGCTAGTGAGAATTGGGGTTCTTGACACAAATGAAAATTTGTTCCCTTTTTACTCAAATAGCATCGAATCGTGCTGCATCTCTTTCTTATTTGCAGGTCATCATGGAATCATTGGACTGCTATTATGAAATGGTAGGGGATAACAATCATTTGCCTAAGATTTGTTCCAGTGATACTGATTACTCCTTAAGGGTTCAACCAAGAAAGCTTGGATCATGACATTCTTCACTAACGTCAATGCAATTTGGGAATTAAGAAACAATTACATTTTCCGGAACTCTATCCCCCACTGGCCGCACATCATTTGCACTATAAAATTAAGGATCATCACTTGCTTTCAAGCAATAGTTGGTCCTACTAATATAGCCATTCACCACTGCATGGAGGAGCCCCATAGATTGATTAGCAATTTCCCATATCAAGACAAAGATTGGTTGCTCCAGACGTCACCTAGACTATCATCTTCTCAGATTAGTTCCTGTCCAAGATTGCCCTTTTCCCTTTGCTTCTCAAATTTTCCTTTTGGCAGTGATCCTTGTCGCTGATCATGGCAAAGCCAGGTGTGCAATGCTTTTCTTTGACCATGTTGTGCTACCAACTTGTGGCTTTTTATTCTTGAGATATCAATTTATTTCTCTCTTTTACTTTGTTTATTTTTTCGATAATTAGCAGCATAACTGCGGTACAAAAAGGCAACTCGTCAAAGCGAGTGCTAGGACAGCCCGTAATAGAACGGGGGTACAGAAGAAGATCCAAAAAAAAAGAAAAAAAGGGCAAAACAATCGAGAAACAGGCGCACCATCACCAAACCAGGGACAAACCTACACAACCAAAATAGGAGGAAGGACACAAAAACCTAAAAGCGTCAGGACGTCGGACGAAGTTGCAGCAAAACCACCCAAAAACACCTGGCTGGAGACAAACGAAGACCTGGAGGATGGTGGTGGACTGGAGGGGAATAACCACCCCCCCCCCCCCCCCCCCCCCCCAACACAAATTAGACGCATGTACGGGTACCGAGCAGGGATGGTACTGGAAACAAGGGTGGTACTTGAGGGGGAGGGTACCAAGCATCCATCTCGAGAGGAGGGAGGAGATTCCGGCTGGATGGAGGATCTAGTGGTGGCATGTCTGGCAGCGGTTTAACCACCTTTGGAGGTGTTTCTTCATTTGGGAGTTCGTCAACAGGAGGTGGGCCTGGTGGCTCATCGCTCTGGATCTTCACTTCCGGCGCCTTTGCAGGAGCATCATCACCAGACAAACACGAGGACAGGTGGGGACAAACACGGGGACAGGTCTGGACACGGCGGTTCTCCCCTCTAGAATTGCTTTTGGAGAGAGAAAGGTTGGATATACGTTGGAGAAAATCGAAGGTGTAGATGGAGGTTGGGAGCCACCGGGTCAAAGGTGGAGGTGGAGGTGGTGGTGGGTGGCGGTGTAGGTGGGGTTACTCTTAATTATCCAAAAAAAAAAATGCTATTCCTTTTCTTGGGGAAGAAAGCATGCAACTATAGTATAGGATGAGTAGTATTAGTCTTAAGCCCTTGCCCCATAATAACACAAAATAAAAGAATATTTTTAAAAGTTATACAACAACAACAACCACCCAGTGCCTCAAAGGGCTCCTGCACAGGCTTTAAAAAAAATACTTCTTAAACTGGCATCCATATGTACCAACTAGTAGAAGTGAATGCCACGTCATTGTTTTCGTTTTTTGAGGTTTCATATGTTTTTTAAAGAATACATCACCCTTTTGGGAGGTGTTTTTACTCTAGGTATTCTTTTGCAAATAGTACATGATGATTAATAACATAAATTTATACCTTTAATTTAATTTAAAAATTATGATCAATAATTTAATTTAATTTACAAATATTAAAATTTTTATTTAAAAAACATGAATGCATGCATGCATGCACAAAAATACGTGCACAAGCTATTAGTTGCTGCTTCCCCCAAGGGAAGGTATTCTTTTTAAAAAAAATGATGTGGCGTCCACAAGGACCAGGTGGTCCACGTGGATGCCAGCTCGGGAAATATTTTTTAAAAAATGTTATTTTGAAAAATATCTTTTTGTTTCGTGTTATTTCAGACAACTATTCTTGGGCACTTCTCAGGTCAAACAAGGTGTCTTGAGGTGTTAATCTTGAATGATTGAGATTTTAACTTTAATAAAGATAAAAAGTTCCTTATCTCATTTTATATTTACTCTTAAAAGTACATAGTTTTGGGTATATGCTAATTTGGATGCTTGTAGATTATGTCCAACTTTTTGAATTCACTTTGTATTGATGCTGAATATTAATGTTTAAATATTAAAGAAATAAGCACGCAATGTTTATTATATGATGCAATGCCAAAAAAGATAATTGATTGAGAACGGAAGGATTCAACAGCCTTCTTTTAATTTCTTTTGCAAAAGCTAATGAGAAACAAAGGGAAAATTCTTAATCTTAATTCTCCAACTAGAGAACAACAAATAACATAAACTTTAATTGAAATGTAGGAATAAAACTGAAAAATAAACCCTTATTAGCTATCCTCCTTTTATAGAGGAGCTTTCCTAACTAAGTTTAAAGTCTTAAACAACTCATAATAAATAAAAATAAATTAATTAATTTTATCTCAACACACTTCTATCTAAAAAGTAATAGCAAATCTAGCAAAATTAAGCTAATCCGTATCTCCTATCTAGAAGACTCTTGTGGGCGTACAACTTCTTACTAGTCCACACTCAAACCCACCAAGATACGAGCTGTATCATCTTTGCCATCGATTTCAACCCGTTAGTCTTGTTGGAGCATGAAGATGGCCTCAACAAAAGTCAAAAGATCCCAATTTAGGTCGTGTTAAAGTTTTCCAACGTATGGTTTTATTCATTGGTGCTCGTGATGGTGATTGCGTGAATAAAGTTTTTTGTGAAGCTAATGGCAATAGATGAATAGATGAATTTTTTGATGAAGCTAATAGTGATGGTTGAGATAGAATTGGGTGTGATTTATTGATGATGGGTAAAATTAGTGTCAGCGGATTAGATGAGATGAGAGTAGGGTCATCAGTGGTGGTGGAATTGGGTCTGAGAGCTCAACTTCCTAAATTTTCTCCTCATCATAAATGATCTTATCATAGATGGGCTCATCAAAGATTGATGGAGAAGGAAAATCAAGAACAATTTCTTCATATGTACTAAATATAGGCTCTGTTTTTGTTACGGGTGAAATGGATTTGGTTGGGTTAGGAGAGGTGGCGGAATGGCCAACGGTGATTGGTGATCGGTGGGAAAAGTTGGTGCTAGTGGGGGCGGTATCATGGCTGTGGAATATGGTGACACATGGTGGTATGTGGCATTTTTGTGAAGTTAGAAGAGGCCATGGTGATAGTGGTACTCAGGTTGAGGAGGTGGTAAAGTGATGATTCACCAATTTTAACGATGATGGTGGTGGTGGTGCGGTCGTGGAGGACAATCGACGGTGGTGGTTGTCGAAGCTTTCCTCTGTACATTTCTCGTAACCCTCACATTGAACACAAGTTCGAGATAGATGACGAAGCCCTATAACCGCTTGCTCCATCCTCCACTTGAATTGGTGGAATCTCGCTTCCATCTCTTCAAACCTCCTGTCGATCTGGCATTGAAGGTCTCATACACATCTCTGACGGCGGCGAATCTCTGTTGCCCACAGGCCATCATGGATATGATCTGAGCTCCAATACCAATTGATGCAACCAAAAACGATAATTGATTAGAAATGGAAGGATTTAACAGCCTTTCTTTAATTTCTATTGCAAAAGCTAATGAGAAACAATGAGAAATTCTTAATCTTAATACTCCGACTAGAAAACAAGAAAGAACATAAACTTTAATTGCAAATTTAGGAATAAAACTAATAATAAATCCTAATTAGCTACCTTCTCTTATAGAGGAGATTCTTAACTAAGCTTAAAGTCTTAAACAACTCATGATAAAAAACAATAATAATAAAAAAAATAAAACAATTTAATTTAAACACAATTTCATGTAAAAAATAAAAGCAAATCTAGCAAAACTAAGCTAATATGTATCTCCTAACTAGAAGACTCCTATATGGTACAACTTTTTACTTGTCCGCCCTCCAACCTGCCAAAATACGAGCTTCATCATTATGTAAAGACCACATGTTACTAAAAAAAAAACATAATAAGAAAAGGAACATGATGAGGCAGCATGTTTCAATAACGAAGCAATGAGATATTAACTTTATCACTGATTATTGTATGAATTGTTGTAATCTTTTCTACTATATCATATGTTATGTCATCTTTTCGGTTTTCACCTTATTTTTTTAATTGTCACATTATTTTTAGGGGGTTCGTTGGTCATTTTGATCACTTGTGATAAAACTATCATTCTTGTTCTTTTTCAAATCATATTGCACTTTATATTCTTTTTTCAAAATATTTTTTTCTTAATGTGCCTATATCAAATTTGAGGGTTATTTATTTTTAGTAACCGCACATTTGTGGAAAATAAAATACATATAACCTTTTTAATTTAAATTCTTTAGTACCTTAAATTTTATATGTATTAATAATTAGATATTCTTTCTGACAAAACTCAATGTCAAAAACTTGAAAAGTCAAAATTATCCATGACAAAATGACGTCATATTGAAGTCTCATGATTTGGAGAAGACAGCGATTTAGTTTACTAAGAGGCACTGGGACTGTTGTGTTGTTATTGTTGTAGCGACTTAGTTTACTAAGGATTTCAAGAAAATTATGACACGGGGCTTTCTAAATCAATCAAAAATGCAAATGCTTTAAAACATGGTTCCAAACTTTGGTGGCAGGCTTCAATATGACGTCTTTTTTATCATAGGTAATTTTATCTTTTTAGATTTCCAACATTGGATTTCGCCAAAGATGATATCTAATTATTAGTATATACGAAACTGAAGTAACTAAAAAAGTAAATCAAAAAGATATAAAATTTTTTATTATTTTCATAAATATCGAGTTACTGAAAACTAGTAACCCTAAATTTGATGTCCTTGCCATTATTTCATTGAAAAACAAAACTTCTACCAAAGGGTAAGTGTTACAGGGTAATTTGTGAATTGAGGTTGTTTGTTTGGTATTGGGTGGAGTGGTGAGTTCATTGGGGCAGTATCGGGTTCATTTGGGGCTTTGGGTTGAAGGGTTAGTTGTTAGTTGGTCGTTAGTTTTAGCGGGAAGATTGGGAGCTGAGGGTTGGTCACGCGAGCAGCACATGAGGGAGCCTAAGCACGTGCCTGGCACGTGCTCTCTAATAGAATTTGATATATTCTCTGCACAATTAGTTATTTTTTTGCATTTTGGTTGTATTTCCTGTTTTTCCTGCATTTTAATTCCATATTTTAGATAATATAAATAGTAATGATGCTTGTATTAGGGTTGATCATCCAAGAAGATCAATACTATCCTTCTCTTAACCTTCTTCTCTTACTCCCTTTCAATCTATTTCTTCTTCTCCCTCATACTCTATTTCTGTTACTTGTTGGGTTCTTTGGGAATTTAAGTCTCTGTATCATTGGTATCAGAGCTTGATTCTCGGATATGTGGGTGCAATTTGTTATAGGAGTGTGCAATGGCTGAAGGAACGAGAACAAATGTGGAGATCAGAAGAGTGGAGGAAGTTTTGGCCGCCAGAATTGGAGCAAATGAGGAGCAGATTGGGGGATTAAGGCAAGAGCTGCAAGCCTCTCGCACTGAAGTTAAAGCTTCTGTCGACCATCTGAGTGAGGAGTTTAGGGATTTTAGGCAAGTAATAATGGGATGGTCCATATATCAAGGAAGGCCTCCTGATCAGGGTGTATCTCAAGAAGGAGTATCAAACACCTCAGCTGCTCGAGGAATTGACAGGGAGATCAATGTTGATCTGAACAATGGTAATCGCTCCTACTTTGCTAGATTAAGTAGGATGGAATTTCCTTTGTTTGATGGTGATGATGTGAATGGATGGTTGTTTACATGTAAGCAATTGTTTGAAGTAGTTCATACCCCTGAAACTGATAAAATGAGACTTGCATCAATACATTTGAGGGGCTTGGCCCTTCAATGGCATCAAAAATTGATTAGAACTAGAGGTAGTTTGGCTGGAATGACATGGACCAGATATGCTGACGAACTTAAGGGTAGGTTTGGGGACACATATGAAGATCCCATTTCAGATTTGATGAGCTTAAAGCAGGAGGGATCGGTAAAGGATTATCTGGCCAGATTTTATTCTATTTTCGTACGGGCTGATCTGAATGAAACCCAACTTATCAGCTGCTTTCTTACCGGTTTGAGGGATGATTTGGCCTTGGAAGTAAGGTCTCGACATCCCCTTAACCTGCAAGAGGCCGTGTGCTTGGCAAAATTTGCTGAGGCTAAAATGGAGGATATAGCCCGGCAGCTGAAGATGAAGACCCCCCTGCTACCAACCCCAAATGTGCCCAGATTAACTCCTTCCACATACAGACCAGCACCACCGAGAGCTCCACCTGTTACGACACCTGTTGCTCCTGTCAACCGAACTCAGAGGACTATGTCAAGGGCTGAACTGCAAGAAAAGAGGGCCAAGGGCCTATGCTATTTTTGCGATGAAAAATTTGAAGCAGGGCATCATTGTAAGAACAAGAGTTTGAAGTGGATGGGGAAGATGGGAATCAGCAAGAAGAAGGAGTGCAGCAGGACACCTCTGAAGAGGTACATGAAGAGTCGGCAGCTCAAATTTCTTTACATGCTTTAGCCGGAGCTCCTAACTACCAGACATTGAGAATCACAGGAGCTATCAGGAAGAAGCCCATACACATCCTGATCAACTCGGGATCCACTCATAATTTCATGGACCTGGGGGTTGCACAAAGGGTTGGGTGTCTTGCTCAAGCAGTGGCCCCTATTCCAGTAGCGGTAGCTGATGGAAACAAGCTGCTATGTAATTCTCAATGCAAGGGTCTGAAATGGAAGATGCAAGGGGCAGAATTTCGTTCAGATTTCCTTTTGATCCCCTTAGGGGGGTGCGACATGGTGCTAGGGATCAAGTGGTTATCAACACTTGGTGACATAAAGTGTAACTTCAAAAGCCTCACAATGACCTTCAATCAGGAAGGAACTCAGCATATCCTGAGGGGAGATGGGTTCCAGGGCTGGAGAGCTGTAGGGGCAAGAGCAATTTCCCGAGCCTTAGATAATTCACCCATTGTAGCCTTGCTGCAAATGTTGCCTGGGAATGACAGTGAGGGAAGTGCCGAGCTTCTATCTATCAGCAGCACAAGTGAGAAACCTCTGCCGATAGAATTGCCTAAGAGTATCAGTGATTTGATTAATCAATATGCTCCTTTGTTTGAAGAACCTCAGCTGTTGCCTTCAAGCAGGCCCCCATTTGATCATAAAATTCATCTAAAGGAGGGTACACAACCAATTAGCAAGAGGCCATACAGGTACCCCACCTTACAGAAGGATGTAATGGAAGAAATGACACAAGAGTTGCTGAGAAAGGGCTACATCCAGCACAGTACCAGCCCATTTGCAGCTGCGGTGGTTTTGGTAAAGAAGAAAGATGGAGGATGGAGGATGTGCGTGGATTATAGGGACCTCAATCAAGCCACCATCAAAGATAAATTTCCCATACCGTTAGTAGAGGAGCTTCTGGATGAATTGGGAGGGGCAAGGTTCTTCACTAAAATAGATCTAAGATCCGGTTATTACCAGATCAGGATGAGTGGGGACAATGTGCAAAAAACAGTTTTTAAGACCCATTTTGGGCACTTTCAGTTTTTGGTCATGCCCTTTGGGCTTACCAATGCCCCATCTACATTTCAAGCCTTGATGAATTCCATCTTTACGCCACATCTGAGAAAATTTGTGTTGGTGTTCTTCGATGATATCTTAGTGTATAGCTCTCACTCAGATGCCCACTTGACACATCTTCAGACAGTGTTCCAAATACTGCAAAGACACCAGCTGTATGCTAAAAGGAGTAAATGCTCGTTTGCCGCAAACCAGATTGAATATCTGGGACATATCATCACTGGGGGAAGTGTAGCAACCGATCCAAAGAAACTTGAAGCAGTCAGGACCTGGCCCATTCCAGAGAACCTCAAACAGCTGCGGGGGTTTTTGGGGCTTACAGGATACTATAGGCGATTCATACAGAGATACGGGGTGATTGCTAAGCCACTCACTGAGTTAACAGGGGGCAAAAAGCTGGAGTGGAGTGACAAAGCTCTACAGGCCTTCGAAGAACTTAAGACTGCATTACTGTCAGCGCCTATCCTAGCTCTACCTGACTTCTCATGCCCTTTTGTTGTTGAATTTGATGCCTGTAACACTGGGTTAGGTACTGTATTTTGGCCTATATGAGCAAGGCCTTGATTTTGAAACAGCAGGTATTGTCGGTATATGAGAAGGAGTTGTTAGCTCTTGTAACAGCTGTGCAAAAATGGCAATAATACTTGATGAACAACACTTTTGTCATCAAAACTGATCAGAAATCCTTGAAGTACCTTCTGGAATAGAAGATTCACACACACTTCCAGCAGATGTGGCTAGCAAAACTTATGGGCTTCAGTTATGTCATCGATTACAAGAAGGGCAAGGAGAATGTTGTGGCTGACGCCTTGTCCAGGATACCAGGACACCAAATCACTTGTATGTTGCTTTCATCAGTGGACAACACCTTATATGTAGAAATACAGCTCTCTTGGCAGTCTGATGAGTACTTGCAGCAGATTATCAAGCAGCTCAGCAACACTCCCAACACCCATCCTCGGTATAGTTGGCAAGATGGTCTGCTGAGAAGGCAAGGGAAAATTGTAATTGGGAGGGATAAGACTCTCCAACAGAAGATCCTTCAATGGTTGCATGCCTCACCTAGTGGAGGACACTCTGGTAGAGATGCAACAATTCAGAGAATAAGATCCATGTTTTGGTGGAAGGGGTTATACAAGTCAGTGGTGGAATACATCAAGGCTTGTCCCATCTGTCAAACCTGCAAGAATGAGACCGTGGCTACCCCGAGCTTGCTTCAACCTCTACCTATGCCTGCAACAGTGTGGACTGATATCTCAATGGATTTCATTGAGGGCCTTCCTAAGTCATTTGGGAAGGAGGTCATTCTAGTAGTGGTTGACAGACTAAGTAAGGCAGCACATTTCCTTCCTTTAGCTCACCCTTACATTGCTCTCTCCGTGGCCCAGCACTATATGGACAACATTTACAAGCTTCATGGTCTTCCTAGCTCTATAGTGAGTGATAGAGATGCCATATTCCAAAGCGAGTTTTGGCAAGCCTTGTTCTCCATTCAAGGGGTCGATCTCCATCTCTCCACAGCATACCGCCCTCAATCTGATGGCCAAACTGAGGTGGTTAACCGAGGGTTAGAAACCTACTTGAGATATATGTGCAGCTCGCAACCACAGCAATGGTCTAAGTGGCTACCTTTAGCGGAATAGTGGTACAATACCACATGGCATTCAACTACCCATAAGATACCTTACGAAGTGGTGTATGGGCAGCCGCCCCCTTTGCATATTCCCTACATTTCGGGAGGGACACAAGTGGAAGTTGTAGACAGGAGCTTACAGCACCGGGAGGAGATGATCACTACCCTCAAGTACCACTTGTCTCGGGCCCAAAACAGGATGAAACAGATTGTAGATAGAAAACGCACTGAGAGGACTTTCCAACCTGGAAACTGGGTTTACTTGAAGCTATTGCCTTACCGTCAAATATTAGTAGCACATAGAGCCAATCAGAAGCTATCACCGAGGTATTATGGTCCATTCTTGGTGACTGCTGCAGTGGGAAGGATTGCCTATCAGCTGGCACTTCCGGAATCAGCTAAGATACACAATGTCTTCCATGTTTCACAGCTCAAACTTCATGTGGGACCCCTTCCGGCTGAAGTAGTACCTATTCCAGGAGATCTCGAGAGTGTTCCTCCAAAAATTCCTGAGCAGGTGCTGGACAGAAAGATGGTCAACAGGGGCAATAGAGCTGCAACGAAATGGCTTGTGAAATGGAAGGATCAACCCATGGAAGATGCAACTTGGGAGTTTGCTTATGATTTGCAATTAAAATTCCCCAACTTTCACCCTTGAGGACAAGGGTGAATTTAAGGGGGGGAGGTGTTGTTACAGGGTAATTTGTGAATTGAGGTTGTTTGTTTGGTATCGGGTGGAGTGGTGAGTTCATTGGGGCAGTATCGGGTTCATTTGGGGCTTTGGTTTGAAGGGTTAATTGCTAGTTGGTCGTTAGTTTTGGCGGGAAGATTGGGAGCTGAGGGTTGGTCATGCGAGCAGCACATGAGGGAGCCAGGCACGTGCTCTCTAAAAGAATTTGATATATTCTCTGCACAATTAGTTATTTTTCTGCATTTTGGTTGTATTTTCTGTTTTTCCTGCATTTTAATTCCATATTTTAAATAATATAAATAGTAATGATGCTTGTATTAGGGTTGATCATCCAAGAAGATCAATACTATCCTTCTCTTAACCTTCTTCTCTTACTCCCTTTCAATCTATTTCTTCTTCTCCCTCATACTCTATTTTTGTTACTTGTTGGGTTCTTTGGGAATTTAAGTCTCTGTATCAGTAAGACACACAAACTCAATAAAAAAATCTACAATTCAAATATCAAACAAAATTAATAAGTTAAAATATTGCCCTCACGTGTAATAACGGATATTAAGGAAACTTTCACACAATAATTTATTCACATTTTAAACCCCCTATTGAGAATCCCAAGGGCAGCCCAATAGTTATGGGATTGGAGTGCTATATTCCCTAGGTCTTTGGTTCGATTCTCACTCACCCCATCCCCTTCCCACATCCCCACGCCTTAGGCCGATAAAACTGATCACAAAAAAAAAAAACAAAAAAAAAAACCCTATTTTTTCCTTTAAATATTTTTCAAATTACACTATCCTCTTCGGGTATATTTTACAATAATCAAAATCAATTAAAATATGAAGTTACGTCAAACAACATTTTTTTTCAAAAAGCTTGAGCTGGTAAAGTTCCAGGAATGGTTTAGGGCCTATTTATTATTGATGTAAAAAAAATATCGTCGTTCAGAAGTACTTTTTGTAAAAATACTTTTGTAAAAATTGATGTTTCAAATAAGCGATTTGTATTTGGTACAACCAGTAAACAAGCGATTATGGTTATTATTGTGAGTGCTTGGCCAATGTTTAAAGAAATATTTTTCTATAAAATTAACAGAAAGAACATTACTATAAGTCTTTTATAATTAAAAAATATCATCCAAGAACCATTCTAAATATTAATATATTTTTTAATATATAAAATATTTTTTTGTTATTTAAAATATTTTCTAAATATATAAAATATCTCTTAAATATTTAAACTAATTTTTAATATTTTAAAATATTTTTCAATATTTCTATAAATTTTTCAATATTTATAAATATTTTAAAATATTTAAAATATTTTTTTTCATATTTTATATTTTTTCAAAATATATAAACTATTTTTTAAATATATGAACTTCTTTTCAAATATATTATTTTTTAAATATATGGTAAAGTTCAAGTTTCATAAAAAATATATTAACAAACTTTAAGCACTTGTATCATGTTTTCTCAATAGTTTAATTTTTACTTTTATTTCTGCTTAAAAAGAGAAAAACCAAATTTTTACTTCTTCTTGAAGATAGAAAAGTAGTTTCTTCTTTTAATAGAAATGCTTTTTCACAATTGCCAAACACCCTTCAAATTTAAAAAAAAATACTTTTTTTGTAGGGGGGGAAAAAAAAAAGCACTAGTTCCTCAAAATAAGCACTTCTTATAGTCTAACATGTCCCTCCCATGAATGTCTATTAAGTTTGAAGTGTAGATAATGATGCACAAGTCTACCTATACCTAGTGCTTTAAATATATATTACTATTTAGAGTGGTGTCTATTGTGATTTGAAGTCGTGACCTCTTGGTCTACAAGGCTCTAATATTCATGTCAAGGAACTAATGTTTTCAAAAGTTTAAGTTGATAGATAAATGTCTTGGAATGGTTTTATACGTTGCAAAATTTATTGGTGCACCAAATATGATAAACCATAAAAAATATAAAAATAAGGCCTCGTTTGGCTTGACAGAAGACCTCTTCCGTTGTAATCCTATGATTTTCTTATATTGTTGAATCTTACCATGGCTTAGGCCTAGCTCACGGAGTTGGAATATATGAGATCTACATAAAAGCCTGAGTGAGATTTCATCTTAAAACTAATTAGTATCAAATAGAGTAGCTTATTAAGCATATATTAATCTCTTCTCTCTTACAACACCAATGTGGAATTCCAACTAAACTAACATATAAAGTCCTTAATACATATAGTTAGTTATTAGTAATAGCCCCAATATATATATATATATATATATATATATATATATATATATATATATATAGGTAGAGGTGGCAAATTCAACCCGATCCGAATTAACAACCTAAAAAACCCGTAAACCGACCTGACCCGAATCGAAGATATGTCGTAAATAATTGAACCTGAAACTAAAATGACCCGACCTGTAACTAACCCGACCCGTTCTTTGCCTGACCTGAAAATAATCTGATACTAATTTGACCTGACCCGACCCACTATTGACCTGAACCAGCCCGACCAAACTACCCTGAACCTGAGCCCAACCCGACATGAAAGCTAAATTTACTCAAGGTCTTTAAATTCAATAAGAATTATTAGTTGTCAGAAGTACAATTGAACTTCATAATATATTATTGAACACCTATATTAATAATATAATAAAAGGTTATTTACATTTAGTTCCCCGACCTTTTTAGACATAATAAAGAGGACCCTGACCTTTTTGAATTATTAAAAAGACCATATGTTTATGTTGTATTAATAAAAAGGCCTATCACAAGCGTGATGACGTCATTTTTAATCAAAAGAACTAACGCGCCAATTGATTTTTATTAAAGCTATAAAAAATGACCTAAAGTACGCTTCAACACATTTATTCTTACTTTATAAATGCAAAATTCGAGATGTTATATTATGTAGAAGCTATCTATTTTTGCTCAATTTGTTTCAAAATATGGCCATTATAGAGTACTTTTGTCATTTTACTATAGTATTAATAAAATCACAACTATTACGTCAACTTTGTCGACTAAACATAACATTATCATGACGAAGATGGACCTTTTTCTTAATGCAACAAAAATTTAGGTGTCGTTTTATTAATACGACAAATACTTAGGAGCCTTTTTAATAATTCAAAAAGGTCGAGGTCCTTTTTATTATTTAAAAAAATGTCAGAGTAGTAAAATATAAATAATCCTATAATAAATATATTGATAAAAATATAAATTATTTGGTATAATTTAAACTTTTGTAATTGGTTCTTACCACCAAGGCACTAAATAGTAGGATTACGAAAACTTAAAATCTGTACATGTCCCAAGATTGACTCAAACCAAAAACCATTCAAAAGTCAAGTGACCCGAACCCGAAATAACTTGACCCATACCCAACCCGACCCGAATACAAGTAAAACCCGAAAGTGACCCGAACTTGAATGGGTGAACTCGAGCCCGACCCGACCGAGTTTATTATAAACCCAAAATGACCCAAACCCGAATGGGTTCACCTGAACCCGACCTCAACTACCCGATTGCCACCTTTATATATAGAGCACAATTCTTATAAGAGGGTGAAAGTATAAGAGATATCAATTTTAGCCGCCCATCATAATGGAGGGCCAAGATTAAAATAAATAAAAAAAATTGGGACCCCCCCCCCCCCCCCCTCCCCTTCCTCTGTCCTTCGCAAAACCAAACCCACCTCCCTCCTCCCTACTCCTCCCCTGCCGGCCACTCCCACGCCACCACCGGCAAACTCCGTCCGTTTGCCGCCAAAAGCAGAACACCCACAACAAAAAAAATAGACCCCCCTCAATACCCTTACTCACACCCCTCCCCCTCTTCCTTCCTTGCCCGAACCAAACCCACCTCCCTCCTCTCTCCTCTCTCCTTCTCCCCCTCTATTCACCTTTTGATGGCCGAAAGGAGGAGAGAGGGGGGAAGGGGGAGGTGGGTTTGGTTTGGAGAAGGAAGGAGGAGAGACAGGGGAGGAAGGTGAGTCCCAATTTTTTTTAATTTGTTTTAATCTTAGTCATCCATTATGATGGACGGTCAAGATTGATTCCTCTCACACTCTCACCATTTCATAAGAATTGCGCCATGTGTGTGTGTATATATATATGGTGTCATTCTTATGAGGGGATGAGAGCATGAGAAGAGTCAATTCTGGCCCTCTATGGTAATGAACGGCCAAGATTTATTAGACACTAAAAAAAATAACAATTCATGGCCCATACCTTTTCATGGGGCAAAAGAAAAGGAGGAGTAAGGGAAGAAAATTATTTTTTTTTTCAATACACTACAAATCTTGACAGTAATTTTTTTTATTTTTAGTGTCCAACAAATCTTGGCTGTCCATTACAATGGAGGGCCAGGATTGACTCTTCTCACGCTCTCATCTTCTCATAAGAATGCAACTCTATATATATATATATATGGGAGTGGCTAGAATAAGAATGAAAGTTTTTTGAGAATATGAGAAAATTAAATCTACACCGTTAGATCTTAAATAAGATTAATCAATGATTCTGGTTAAACCCTAATTTTTTCTCATCTCTCTCTACATCACAATTTTTACCTCACTCTCTCCTTCCTTTTTAACCTTTAACCAATTTTTTTCTCCTCTCTTTCCAATGTTTACACCCTAATTTTTTATTCTTTCTTCTCATTTTGTTAACATTTTACCAATTTTTTCTTTCTCATCTCATTTTTACGTTTATACGTCAAATTTTTTTACCCTCTCTTCTCTTTTTTAACATTTTATTAATTTTTTTTCTCTCTCGTCCCCTATTTATATTTACACCTCAATTTATTTTACTCTCTCTCTTCATCTTTTTAACGTTTTACCCTTTTTTTCTCTCTTATTTCTTTTTTATGTTTACACCCAAATTTTTTTCACTATCTCTTCTTTCCCTTTTAACCTTTTACCAATTTTTTTTTTCTCTCCTCACCTTTTCACGTTTACATTCTAATTTGTTTACTCTATATTCTCTCTTTTTTAACCTTTCACCAATCATTTCCTCTCTCCTCCCATTTCTACCCCTATAACCCAATTTTTTTATCTCCTCTCTTTTTTAATCTTTCACCAATATTTTTCCTCTCTTTCTTTTTCTATATTTACACCCCAATTTTTTTTTTTTTTACTTTCTCTCCTTCCCTTTTAACCTTTCACCAATTTTTTTTTCTCTCATTCTTTTTTTGCGCTTACACCTAAAATTTTTTTACTCTTTCTCCTTTTTTTTTTTAACATTTTACTATTTTTTTTTTCTCTTTTCTCCTCTTTCTACGTTTACAATCCAATTTTTTACTCTCTATCCTCTACTTTTTAATCTTTCACTAATATTTTTTCTCTCTTCTCTTATTTTTAACCTTTCACCTTTTTTTCTCCTAATCCTATTCTTTCTATATTTATAGCCCAATTTTTTTTTGTTACTCTTTCTCTATCATCTCCTTTTTTTATGTTGACACCCAAAAAAATTCTTTTCTTTTCTTCTTTCTTTTTTAACCTTTAACCAATTTTTTGTCTCTCTCTGTCCTCCCCTTTATGGCTGTCATATCATTTGTATGGATAACTTAAATTTGGTTCGCTTTGCATTTATAAGATTGTAAATAAGAATAATTTACTCTTTTTTTTATTATACATTTAGAAGATTGTATCAATAATAATTTACTCTTTCGAGTGCTCAACCTTCGCAACTAGTTTTGCTAACCGGTTCTATATGACATTTTTGCTAATGGACGAAAGGTGCAAGTAAAGGACAAGTTAGAATTTGATATTGAATCTAGAATTCTTATAAATAATAGAAAGACTAATGCAATAGGTGTCTTACAACATAATCAAAGACTAAAATAATATATGGATCTAACGAACAAAAATTGATGCAGTAAATCCATATCTTGATAAAACTCGTATTTCCGAAGAGGAGAGGAAAGAGTAAACAAATTTGGGGTGTAAACTTAGAAAGGGGAGGATAGAGAGGAAAAAATGGTGAAAAGTTAAAAACAAATTTGGGTGTAAACCTAGAAAGGGGGTGAGAGAGAAAAATTGATGAAAGGTTAAATAGGGGAAGAGAAAGTGTAAAAGAAATTAGAGTGTATGTTGGAACAAATCTTCAAATATCTTGCAAAATCCTTGCAACTGGGTAACCAAAAGATCTCAGGTGTTAAGGCTATGTGATTATTTTTTTTAAGGTTTATTTCGGTATACAAAATATCCTCGGGGACACAACAACAATCAAGTATGAAGTGAGAGTGTGTAAACGGAGAGATTGAGTGAGATGCAGAGAGATTGATGTTTTACTTTCACAAGAATACAAACACTTGAAAAACTTTCACACATTCAAAGTTTTCTCTCAATGTTCTTCCAATCTTTTCTCTCAATCCTTTTTGTGTTGAAAAGCATATTAAAACCATGGGGAATATACTGCATATATAAGGAGAAAGATTTCCCAAAACATAGCCAAACAAGCCGCCAAAAATGGGGGAAAACTTGCACAGAAAACTGTCAAAATTGACATGTGTGTCGACACACACATCGATACACAGGTTACCGTAAACCTATGTATCGACACACAGGTTACTTCCGTGCACTTCTGTAAGGGCCGTGTGTCGACACACGGGCCATGTATGTTAACACACAGCAACCCTCCTACGGTTCTGTTGGTTTGTGTGTTGACACATGGCCCATGTGTCAACGCACGCCCCTAACATGCTTTAAGTACTTACAACATATAATAAGACAATCTTAAACATATTTATATACATATTAAACAACATTCAACACACATTTTGAAAATACAACATTCCCCCACCATTTTTAAAATACAATCAATTTCAAAATAACATCTCGAATAAAGGACACCTTATTGTGCATCAACGATGGTGTCTTCCGATTGAACCCCCGGCTAGTGAAAAGACCATACCATTTCTCAGATAAAAAATGGTAGACCAAGCTTTGAACCATACAACCCATTTGACTAACTGACTATCCAATCACGTACAAGACACACTCCGCGTACACACCCTACAATTCTAAAATCAACATATTTGTGGCTTTGTATCCTGTACCCTTCATGAGTATTTCAGGGCCAAACCCTTAGTCAAAACTCGCCCCTTTGAAGCGGCCAAACTTCAACACACACTAAGGTGGACCTCATTGATCATGTCCCTGTGACGCGATAGTCAATAAGTTCTAAAACCAGTCCATTAAGAGCATTGGCTCATCCTTTTAGAATCTCTGACGTAGGTACTAAGCACTTTACACTCGAGATGGAAAATTCTCATTTAGTGCTTGCAATCACACAAATAACAAGTCTCTCTCATTGACCTCGAGACCTAGCGTCATACTAGGCGTCGAGTTGAGGGCCTATCACGGGCGACTAATAATGACAGGTTTCACACCATCTCTTCATTTATTTATCATCAAGTCTCTAGCAATGTTTTTAAATAAGAGATCCGATACATTCTGACTTACATTCCCAAAGTCCACAGTGATCACTCAATCTTTCATGAGTTATTTCACTAAACAATATTTAACACTAATGTGTCCGTACTTTGAATGATACATCTCACTCTTATACATTTGAAAGCACATCTCACTATCACAATGGAAGAATTGGCTTAGGCCACAAAGGAATCTTAAACACAAGATCCTTTAATCATTATGTTTATTTACAAGTAGAAACCAGAGCAATAAACTCTATAACCACGGTGGAATTAATAATACATGTCAATTTCTTGAAATCCAAGGAACAACACCCCCACTACTTATAACATTTACTCGCCTTAGAAGTGTAGTCCTCCTCCTCGGATGTTTAATTGGCATCCAAGTATTCTTCTAAATAGAAGAGTATTCATTAAAATAACACCACAATTTATGGTCATTTTAGTACCTAATGTACTACATGCCAGTTACCTTTACTTACATAGCTAGTTATATACACTTAGCTATCCAACAACCAAGGCTACATCTAACCTTTTCAAATTCTAATTATACTATTGAAACTCTTTCATTTAGTTCTAAGTATTCATACCAATTTAAACATGTAATCAACATACATACATATAACGGATCCTTTGTCTTTGTTAAACTAGCCAAATGTATTTTTCGGATTCGTTAATTACCCTTTTCCGAAGGTAACATCGCTAGACTTCGTAGTCTCGTCATAGGATCACCATCTATGGCACAACAATATTGAACTTTGATATTCATATTATCTCTAGTTCATTCCTTTAGAAATATACAAGTCCGATCGTTATGACTTCTCTTTTCATACTCTTTTACTCTTTCAAAGTTCTAGAGTCTTTCTAGGGATATACCCTGAAACATGGTTTTCATCCTAAAATGCTTGACCTCACATTATCACAATGCATCATTCAAGATTAATAAAAGACTCTAAGTCACTTTCAATGTACTCATTTACATTTATATCTTAAGATGTTCAATTCACCCATAATTCAGTCATACGAATTTACTTGCCATTTATATGCATCAAGCTTATGGGTAATATAAGAGTCATTAGAATTTAGTATTTACATACTTTTTAAATTTATCACGTTGATGACTAATAACATCCTAACATGTGAATATAACATCACACAATAATCTTATTTTCCATGCAACAACTATATATAACTTAGACTCAACTTGAGCATCTTCACATTCATTGTATAAATGCACTTCATTTTAACCAACTACTCAATCATCATACACATACGCCCTTAAGTTCAAGTAACTTTTACTTCAACCGCATTAATCATGATGAGTAATGAAATTTCTACACGCATGCCGGTTTCCATTAAATCATTACATCCAGTAATATTGGAAAACCCACTTGAGATATGTGGTCAAGTATGAAATTATGAATCATTATTTCCAAGTGTTTTTATACAATGTCTTTTATCATTCTTAGTCATAAACTCCAATTTGAATTTCTTTATATCAATCACATAAGGGATCAACATATGTAAAATAACTATATATTTTATGACCTACTAATTCCATTCAAATTCACATTACTTTCGCTTATCAAGCATACAAATAGTATTCATGTTCATAAATAACAAAGCCGTAAAATTCACAATCGCATTTATGTTTATGGACATAAGAGCCTCATAACCACAACAGCATATATGGTTACACAAATCATTTTTATTATGCATCATCCTCAATTTAACGAAATCATACATCCATAATTGTATTGACATGCATATAAGGATTAATCATACAACCACATTAACACCCATGCTTATACTTTCATATCTACGGACATCTATGTATTAGTTATATTAACTAACATGCATTAGTATCTTAACTCCATTTACATATATGAATACTTATACTCAAATTCTTTTCCTAACCATGATCATATAAACAATGCTTTCCATAATTTTCCAAGTCCACTATTGTTCACACCATTGTTCGTTAATATAAATTCAGTCAATAAACAATACGTATAGGAGATTAAATCAATGACCGTCAAAGCAAGTATGAATCAACATACTCATATTTATTATGTGATTATTTCCACATAGTTATTCATATATGTGTATTAAACCTCAATCTAATTGTCATTCAGATTACAAATTCATACAACAATGAATTTACCATACACAATGCACAATTTCCCATTCGTTCCAAACTATAAATACATTTTCATATTTCATGAAAAACCCGTTCTTCTGTTAATTCATAAATCACATGTATCATTATTAACATACTTCATTCACTTATTTATTATTATTAGTTTTGGCATCGTCTCGGCATCTGGTTTCAACAACCACCCAAAACAAGTTTTTCATATAATCAGCTTATAACAAGTGTGTATTCATAATTTAATTTGTTCATCATAAAATTTAATTTAATGCATGACTTTGACCACCATATTCTTCATGGTTTTTACTAGGTTTTAACCACCAAGTTTTAACTTAATTAGTATATTATTTTCACTGTTAAACTGTGCACATGATTTTACATAGTTCAATGGCTAAACACTGCATATTAACTTCTCGACACACAGGATCGAACTTCCCCGAAGCAAACTTCAAGTCATTTAGCTTATATATATGCGGCTATTTAATTACTACCCATTTGATTCAAGTGCACTTGATCTTAAATCCATGATACAAGCCACAACAAAATGGTGCCCAAATTGAAAATTTTCATGAATTCTTGATTTGTTTTTGATTTCACATGTAAACTCCATTAACTACATGAACAATTCACATGAATCTCATGATTTCATTCATTTTCCGTCCATTTTTATTACATTCATGGCCATCAATGAAATTAACAAGTCACTGGAATTGATTACTTGCCATAATGGTAGTTTTACATCAAGGCTTTCGCACAAATTCAAGAGAGATTCTTCTCTCTACACCCAATATCATATTTGCAGACTAATCATACGAAATTGTCAAAGAAAACACCCACTGACTTTAGTTTCATTTCTTCTTATCTTATGATATCACATGTACAATCATCATTGATCAACATTTATGATACCTAACACATCAAAACCATGCCTAAATCAAACATCATGAGTTCTTAAACTTAGAGATTACAATCCCACAAGTAAGATTACTTTCATGCATAAAACCAATGCATTAGACACTACTTTTTAGGCATTTTAGAACTTCGTGATTTTGACATATTAGAATAAAAAAAGTATACCTTAATCCATAGCAATTCATATAAAAGAAAGATCCAAGAAAAGATCTCAAACCTCTCCATTCATCACTTTCTCTAATCTCACATGGTTCGCCATCAAAACCGCGGAAAGTGAAGAAGCCATTTTCAATTAACGAAGATAAACCTTAAGATTGTTGAAACAAATCTTCCAATATCTTGCAAAATCCTTGCAACCGGGCAACCAAATGATCTCAGGTGTTGAGGCTATGTAATCACTTTCCTTAAAGTTTATTTCGGTATACAAAATATCCTCAAGGATGCAACAACAACCAAATATAAATTGAAAGTGTGTAAAGGGAGAGATTGAGTGAGATGTAAAGAGATTGATATTTTACTTTCACAAGAACACACAAGAACACAAACACTTTAAAAACCTTTCACCCATTCAAAGTTATCTCTCAATGTTCTTCCAATCTTTTCTCTCAATCCTTTTTGTTTTCAAAAGCATATTAAAACCAGGGGGAATATATTGCATACATAAGGAGAAATACGTTCCAAAACGTTGCCAAACAAACCACCAAAAAACTGAAAAACCCATGCAAGAAACTGCTAAAACTGACCTGCGTATCGAAGTTGTGTGTCAACACACACATCGACGGACAGGTTACTGTAAACCTATGTATCAACACATAGATTTCTTCCGTGTGCTTCTGTAAGGGCTGTGTGTCGACACACGGGTCATGTGTGTTGACACACAGTAGCCCTCCTGCGGTTTTGTTGGTTTGTGTGTTGACCCACATGGCCCATGTGTCAACACACACCCCAAACATGCCTTAAATACTTACAACATGTAATGGAACAATCTTCAACACATTTATATTCATATTAGATAACATTCAACACGCATTTTGAAAATACATCAACAGTGTAAACGTAGAAAAGGGATGAGAGAGAAATAAAATTAGTGCAAATTTAATAAGGAGAGGAGAAAGAGTAAAAAAAATTGGAGTGTAAACATAGAGGGGGGCAAAAATTAATGAAAGGTTAGAAAGGAAAGAAAAAAAAGTGAAACAAATTTGGGTATAAACGTAGAAAAGAGACGAGAGGAAAAAAAAAAAAAAAAAAAAACCTAGTGAAAGGTTAAAAAGGTAAGGAGAAAGAGTAAAAATATTAGGGTATAAATATAAATAAGAGGAAAGAGTAGAAAATTTTGGGATATAAACATACAAAGGGAAGGAGATAGAAAATAATTGGTAAAAGGTTAAAAAAGAAAAAAAATAAAGTAAAAAAATTTGGATGTAAATGTAGAAAAGAGATAAGAGTCAAAAAATTTGATAAAAGGTTAAAAAGGGGAGGAAAAAGAGTTTAAAAAAGGGAGGAGAGGAAAAAATTGGTAAAAGGTTAAAAAAGAAAAGAGAGAGAGTAAAAGAATTTGGAATATAAAAGTAGAAAGGGGTGAAGAAAGTAAAAAATTGGAGTGTAAAAATAAAACGAGGGGAGAAAGAAAAAAAAAAGGTAAAAGGTTAAAAAAGAAAATAAAAAAATTAGTGAAATATTAAAAAGAAGACACGAGAGAGTTAAAAAAATTTAGATATAAAGGGAGAAGAGAGAGAAAAAATTGGGGTTTAATTATCAATCTTATTTAAGATCTAATGGTGTATATTTAGTTTTCTCATATTCTTATAAAATTTTCATTCTCATTCCAACCGCCACCATATATATATATATATATATATATATATATATATATATATATATATATATATATATATATATTATATTTTCCTCCATAAAAATGCATGATTTCCTCTCAAAAGAGAGGAGAAGAATTTCTCTTATGAAACGTATAATATTTTATGTTCAAATCATAATTAGATCCTTAAACCCCATTTATTTCAAATATACCAAATATGAAGTCGTATATATCTCTATAAGTGCGACTGTTGGCGTGTGCATGTGTGACATATACATACAACATACATACATATATGTGATAAATTTGATTTCCTAAATATAAATAAGGAAAATTTTACCTAAGAGGGTACCAACACGCAAGCACCGGATCCCGTTAAAACTCTGAAGTTAAATGTGTTTGAGCGAGAGTAGTACCAAGATGGGTCCTCGTGTTACATCCCTTAGGTTGGGGGTTCTCGGAAACAACTTCTTTTCAGGGTATCCTAAAGGGGGAAGGCTGCATACATCTACCCCCCCCCCCCCCCCCCCCCCCCAAAGATGCTGCTTAGGCGGGAGCTCTTGGAGCATTGGGAATGTTGTTATGAATAAGGAAAATTTTGAAGAAAAAAATATTTTTTATATAGCTCCAGTTATGTTAACTGAAAACATTTTCCTCCTCGTTCATGTTATTACTTTTTTTTTTGGACTAGCATCATGATACAACTCTAAATATGAAAATATTTTCAACTTCCCTTCATAGAATGATAAATGTTAAATAATATAAATTATTCCCTTTGTTCTTGATATAAAAATATTTAGTTATGTACTTAAATTGTACACACTAATAATTTTCCAATTTACAGTCAGTGCAATGGGGAAAGTTCAACATGGTAGAAGCAGAGCTCCGGCTACTAGCCAACGCCCTCCTTGACATTTCTAACCAACGATTCGTCCTCCTTTCCGAATCCTGCATCCCTCTCTTCAACTTCCCTACCATCTACGCCTACCTCATGAACTCAAACCTTAGCTATGTGGAGGTCTATGATTTGCGAGGTCCCACAGGCCAAGGCAGGTACAAGCACCGGTTGAGCCCTACAGTCAACATCACTCAATGGCGAAAAGGATCCCAATGGTTTACGATAGATCGTGATCTAGCCGTTCATATCATTGCTGATAAAACCTACTTCTCTGTTTTCAAGAGATATTGCAAGTCCTCTTGCTATGCAGACGAGCACTACTTTCCGACATGGGTTAACATGAATTTCGGGTCGAGTAACTCGAACCGAAGCTTGACTTGGGCTGATTGGACTCGGGGAGGGTCGCACCCAGCTAGATATAGGAGGCAACATGTGAGTGTGGAGTTGTTAGAGAGGATGAGAAGTGGGAGTGAGTGCAAGTATAATGGGAGGAGAACTAACACTTGTTTCTTGTTTGCAAGGAAATTCTTGCCTGATTCTTTAGATAGGTTGTTGAGGTTTGCACCAAACGTTATGCACTTCTAGGAGGGAAGTGTTTCCTGTACATAATTTAAGTATTTATTTGCATACACAATACACTTAGGATGAAATTACAGGAATACATGAAGACAACCTATCCAAAGAATCAGGCAAAAATTTCCTTGCTAAAAAGATTTCAGAATAACTAGGTTCACGTAACACTTCCTTACTAAATCAGGCAAGAATTTCCTTTCATATGTAGTAATAGAAATGCAAGTTTTTCGTAGGATAACTAAGCTCAAGATAAGGTTACCTGGTATGTCAAAACCATCCACAACAAAATTTCTAGATCGATTGTCGATTCACTTTTATTCAATCTACATTTGTATCTATCTGACAAAATAATTATAATCAATGTTATATTCTTTTTTATTCCTTTTCTCAATCATAATTGATAGATCTAACATAGATGACCTATATAGGTGGATCTATTAAGGATCAAATACTGATATTGAATGCCTTTTAATCAAGAAAAAGTAATAACAAACTCACGTCCATTGTATAGACATCTAAGGCATTCTTGAGGACAAATGGGAAGGGACAGGATACATCGAACTAAAGATGAAGGTGCTAACTAATTCAACTGGTTAAGTCCCTTTAAGGTGGTCCTGAAGACCTAAGATTGAATCTCGCATTCATTAAACTGAAAACTTAACCGAGCTTTTAAATTGATCATTCTGCGCTTAGAACATAAAAAAGATCGATGATTGTAATCCACCCAACCCTTTGATCCACCCTCAATTGGCTACATCATCACACCCCCACCCTCTACATTTTACACCATTTCATCTCAAACTGAACCAACTTAACATTAAAGACATAATTTCAAGCTACCAATCGAGCAACATAGCAAAAAAAAGAAATTAAAGGACTAAAAGAATTTGAATGAAGGGGGAGACCCACAAAAAAGATCAACTAAGCTAAGCTACTTTAACTCCAGTGGGGCACTTTCCTTCCATGGCGTCTTTCTTGTTGTGCCAATCCGCACATAGGAAAGGGCCTTGCCATGGCTTAGAGCTCGTTGAGAAGATGGAACTTGCATGAACCGAGATGCCCTCGCTTGGGGCAAGGTCCCCTTGGCAGATCGTGCATGCGAAAAACCCAGATCTCGATTGGTTGGAGGAGTCATTGTTTCCCAATCTGCAAGCTTGGAGGAATCGGGTTAGGTTATGGCAATAATGTTGAAAAAATATCAATGTGGCAGTGGAGAGGAAGGTAATATAGAATTCATAAAAGACTGGGATCTTCCTTGAGTCCCTTTCTATTTATACTGGTTATGGATGAGCTCACTAGGCACATCCAAGGTGACGTGCCTTGGTGCTTACTTTTTGCAAATAATATAGTTCTGGCGGAGGAGTCTCGTTAAAAGGTAAACTAGAAGTTGGAAACCTGGAGAAGGGCATTGAAGTCGAAGGGCCTATGAATTAGTAGATCCAAGACCGAGTACATGGAACTTAAGTTTGGTCCCTCCACCATGCTATTATGATTCTAATAGATGGGCATGTGTAAGTAAGTATGAATAAGTCAAGGTTTAGTAATAAGTCATGTATTAGCTTAAGTCTTAGCATAAGTTGGTTAGATAATCACTAAGGTCAAGTTGTTAGTCAGTAAGGGGTCAATGTTGGCAGGCTGCTGGTTAGCTAAGTCGGTTACGGGCTTGTCTAGATGCAATGTACTTGTCTTTAGACACTGTTAGCTTTGGTTGTTATAAGTAGTTGAGTTCTTGATTGTAAACTCATAACTTTGATGAATCAAGGTTGTTAGAATCGGGATTCTACTCAGGTTCATTAAGGGGTTCATAGAATCGGAATCGTAAGATCGAATCAAAAATCATAAGATTCTACTTTTAGTGCATAAAATCAATCCAAAGCCTTCACCCACCAACTTAACCGTTTTGAAAAAGTTGATTCTTTGACATGATATCAGACTTGATGGCAAAAAGGTCACTACTTCAAATCCTACCCCAATTTCAATATTAACTCAAGTACAAGGTGTGAGGTAAGCTTGTGCAATAGTCACGCGCAAGCCTAATGAGCATTTGCGTGAGAGGCATATTAGAGCATAAAGTCAATGTTAGGCCTTCACCCATTAACTTAAGCTTTTAGGGAAACTTGGTTCTTTGACATCTGCTACACGTATGTTATAAATATTTTTGATATTAAATTAGTTGCATAATTCACAAAGTATTGTATAAGGCCTCAACTTACAAGGGTATGTATAATTAAGAAATGTAATCAAATACGACAATATGCTATAATATAACATAGATGTTGCTAATCAAGTCAGGAGATGCGAGCAGCCTCATACTACGCTAGGCAGGAGAAGGAGAGGCAGGCCAAAGAAGAGGTCGTTGGAGACGATCAGACAAGACCTCACCCACCTAAACCTTCGGGATGAGATGGCCTTAGATAGAGCCCAATGGAGGGCTAGCATAGGAGTAGCAGAGGTAGCAGAGTAGAGTAGGATAGTCCAGATTTTGTGCTATCTCTAGTGTTCTAGGCTTGTAGGGTAGTCCAGAGCTGGCGCGCTTATGTGTGATTCGAGCTCTTGATTGACTAGTTGCTCATTGGCATATTTGCAATCTGCTATGTCTTTGCCTTTATTTGGTTATCTTTGCCCTGCTTTATGCTTATATGCTTATTGGCTCTCGTGCTGCCAGGTTGCCAGGCTACATTACTGCGGATAAGCTTTTCAGGTTGGGGTCCTCGGAAATGGCCTCCCTTCTGGGCAACCCACAGAAGGGGGAAGGCCGCGTACATCTACCCTCCCCAGACCCCACTTTTGCGGGAGTCCTTGAGGCACTAAGTTGTTGTTGTTGTACCTTAAAACTAAGCTTAATTTAAGTTTAATGAGATTATATTTAATTTAACTTTCATTACCTCAGGGTAAGAAAGTACATTCATTTATAACATATATGCTTGAAATTTTTACTTCTAAACTTTTTATATATGCATGGTAGGATCGAGGTCCGATCGGTAGAATCGTAAAATCGTATTATGATCCTATTGGTTAGTTTTGTTTAATATCAATGGATCGTAAGATTCTACAAAATTAAGATTCTACTTAGGATTCGGATTGATCGACCATTGTGGGATCGTAGAATCGAAGACTCTAAGATTCGGATCGGGAGTTTAATAACCATGTGATGAATGAAATGTCTTTTGATATTGTTCTCTCTCTCATCTAATTCACTCTATTTTCTGATCTCCTTTCACTTCTTATCTCATCTAAACTGTATCATTCTCTAGGTTATGATTTGAGTTTATCCTCGATCATAACAATTGATATTAGAGCCTCGTTTGGCTTCCAAATCAAGCGTAGTTTGATATCAAATATCTTTGATCGCATTGCAAATTAATTAGGAGTTCAATTTTGAATTCTTGATTGATTGATATCTGAAAATTACATTGAAACAAAAAAAAAAAAATAAAGAGGTTGAAATTGATTTTTGACTTGTGATCTTGAATTCAAGATCTCACTGTTAACAGCAAGCTTTGATCAAAGCTATCAAGATTAGTAGATTCATTGAAGATCAGTGTGTGATCTTAAGGAATTGCATTTGAAGAATATCAAGATCGTGATCTGTCGAAGTAAGATCAGGTTAATTGAAGGTTCATCAGTGAGCAAATTAAGCTGAAGTTGAGTTTGGCTCAAGATTCAGAGTGAACTTGTTGAATTATCTCATAATTGGGATCAGATTCTGTTTTTGGTCATATAAGTGTTCAGATTGTGAGCTAGCTGTAGTACATTTGATCATAATTAGGTTCTACTATTAGAGTACATTCAAGCTCAGATTGTAAGTGATCAAGACAACTTGAGTTGATGCTAGTGTTGATTGAAGTTGACCAAGATCAACTTAGATTGCTGCATTATCCTTGTTAATTCATATACAGAAACTGAGCTTAAATAAGTAACAAAAATGCATAGAGCTGAGCTGAATTGAACAAATTGTTGCTGATAACTTGAATCATTTCCATATTCATCTTCAGCATATCACTTCATGGAAGTCTTACACGATTTATCCAGAATTACATACAAGCAAGTTATGGATTAGTGTTTGTTTCGAAATTGAGCTGTAGTACACTCGGATCTAGATTTCTGTTCAAGCTAGGGTTTTAAGAACCTCAGCATCAATTAAGGTAGGGATTGTGGTTTATTTATCATCTGTGACTGAGCAGTGATATTGATTCGTTGATAGCGAAGAATTAGGGTTTGGTGTCGAAGTGTTGATTCATTGGTTGCGAAGATTCTTGGTTGTGAATGTGCGATTCTCATCGTTAGTAAGCAGTGGTGACTCTGTTCAGAAATTCACAGATTTTTGTTGATAAAATGGCTGCAAGATTTGCTCAAAGTTCTGCATTCTTGGTAAAGGTTGTGAATACTCGTTATTACATCACCAAGGATGTCCTTGAGGAATTGTTTGATTAATTGGTGACCCTGAATGCATTAAAATTTTGTCCGAATCAAACTTCGAGGTTGAAGCAAAAGTGACTTATACCACAAGATATCAGGTTGAAAAAGCACATAAGCATTTACAAGTAGGACACGCCTATGACCATTGCCATGTGTTAAATATCCCATATTTCAATCCTTGTGAGGAAATTGAAGAAACAAAAGGAAATCAAGGGATGGAGCTAAAATCACATTTGACAAATAAAATGATATTCAATTCCTCATTCCTTGTGTGTAAATTGGAGAATCAAAGGTAGTTTCTTCTTCAATTGGTCCTGTGGAGCTAGGGGATAGTGATGCAGCTCATGAGGAGAAATTCAATCATGAGAATGAGCTAGATGAAGAGGTTGTTGTGCTAACGGAGGACAAGGGTTCCGTTCTGCCGTATATCTTGCAAACAAATGAGATGGAAATGGAGCCAGTACAAGTAGTTGAATAAGAAGTGGTTAAAGTATCAGTAAGCAATCAAGGAACTTTTACTGCAGAATCATTGAATTCAGTAAAGAAACCGGATGATGATGTTGTGGTAGCATCAAATGCAATACCAAATGTGCTTTTAATCTCTCTTGGACACACAGTTATGCCAATTCAGAACCAGAAGTATGCAAGTAGTATTCTCCTTGACGCTTGGCAAGGTTCTTTGAGTGGAGAGAAGGCTTATCCACGCACAAACATTGGTGGAAGGTTTCCTACTAAACCAAGAGAAGGCATTTATGAACTCAAGCCAGTTAAAGTCCACTGTCAGTTGGGTGATTTGCAAGATCGGGTTGATCTGCTTCCTTCTTCGAATGGAGTTATGACTCATCCAAGTGGAAACATTGGTGACAGGCCTCCTCCTTGATCCGAGAGAAGGAGCTTATCCTCATAAGGAGCTCAGAAAAATGTATTCATTAGAGGAACATGTGATCCAAGCTATTAAAATGCATCCCAGACTTCAGCAGAAGAAAATCCATGTTTGTGTAAGTTCAGAATTTCAGTGTAAACAACCGCTCAAACTTGGGATTGAAGATCAAATGGCTGATCTGTGGGGAGTGAACAAGCGGATTCAAGTGCTTATTGATCAATTCGAATTTAAGTACCAAGGGATTTTGTTTAGGAGGAACAAAATGGTGGTGAAGTCCCTTGTCAAGAAAGAGCGTGTTTTACTGCTGCAGCAATTGTTTGTAAGCTTACCTGGTTTTGGACTTAAACGCAGCATAGTTGAATAAGTTTTAGAAGTTTTGGGCTGGGATAAAAGGTCATTTCAATAGCAAGATGGGCTGGTTGAAGGAATCCAAAGGCTCATTGACATAAATTCAACTCAGCAGCAAGTTGTTACTTATCCAAAGCCAACATGTGAACCTTTTCAGCTAGAAGGTCTACAAGATCTGATCCAAATGCAGGCTCACTGGAGTGAAGCTGATTGGTACTCATCTAAGAACACTAATGCCAGGCCTCCTAATTTGGGAGAGGTGGAACAAGCTGTTGAAGTTGAGCTCAGCAACGCAGAATTTAGCGGTGTGGATGCAGAATTCTTGGGATCTGTTTCACAAATGCAAGAGGAAGATGATGAGTATTGTCAAGTGAGTATAACCCGAGGTTACATAGAGAGAAGTTGAGGGCAGATCAGTCCTTGAATTGGTGAACTACAAGGTTGTTTTAATGTTCCATTGGTTTCATGGGCTAGTGTATTTTGCATTCATACTTGTGCTCATTGTTAGGAGATCTATGTTTGTTAATTTGAAACGAAAGTGGATTCATAAAGAGCCTAGAATATAGGATTCCTTGAACCAATATAGCTGTAGAATACCACTTAAACGCAAGGAACAAAATGAGATTCAAAGAGGAGTTGAAGTCTTGGTGAATAATCTGAAATTGGTATCAAGTGTAGGCTATTAGTTCTACTATCTTGACAGTTCAAGTGGTGACATTGTTCCCTTGGAGTTCAATTGTGAAGCTTGAAAACTTATCTTGGTGGAGGATATTTCAAAAGTTGCAAGATAAGGCTTCAATTGTTCGAGATCCTCAGCTGGAATGTTGCAATGGGAAGCAATGTGCTAGGAGTTTTTTGTGCACTCTTTTCATGTTTTGGCAAGACAAGAGAATGGAAGCATACATTGAAGTTAGCAAGGATCAAAGTCGATTTATGGCTGGTTGTGCAAGAGTTTGGGAAAAGGAAGATAAAACCTCCATAACTTCGATGTTCAAATCTGAAGCACAGTTGACAGATTTCAGAGAAGTTGTTGACAGGACATTATGTAGCCCATTGCATTCATTGGCAGAGGCATTTAAGGATGTTAATTGGACAGAAAGATGTGCCAATTGGATTCCTAGACTAGAAACCCGAGAGTAGCTGAAAGACCTTCTTTAAGCTGGACAAGAGAAGGGTATTGCAAGGTTAACAGCTTCAGTGGGAATGGTGTTGGTGTTTGGTTGTTTTGGTTCGGTTCGGGCAAACCTCCAGAAGAGTACTCTTCAACAGATGCAAGCATTGAGGGCAAAAGCAAGGAATGTACTCAAAGGTTCAGAATTGACAATAGGACTTTGGCTGGAATTACTTCAACATCTGCATCAACAAAGTGCTTTTCAGTTGCAAGGTTTCAGTATTCTGAAGTTCTCTTTAGCTGCAGATTTCAGCAAGGAGTTCTCCTACATCAATAAGTGTTCTTCAAAGTTTCAACTCTCTTCTTAGATTCTTGAGGACAAGAATCTCATGTTGGGGGGGGGGGGGGGGGGGGGGGGGGGGGGGAGTATTATTATGATTCTAATAGATGGGCATGTGTAAGTAAGTATGAATAAGTCAAGGTTGTAATAATTAGTCATAAGTCATGTATTGGCTTAAGTCGTAGCATAAGTTGGCTAGATAATTAGTAAGGTCAAGTTGTTAGTTAGTAAGGGGTTAGTGTTGGTGGTTTGCTGGTTAGGTAAGTCAATTAGGGGCTTGTCTAGATGCAGTGTACTTGTCCTTAGCCACCATTAGCTTTGGTTGTTATAAGTAGTTGAGTTCTTGATTGTAAACTCATAACTTTGATGAATGAAATATCTTTTGATATTGTTCTCTCTCTCATCTAATTCTCTCTATTTTCTCATCTTCTTTCACTTCTTATCTCATCTAAACTCTATCCTTCCCTAGGTTATGATTTGAGTTTATCCTCGATCATAACACAGCCTAAGTGGACGTCAAGGTAGGATCTGAGACCATACAAAGGAAAGAGATTTTCAGATACTTGGGTTCCATAATACAGCACAACGGCGAAGTGGATGAGGATGTCAATAACAGGACTAAAGAAGGTCGGCATAGATGGAGGATGGCTTCCGCAGTACTTTGCGACAAAAGTTTCCAAATAAAGCTTGAGGGAAAATATTATAAGACGGTAGTGAAACCGGCTATGTCCTATGGCTTGGAGTGTTGGCCAATGAAACAACACCATTCATAGAAGATGAAGGTGGCAAAGATACGGATGCTGCGATGGATGTGCAGACACACAAGGAAGGACAGGATTAGGAACGACGTCATAAGAGCCAAATTGGGTGTTGCATCGATTGAGGATAAATTAAGGGAGCAACATTTGAGGTTATTCGCTCATGTTAAGAGGAGACCATCCACTGCTCAGGTCAGAAGATGGGAACAGCCCCATACTACGCTACGGAGGAGAGGGAGAGGGAGGCCAAGTAAGAGATGGATGGAGACGATCCGACAGGACCTCACCCACCTAAACTTACGAGAGGAGATGGCCTTAGCTAGAACTCGGTGGAGGGCTAGCATAGGGGTTGCCGATGTAACGGCTTAGAATAGGGCATCTTTGACTACTTGCACCAGTGATTTTATGGGTCTTGACTTCCTCTTTGGCGCACGTATTGGAGCACCATATTGTGTATCGGTGTGCTGTAGTCACCTTCCTTCGATTTTCCTATGAATTTTGCTTCGTATTCTTGGCTTGTGTTATGCATTGCTCTAATACTATGTTGATCTCATACTTTTAGGCTCTATGAATTTATGGTGACACGGTCCTCAGGTTGGGGGTCCTCAGAAACAGCCTCCCTTCTGGGTAGCACCCTAAAAGGGGAAGGCTGCGTACATCCACCCCTCCAGACCTTGCTTATGCGAGAGCCCTCATGGCACTGGGACTATTGTTGTTGTAGGGTTCCATCATAAAACTAATTGGTATCAAGTGGAGTAGCTCATTAAGCATATATTGATCTCTTCTCTCTCACAACACCAATGTGGGATTCCTATTAAACGTACATGAAGAGTCCATAACATATATAGTTACTTATTAGTAATAGGCCTAATATACATACATATATATATATATATATATATATATATATATATATATATATATATATATATATATATATATATATATATATATATATATATTTCTCCATGAAAGAGAAAAATGCATGATTTCTGCTCAAAAGAGAGAAGAATTTCTCTTATGAAACATAAAACATTTTATATTCGAATCTTAATTAGATACTTAAGCCCTATTTGTTTCAAATGTACCAAATATGAAGTCGTATATATCTCTATGTGTGCAAGTGTGCGTGTGTGTGAGCATGTGTGGCATATACATACAACATACAAACACGCGCGCGCGCGCGCACACACGCACGGGCGTACACAAGCATATATATATATATGAGATAAATTTGATTTCCCAAATATAAATAAGGAAAATTTTGAAGAAATTTTTTTATGTATATATAGCTCCAGTTATGTTTACAAAAAACATTTTCCTCCTCGTTCTTGCTATTACTCTTATTTTGGAATAGCATCATCATAAAAACTACAAATATAAGAATATTTTCAACTTTCCCTCATAGAATGATAACTCTTAGATAGTATAAACTATTCCCTCTGTTCTTGATATAAAAATAATTAGTTATGTACTTAAATTGTATACATTAATAATTTTCCAATTTACAGTCAGTGTAATGGGGAAAGTTCAACATGATAGAAGCAAAGCTCCGATTGCTTGCCAACACCCTCCTTGACATCTCTAACCAGCGGTTCGTCCTCCTCTTCGAGTCCTGCAACCCTCTCTTTGACTTTCCTACCATCTACACCTATCTCATGAACTCGAACCTTAACTACGTGGAGGTTTATGATTTGCAAGGCCCCACAGGCCGAGGCAGGTACAAGCATCGGTTAAGCCCTAAAGTCAACATCACTCAATGGCGCAAAGAATCCCAATGGTTCGCAATAGATCGTGATCTAGCCGTTCATATCATGGCTGATAAAACCTACTTCTCCATTTTCAAGAGATATTGCAAGTCCTCTTTCTATGCTGACGAGCACTAGTTTCCCACATGGATTAATATGAATTTCGGGTTAAGTAACTCAAACCGAAGCCTGACTTGGGTCAATTGGACTTCCGGGTGGGGGGGGGGGGGGGGGAGGATTTTGTTTGCACCAGGTAGGTATAAGAGGCAATATGTGAGCGCGGAGTTGTTAAAGAGGATGAGAAGTGGGAGTGAGTGCAAGTATAATGGGGGAGAAGTAACACTTGTTTTTTGTTTGCAAGGAAATTCGTGCCTGATTCTTTAGATAGGCTGTTGAGGTTTGCACCAAAAGTTATGCACGTCTAGGAGAGAAGTGTTTCCTGTACATAATTTAAGTATTTATTTGAATATACAGTACACATAGGATAAAATTACTGGAATACTGGAAGACAACCTATCCAAAGAATCAGGCAAAAGTTTCCTTGCAAAAAAGATTTCGAAATAACTAGATTGACGTAGTACTTTCTTACTAAATCAGGCAAGAATTTCTTTCCATAGGTAGTCATAAAAATGCAAGTTTTTCATTAGGATAATTAGGTTCAAGAAAAGGTTACCCAACATGTAAAAACCATCCACAACAAAATTTCTAGATCGATTGTTGATTTACTTTTATTTAATCTATATTTTTATCTATCTGACAAAATAATCATAATCAATGTTACATTCGTTTTTATTCCTTTTCTCAATCGTAATTGATAGATCTAACATAGATGATCTATACAGGCAAGTCTATTAAGGAATAATATTGAAGGCCCTTTAATTAAGTAAAAGTAATAAACAAACTCGCGACAAATGTATAAACATCTAAGGCATTCTTGAGGACTAGTGGAAAGGGACAAGATACATCAAACTAAAGATGAAGGTGCTAACACATTCAACTGGTAGAGTCCCTTTAATGTGGTCCTAAAGACCTAAGATTAAATCTCGCATTCATTATGAGGAAGGGGTTAAGGGGATTTGGAGATACTTCTTTACTGTGTGTAAAAATGATACGTTAAACTAAAAACTCAACCGAGCTTTTAAATTGATCATTCTGCGCTTAAAACATAAAAAAGATCAATGATTTTGATCCACGCAACCAACCCTTTGATCCACCCTCCAAATTTTACACCACTTCATCTCAAACTCAACCAACTTAATATTAAAGACATAATTTCAAGCCATCGATCGAGCAACAGAGCATTCGTTCACTTACTCACTACATATTACATACAAAATGGGTGCCAAAAATCACATTAGATATCAAACAATTTTCCCCAAACCCCTCCCCCCGTCCCCAAAAAAAAAAAAAAGAAAAAGAAATTAAAGGACTAAAAGAATTTGAATGAAAGGGGAGACCCACAAAAAAGAAATAGCAAAAAAGATCAACTAAGCTAAGCTACTTTAACTCCACTAGGGCACTTTCCTTCCATGGCGTCTTTCTTGTTATGGCAATCTGCGCATAGGAAAGGGCCTTGCCATGGCTTAGAGCTCGTTGAGAAGATGGAACCCGCGTGAACCGAGATGCCCTCACTTGGTGCGAGGTCTCCTTGGCAGATTGCGCATGTAAAAAACCCGGATGTGGATTGGTTAGAGGAGTCGTCGTTTCCCAATCTGCAAGCATGGAGGAATCAGGTTAGGTTATGGCGATAATGTTGACAAAATATCGATGTGGCAGTGGAGAGGAAGGTAATATAGAATTCATAAAAGACTGGGTTCAAGGATGATATGGGGGGGATCTCAAATAAACTCCCAATCCCGATCCATGCCAAGAAATAGTTACGTCCTACGGGTGTAGATGAACCGAGCTAGGTTTGAGCTCATCAAATTTGAGGCTCAACTTCACATCATTTTCCTTGGCTTGAAGCTCTCCCAGCCTAGAGGTTTTAAGCTTGGGCTCAGGCCCGAGTTAGCTTAATTGAGCTCAAATTTAGCTTGATGTGCTTTGAAGCAAACTCAGCTTGTCTAACATCTATTGAAGCTCAGCTCATTAAAGAACAAATTGTGACTATTTAGGAGCATTAGACTCAATAATTTAGTTTGAAGCATAGCTGTAAAAAGCTTCTAAATGATATTGTTTCATTCTCAGAAACATAATTCGACTCTTCAATGCCAAATTCGCATGTTAAAAATGTATCAAACTTGAGAGAAATTCCATTCGAACGCCCGTTGAATCAGTTTGTTACAAAGATAATTATCAAATGATTTGTTCGATAATTTTACCACTCGTTTCAACGAATGATTGAATCATGTAGACATCTTATACTTAATTTTCCTGATTTTGCTCATTAAAATAGTCAATTTTCTTGATTATTGCTTAGCATTGGCTTGGTTTCTATATGTTAAGCTTTAATGGTTCAATTAAAGACATTTCATTAATTTCTTTGTATATCTAATCTATTGTAAGATAACTAATCTCTCCATTGCTCCGAACCTTATAATATTCCAATACTACCCGCTCCCATGTTTCGACTCAGTTCTCACTCCCACTTCTCGCTTCCAATTCATGTAACTATGGTTTGAAGCTGGCTCATTTAGGCCCGAGGTCCAAGACCAAGCTTGAACAAACTAGGGCTTGACTTGCTTAGTTAGGCAAGCCTATCTTAGCTGTCCGAGGTCCAAGACTAAGCTTGAACAAACTAGGGCTTGACTTGCTTAGTTAGGCAAGCCTATCTTAGCAACTCAGCCTGAGCTTGAAACAAGCCAAAAACTTTCAGGCTAAATAACAAGCCAACTCATGAGGGGATCACGAGCTAGCTCAGCCCATTTGCACCCTTATGTCCACAGCCTTAAGTGCTATGAACGTCATTCCTCTCACTCGAGAATATTTTGAAAATATTGCCTCTATTTGTCATAAACCACCATCAAACAGGAAGAGATCCCACTGTCCCTGAAGGTTCTCATAGAACACACTCTTATCTGACTTGTACAATATGTTAAAGTGAGAGATTACCTTTTTACCTTGGCCCAAAAAAAATAAAAAAAAAAAATATCCCTCAACTTCTTACCAAATTAAACATAAGTAGGAAAATAATACCAACCTGTCAGCAAGCATGGCAGAGCCTTCTTCAAACAGTTCTTCCACAATATTAATTGCTGACAGCTTCTTTGATAATTTACTTGATGAATCGCGGGACTTTCCCCTGAAGAAGAGAGCCATGAACTTGTTCTGCTTTGTCCGAGGTGGCGATGGAGGTGGCAGATTTTCAGGGGGCATTATGTCGACAACGATGCAGGTTGTATCATCCTTGAGGCCCCTTGTCCTCAGTGCCTCCTGAGCAGCATTAAAGGAACTAAATTGATATCATAATGGATCCCTAGATTTCATTTTAGACCAATGTGGCCACATAGAATCACAATCTCGCTTGCATTGTGTCAGTCTAGGCAGCGCAAAGTTTGAATGAATCGTATAATCATTAATATCACCTGTTTAGTTTTATCTTGTAAACACATTTATAAGCTTGTTTTAATAAATAAATTACATTTTCATGTACATTATGGTCATTGCAACAGTATTATTATATAACAGCTAGTGCAAAATCTGTTATATAAGATAAGTTATGCTTATTTGATTTGAGGGCTTTTGCCACACTGTGCCATCAATTGAAGTCATCTCCTTCAGATTTTTCGAGCCAGAAAATTGTCACTCAAATGACAAAAATTGAAGTACCAATAATGTTTCAGGTTGCATTACACACAAAAATGAACAGTACCTTCACAACTTGTTTAGCCGCCAATTCAGCAGGCAATCCGCGGCAAGATTTTGCAGCCATATCTGACGATAGTGCATCCCAAATACCATCAGAAGCAATTATAAGCCTCCCACCAGCATTCGATAGCTTTGAGAACAAACAGAAGGAAAGAAAAGGCATCACTCTCAAATCACGAAAGTAATATATATAGTATGGGAAAGTATAATATAATTTATTACTATATCAGGACAGGCGACAATTTTTGGTGCGTTCAAGAAGCAAAAGGGTGACATTTATTTTTTGGATAGACAGAATATATCAAAAGGTTCATAAAGGAACAACAACAACAACAGTCCCGGTGCCACGAAGGCTCCAGCAAAAGCAGGGTTTGGGGGGTGGATGTACGCAGCCTTCCCCTTTTAGGGTGCTACCCTGAAGAGAGGCTATTTCCGAAGACCCCCAACAAAAGGTTCATAGAGGAAGCAGAACACAAAGAGGAAATACCTTCACTTGTTTAACAAAAGGTATTGGTACTATGAATTCTCCAACATCAACATCACCGATTGACCGGGAAAGGCACAAACCACCGGGCCAACAACGGAGGGGACCAATCTGTACAAACCAAGCCACAAATATTACAAGACACAGGCAAATAACTTTTATATGCAGTGCTAACTGAAAAGACTTATGGGCTTACCATACAACATGGAACAAATAACTGTATTCAGTCAGGTAATGCTCATGGTGTCACGTGTGGCGGACTGTAGTAGCTGGTTGTGGCAATCTCTTTTGGTTTTTTATGAGAATATATGTCGCTTTAAGCCTTATTTTTACAAAATTTGAATGTAACAGTCCCATATATTGTAAATCTCTATGCCCCTCTCACGGATTATAACATATATACACATATGAAATACTTTAATAAACAAAATAATATAAATGCATTAGGAAGCCCATTACGAAAATAGTGTTATGCAATAGCCAATCACGTAACTTGTAATTAAAACTCTTTTCATTATGAAATGACCTCTATATGATTCCATGGCAACAACAACAACAACAAACCTAGTGCCTGCAAGGGCCCCCGCAAAAGCAGGGTCTGGGGGGGGTTAGATGTACGCAGTCTTCCCCCTTTAGGGGGCTACCCTGAAGAGAGGCTATTTCCGAGGACCCCCAACCTGAGAAGCCTGACAAGCGGGTCCGCAGCATAGAGCATGTGACCTTCAAGTTTCCGGCAAAGATGCAGAAGACAGCAATGAAGAAACCCTATTTGATTCCATGGCATATAGAAGAAATAAAAAAGTGCATATATCTAACCTCTACACCACCAACAATACTAAGCCTCCCCACCTCACCGCCGCTTGCAGTGACACGATTTCTCCTGCAAATTTTGGAACATCAAACTTATTCGTGTACAATCGCAATGTAACTAAATAAACGTAAGTCCATAGAGAGATACGCACTCCTCCACATTTTCTTCGAGTCTATGATCAACAGTCAGGACAGATACAGCGCCTCCCTGGGTATCTAAGATACAACGGGAATCCCCCACAGATGCAACAGTAACTGTCCATCGGTCTACGATTACAAATGTAGCTGTGGTTCCAGAAGTTTCCCCTAAGCATACAGAAACAAGAAGGGAGTTTTAGCATATAATACGCGAGTAGGCAGACGTACAAATATGATAAAATGTAAAAGGAGATGTGGGGGAAATACCTCTTCCTTGGAATTCCTTGTCGGTTTTAACAAAGCCAGAAACTAGCGCTCGAGGTAAGGCATGAAGCCACTCATCCCGCCCAAGGCCACGAGGGATAGCACCAAGAACATGATTTAATAAATTCTCCCTTGTAAATACCGCAGCAGCATTTCCATTATGCCCGTCAAAGATCTGGAAATCCCCAAAGAAAGGAAGGGGAATGAGAAAAGCTCAAGCACATACATGGCTCAATATCCATTGAGCATTGAAAAAAATCCGGGATATCAAGAGACAACTGAGACATGTCCTGCAAATTAGCTTGTCAAACATTAAAACCTTGGGATATCAGTTCACAAATTCATGGACAAGAGGACAAAATCGCAAGCTAGGAATACTACAGGAAAAAAAAAAAAAACCACAGGAATGGAGGAACAGAACATCAAAGATGTCACCTTAAAATGTTTCAAAAATGCGCAGGTGTTATTCTACATGTACATATCATACAACCTCAGGCCTAGAACTATCCCTATCATGAGGAATGATGTCCACTTAAGTTGATATTCGATAAGACATCATTGATGCCAATTTCCACTTATAATCCCGTTTCTTGGAAGTAGAAGTTCTAGGAAATCCAAAGCTAACTTTTAAGTTGTAAGCTATATTGGAGTGGATCTACTCCACACACAGCACAATCACTTATTATAAGAACTCAAATTAACCTGTAACTATTATGTGAGAATTTGAAATACAGCGCTTTGTGGAATGGCAATCTGGAAAGCATAGAAAGGGTGTGTTCACTTCAAAGAAAAATTTGCAGTTTCCAAGAAAATTTTCCAAACACCCGTGTTCTCTAAGAAAACGCTTTTTCAAAGCATGGGTTTTTTTCTAGTTTTCTTCTCTTTTCTATCAAAACTAAAGAAAACACATTTCCTTTACTACTTATTTTCCTACTGATTGAGGAGCGATTTTCATGTTCCAATATTTTCCTAAGTATTCTTCCATTTCCCATAGAGAACACGCAGACAAGACATGGACAGAAAACCAAGAAAACTTTCACAAAAGGAAAGCATCCAAAGTCACTAAAAATCAACTCAAACTCTAAAATATACTGATGTTAACAAGAATTTATTGCTCATAAAAATACATGATACATGCCAAAAGAATAGTAGAAAAATGCAATCCCATACTGGTGGGTTAGAAGAGGAAGTACCACTTTATATACCTAAGGAGCTACTCCACCCATTGCCAATTGGTTTTGGGATGGAACCTCCTTTGGTATGTAACAATGATATCACAGCCGTCGATACTCGGATCGATTCTAAGGAGCTCGGTTTGATATGGGACGGACCCTGCTCGGAAGTTGTGCTCGGTTTGGTATGGGGCGAGCCGTGCTTGATGGTCGTGCTTGACAAGCCACAAGTAACGGCCCCAAGTTTCGAAAAAGGCCACCTAGAGTAGAGTGAAGCCGTCCACGCGAAAAAAGGGCTACCTACTCAAAGTGAAGCCGTCGAGGACGACGGTTGCGGAGCGTGGTGGTTGGATACAAGCCAAAAGAATAGCAGAAAAATGCAATCCCACATTGGTGGATTAGAAAAAGTACCACTTTATACACCTAAGGAGCTACTCCACCCAATTGCCAATTGATTTTGGGATGGAATCTCCTTTGGTATGTAAGGATACAATTAAACAAAAGAGAAAGTAAGATCATTTATCCGAGAAACTAAAATAACAAAGTAAAAGTAAAGGGTATATTATGTCACATACAGCAAAGACTGAAAATGTGGAGGAGGAATTGCCAGGCACTCTCTGACAATCAGTCTTCACCAAGAAATAATCCTCTCCTTTCTTAGACTGAGCTGCACAACCATAGTTTACTGTTGGCCTCTCCATTTTCTCATTCTTTAATTCTTTACTGATCAAAGCTGCTAATGGTATCAGTTCATGTTCTTTATTTTGCCTCCTCCTTCCTTCCCTTGAACCCATTTTCACTTCACCAAACCCTAATATAACAACCACCACCACCTAGTGCCTCAAAAAGGCTTCCGCCAAGGTAGGATCTGGGGAGGATAAAACGTCCCTTACCCCTGTACGGTACTACTCCCTGTAGAAAGGTTGTTACGGAATCATCAAAACCTAATCTACACCCCGAAATCCCTAAAATCACCAAACCCTCACCCTAAAATCTCATAACTAAGCTGAAATTCACTACAAAAAGCACCATAAGCTCAATTCTCCTCAAGATCTGCAAAACCCAGAAAAATAAATGTACAGAACAAGCAGAATATTTCTGGGTTTTCACCAACAATAATACCCTAAAAAGATTCTGAGAAAAACAATGCAAAACACAAGCATGGGAAAATAGAATTAATGTATTAAATGAGAAAATAAGAAAAGAGAAAGGGTCAGAAATTGCAGATCTGAAAGGGAATTCAGCCGACAATAAGACAGAGGTACGCGGAATTGAATTGATGACAAGAAATGAACTGGAAAATGGGAAAAATCAATTCAATAATTGGGGAAATTCATTAAGTGGAGTAGGAGAGGAAATTGATTGATGAATCATGTGAAAATTAAGAGAGAGAGAGCTGTGGAAAGTCAGTAACAAGTAGGGGGAGGAGACTCGCAAGTTGGAGCAGAATGAAAAGGGGAGAATAAAGAATTGATCTTTGTTTCGAAGAAGAGTGGGAGGGGACTTGTGTGCGATTCTGAAGCTGCACAGAAGTTCCACTTTCTCCCACTACTAAATGCCTTGTTCCGACGTATAAATAAAGGAGGGTAAAAAGGATTAAAAAAGAGGGTAATAAAAAGTAAATGAAAATATAATATAAATTTTGTTCCAGTTGTACTTAAATATGTTTAATAAAAAGAAATAAGAGCAAAAATAAGTAAATAAATTATTTTTATTTGATAGTTGGGTAAAAAATAAGAGTAATTAGAGATATAATTAAAATAAGAATAAAATTATTCAAATTTTTTTTAAAGAAAATGGGGGTAATAGGTATAAAGGGCAGTGTTATTTTGGAATTAAAGAAAATGGGAGTAAACCCTCTTTATCTCTCAAAAGAATTTGTCAAATGGGGGTAATAGGGATATTAAAAAGTGTTATTTTCAAGATAATTTTATTAATATTAGAGAAATTTTAACATGAAAAGAATTCAAAGGTCTTTGTAATTATCGTAGCACTAACAAAAATTATTCTGACAATAACACTAGCCTAAAAAAGGGTGACATATTAGTTTTATATCAAGGAAAAAATAGAGTTAGTTATGCGGAAGGTCTTTATGCTTTGTTTATTGTATTAATTTAGTCATTTATTTTTAATTGTGTTAAATTAGTCCTTTTGTAATTCATATTGTGTTAATTTAGTTATATGGTGAAAATTGAAGTTTAGTTAATAATGTAATTTTGAGTGGATAGGTCTTATCATATGCAATTGACTTAACACAAACTTAACTCAGTTAATCCAATTTGAACTCACTCAGGACCTGAACATTAAAAATTTCATAGCCAACATCATGTTAATTTGAACATTAAGACTAACTTGACATAAAGTAAATTGTAGAGGAACTAAATTAACATTTAAGAATATATAAAAGAAATTAATACAATGGACAATGCATACACTGTTGTAATATTGGTCTCTATATGATGTAACTATGTCATGTAATAACTAGTATCAAGTGTTGTACTAAGTATTATGGACCAAAGATTTGACCAAAAAAAAAGACCAAAGATGAAAAACACTAAGTTTTGTAAATTTTATGTTCAAAACATAGTGTTTAAGGAAAATGAATATTGTATTGTATTGAGTGGCGTGCTTTGTAAATAAGTGCAAATCCAGGTATTTTTTGTACTTTTTTTTAAAATTTGGTCATTGAAGACAAAGATTAAGTTGCCCCTATCTCTATGGTGCAAAGTACATATTTATGTGTCGACATACATATTTTGTGTTTGTCGACGCAAAAATATGTACTCGGGATCACGACCCGTGTACACAATATCACCAACTGTGTACTCAAAATCACCAACATGTGTGTCGACACACATATGTACTCAGAATCACCAATCATAGACTCAACTTCACTATTTTTGTACTCGAAAACACCAAAATTTTGCAGGTGCAGAAAATACTTTTCTGTACTTTAGACAATCTGTTATTTACATACCTTTTTGCTGCTGCCGCTGATGAATAAAGCTTCTAAGCTTTTGTGGTCATTTGATGCGTGTATAAATCTGAAAAAGAGGAGGACATGTGTCACTTTATTAACGGAGGAGATTGTGTTTGTTTTGATCATTTTAGGCCGTTAGATGTGATGATAATGAAAGGCTCGGAGTGCCACGCAAGCGTTGCCATGGATTGAGCCAAAGGCGTATATAAGGCTCGATTTTGCTTAGAAACCCTAATTTTTTTCACTTCATTTCTTCATTTTGATTTGGCTCTCTCTCCCCTCTTGCTTTGGCGATTCTTGAGGCGATTTCAAGGCAAATCCATGGGAGTGCTTGATAGCTAAATTCACCTTTGTTGGAGCTATATGAAGCCTTTAGTGGCTTCTTTGTGTGTATACCTTTTCTTATTTGATTTGTATTTTTTGGTTTCTACCTTAGAAGCCTTAGATCTTGATTTTTTTTTTTTTTTTTTCCTTTGGATTTGGTCTGTAATCACTTAAACTTTGATATTAGTGGAGAGACTTCCTAGAAAAAGGGAGCAGTTGAATAGGACCTAGTTTTGAGGTGCCGAACCACATAAATATCGCGTGTTCTTATTTTGGTTGTGTGATTTTCATGTTCATACTTTAGTTTTGCTGCAATATTAGTTTTGTGAAACTTAGATCTAAAAACTTGTAGTATCTTGTGTTTCTTCAGACGTGTTTTTAACATCAAAAAGTGGTATCAGGGCTTTAGATTCTTTGTCTTAAAGAAACAATGTCTGTAAAATTTGATGTTGAAAAGTTCGAAGGTAGAATGATTTTAGTTTATGGAAACTTAAGATAAGGGCCCTTCTTATGTCTCAAGGTGCTGGAATTGCTATTCTACCACCAGAAGAACAGCCTATTCACTTAACAGCTAAAGAGAAACTTGAAATCATACATAAGGCTTTTGGATCTGTATTACTTAGCTTAGATAACATAATTCTTTCACAAATCAATTCCCAAATAACTGTAGTTAAGATTTGGGCTAAGTTAGAAGAGATCGATAAATCTGAGTCTTTGTCTAATACGATACTATTTATGGAGAACTTTTACACATTTAAAATGAGTGAAACTAGAGCTTGAAGAATCTTTGAATAAGTTTAATAAAATCTATCAAGATTTAGTTAATGTAAAGGTAACTATAGATAATGAGGTTAAATAAGTTGTCCTATTGTGTGCTATTCCTAGAGGTGGCAATCGGATCATTTGGGTCGAGTTCGGGTGACCCCATTCAGGTTTGGGTTATTTCGGGTTTATAATAAACTCGGGTCGGGTCGGGCTCGGTTCGATCCATTCAGGCTCGGGTCACTTTCGGGTTTTACCTGCACTCGAGTCAGGTTGGGTTTTGGGTCAAGTTATTTCGGGTTCGGGTCAGTCTTGGGTTAGGTTGTATGGGTTTCAGGTCTTCATATAATCCTACTATTTAGTGCCTTGATGGTATGAACCAATTAAAAAGGTTTAAATTATACCAAATAATTTATATTTTTACCAATATGTTTATCATATTATCAATATAGGTGCCCAATAATATGTTATGAAATTCAATTGTACTTCTGACAATTAATAATTCTCATTGGATTTAAAGACATTTGGTAAATTTAGCTCTCAAGTCGGGTTGGGTTCGGGTTCAGGTCAGTTTGGGTCGGGTTGGTTCAGGTCAATGGTGGGTCGGATTAGGTCAAATTGGTATCGGGTTATTTTCAGGTTAGGCAAAGAACGGATCAGGTTAGTTGCAGGTCGGGTCATTTCAGTTGCAGGTTCAATTACTTACGACATATTTTCGGTTCGAGTCGGGTCGGTTTACAGGTTTTTCAGGTCAGTTTTTCAGGTCCGGTTAAATTTGCCACATCTAGTTATTCCTTAGTACCTTAGATCTTTTAAGGACACCTTAAGATATGGACGTGATACTATAGCTCTTAAAGACGTAACTAAGGCCCTTAGGTCAAAGATTATTGAACTAAAGAAGGATGGTAAGTATCCTCCTAGCAATAACAATGGTGGAGGTCTATCTGTTAGGGGCAGGACAAAGACACGAGATAATAATAACAATAATAAAGATAATAAAGGAAAGAAAAGAAACAAAAGTAAGAATAGGTCTTCATCTAAAATAAGAAGAAATTACAGCAAAATAAAGTGCTATGAATGTAGAAAACTTGGACATATCATAAGATATTATCCTGGTTACCAAAAGAAGTTCAATGGCTCTGCTGATAACACTATTTATTTTGATGGTTATGATATTGCTGAAGTGCTAATAGTGTCTATAGACTTTACTACACATGAATGGGTACTTGACCAAGGGTATAACTTTCATATGACACCAAATAGGTCTTTCTATACTGAATATAAAGCCATAAATGAGGGGAAGGTACTGCTAGGTAACAAACATGGGTGCAAGGTGATTGGATTAGGGACAGTTAGGGTTAGAGGAACAAATGGTGTCGACTTTACCCTAGAAGAAGTTAGGCATGTGCCTGAACTTAGAAGGAATTTGATTTCACTTGGACAGTTAGATCGGGCTGGGATGATCTTAAAAGCTAGGCAAGGGGTAATGAAGGTCCTTAAGGGTTCCCTTGTGATACTTAGTGGTAACATCAAGAATGGTCTGCATGTTCTAAAAGGTGATGTTATTCTTGCAAATTGTGCTGTTGCTGTAAAAACTGATCTAACCAACCTTTGGCACAAAAGATTAGGGCATATATCAGAGAGAGGCCTTAATGAATTGAACAAGCAACGACTGTTAGGGGAGGTTATGTCACTAAGCCAGACATTTGTGAGTCATGTATATTTAGCAAACATCACAAACTATCTTTTAAGTTTGGCATCCATGTTACTAAGTCACTTATTGATTATATTCACTTTGATTTGTGGGGGTCTGCAAGGGTATCTACTTTAGGTGGAGCTTATTATTTTCAGTCGAGAAAGGTTTAGGTGTGCTCGCTTAAAATAAAAGATGAATGTTTTAATGCTTTTGTTAGATGAAAAAACCTTATAGAAAATCAATGTGGTAGAAAAATTAAAGTGCTTAGAACTGATAATGGACTTCAATTTGTGAATGTTGAATTTGATAGTTTGTATGCTGAAGACAGTACTAAAAGACATAATACTGTTAGGAAGACACCCCAACAGAATGAGCTTGCTGAAAGAATGAACCGTACACTCTTAGATAGAGTTAGGTGCATGTTATTTGCATCTGGATTGAATAAGAATTACCGGGGGAGGCTGTTATCACTGCTTGTTGTCTAATAAATAGAACTCAATCATTTGCTATAGACTTTAGACACCAGATGAGAATTTGAATGGAAAACCTAGTGACTACTGTGGTTTGAGGGTGTTTGGGTGTGCTGCCTATGCACACCAATCTAAAGGAAAACTTGAAGCTAGAGCTTTAAAAGGGGGTTTGTTGAAAAATTAGAATCACAATTATAAGTAACACTACATACTCATAACCAAAAAAGTTGCTTAGGTGTCATGTATAAAAGGTAAGTTGTTAGTGATATTCTTTAAATGTTATATTTATTCTGCAGGATGTTTATTGTCCATTTGAGTATTTATTACATACTGGGTATTCGCAAGACTTATTTCCATAGTCATTGTCGTCATCCATGTGCAATTTGATAGTTCTTTTATGATGCAATAATATTCTTCTTGTCAATTGACTTTTATCATGAAAATGACAATTGGATTAGTAACTTCATAAAATCGCATATTTTTGTTAAAAAGACTTTATGATAGTGTTATTGAACTTTATTAAATGAATTTTCTCATTTGTTAATTAATTTGTGCATCATATACACATGCAAAGAAAAAACAATTGGGGTTGCTTTTACTTTGAATATTGATTATTCAAATTAATGCATAAAGATTAACAATGTATTTTTTATATGTTATCAAATAAAATACTTAACACGCGTTATTTTTGTAGAGCTAATATAAATGCTACATTTATAATTCTTTAGCCATTTTAATTATATTATATTATATATTTAAAAAAAAAAGAGTGGAAAAATAAATAAATGAAAAGCAAAAGAAAAGGTGGGTTAGCTGACTTGAACGAAAGCAACTTTGCAAATAAGGTGGGAGATTTTATAGAATGTGGAAAGGCGAAATGCCATAAACCTTTTTTCTTTTTTTTTTTTTTGGTAAGTGAAATGCCATAAACCTCGTAGCTAAGGAAGCACACTTCTTTTTTTATCACTCTTAGGTAAGGGAGTTATTATAATCAGGATAAAAATTATTATTATCAGAATAATTATTTGATTTAAAAATAATAAGAGCCGCAAAATTACATTAAAAACGACGATCTTACTCTGACAATAACTGTTACGATATTATTCATTTCAAAATTAATATTGATTTGATATGATTTAGATTTGATTATGACTTGATTTAGGTGAAATTTGGTGAGATTTGATTGAAATTAAGTTACCTAATCTGGTGAGATTGAGATTAGGTAACTTGGCTATAAAATGAGTTTAGAATGATGGTTGAGATGAGAAAGAAGAAGAAAGAGGAAAAATTTGAGGTGTTGTGCAATTTGTAAAGTGATGCCAATGGGAGAAGAAAGAGGTGCTTTGGAGAGTTTTTGATTGAGTGATGCCCGATGAGAGCCTTTGTAGCTTTTTCTTTCTGAAGCTAGTTGAGAAGGATTGGTAGCTCACCGTGTGGAAGCTAGAATGTGAGAGGAATTAGTAACTCGCTGTGTAGTAGTTATATTGTCGGAGGGTTGGTGACTCGTTATGCAGTAGTCACGTTGGGAGAAGGTTGGTGACATATCTTGCAATAGTAACATTGATGATGATAATGATATTGATACTTGTATACATGATTTGGAGGTTATAATTAGATATTGTAATACTTAAATTTTATAGTGGAAGAGGCACCCGTTTGCGTCCTGTACATGGTTTTTCCCTTTGGTTGAGAGAATTTTCACATAAATATCAATGTGTTGTTTCGTTGTTGTTGTTTTTTTTTTTTTTTTTTTATGTTTTTCGCTCATGCTTGTGCTCGATAAGTGATTTTTTTCAACAAATGTATCAAAGCATGTTGGAAAAGCCTATTGGGATGGAGATATCCACATCTAATGGAGGACCGGTGGGCTGAGGCAAAGGTTGTTCATGGTGGTGGCAGGTGATTAAACTACAAAAGCTGTGAAGCATAAGAAACATTGATGGTGGTGTTAGGGTGTCGATGCTGGTGGTTTTTTGGGTGGGGCACGTGAAATGAAGCCCCGACGGTTGCCGAAGGAGAAGGAAAGCCTACTGGGGTGGTTCGGGGAGAGTGGCAGCAGAGCGTTCGTTCATTTGTGGTTAGTCATAATCGAAGTGATAGAAGTCAAAAATTGGGCAAAAAGTAGAGTCCCATATAGATGGGTTAGAAGAGAAAATATCACTTTATATACCTAAGGAGTTACTCCACCCATTACCAATTGGTTTTGGGTAGGAACCTCCTTTGGTATGTAACAATGGTATCAAATCCATCGATCCTCGGATCAGTTTCAATGAGCTCAGTTTGGTATGGGATGGACCATGGTTTAGAGTCCTGCTCGATCTAGTGTGGGATGAACCGTGCTCAATGGCTATGCTTGACGAGCCGTAAGTAACGGGCCCAAGTTTCAGAAAGGGCTACCTATTCAGAGTGAAGCTACCTAGAGTGAAGCCGTCGAGGAGGACAGTTGTGGAGTGTGGTGGTTTGATACAAGTCAAAAATTGGTCAAAAAGTAGAATCCTGGTTAGAAGAGAAAATACCACTTTATATACCTAAGGAGCTACTCCACCAATTACCAAATAGTTTTGGGATAGAACCCCCTTTGGTATGTAATATGAAGATCAGAACTGCATGGCAGTGGTAATGAAAGCAATGGTTTGAGGCGGCACCGACGGTGGCCAGTAAGAGTAAGATGAAGAGGCAGCGGCTGTGACTTGTTTTGGGTTGCTAGAGGTTTTTGTGATGGGGAGGGATGGCTATGGGGCAGGGCGGGTACGGGTGGTGCTTCCTCCATACCTGTACCCGCCCTATTACCCACCACGGTATGAAGTGGATACGCTTACCCTCCCCGGCGGGTACAAACCGTACCCATACCCGCCCCATTACCAGCGGTATCCAAAGGGTATCCATTACCCACCCCGTATCCTCACTAATATGCATAAAAAATGATTATCTATACCTACTTATATTAGTTATTTAATATTATTTTTAAAAACCAATTAAAATTTTTTTTATAACATTGATAAACAATTTGGACTATTGAATTTAAACAAATATTCATTTAATTTGAAGGTTAAATATGTACACAATGAAGCAGGGTATGATGGAATGAGATGGGGAGGGGCGGGTACAAAAGTATACCCGTACCCGCCCCATCCCTAGGAAGGTTGAAGAGAGAGGGAGGGGAAAAAAAGACAAAGGAAAAGAAAATTGAAAAAAAAAATTATGAGTGAAAAAAAGAAAAAGAAAAATTATTAAAAAATGAGTGAGACAGAAAATATTAATTCTGAGATAAGGGAAGAATTGTTAAATATTGTTTAAATTAATATTGATTTGATAAGATTTAGATTTGATTATAATTTGATTTAGGTGAGATTTGAATGGGATTAACTTACCTAATTTGATGAGATTAAGATTAGGTAACTTGGCTATAAAGGAGGTTAGAATGATGGTTGAAATGAGAAAAAAGAAGAGAGAGAAAAAATGTGAGGTGTTGTGAGATTTGTAAATGGGAGCCTGGGAGCACCTGGGTAGGGGAACATAGAGATGTTTTTGAGAGGTTTTAATTGAGTGATGTCTGATAAGAGGTCTTCTAGCTTCCACTTTCCAAAGCTAAATCGAGGAGAGTTTGTGACTCACTGTGTAGAAACTACATTATGAGAGGGTTAGTAATTCATCGTGCAGTAGTTACCTTGTGAGCGAGTTGGTGACTCGCCATGCAGTAGTCACATTATGAGAGGCTTGATGAATTATCGTGCAAAAGTTACATTGATAATGATGTTGATGATTGTATACAGGGTTTCGGGGTTATAATTAGATGTTGTAATCTTTAAAATTAATAGTGGATGAGGTACCTATTTGGAATTTTTTCTTCTAATTGAGAGAGGGTTTCCAGGTAAATATTAGTGTGTTGTTCTGTTGTTGTTTTTTATATTTTTTGCTTCCGCTTGTGCTTGATATAAGATTTTCACAATAATAACATTTTTGCCCTAACAATAACATTACCCTTAGATAAATAGATCTAATTGTTGTTGTTATTTATGTGACTAGACCATCAATACCTACAAATCTATCTAATTTTTGTATTTAAAACACAAATAGTAAAAATTATTAGTTTATGAGAAGTAAATAAATTAATATTAATTTTCATATTATTTACATAAAAATCTTTGTTTTATTTTCTGTATCAACTCAGTCATTGTACTATTAATTGAATTATGTATAATTTATATTGTATGAATTTAGTCCCTATTGTGAAACTAAACTTAATAACAAAATTTAAATGTCTCAATCATGTAGGACATAAGTGATTCAATACAAACCTACCCATCGAATTTTTTTTTTTGGGTTTGGGGTGTAATGGTTAGACAACACACCCCTAAGACATCAGGTCTTAAGTTCGAAGCTTGACTCCCTCGCACACTGGTATTGGCGGCCCCTATTAGGGCAATGCTCGAACATTTGAAAGAAATGTTTGATGGGCTAGATTGGTCAGCATAAGAAAAGCTTATGAGAAAGATATTTAACAGTTAGCAATAGAATGTGTTAGGAAATTATGTTCAAGAGAATGTCATGTTGATGACAACTTATTCAATTGAACTAAGCTCTTGAAGTAAATATTGATAGTTAATCTCAATAAGATGTGATCCTAAATTGTCTACCAAGGTCTTTCAATAAGTTCGGGATGGAATACATTAAATTTATTCGTTGTATGAACTAATAAAGGTGCAGTATGAGAACAAGGCATAATGAGAACTAAGGGAAGTGTTCACTTAGTCCGAATATCTATATCAAGGAATTAAAAAAGCTCAAAAGGGTAAAATAAAACAAAAGGTTAAAGAAAGTTGTTTGTTTTGCAAAAGGGCTGAACATTTATTAAGAAAAGGGAATTGGCGAAAGATAATTAGATATTCTTATTGTCAAGACTAGCAAACGACTAAGACAAAGTATTTGATATTTGGCCTGCTTTACCATGTTTGGTTGGTAGTTGATATGTTTTAAAAGAGTGTTTTAAAACCGTGTACTCGCAAGCTTACAAGATCATCGTAGTTCAATCGGGTATAGGGGTCGTATGTTAAGTCGGACTTAGTGACAAACAAGCAGTTGAAATTTCGGTTTTTGTTTGGCTTCGATGATTTTTTTACTAAAGTAGTAAAATTAAATATAAAGTGAAGGTATCAATTCAATTAAGATTAGTTTAGGGAATGAATTCAGGGTACCTTCACACATATCCCGTCATTATATATTACTTAGGACGACAATTTGAAGGACTTAGTCTACAAGTTCTAAGCCTGGGTTTATATATAAATTAGGGCATAGGGTAATGAATTAGTCTAAAGGCATAACCTATCTTATCACCCTAAGTGTAGTATAGGTTATCTCATTAGCGCTACATAATTCCTTTGTTACTCCTAATTCAATATTAATTATATAAAAGATTGTGTTCAGGGTTGAGTACAACCTCAACTCTAACCACGCTTGAAAGCCTATTATGTTATGGTCTAGGCTACAAGCGCAAGACTAATCGCTAAATAATCAGAGATCTAAACATGGCTACAAGCATTCATACAAAAACAATAGGCAATCAAGAATAATTCCCCACAATGGTGAGAATATAACATAACTAAATCATTGTCAAAAGCGCAATATAAATCTGGGATACAGGCGGCTACCCACTCTTCATCCCTAAACTATATGTCTACTCCTCCATGGGAGTTCTAAACATCATGAAATCTAAGAAAGAAAACAATAATGGCTAAAACTAAGGACTTGAAGACCCCCCCAATTGACGTTGATGTTGATCCTTACTTTGATTCTTCCAGCACACCAACCACCTACACTTCGGCATTTGAGAACCCCTTAGATCTCGTAGTAGCTTCGGGAGGGAGAGGAGAAGAGAAGGCGTGGCAAAAGATACGAAATTAGGTCTCCCCCTCTTTAATTTATATTTGCGGCGTGACCTATTAGTCACCTTGTAGAAGCTGCGTCGATCAATCGGCATTTTTTCTGCATATTTCCTTGTGTGTAGCCTCCCACCATATATATATATATATATATATATATATATATATATATATATATATATATATAAGACCTATTTGAGTTACTGAATTAAACCCAATTGGTCCTTCTTTTCCACATGTGCTCAGGTTAGTTTTTAATTATGCCTCGATTATACTTGATTCTGCTACTTCTCAACCTTTGTTTGCTACATTGCACTCTAAATCAAAATGTACATAGATTACAACAAACCCCCCTTGTAAAAGCAGACTATTTCACAAGAATGAAGAATAAAATATGTAAATATAAGACACATCAACATCCTCAAACCCGCTCCTTACTTGTCCTCAAGCAAGATTTAACTTAAACTAGCCAATGATGGAAAAGTTTAGATGGCCATGCAATAGTAAGAATAACTTGTGTAAACTATTTTCCGATCATGTATGAAGGTATACCTAAGAGTAGAAAATCTTTATGTGATGCTATTTTTATACTAGTTCTAGCTCGAGTCTTGCTATTCAAGTCTTTTTAGTAGTATGTGAGCTTAAAACTTCTCTCCCCTTTGTCTTATTTCAAATTCTCCAAAGTTAAATGAATTGAGAGAATAAAAGAACGAATCAGCTATCCTCACAATTCACTGCTAATCAATAGTGAAATCAAAAAGCTTCTCTTTTCTCTCTTTTTTTCCCCTTTTTTTCTTTTTCTTTTTTCACAGTCTGGCGTGTCTCCCTTAGACCTATTAAGCAATTTTTTGGCATGTGACTCCCGATCCAGTTGGCTCAAGGCACCGAGTGAAGAGCACTTCTAGGACCTAATGGCTCGAGTCAACGGAATTCACAGTCTAAGCCATTACTAGCACATGCCTGTTCATTTTTTTTACGGTATATGTGCTTACTATGGTAACCTGAGCTGGTTGATTCTTCTTAAGCTTTCCCTGTGGCCCGTGTAGCGAGATTTGGATCGGCAGCTCCTGACCCAGTTGGCTCAAGGTACCAGGTGTTAAGACACCTATACGGACGTACATGCTTGAGACACAAGGGCTACAAGAACCAACGAATCACAGGAACTCTTTTTTTTTTGGAATCACTCAAAATAAAGAGATAGGAAATTTATTTTAACATCGTTAGGAGTAAAGTGGTGGATTCAAATTCCTAAAATTATTTTCGCTATTTCAACCTAAAAAGTAGGATATGTCACAAGATTAAGGGTGAAAAATAATAATCTCTCTAATGAGTTAAAAGACAAAAATACATATTCAAAAGTCAGCTCCAGAAATAATTTCATTACATAAATATTTTAATCATCATAGTACATCTTAAATTTGATATTCAATAGAAGTCACAAACTATTCTATGCTCATTCATGCAAAAACTTAGCCAATTTAAGCAAAAACAATGCTAAAAAAGCAATTAAGAGTTCACACCATTCATGTCATCCCCAAACCCAAACCTTACATTGTCCTCAATGCAAATCGGCAAAACTAAATACAAGCAAGGAAAGGAAAGAGACAACCTGAGGTGTGGCATATTCAGCTATACGTGATAAGCAAATCCAAAAAGGAAAAACAGAAGCAGCAAGCTGCAATCAAAGACATAGAAGACAGAGTAGTAAACAAACTTGTTAGTAGTGTTAGAAATAAGGATCGTACAAGTGTTTAGTAAAAGAGAAACAAAGTTAGCATGGTAGGGATAACAAAAGGATCTTCAATTGAGAGCGAGTTCATGTTGAAAAACAAATTAAAACAAAATTAAAAGTGGGTTAGGTTGCCTCTCAAGAGTGGTAAGTTTAATGTCATTAGCCAGATGTAGTTTAGAGAACAATGTCAACCAAAATTTGAGGCAGTGTCTGCCACAGAACTCAAGTTGTCCCAGTAGGGATGATCCCCAAACCCAACAGCATTTTGAGAACCGTGACTATCAAAGGGGGAAACAATTTTCATATTTGTGGTTATTGCTATAAAGTTATACAAAAAAAAAATAATAGAATTGCAGCATCGAGGTCTCAAATCTCTATCTTACAAGGTGTAGGTGATGAAGCACAGCTATTGACACACACAGGGACACTATAACAATCAACATTTTTATTGGAATCGGGCTTATCCAACTCTACCAAAGAGTCAATATCATCAACCCTATAGCACTCCAACTCGTCCTCAGTCTTAGGGTGCCGAATAATGTTTGAGACCTTCAATTTGTTGGAAACCTCCAATACTCCTGTCCTACAATGAATCACAGCATCGGCCATGGCTAAGAATGGTCGACCTAGAATAATGAGCGTTACACTTTTTCCTAGGAGTAGGGTCTATATTTAAGACGAGAAAATCAACAGGGAAGACAAACTTGTCAATCTTGACAAGTACATCTTCCGCTACCCCACGAGGTACCCGCTCTGTCCTATCAGCCAATTGAAGTGTGAGATTAGTTGGCTTAAGGTCTCTTATTCCTGATTCTCGAAAAACCTAGTAAGGGATGGGGTTTATACTCACTCCTAGATCTAGCAAGACAATACTGGCATAACGCCCTCCTAAGACACATGGAACGGTAAATACCACGAGGTCTCAAAACTTGGGTGGGGCGACCGACACTAAAATGCTGCTCACCTTCTCGATGAGCTGGACCTTCTTGGGGATATGTGCTTGTGCGCTCTTCTTTTTGGTGCAAAGGTCCTTGAGGAACTTGGCATACATAAGAATGTGTTTAATGGCTTCAATCAATGGTAAGTTGATCTTCACATTCTTAAACACATCTATAAGCTTAGCCCTCTTTGGATCATCCTTTTTCTTCGGTTCTATAAGAGCCGAAGGAAAAGGGATAATGGGTTCTAAAACCTTATCTTGTGGGTCCTCCCCATTAGCAGTGGGGGAGGGATCCATGCTCTTCTTCTTGTCCTCGACCTCCACATCTCTAAGGTTCCCCTCCTCAGACACTGACGCCACCTGAACTTGCTCGTGAAGAGGCAAGTTAAGGTTAGAACTAGTTAACCCTACTGGAATTATGATATGTTGGGAGGGTAACCTCCCTTCCTCTTGCCTGTGAAGTGCTTGGGTCAATTGTCCTATCTGGTCTTCTAATCTAGCTATGGACTGAGAATCAGATTGGACCAGTTGTGCATTATCTTCTATGAATCGGAGCATACGCTTCTCGGACTAAGAAGAATATCCCGAAGGTGGGGGAGAGGGTTCAACATGTAAAACAGGGAGGGTAGGTTGAGAAATATAACTCTGCCCTCCCGAAAAGGCAGGAGGGTGTGCGTTACATACAATACCAGGATTATGTTGTCTCGTGGGTGGATTATGATGGTCGGTTTGTCTCCACAAGAAATTTAGGTGGTTGCGCCACCCAGGATTGTAGGTGTTGAGAACGGGTCACCGTTCTTCGAAAAGCCTTGTGCCTCAAATACTTGTTCTTGCACAAATTCGGGAAATTGTGAGGCATAAAGGCAATCAAGTACAGAATGGTCAGTGCTAGAACAAATGCCACAGGTGTTGGCACCATGTGATGATTTAGCAGCATTAATTACATGCACGTCAGTAGGATTGGCCTGAGATGCCATGATCTGATCAACTTTCCTACTAAGCACTTGTAACTGAAAGGTGATGTCAAAATTTGGTGCCACCCCATAGACACCATGTGCATCTCCCCAATCCATCCTAGTAGATGAGGCATGGTCAAGGAAGCGCTCACTAAGATGCTTAAAAAGGGTCCACACTTCATTCTCATCCTGTTGGTTAAATGCTTCCCCGCATGAAGCATTAACTATCTGTTTGTAGGATGTAGTGATACCATCATAAAGTTTTGCACTAGAGCCCATATAGGAGACCTGTGAAGGGGACAGATCCTAAGAAGCTCCTTGAACCTGTCCCAACTCTCGTGAAATTACTTTCGGTCTTTTTGTTCAAAACTGTTGATAGCATGTCTAAAAGCCATAGTTTTAGTCTTAGGATAAAATTTGACTAAGAATCTTTGTTGAAGGTCCTCCCAAGTTGTGATTTCACCCCTTGATAAGGAATGAAACCACTGCTTGGCAACGTCTTTAAAAGAAAAAGGGAAAAGACGTAACCTAACCGCGTCGGGCGAGAAACCTTGATAATGACATGTTTCACAAATCTCAAGATAGGCATCATGGTGCTCATACGGGTTCTCAATTAGCTTCCCATAGAAAGTGGGAAGCATGTTGACAATCTCGGCCTTAAGATAAAAATTTGTATTACCCACAATGGGTAACACAACTCCAGTTGGCGCAATGTAAGTTTGGAGAACAAAATGATCCCCAATCGTACGTGGAGGGGGGGGGGGGTGCCAACTGTGAATTGAGGTTGTCAGCCATGATGAGAAAAAACACAGACATTAACTAAAATAAATAAATAAATAAAAATAAACAAAAAAACGAAAAATTGAACCGAAAAATAAACTAATGAAAAATAAGTAGTTTCTTTTTAAAACAGAGAAAATAAAAAAAAATAACTCATTAATTTCCAAATCAAATTAGCCTACCGATTCCCCTGCAACGGCGCCAAAAATTTGATGTGTTTTAAAAGAGTGTTTTAAAACCGTGTACTCGCAAGTGTACGGGATCATCGTAGCTCAATCGGGAATAGGGTCGTATCCACAGGGAATTGGAGTTAAGTTGGACTTAGTGATAAATGGGAGGTTGGAAATTCGTTTTTTGTTTGGTTTCGATGATTTGTTTACTAAAATAGTGAAACTAAAAATAAACTGAAGGTGTCAATTCAATTAAGGTTAGTTTAGAAAATGAATTTAGTGTAGCTCTACACATATCCCATCATTATATTTTCCTTAGGACAACAATATGAAGGACTTAAGCTACAAATTCTAAGCTTGGGTTAATATATAAATTAGGGCTTAGGGTAATGAACTAGTCTAAAGGCATAACCTATCTTATCACCCTAAGTGTAGCATAGGTTATCCCATTAGCACTACTCAATTCCTTTGTTACTCATAATTCGATATTAATTGTATAAACATTGTGTTCAAAGTTGGGTACAACCTCAATCCTGACCACGTGTGAAAACCTGTTATGTTATGGGTTAGACTACAAGTACAAGACTAATCGCTAAAAAGCTGGAGATCTAAACATGGCTACAAGCACACATGTAGAAACAACAGGCAATCTTGAATAATTCCCCACAGGGGGGCAGATATAACATAACTAAATCATCGTCAAAAGCACAATATAAATTTGGGATACGGGTGGCTACTCGTCCTTCATCACTAAACTAAAAGTCTACTCCTCCATAGGAGTTCTAAACATCATAAAATCTAAGAAAGAAAACAATATTGGCTAAAACTAAGGACTTGAAGACTCCTTCAATTGACATTAACATTGATCCTTACTTTGATCCTTCCAGCACTCTAACCTCATGCGCTTCAGTCGTTTGAGAACCCATTGAATCTCGTAACGTCTTCTAGAGGGAGAGGAGGAGAGGAGGAGTGGCAAAAGATACGAAATTAGGTCTCCCTCTCTTTAATTTATATATGCAGCGTGACCCATTACTGACACCGCAAAAGTGGTGCCGATCGATCGGTATACTCTCTACATATGTGTATATATATATATATATATATATATATATATATATATATATATATATATATATATATATATATATAAAATATTAACTATCTACAAGACCTATCAAATTTTGACCCAATTGGTCCTTCTTTTTCCACACGTGCTCGAGTTTCTCATAGCAGTTTTCAATTATGCCTTGATTATGCTGGATTCTGCAATTTCTCAACCTTTGTTTGCTTTGTTGCACTCTAAGCCAAAATGTACCTAGATTATAACAAATCACACATGTAAAAGCCGAATATTTCGCAGAAATGAAGAATAAAATATGTAAATATAAGGCACATCAATAGGCTACTAGATTCCTGGTAAGTGAACTCAGAATCAACTGATTGTATCTCTAAGATGTTACGGAGTTTCAAGTTAACTAGTAAACTATTAGATGACAAGATGTACTTTTCACCTAAAGGTGGTACAAGTGTTTTGTTACTGGAATTAAGAGATATTCATTTAAGTTTCGGAACATAGTTTTGATTTTGATGAATTGTGTTTCTATTATTGATATTGTTTATATAATGTGTTTAATTATTTTCTAAAATAGACTAATAATTGAACAAAATAAAATGTTTATTTGAAGAGGTACATTGGTAGATAATTAATTAATTCTAAATCAAAACTCTATTAGTGGCAATTCTCTATATTTAATACAAGCAATATTATTTTACCATATAAAAGAGAATCTCCATAAATGGATATATCTTTTAAGTGGCACTTGTGCTTTGGTCACATCGATTCAAATGTGATTCAGAAATTGCTTTGTGATGAACTTATATAATCAAATGAATTCGAAAAGTGCACCACTTCGTGAATCATGTTTGAAGGAATTAATACTAAAAGAGTCTTTAAGAATAAAGGTAATAGAGTCACTGTGTTGCTTGAACTTGTTTACAAAGAGTTAATGGACTAACGAAGATTCAAGCGGGAAGAAGCTATGAGTATCTCATTTACTTTATGCATGATTACTTAGGATATTGATATATATACCTATTGAGATGGAAGTATGAATCCTTTAAAAAATTAAAAATTATTTAAATTTAAGTTGAGATATGCTAGGTAGAGATATTAAAACACTTTATTTACATCGAGGTGGTGTGTGCATTTCAAGAGAGTCCCTAGATTCCTGTATTGCAAACGTTGTAGTGGGAGGATTGAAAATGTGGAGTCATGCCTACATGCCAAAAGCTTTTTTATGGAGGAGATTTTATAAATGACCATAAGATTAAAAATAAGCTTATGTTACATGACATGACAATATCAGATCTTGTATCTCAGTGGCATGATACAACATATAGTATGGTTTATGCATTTGATACATCCTTAGCTAGTTTTAACATTGTGTATACAAAGGCCCAGGTGTAGCGGGAGGATTGTCAACACACCTGATAGTTTCATGTCGGCTTAACGGTTGAGCATAAAATGAATTTGATTCTCTTAACTACAAAAAGCTCTTAAGAATAAAGAAGCAGGTCAATAGGTTAGGGCAATAAAATCTAAGTTAGGATAATTATATTTTAATCAAGTCTGGATACTTGTAGAGGTGTCGAAAGGCAAGTCCATTGAATCGAAATACATCTACAAGAGCAAGAGAGAAGTGGATGGAAAGGTTAAGACCTTCAAAGTAAAACTAATGGTAAAGGATTATACCCAAAGAGGAAGGAATCATCTATGGTGAGATATGCTTAAGTCCATAAGAATACTCTTATCCATTGTATCTCATTGTAATTAGATATAGCAAATGGATGTCAAGATGACCTTTTTGAATGGTCATCTTGAAGAAGATATGCATATGATATGACTACACATATTTATTAGTAAAAGTCAAGAGCACATGTTGTATAAACTAGAGATGTCTACTTATGGATTCAAACACATATCTCATTCATTGAATATTAGATTCGATGAAGTTATGAAATCACATGGCTTTGAACAAGTGGTCGATGAACCATATGTGTACAAGTTACATGACAAGAAAGTAATGACTTTTCTTGTGTTGTATGTGGATGACGTTCTACTCATTGAGAATGGGGTGGGACTCTTATAAGCTATTAAGATCTGGTTATCCAGTTAGTTAAAAATGAAAAGACTAGGATAAGCCAACTATATTCTTAAAATCAAGCTTATGCAAGATTGTAAAAATAGCATATTGGGCTTATTATAGGCCACTTATTTTGATAAGAATCTTAGGTGTTCGACATCATAATTTATGTTTAGCTTTGAAGTGCGAGTCATTGGATGGTTAAGTGTTAAGCAATCTTGCTTTGTTTTGTTCACTATGGAAGTCAGATGCCTGATAGCTTGAGAAGTTATAAGGTAGACTACTTGGCTCGAAAGGTTCCTTATGGATCCATAGCTTGTGAGTGATAGAGTGATTGTTAGATATCGGTATTGAAATTATTATAGGTGAAGAGTTGGTAGATCCCTAGGGGATAGATATACAATTCATGCTAATTTGGTTTAGGATAAGCAAGAGATTGTTGGAAACAATGTCCTAAAAATCCAATTATTTTATTTAAAATATTAATAAATAAATTATTTAATTTATGTATTGTTTGATTAAGCTTTTACGAGTCATACATGCATGTGATTATTTTCTAAAATGTACCACGAGATGGACGTGGTCCATGATGACATATCAATATTTAATTTAAATGGTCAATGAGATTGAGCAATAGATAGATTTAGATCAGCCGGAGTGATATGTTGTTAGAAAGGATGCTCATAGTCGATGGTATGTTTGGATCTCTTATATGTTAAGACTATAATATGGTATGTGAGATGACTTGCCAAGGTGACATGGATAGAGATCCAGATATCAAATTGGTGTTTTTCAATAAAATTGGATACTAAGCCGGACCATTTGGATTATTTCGTTCTTAACAACTATCTAAAATAAATAATTCATTTAAGTAAGTGATCATTCGAAATCTTGAAAGTGTATTATACTCATGCACATAGTGTTGGGAAAATTTTAGGACTTTTGATACCAGAAAATAGTTTTCCTTTTCCATCTCCAGTTTTTCTTTTCATCTCCATTTTTCCTTTTTCTTCTCCAGTTTTCCTTTTCTAATATTGCAACATAGAAAACTTCAAGTGATCCATATTTTTCATTTTTCTGAAAATTAAGAATGACACATAAATAATATATAACACGATACAAGAATCAACTTTTATCGCCTTAACATAGGGGTGAAGACAAGCTGAGCCGAGCTGGGAACCCCCTTGTTTAGACTCGAGCTTGATAAGGCTTATCGAGCTCAAGTTTGAGCCGAGCTCTTATTGAGCTTTTCCAACCCTTGTTCAAGCTTGATTCGATAAGATTTTAGTGTGTTCAATACTCAACTCGGCTCGGTTCATTATACTTATTGAGTCGAGTCGAGCCGAGCTTGTTATCGAGTAGAGTTAAGCTATTATCAAGCCCAGTTGAGCTTAAAACAGAATGAAGCTTGCTATTGAGTTGAGCTCGCTACCAACGCTTTTCAAGTTACCATTGAGCCATTATTGAACCACTTTCAAAGTAATATCCACTCTTAACGAGCTTTTAACGAGCCCTTTAATGAGCTTATCAAATTGTTCGTGAATGTTAACAAACTGAGTATCCTTATTGGAATTTGGCTCGTTAAGCTTATTGAACTTGCTCGAACTGGGCTCGCTAAAATATCGAGCCCTCATAATAAAAATGAATGAGCTCCAATCGATTTCAAACACAAGTAGTTCATTCAATGTTCGGTTCATTTGTACCCCTATCTTAGCGGATAGATAGGTGTCGCTTTTAAAAAAAGGAATCTAGCCTTAAGTACCCCTAAGGCCTGCTCTATCACATTCTGCAAAGATGAGTGTTTATAATTAAATAACTAACATGATCCTCTTATTTATTCTTTACCTTGAAAATAATTTAACGCTTTTAAAATTGGGAACCTAGCCTTAAGTACTCCAAAATCATTTACGTAAGAGGAGGAGAAGATGGGGGGATATAGAAAAATATTATAAAATGGGTGAGTAGTGTGAAAATGTGGAAGGGGGTAGGGGGAAAGTTGGAAAACAAGGTTCCTATTTTATGAAGAAAAATTGAAAAATAGTTTAAAACTGTTTTTCAAATTTTTGAAAGAATAGGATAAACTGGAAAATTATTTTCCAACTTCTCCAGTCAGAAAACTGGACTGGTCAACACTTTTTTCCAGTTTTTCAAGAACATTTTCCTGAAAAACTGGAAAATTCTCTCATATCAAACAGGCCCTTAATTTCCAAGGCTAATTTTTTTTCTAAATTGGCTAAAGCAAACGCAGGGGAAACAATTTAAAATTCTTTAATTTTAAACCTAAATCCCCTTATCTAATTAAAATTTTTGGTTATTTACATCAATAGTCCATGTACTTTGTTCATTATATCAATTTAGTCATTCTACTTTTAATTGTGTCAATTTAGTCCCTCTACAATTAATATTGTGTCAATTTCGTCCCCGAAGTAAAATTTATGTTAAGTTTTTAATGAAATTTTTAAAGGTTTGGCCATGGGTTAATTTATGGTTGAATTTTTAGTAAATCACTTGCATCTAACATAATCGTGCTACAAAAAATTACATCAATAACTTAACTTGAATTTGAGTGAAGGACAAAAGAATCAAACTAATGCGCCACACTATGAAGCTTTGGGAGCGGGTCATAGAAGGAAGGCTTTGACATTAGGCAGGAGTCTCAGAGAACCAATTTCGATTCATGCCAGGTAGATCTACGATAGAAGCCATCCATCTCCTGAGGAGCTCCATAGAGTACTACAGAGATAGACAAAAGGACCTTCGTATGGTCTTCATTGATCTGGAGAAGACATATAATAGAGTACCGAGAGAGGTTCTATGGAGGGTCTTGGAGAGGAAAGGCATCCGCGACTCCCACATACGAGTCATCAAGGACATGTACGAAGATGCCCAAACTAGTGTGTGCACTACGGAAGGGGAGACAGATGCTTTTCCCATTATAGTAGGGGTACACCAAGGATCGGCCTTGAGTCCCTTTCTTTATTTTGGTTATGGACGAGCTCACTAGGCACGTCTAAGAGGATGTACCTTGGTGCATGCTATTCACGGACGATATAGTCATGGTGAGAGAGTCTAGAAAGGAGGTGAATGAGAAACTAGAACTTTGGAGGATGACCTTAGAATCAAAAGCTCTAAGGCTCAGTAGATCTAAGACAGAGTATATGAAACTCAAGTACAGCACCTCTATCATGCCAAGCACAGCAGTCGTAAAGAGTGGATCAGAGCACATACCTCAAAAGCAGCATTAAATACTTGGGCTCTATGGTATAGAAAGATGGCGAAGTGGACGCAGATGTCAACAATAGGATTAAAATGGGTTGGCATAAATGAAGAATGGCCTCTGCGATATTGTGCGATGGGAAGTTCCCGTCAAAATTAAAGGGTAAATACTGTAAGACAGTAGTGAGGCCAGCTATGTCATAAAGGACAGAGAGCTGGCCGGTCAAGTGTCATCAAACACAAAAGATGAGGGTAGCAGAGATGAGGATGCTGAGATGAATGTGTGGACACACAAGGAGGGACCGAATCAAAAATGATGTCATAAGAAGTAAATTAGGTGTCGCCCCAGTAGAAGATAAGCTAAGGGAGCAACGATTGCGGTGGTTTAGGCATGTTAGAAGGAGACCCACCACTGCCCCTATCAAGAGATGCGAACAACTCTACATAACAGATGGGAAGAGAGGGACAGGACGGCCAAAGAAGAGCTGGGCGGAGACAATTCGACAGGATCCCGCCTATCTCAGCCTAAATGAAAAGATGGCTCTAGTCAGAGCTCTGTGGAGGACTAGGATAGGTATATCTAACATAGCGGGGTGGGAGCATTTGTGCACTCGTAGGCTCGATCTAGTGCCACGACCTTACTTGTATGCCTGTGTGTGTATCCACAATTTGGGCATATGTCAGTTGACTACTGCTCCCAGAGGCGGTCGTCTGGGATATGATAAGTGGCAAAGTGGGGTGTGGCCTTGATAGAGGATACAATAAAAGAGCAACGTCTAAAGTGGTTTGGGCATGTTAGGAGGAGTCCAACCACTGCTCCAGTCAGAAGATGCGATCTGCCCCGTACTACGCTAGGCAAGAGAGGAAGAAGCAGGCCAAAGAAGGAATGATTGCAGTCGATACGTCAGGACCTCACCCACCTAAACTTACTGGAGGAAATGGCTTTAGATTGAGCTCGATGGAGAACTAGCATAAGGGTAGCAGATGTCGCAGCTTTAGTACTGCTACTTATTTTGCTACACTAGTGTTACTAGGCATGTAGGATCTATTAGGGTGCACTTATTTACCCATCCGCCTATCTGTTTACTTGCTTATTTTGCTTTGCCTTATGGTGTATGGTATTGCCTTAAAGTCCTCCTCAGCCGAAGGAAGTTTACTTCTTCCGTTTTTAGTTACTTATTTATAAGATAGGAGAAGAAGCCTACTGAAAAACAGAAGCACGCTAGCGCGCAATGGCTGAAAAGTCACAACCTCCTCGTTATTTGAAGCGAAGGAAGCAATAGCTATTTTTTCAGTCTGTCGATCCCCGATTATAAGTTCTTGTAGGGCATTATGCTTCATATTATTTACTTTATGCTATGCCCTGCTCTTATGCATTGCTGCCCTATTGCTCACAGTTTGCCATGATGCGATAACGATATGTCTCTCAGATTTGGAGTCCTCTAAAACAGCCTCTCTTTATGTTATACCCTGAAGGAGAAAGGCTGCATACATCTACCCTCCAGACCCCGCTTTTTCAGGAGCCCTTGAGGCACTGGGATTGTTGTTGTTTTGAATTGTAGAGGGATTAAATTGACACAGTTAAAAGTATGAGGATTAAATTAACACAATGAGAAAAGTATAGGGACTTTTGGTGTAAATAACCCATTTATAATTAAATCTAGATCTTATTATAATAGATTCATATTGACATACAAAATGACCATGTATAAAAACAAATACGAACATGCTATCCAAAAAAACAAAATAAAGGAAAACATTAAAGTCAAACTTTAAATGACATACTTGGAATGACACCTCCATTTTGAATTAGACGATCTAAAATCTGAGAAGAAAATTTCTTGACACCTCATGGTCTTCTCCACAATGACTTCTATCTCACCAGGAGTGTGGGCTCCTAAAATACTTAATTTAGAAAAATTTTAGAACAAAATTTTTCCTTTCACTCTTTCTTAAAAATAATTTTTCTAAAAAATTCTAAGCTAAACATCAATTTAAAATTCCCTAGGAAAATTTTAGGATTTTGCCATGCGAGAGAACCCTGTATTAACTTGTATATCAAATATATTTATACATGCAGACATAGATATAAAGGTAAAGACAGAGGCTATATATTACAAAGGTAAAGGCAGAGCCACACCCCTTACAGTCGCCTTCTTAAGAAGGGGACCCCTAGGGCCTCAGCTCTAACGATGGAAAGGAGAGTACTGGAGGGAATTGTTGGGAAAGTATTTCAAAAAATTTTCCCTAAACAACTAGAGCAGATGCAGCGGAAAACTAATTTAAAATTCTTAATTTTAAATCTAATGTCCTAATCGAATTAAACTATTTAATTGGACTCAGATCTTACTCTAATAGGTTCATAATATGACAATCAAAAATATCAAATAAAATAAGTATAAACACGTTACGTAAAATAAACGAAATAAAGGAAAGAACAAATTGAATGTCAAATATTTAATTTAGGCATACTTCAAGCACAAATCCAAACTTCGACTTGAAGAACTGAAATTAGAAGAAGAAAACATCTTGACGTTGTTAGGCCTTCTTCACAATGACCTCTATTAGCACAGGAGTGTGGGCACCCAAAATTTTTATTTTAGGAAAATTTTTGGAACAAATTTTTTTCCTTTTAGTCTTTCTGAAAAATAATTTTCCAGAAAATTTTGTTAAACATTAATATAGAAAAATCCTAAAACAATTTTAGGTTTTTTGTCCTGGAGAAAACTAGGTTCCAAAACCTAAAACAAAAACTTAAAACCATTTTTGTAATTATTACTTCTATTTCTGCCAGGGCAAAAAACCAAATAATACACACACACACACACACACACACACACACACATATATATGGTGACGTTCTTATGAAAGGGCAAGAGCCCAAGATTTATTGGATAAAAAAAATTAAAAATTTACGGCCTAGATTTTTTAGTTATTAAAAAAAAAAAAATTCCCTTACCTCATCCTTTCTTTCCTTTTGCCCCATGAAGGGGAATGGGCCATAAATTGTTATTTTTTTAGTATCCAACAAATCTTGTCCGTCCATCACGGTGGAGGGCCAGGATTGACTCGTCTCACGCTCTCACCCTCTTATAAGAATGATACCCTACATATATATATGGAGCAGCTGAAATAAAAATGAAAGTTTTGTGAGAATATAAGAAAATTAAATCTATACCGTTAGATCTTAAATAAGATTGATCAATAATTTCAATTAAACCCCAAATTTTTCTCCTTCTCCTTCTCCTTCTCCTTCCTTTACATCTCCATTTTTTTTAACACTCTCTCTCCTCTCCTTTTAAACCTTTCACTAATATTTTTTTACCTTTTTTTTGTTAACCTTTCACCAAATTTTTTCTTTCTCCTCTCCTTTCTACGTTTATATCTTAATTTTTTCACTCTCTTTCTTTCTCTTTTTAACCTATCACCAATTTTTTTTTTCTTTCATCCCTTTTCTACTTTTACACCTAATTTTTTTTTTTTTTTACTTTCTTTTCTTTCCTTTTTAACCTTTCACCAATTTTTTCTCTCTCCTCCTTTTTTATGTCTACACTCCAATTTATTTAGCTAAGATAGCAGTAAGAGACATACAATCTAAAGCCTTCGAGGATTTCTATAAAAGGCTAGATACAGTTGAGGGAGTTAGGGACCTATATAAAATTGAAGAGAGAGGAGGACTAGAGACCTGGATCAAGTAAGGTGCATAAAGGGGGCAGATGGATGAGTGCTCGTGGACGAGCAACACATTAAATCTAGTTTAAAATCCTATTTCCGCGATCTGTTCAATGAAAAGGGAGATATAGATGCATCCCCAGGAGAACTACAAGCACCGGTGGAGCAAAGGACTGACTGCTACAGTACAAGAATTAGACCCAAGGAAGTTAGGGAAGTATTGAAGAAGATGGGCAGGGTAAAGCAGTCGGCCCAGACGAAATATCCACTGAGGCATGGAAATGCTTTGGAGAAATCGGTGTCAGATAGCTGACCAAATTATTCAACCAAATCCTCCAAGGAAAAAAGATGCCTGATGAATAGCGGAAGAGTATATTAATTCTTTTGTATAAGAACAAAAGTGACATTCAGAGTTGGGCCAACTATAGAGGAATCAAACTAATGAGCCACACTCTGAAGCTCTATAGAAAGAAGGCTGCGACAAAGAGCAGGGGGTCTCAAAGAATCAATTTGGATTTATGCCAGGTAGGTCGATGACAGAAGCCATCCATCTCTTGAGGAGTTCAAAAGAGTACTATAGAGGTAGACAAAAGGACCTCCATATAGTTTTTATTAATTTGGAGAAGGCATATAATAGGGTACCAAGACAGCTCCTATGGAGGGTCTTGGAGAGGAAAGGCATCCTTCAACCCTTGGAGAGGAAAGGCATCCCTCAACCCTATATACGAGTCATCAAAGACATGTACGAAGATGTCCAAACCAATGTGCGCACAACAGAAGGGGATATAAATGCTTTTCCCATTACAATTGGGTTACACCAAGGATCAGCCTTGAGCCCCTTCCTGTTCATTCTGGTTATGGATGAACTCACAAGGCACATCCAAAGGAACGTGCCCTGGTGCATGTTTTTCGCGGACGATATAGTCCTGATGGGAGAATCTAGGGAGGAGGTGAATGAGAAACTTGAACTTTGGAGGATGGCCTTAGAATCGAAAGGTTTGAGACTTAGTAGATCTAAGATCAAGTATATGAAACTCAAGTTCTGCACTACTACCATGCCAAGCATAGAAGTCGTCAAGTTTGGATCAGAGTGCATACCGCAGAAAGCATGTTTTAAATACTTGGGTTCCATGGTTCAACAAGATGGTGAAGTGGATGCAGATGTTAACAATAGGATTAGAGTAGGGTGGCATAAATGGAGGATGGCCTCTGTGATACTGTGCGATAGGAAATTCTCGTTAAAGGGAAAATATTATAAGACAGTAGTGAGACCGGTTATGTTCTATAAGGCAGAGTGCTGGCCAATTAAGTGTCATCACATGCAGAAGCTGAAGGTGGCCGAGATGAGGATATTGAGATGGATGTGTAGACACACAAGGAAGGACATGATCAGAAATGACCTTATAAGAAGTAAATTAGGCGTTGCCCCCAATAGTGGATAAGTTGAGGGAGCAATATCTGCGGTGGTTTAGGCATGTTAGGAGGAGACCCACCATTGCCCCTTTAAGGAGATGTGAATAACTCCATATTACAGATGGGAAAAGAGGGAGAGGCTATCCAAAGAAGTGTTGGGTAGAGACGATTCGACAAGACCTCGTCTATCTCAACCTAAATGAAGAGATGGCCCTATATAGGGCTCGGTGGAGGATTAGGATAGGTGTAGCTGATATAGCGGTATAGGAGCATCAATCAATTATAAACATGTTCTAATACTACAAGTATGCTTGTATGCATGGTTGTATAGACGCAGTTATGGCGTCTGTTGGTCGCTTAGTGCTCCTAGGGTTGAATGGAGGCAATTTGACAGATAAGTGGAGAGGAAGAGGCCGACCAAAGAAGAATTCGGTAGAGATCCACCACTGCCCCTGTAAGGAGATGTGAACAACTCCATATTATAGACGGGAAGAGAGAAAAGGCTGGCCAAAAGAAGAGTCGGATGAAAACAATTCGACAGGATCTCGCCTACCTCAACATAAATGAAGAGATAGCCCTAGATAGAGCTCAGTCGAGGTTTAATATAGGGGTAGTATAGAGGTAACCGATTTAGCGGCGTAGGAGCATCTAGCACCTATAAGCTAGTTCTAGTACCACGAGGCTGCTTGTATGTTCGTTTGTATATACGCAGCACTAGCGTATGTTAGTCGCTTAGTGCCTCTAATATTTGTTATCTCGGGGTGTAGGGATATTCACTTCTAATATGTTCTATACTCTCTCTCTCTCCCCTATACGCTTTAGGATAGGTGTAGCTGATATAGCGGTATAGAAGCATCAATCAATTATAAGCATGTTCTAATACTACAAGTATGCTTGTATGCATGGTTGTATAGACGCAGTTATGGCGTCTGTTGGTCGCTTAGTGCTCCTAGGGTTGAATGGAGGCAATTCGACAGATGAGTGGAGAGGAAGAGGCCGACCAAAGAAGAATTCGATAGAGACCCACCACTGCCCCTGTAAGGAGATGTGAACAACTCCATATTATAGACGGGAAAAGAGAAAAGGCTGGCCAAAAGAAGAGTCGGATGAAAACAATTCGACAGGATCTCGCCTACCTCAACCTAAATGAAGAGATAGCCCTAGATAGAGCTCAGTGGAGGTTTAATATAGGGGTAGTATAGAGGTAACCGATTTAGCAGTGTAGAAGCATCTAGCACCTATAAGCTAGTTCTAGTACCACGAGGCTGCTTGTATGTTCGTTTGTATATACGCAGCACTAGCGTATGTTAGTCGCTTAGTGCCCCTAATATTTGTTATCTCGGGGTGTAGGGATATTCACTGCTAATATGTTCTATACTCTCTCTATCTCTCTCTCACCCTCTCTACTTTCTCTCTCTCTCCCCCTATACGCTTTAGAAAATCTACTCTCTCTATATGTTTGCATTGTGTCGCATGTATGATCTTTCCCATACATGCTTCTGTACTTTTACCTTTTGCTCTAGCTGCTATGCTCCCATGCATACATGCTTACATGTTTATTTGCTTATATGCATACATAATTACATGCTTACATGCATATATGGTTCGCATGATCTCTATACTTTACATGCTCTTCATATAGGCTCTTCATAACTAGTAGGAACATACCCAGTGCCTCAAGGACTCCCGCCCACGCAGGGCGGGGGGGGGGGGGGGGGGGGGGGGGGGGGGGGAGGATGTACGCAGCCTTCCCCCTTCAGGGTGTTAACCTGAAGAGAGGTTGTTTTCTAGTGCCCTCAACCTGAGGGTGAGGACTTCCCAAGAGGTCACCCATCCTAGTACTACTCTCGTCCAAGCACGCTTAACTTTGGAGTTCTAACGGGATCCGGTGATGGCGTGTTGGTTGCCTCTTTGGTACAGGCTCTTCATAACTATCAACTTTTATCTATTAGGTTGGGAGTCTTCAGAAACAATCTCTTGTTAGGGTCTTAACCTGATGGGGTCAGGCTATGTACATCTTCTCGCTTCCAGACCCTAATCAAGCGGGAGTCCTTGAGGCACTAGGACTATTGTTGTTATTGTTGTTCTCTCCTCTCCTTTTTAACTTTGCACTAATTCTATTTCTCTCTCATCCCTTTTCTACGTTTACATCCTAATTTTTTTTTACTCTTTCTCCTCCCCTCTTTAACCTTTCACCAATTTGTCTATCTCATCCCCTTTCTACGTTTACTCATGACCAAGACAAGTCATCAAAGTATCATATTATAATCTTATCAGATAGGTTGTCAAAATTTATTACCGACTATGAACATACTTTTACAACATGTCACTAGTATGATCTAAGTCTTTCTATGGTTCAATCTTATTAACCACTTAAACAAAACCTAACTCGTCATCTTGGATAACGTCCATCTCATGGAATGTTTTAGAAAAATAATCACGCATGTTTAACTCGTAAAACTTACTCAGACAATAAATAAATAAAATAATTTTATTTATTAAAATTTAAAAGTAACTAATTGAGTTTTTATAGGACACCTATTCCAACAGAAATGCAGTCCCAAATAGAGAAACCAGCACACTCATGGCCCTTGTTCGCTAGCCAATCAGCAGATCGGTTAGCTTCCCTAAAAACATGAAAGAAGGAAATGTGCTCTAAGATATGCCGATAGAATGAATGTCTTTAATAATTGGCATGATGTATGCTAGGACTAAATAAGATCATTCAAGAGCCTTAATAACAATCATGTTATCACCTTTAAGGGTAACTCTACAGGCTCTTCTTTTACCTACTTCAAATAAACCATCTCTGGATGTGATTGCTTCTGCCACAATAACCAGGCTTGACCGAGCTTTCTGACTCCAGCGAAAAGGATGCCTCCGCTTTCACTATGAGCAATAAAACTAGCAGCTGCCAAATTCCTATGTCTCGAGCCATCAAAATTGATTTTAATACTTTCTTGTCGAAGGGGAGACCACATAATCCATCTGAATCTCTGCCTAGTATGTGCGCTACCATGAACTTCCCCTCTATCCTCATTCTTTAACTTATTGAACTACATCCATTCATAGTACATTTGCTTCGTGAGAACTACCAGTTTAGCAGGGTCAATCTTAACACCCCTGAAAATAGTAGAATTTTTGTCCTTCCAGATATGCCAGCATAGAAAAATAAACTTCTAGAGATCCTTCCCCTTCAAATTCCTCCTTAATTCATCAGCAAGGATGGGACCACTTGGAACAAAGGGCCACCAATGAGTGGAGCAAGCCTTGTTCCAAACATCAACCGCTCGTGGGCAAGAGAAAAGACTGTGAGAAATATCCTCATAATTAGACCCACACCAGATGCAGGGCCTTTGAAAATCAGGGATGCACTTGTGAAGCATAGTCCCTGTAGCCAAGAAGTTATTAAGGGCTTGCCAAAGAAAAATTTTTACCTTCGGGGAAATATCCACATCCCAAATCCACTTGAATTCCCAAGTATTTCTTTCATTCCAATCAAGATTGTGGGCTAACCATGTAGCAAATTTGACACTGAAATCACATGTACTCGTGAACCCCCAACAAAGAGAATCCTCCATATCCATTCTCAGGATTGGGACGCCTAGGATGCAGTTGATCCAGTCAAACGGGATCATCCTTTTTAAGTTTGCGTGCATCCCACTCTCCATTGATAATAATATCCGCCACTTTCAGGGAGAGGTCTACGTTCAAGCTTTCGTCCCCTAACACCCCAATAAGTGGACGATTGGCAACCCACCAATCCAACCAAAAGTTAACATTCTTTCCAATACCAATTTTCCATTTTAGCCCCTTCGTCAGTAGCGATCTGACTGCCAGGATTCCTTTCTAGGCCAGTGAATCATAAGGCTTGCCGTTGTAACTCATAAAGTCTTCCTTGAATAGATACTTCCCTTTCACTACCTTGACCCACAAATTATCTTCCTCCTTGATGATTTTCCAACCTAATCTACACAAGAACGCCATATTGATGGCTTCAGATTTCCTAAGCCATAAACCTCCCACACCTTTAGGTCTGCAAATTTTACTTCATGCAGTGAAGTTCATGCCCTCTTTATCCTTAGTCTTCCAGAAAAACTATCTATAGAGGCTATTACCTGTCTTACAGGTTTTAAACACTATCTACAGAGGTTATTACCTGTCTTACAAGTTTTAACAAGAAGTTTAAAACATTGTATAATATGGTTAGGCATCGATTCGAAGGCTGATTGAATTAGAGTTACTCTTCCTACCTTGGACAAGAGTCCCGCCTTCCAACTGGCAATCTTTCTTGCCATTTTATCAACGATTACGTTTGCCATAGCAGAGACAAACCTACCTAAGATTAAGGTACAATCCAAGTATTTTCCCAAATTCTGGGATATCAAAATGCCAAGGTGATCACTAATTCGCTGGTGAAGCTGTCTTTCCGTGTTACCCGAGAAAATAACACCCGATTTATTTTTATTAATAACATGTCCAGAGTCTTTGCAGTACTAATGGACAATACTTTAGAGTCTCCCTATGGTTTCCATTCTAGCTTCACAAAACAGAATGCATTCATCTGCAAAGAAAAGGCAAGGGGCGATGGGAGTATTCCTGGCAATCTTAACTCCAATGCTAGGCTTTTTACTATGGCTGAATCTTTGAAGATTGATGGCAAGAACTTCCAAACAAATAATGAACAAATAGGGGGATAAGGGGTCCCCCTATCTCAATCCTCTAGACAGGGTGAACCAACCCATCGGAGAGTCATCAACCAAAATAGAGAAGGACATAGTTGTAACACATTCCATGATCCACCCAGTCCATTTAGAGTGAAATCCTAAGTTCTTTAAGGCACTCTCAAGAAAGGGCCACTCGACCCTATCATAGGCCTTTTCCATGTCTAGTTTTAAGTGCAGCCCAACCCTGCTTCCCCTGCTTTTTCCTGAATCCCATCATAATTTTATGAGCCACTAACATCTTATCCTGTATGGCCTGACCTTGGATGAAAGCTCCCTGCCATTTGCTAACTAACTTACTCATGAGAGGCTTCAGCCTAGTCGTTAGGGCTTTAGTAATAATTTTATAGAGGACATTACACAAGCTAATAGGCCTAAAGTGAATAACAACTCATGGACCATCCACTTTAAGAATCAGAGTGATAAAGGTGTGGTTGATCTCCCTAAGGATACGACCACCTCTAAGAGATGCTGTAGTGGCTTCATAAATATCCCTCCCAATAATATCCCAATAGTGCTGAAAAAACAAAGCAGAGAAACCATCCAGACGAGGAGCTTTATGGGGTTTTTTTTTTTAATACAACCGCTTTAATCTCCTCATTAAAGAGGTCTTTAATGAGATGATAGTTGTCCTTCTCTGAAACTTTAGAAAGAATGCAATTGGTAGATCAAAAATGACCAGGAGGTCCTTTAGAATGAAAACTATTTTTAAATTCACAAATGAACAGTTCTCCTATCTCCTTTTTGTCCATAACCGGCAATCCTAGATCATTCCTAAGTTCCACTATATTTCTACATTTGCATTTTTCATTAATCAAAGCATGGAACAATTTAAAATTTCGATCACCTTTCAATAACAAATCTTCTCTGTTATATTTTGCCCAATATCTATGGTTGAAAGCTAGTAGTTTCTCCCTTTGAAGCGTTAGTTGATGGATCTTTTTGTTTAAAAAAGGATCGTTAGGGGAAGCAACTAAGTGGGAGCTTCTCTCTAGACCCTTCCAAAATTATGAAGAAAAAGAAAAAGAAATCTAGAGAAATTACTACCCCTCTCTTGCCTACCTCAAGAACTCATTAATGCCCCTACAACAAGATTTTTCTCTCTCATCCAATTATTGGTCACTAAAAGCGGTACCAAAAGCCCTAAGGTTTTCTTCGCAATGGCCTCTTCTAGCACCGGCAGTTTGGGCTCCAAAAATATTTATTTTAGAAAAAAATTGAAAACAAAATCTTTATAAAAAGAAAGTTGCGCTTGTTGCTGCTCACATCATTAATCTCTTACCGTCTACTTCTATGAAGAAGAAGATTCCATTTCAACATCTTTATAAAAAGAAAGTTGCATATGGTCATCTTCGGGTTTTTGGGTGTGCTTGTTATCCGAATTTAAGTCATGCTATACTGCATAAACTTGCACCTCGATCCAGCTTGTTTGCTTTTCTGGGATATCCACTTAATCATAAGGACTATAAATGTCTTGATCTATCCACTAACAAAGTGCTCATTTCTAGACATGTCATTTTTGATGAAACAGATTTTCCGTTTGCTCGGTTGGGGACTCTTTCACATGTTACAATTCATTATCTTCAACAAGTATTCTCATCACCGCTCGCTTCCTCTCCGTTTGTTGGGACGTCACCACCTGTCGTCCAACCGGGCCCCACTCCTACTATCAACCATGTGCCCGCCACGGTTGTCCCCCCTTCATGCCCTTCATCGATGACAACTGAAGCCACCATGAGTGATGTTCCTACTAGTGAGACAACTCCACCCCCTGCTGCACCACATGCTACCATTCTCTCGGTTCATCCTATGGTCACTCACTCTAAATTTGGTATTGTGAAGCCCCTTTTTAAACCCTTTATGTTTGCTTATATTGCTTTGCCTAATATTTCATACTCTTATAAGTAGGCTCTTGAGGATGAAAATTGTAAAGCTGCAATGCTTGATGAATATCAAACTCTTTTACGCAACAATACTTAAACTTTGGTACCTCGACTTGATCATGCTAATGTCGTTGGGTCAAAATGGGTTTATTGAGTCAAGCAGACTTCAACAGGTCAGGTTGAACGCTATAAAGCTCAATTGGTGGCTCAAGGACATAACTTTATGGGATTGATTATGGTGAAACTTTCAATTCTGTTGTCGAGCCTGCTATAGTTTGTCTTGTTCTTACTATTTCCACTACTCGTAAGTGGCCCATTCATTAGCTTGATGTCAAAAATGCCTTCTTGCACTGTACTTTGCATGAAGAAGTTATCATGAAGCAACCTTTGTGGATTCTCAGTTTCTTGATTTTGTTTGTAAGTTGAACAAGTCTCTATAAGGCCTTAAGAAAGCACCTCGTGCATGGTATAATCACTTTGCTTCATTTCTTGATCGTATTAGCTTCAACAGCTGTAAGTCTATTCATCATTATTCATTTTACATTGAGGGATTGATATTATTGTCCTATTGGTATATGTGGACGATATTGTTATCACTGCTTCTTCTGATTCATTGCTTCATACATTGCTTCACTCCCTTCGCTGTGAGTCTTGATATGACAGATTTGGGATGTCTCAACTATTTTCTTGAGATTTCAGTCTCAACTATTTTCTCGGGGTTTCAGTCTCTCATCTCCGTCCAGGTGTATTTTGTCTCAGTTGAAGTATGCCCACGATCTCCTTGATAGGACTAATATGCTCTCACGCAAACCTGTTGCCACACCTACTGATTCCAAGTCCAAACTATCACTGACCGATGGTGATCTTATGGTCGATCTTACTCTATATCAGTCTGTTGTTGGTGTCCTGCAAATTCTTACTTTACACGTCCTAATATTTCATATGCAGTGCAATAGGTGTGCCTTTTCATGCACGCTCCTCGCCTTCCACATTGGGTCACTATAAAACGAATTCTTCACTATATCAAGGGTACCTTGGATCACTGTTTGACTATATCTCCTACCTCTTTAGATCAGCTTGTGGCTTATTTTGATGTTGATTGGGTGGGCTATCCCGATACTCGTTGTTCCATGTATGGCTTTTATGTTTTTCTTGGTAGCAATATCATTTCTTGGTCTTCTAAACATCAGCCTATTGTTTCTCGCTCCAGTGCATAAGCTGAATATCGTGCTGTTGCTAATGTTGTTTCAAAATGTTGCTGGCTTAGCTCCCTATTACATGAGCTTGGTGTTTCCATTCCTCAAGCTACTCTGGTTTATTATCTTAATCTTTCCACTACATACCTATCTACCAACCCAGTGCAGCATGTTCGTACCAAACATATTGAAATTGACATTCACCCTCGAGCTACTCCAGTTTATTATCTTAATCTTTCTGCTGCATACCTATCTACCAACCCGGTACAACATGTTTGTACCAAACATATTGAAATTGACATTCACTTTGTTTCGAGAGCGTGTTCAAATGGGCCTGATTCGAGTTCTCCATGTTCCCTCTTCACAGCAGTTTGCAGACATTTTCATAAAAAGTATTCCGCGTTATTTATTTCTTTTATTTAGAGGCAATCTTCGCATTTGTTTATCTCCTGCTTCGATTGGGGGGGAATGTTAGAATATAATATATAGTTAATGTATGCGTATTGGGCCTTGTGGGCCTAGGCTTATGTAATTCTCTATTGTATTCTTCTCTTATAAATATACGAGAGGTTTCCCATCATTCAATGAATTCCTCAATATTTTTTCTCTCCAATTCTAAAAAGAATAGTATTTATGAAATTCAAGTCAAATAAAAACAATAACAAACATGCAAAAAAAGGAAAAAAAGAAAAGAAAAGAAAAAAGCAACAATAATAAACATGCAGGCCTAGGGGTATTGTGGCTAACATCAGCATGCTCTTCTCTCCTAACTACTGTATTGACCACACGTATTCTTAACTGCCACTAACACTTAATTCTATCTAAGGCCATCTTTTAGGCAAGGTTTACAATGTTTAATCGTCTCTATCCAGGTTTTTTTTTTTTTTTTTTTTTTTTGTCATGCCTCTACTTTTCTTCAAATGTGTTATGTAGTTGTTCACATTTCATGATAGCAACGACAGTCTTTCTCCTCCGAACAGTACCCAAATCATTGCAGATATCGCTCCCTCAACTTATCCTTAATGGGTAGCATACCTAATTTATTTCTCATAACATTATTTGTGATCATATCCTTCCTAATATGTCAACACATTTACCATATCTTCCTCATTTTTGCCGCCTCTAATTTTTTTATATGATATATTTAACTGGCCAGCATTTAACATCACATGACATAGCTCATCTCACTATTCTTATAATATTTTTCCTTCTAACTTTAGAAATTTTTTTTTTATCACAATATATTGTGGAAACCATCTTTCGTGTATGCCATCCCATTTTGATTATTAATATCCTCCTTTACATTCTCCCCCGTTACTTTCCGCAATCTTTCGCTCCAAAAAGTAAAATTCCCTTTTGTCAATTCCGCTTCCATATTACGGCATTTCTTCAATTGCTACCCGTCTCAACCCCGCCAAACACTCCCTTCTCCTTACCCCTTTCTCTACGATCATTGTCACGTTGAAACTTTGTAACCGCTATAAATCCGCCATGTGAATGAGCTTCACTAGGGTTCATTTCTTCCAATTTGAGTCGCGGAATTTGTCTTAGCTTCAATTTCTGGTGATTTGAGTTCATCAATTGATCGAATTGTTTGGAGATGACCGGCAGTGGACGGTCGTCGGGAGATCGCAACACCAGAGACATTCTTTGCGACGCCGGCGCTGGTGCTGCCGCAGGTCTACTCTCTCTCTCTCTATCTCACTTGCTCGATCTTGTTATATATGCCGCTTGTAGTGTGAGTGAGGAAAATAGGGTTTGATGTCTGAAATTGTTGAATTTTTGCCGACATTTTCTCCATTTTGAAGCATATATGAGGTTTTAATCAATTGTTGAAAAAAAAGATGGTGAGCAAATTGTTAATCCTGGAGCAAATTTGTAAAATTTTGTGGCTATTATTTATTACAAGTTATATCAAGTTATCACAATAACAATTTGTTTTGGTAATAAAAGTACCCAAAAAATATTGCACTCTTCTGAATTGAGGAACTAGGGTTTAGTGTCTAAATTGTTAAAATTTTGCCGACATTGTCTCCATTTTGAAGAGTTATTTACACCATTGCTCCCACGTGTTTTTAAATTTGTTCAAATTGATCTATCATCTTTTCTTTTGTTTAAATTAGTCCTTCATCTTTGTGACTTTGCTCAAATTGGTCCTTCGTCTTTGCAATTTTGTTCAAATTAGTCCCTCAACTTTTCTTTTGTTTAAAATGGTCCATAATGTTTTAGTCTATGGTGACTACAATTAGGTAAAAATTCAAAAGATGAGGGATCAATTTTGTCATAAAATAAACTATTAGGGATCATTTTGAACAAAAGAAAAGATGAGTGATTAATTTGAATAAAATTACAAAAATAAGGGACTAATTTGAACAAATCTAAAAAGATAAGGGACCAACGGGGTAAATAACTCCCATTTTGAAGCAAATGTAATACAAGGTTTTCATCAAACGTTAGTAAATGAGTAATTGCTGAAAAGATCACACACTTTTCCAAATTATCACCCTTTCTGTTTTCTTATGCCACATTGATTATTTTAGCTAATGAATTGCATAATCTGTACTATGGTTGTAGGTGCTATTGCTGCTACATTTGTGTGCCCACTAGATGTAATTAAGACAAGATTACAGGTCCATGGCATTCCTGAAGCCCCTTCTGGTAGCAAAAGTATGTCTCTATCGTTTTTATTTACTTGACCAATATGCGATTTTTGAAAAGTGTGCCTCCATCACTTAAGTCCTAATTATGCTTATAGCATTGTTCCCTAGATATTTTCCTGTCTTTTTTGGAATTTTCATTTTAGTGTACCTTTTCTTCAACTTTTTAGTTGTGGTAGGCTATCTCCAAGAGTGCGGTGAATAGAAAAGGAGGTAGGGTGCTAGATGGAGGAAAGGTGAAGTAGTAAGGAATAGTTGGTAAATGATCAGATCATGGTAGAATATATTATGTCATATGGTATCCTTGCTATAAGAACATGCTTGACGAGTGGAGGAAGAGCACATTATTTCCAATCTATAAAAACAAAGACGACATTAGAGTTGTGCCAACTATAGGGATATCAAACTGTGAGCCACATTCTGAAGATATGGGAACGGGTCATAAAAAGAAGGTTACGGCAACAAACAAAGGTGTCATAGAACCAATTTGGATTTATGCCTGGTAGATCGACAGTAGAAGCCATCCATTTCTAAGGCGTACGATAGAGCACTACAGAGATAGACAAAAGAATCTTCACATGGTTTTCATTGATTTGGAGAAGGCATATGATACAGTGCCAAGAGAGGTCCTATGGAGGGTTTTGGAGAAGAAAGGCATCTCCGTGTCCTATATTCAAGCCATTAAAAACATGTGCGAGGATGCACTAACCAATATGCATACAACGGAAGGGGAGATAGATGTTTTCCCCATTATAGTTGGGTTGAGTCTCTTTTTGTTCATTCTGGTTATGAACGAGCTCACTAGGCACATCTAAGGGGGTGTGCCTTGGTGCATGCTTTTTGCGGATGATGTAGTTCTGGTGGGGGAGTCTAGAGAAGAGATGAATGAGAAGCCGGAACTTTGGAGAAGAGCCTTGGAATCGAAGGGCTTATCCAAGACCGAGTATATGGAACTCAAGTTCTATACCTCAACCACGCCAAGGATAGAAGACATCAAGATTGGATCGAAGTCCATACCAAAAAAAGATCGTTTTAAATATTTGGGTTTAATGGTGCAACAGGACGGTGCAGTTGACGAAGATATGAACAACCAGATTAAAATGGGCTGGCACAAATGGAGGATGGCTTCTGCAGTACTATGCGATAGAGAGTTCCCGTTAAAGTTAAAAGGGAAATATTATAAAACAGTAGTGAGACCAGCTATGTCATACGGTGCGGAGTGTTGGCCAGTTAAACGACATCATATGCAGAGGTTGAAGGTGTCGGAGATGAGGATGTTGCGGTAGATGCGTGGACACACAAGGAAGGATAGGGTCAGAAATGACGTTATAAGAAGCAAATTGGGCGTGGCTCCAATAAAGGATAATTTGAGGGAGTAACGTTTGCGGTGGTTTGGACATGTTAGGAGGAGGCAAACCACTACCCCTGTTAGAAGATGTGAACAACTCCATACTACGCACAGGAGGATAGGGAGAGGTAGGCCAAAGAAGAGCTGGATGGAGATGATTCGACATGACCTCACCCACCTAAACCTAAATGAGGAGATGGCTTTAGATAGTGCTGAGTAGAGGGTTAGCATAGGTGTAGCCGATATAGCGGTTTAGAATAAAGGAGCACGATTAAGCTAGTTCTAGCGTCCTTAGGCTTATATGTATACCTGTTTGCTTATACTTGCTGTTTTGTGTGGTGTTGGTTGCTTGTTGCTTATTGCTTACACGGTGTGTTGTTGTTTCGCGATGATGCGTGCTTTGCTACTTGTTGCCTTGTTGCTTTATTACTTATTGTTACTGTATGCTCTCTCCTTGCTGTTGTTTGTATGCTTTTCAGGTTGGGGGTCCTCGGACATAGCCTCTGATGGAGGTTGCAAGGAAAACCGGAAAAGAACGGGTAGAACAGCCTTGTGTTCTCCCACTAAGCAGCCCTGTGCTTATGGAAAATAGAAACTGAGAATATTATTATTGATATCAAGTGCCATTGGCATAAACTACAATAGTTTATATAGAAAATAGAAACTAGAGTCCTATTTGAAAAAGGACTCCTAATCTAGTAAAACAAATATCCTAATAAATAATAAGACAATAACTATCCTTATAAAATAAAGATTCTAGATAAACTAAAATTCTAAATAAAATCAAAATCCATCCACAAATTTCTATTTCTATGAGAATAATATTTTGAAATCATTCTATGATCTCTATCAACTCTCCCCGGCGGGAAAACACTCACCCCTGGTGAGTGACTGGAAGTGTACTCGTCAAGAAGTTCAGGAGCGAATTGGCAAATATCTGATTCTAGAAGCCAAGAATTATCAGACATGGGACGACCCTTCCAACGTACGAGGAAGTGGTGGGATGCTCCATCAGTTGTAGTAACTAGTTCGTCCTCATGGATTGCATCAATCTCATCCACAATCGGTTGCACGAATGAAGGTAACTTAGGCTCCGGCACGTGAGAAGTAGCAGATCCACCTGAAATACTTGCAGCAAAAGTGGGAGGCTCAAAATTGCCTCGATAAGGTGTTAAATCCTCCACATTGAAGATAGGACTAATAGACATTTCAGAAGGCAATTCAATTAAATAAACGTTAGAACTAGGTTTATGAATTATATGATAAGGTCCCATAGCATGGGCAAACAAATTCTTGAATGAGTGCTTAGGATATCGCTCAGGGCGAATATGAGCCATCACGTAATCCCCTTCTTGAAATGTTACATTCCTTTGATGCGCATCTACAGCTAGTTTATAATTTGCATTACTTTGCTCAAGTTTTTTTCGTATATCGGCATGCAAATCGCGAATATGTTTAGCAAAAGTTTCAGCAAATTCAGATGGCCGCGAGTCCAAGGGAAGAGACACTAGGTCAATGGGTAGGCGAGGAGCCATGCCATGGACAATTTCAAAAGGACTTTTATAGTGGACTTCGACGTCGAATCGCAGTGGGCAAGACTAAATCCCAAGTGCATGGCTTTTCCCCAGCCAGACATCGAAACAAATTACCTAAGGTTCGATTAACCACTTCGGTTTGATCATTAGTTTGCGGATGAAAGGTTGCTGAAAATTTGAGGTGTGTTCCAAACAACTTCCATTAAGTTCGCCAAAAATGACTTACAAATTTAACATCTCTATCAGACACAATAGATGAAGGTAATCCATGAAGTCGAACAATCTCCTTAAAAAAAAGCCTAGCCACATGGGAGGCATCAAAAGTTTTGGAGCAAGGTAAAAAATGGGCCATCTTTGAAAACCTATCCATCACTACAAGAACAGAGTCATTACCCCTAGCAGTTCGTGGCAAACCTAAGAAAAAGTCCATACTAAGGTCTTTCCATGGCTCATGTGGAACTGGTAAAGGGGTGTATAATCCAGTGTGTTGTTTCGGTGTCTTGCTAAGTTGGCAGGTACGACATTGAGAAATGATGCGAGTAACGTCTTTGCGTAAAGATGGCCAAAAGAATCGGTTGGAAATTGTCACGAGCCAAGAACCGAACAACCCATTTTTTGCTTTTATTATTTTGTATCAAAAATGTAATGTAAAATGTAATATTAATTAGTAAAAATAGTTTGAATTTTGAATTTAGGTGCCGGTTGGGTGTGGGTTAGATTAGGCTAAGATTACTTGTTGTACAAGCATGGATTAAGCATTAATGTATTTGTGGGCTATTATAGGGTCTGGGGTTATAGGGTGACCGGTTGTTGCCCCCTCCCCCAAGCTCTATATAATCACTTGTAAGTCCTGTAATTTGGCATCAAGTAATCAAAGAAAAATTCAAATTTCCTCTCTCTCTTTCCCTCTTCTAACTGTCACTCTCTCTCCCCTTTCTATCTTCTAAATTTCTCTTCTTTTCTCTAACTTATTCTCTAACTTCTTTTCCCAATCTCTACTCTCTCTCTCTCTCGTTCTTTCTCCCAAAAATTATCCAAGTCACGGACTTAGGTTCGTGACAAAGTGGTATCAGAGCCATCTTACGATCCGTTAAAGCTGGCCATCACAAGAAGTATGTCTTCAACCGGACATACCGAGACCAACGAGTGGGTTGATGCCGTGGAAGGAAGATTGGACCGCTTGGAGGATCTCGTTGAGCAACAAAACCGAAATAGCACCGAGATGAAGGCCACCATGGAGAACATGGGGGCGGGCATTAAGGTCCTAGCCGAAGCTATTGGTCGGTTAGTGAAGGCCCAAGGGAAGAGACCCGAAGTCGAGCCCGTGGCACCAACCGTGGGTGCCCATGAAGCTACCGCCCAAGGAGGGTCCGGGAATTATCCTAGGACCGGGGATGGGATACTTCCGCCACCCGCACGCTCCTCGGAACTCAGAACCAACCGCGTCCCACCTCGGGTCATGGAAGAAGGAGATTTTAGCCGAAGCAATGGAAGCAACCGTACATGGTCTAACCACACGCTGAGGCTCGAGATTCCGAAATTTGAAGGTACGAACCCGAGAGCATGGATTCGAAAATGTCTTAAATATTTTCGTTGGTATCAAGTTCCTGAGAATGAATGGGTGGAATATGCTTCAAGCCACCTTCACGAGCATGGGGACATATGGTACCATGCGCTTGAGCTTAGACGCCCTCAAATGACATGGCCATTTTTTATGAACGAGCTTTGCAAACGTTTCGGGGATCGTTCTCTTCAAGATGATGTGGAGGAATTTAGTAAAATGGCTCAAAATGGGCCGATAGAAGGCTATGTCATGAAATTTGAAGAATTGAAGAGTTGGATGTTGATCCACCATCCGACGCGAAGCGAGGCATACTTTGTCTCAAGTTTCATTAGTGGGCTCAAGCCCACCATACGAGCCTCCGTCAAGGCTAGCCGCCCCACCGATCTTAGTATGGCCTTTGAACAAGCCAGACTACAAGAAGTTGCAATGGAAGAGCTAAGGACCATTATGCAGCCAACACCGAGGCCTATCCACAAAGACGAAACCGTGACTAAGCCCCTCACGCTGAACTAGACACAGCAGATGCTATTGGTGTCAAGAGTGGTACTTTCCCGGTCATGTGTGTAAACCTAAGCAACTCAACAGTATGAGAGGGGTGGAGGAAGAAGCGAGCCAAGAGGAAGAAGAAGTGGAAGTCTCGTTGTCTGCCTTGGAAGGAAAAATCATGCACAACGCCTTCAGAATCAAAGGAAGCATCAAGGGGAGACCCATAATAATCCTTGTGGATAGTGGGAGCACCCACAGTTTCATAGACGAGCACTTGATTAAAAAGCTCAAGCTACTGACTCTCCCTACAACAACTATGGAGGTGACCGTGGCCAACGGGGAAGCTCTAGTGAGTTACTCACGATGTCCCGAGATTGAGTGGAAGGCGCAAGGAGTCACGTTCAAGGACAACCTTCGGGTCCTGAACTTGAAGGGCCATGGCTTAGTATTGGGGGTAGAATGGCTTCAGAAGTACGGACCCATCACTTTTGACTTCGCCGCACTCCGACTCACATGCCATAAGGAGGGCAAAGAAATCACGCTTCAGGGACAGAAGAAAAAGGCTACCATAAACTCGTTGTCTCCCAAAGGGGTAGTTCCAGCGGTTAAGAAGAAGGTCGAACAAGTGATGAAGAAATTAAAGAAGGCCAAGAACCGTGAAGCCGCTACCTTCGAACCTACAGGAGTTATAGAACGACGTTGGGACAAGCACGAGGGCAAGAGAGTACGAAAGAGCAAGGTACACTGGACCAACGACACCGAGGAGAAAGAAACTTGGGAAGACTTGTCTTACATTTTAAAGCAATTTCCGAACTTTGATCCTTGAGGACAAGGATTGTTTGAAGGGAAGGGGATTGTCACGAGCCAAGAACCGAACAACCCATTTTTTGCTTTTATTACTTTGTAGCAAAAATGTAATGTAAAATGTAATATTAATTAGTAAAAATAGTTTGAATTTTGAATTTAGATGCCGGTTGGGTGTGGGTTAGATTAGGCTAAGATTACTTGTTGTACAAGCATGGATTAAGCATTAATGTATTTATGGGCTATTGTAGGGTCTAGGGTTATAGGGTGACCGGTTGTTGCCCCCTCCCCCAAGCTCTATATAATCACTTGTAAGTCTTGTAATTTGGCATCAAGTAATCAAAGAAAAATTCAAATTTCCTCTCTCTCTTTCGCTCTTCTAACTGTCACTCTCTCTCCCCTTTCTATCTTCTAAATTTCTCGTCTTTCTCTAACTTATTCTCTAACTTCTTTTCCCAATCTCTACTCTCTTTCTCTCTCTCGTTCTTTCTCCCAAAAATTATCCAAGTCACGGACTTAGGTTCGTGACAGAAACTAACAAAATAGTCTTGTCATGACCTAGGTGTCCAGCAAGCCCCCAATCATGTAACTCTCAAATTAACAAATCGTGAAGGGAAGTACGTGGAATGCACATCCTCGACCCTCGAAGTCAATAGCCCTCAATGACGAGATACTCATCATAGTCTCTACAATTATCATTAACAACCTCATCATAAATGTTACCAAAATCTGGACAAGAGGAATAAGCATCCTTGATCTGGTCGAATCCTACAACACTAGTGCGCCATTGGCGTAAAAGATATGTGACACGGCTAAGGGCATTAACAACTTTGTTCTCAGTACTAGAACAATTGAGAACAAAAGTGAAGTCTTGAAGGAGTTAAACCCATAAAGCATGTTTTTCCCTCAATGCTCTTTGTTGATTAATAAACTTAAGAGCGTCATGGTCGGTCCAAAGAATGAATTCCTTAGGTAACAAATAGTAACGCCAATGTTGGAGACTACGTACTATAGCATAAAATTCCTTCTCATAAGTGGAATATTTCGTTCTCCTTGATTCATTTAGCTTCTCACTAAAAAAAGCAATGGTGTGTCCTTCTTGACTCTACACTCGTCCTATGCCGAGCTTCGAGGTGTCACAAGCTACCTTAAACACTTTACTAAAATCAAGGTGACCTAAAACTGGAGCTTGAGTCATTTTCTCCTTAATGATTCCAAAGGCGTTGCTAGCACTTTTTGTCCATTTAAACTCACCCTTTCGTAAACAATCAGTGATGGGAGCCATCAGGGAACTGAAGTCCTTAATGAATTGCCTATAAAAAGACACTAACCCATGAAAACTCTGAGCCTCAGACAGGGTCGTTGGCTCAGGCCACTCTACTATTGCTCGAATCTTATCAGGGTCCATAGAAATTCCCTGGGCAGAAATAGTGAAGCCTAAAAAAATCACTTGAGATTGCACGAAGGAACATTTTTTGAGGTTAGCAAAAAATTTGTGTGTTCTAAGAGTCTCAAAAACTAACCTTAAATGCTCTAAATGCTTATCCGAGGAGCGACTAAAGATCAATATGTCATCAAAGTAGACAACCAAAAATTTTCCAATGAAAGCTCAAAAAAGGTGAGTCATCACTCTCATGAAGGTGCTAGGGGCATTGGTTAACCCAAAGGCCATGACTAGCTATTCAAACAGCCCATCCTGAGTTTTAAAAGCCATTTTCCACTCATCACCTGGCCGAACCCTAATTTGGTGATATCCACTACGCAAATCAATCTTGGAGAACCACATAGATCCTGACATTTGGTCCAACATATCCTCCAGTCTAGGTATGGGAAATCGATACTTTACAATGATTTTGTTAATGGCGCGACTATCAACACACATTCTCCAAGATCCGTCTTTCTTTGGGGTTAGAAGGGCTGGAACAGCATAAGGGCTAAGACTATGCCTAACAAAACCCTTTTCTAGAAGTCCTTGTACTTGCCTATTCAATTCCACTCTCTCTTTAGGATTCATCCTATAATATGGCAAGTTAGGTAGCGGAGACCCAAGAATGAAATCTATAGCATGTTGGATTTCCCTAAGAGGGGGTAGTTCAGCAGGCAAATCCTTTGGAGCAATGTCCTTAAATTCTTTTAATAAGTTGCCAAGCGCAGGGGAGGAAGCCAAAGGAGACATGGATGGAAATTCAGGCTCAATTCTAGACACCAAAGCAATCAAGCATCCTAACTTCTTACCTTCTTTCTCACAATCCCTTAAGTTTAAGAGTTGAATTCTAGAACTTGAAGGGTTGGTTGATGTAGAAGGAATGTTGGCTTTGCCAGATTTTTCTTTCATAGGATTAGTGTTCCTAGCAGGTTTTAAGATAATCCTATGTCCATCATGTTTGAATACATAAGTGTTCTCACGCCCGAAGTTGGTAGCATCCACATCATAAAGTTAAGGACGTCCTAGAAGCACATGAGCTACATCCATCGGCAGAACATCACACCAAATTTTGTCAGAATATTTGCCTAATGAGAGGGGAACGTGGCATATATGGGAGATTGGTAAAGAGGTTTTATTAACCCAAGATACCCTAAAAGGAGTTGGATGTGGTTCAGTCCTCAGATTGAACCTCTTTAACAGCGGACTCGGAAATAACATTCATGGAACTTCCACCATCAATAACAAGTCGACGTGTTTTATCCCCACATTTCACAAAGTTCTCGAATATACTAGTACTCTTCCAAGTGTCTAGGCCAACTGGAGACGAAAATACACATCTCATGACATTTAGTGCTTCCCTTGAATTGTCCATTGTCTCCTGCTAATCGTGAAAATTCGCCTCATCTGAAGGTGGGTCTAATGGCTCAACAATTTCATCTAATTGCTCAAGGTCTATAGGATCTTCATAACCTATTGCTAAGGCACAATGGGGGCAACAAGAAGCGGTATGACCTCTCTCCTGACACTTAAAACAGACAATGCCCGAAGTGGTGGAGTGTGAGGGAGTTGACTTTACACTACTGGAGCTTACAACTTGACTCTTGTTGACTGTGAGATGATAAGGCAGGCCTTTGGCTTGGACCAAATCTAGCATGACTATACTCCCCAAGAGTGGAATTAACAGAAATAGTGATCTTTAAGTATCTCTCAACCTCTAAGGCCTTATGATAAGCATCAATAAGAGTCTGAGGTGAGTGTAAGCTTACCTCCTTCCGAAGCTGGGGTTTAAGACCATTTAAGAATTTTGTGGCTGTCATCCAAGGGCTTTCTCGTATCCCACATCTAAGTTTCAACTCCTCAAATCGATTGTAATATTCAGTCACACCAGAATTTGTTTGTCTCAAATATAACCAGTCGTCAAACAATTGTTTCTTGTGAATGGTGGGAAGATATTTCTCTTTCAACTTCTGTTTCATTTCAGCCCTAGAGTAATAGACGGTTCATCTCGATATTCTAAGTCATCCTGAACGCTATACCAATACTTCTTTGAAGACCCTATGAGTTTCATTTTAGTGAAAGGAACTCGATGTATGTCAGTCATCCCACAGAAATCAAAGTAATCCTCTAGGCGTTCTAACCAGTCTTGAAAAGCAGCGGGATCAGGAGTCCTATCAAAATCTGGAACATCAACCTTGACTTTCCTAGTTATGTCAAACGAGTCATCATATCGGTGGTTTTCATGGTAGGCCCTAGCGGGAGGGTACCTAGGGCGTCTATCTCTATTTCTATCACGTGGTTGATAACCATTATCCTGATAAAAATCATCACCTTCTTCATTGTTATTTAGGTCATTCTCAGGGTAGTGCCTTGGGCTCCGACAGTTTTGGTTTTGTGAAAAATTAGGGTCTGTAGGGGCTCTCTCAAGAACTAGGGGCCTATGGTCAAAATGAAGGTCAGGTTGATTTTGGACAGACACGGCAGCATTAGGAGCTGGAGGAACATAAGGGATGTTAGCACCTAAGTTGCTACCATTGTACTGGGGTACTTGTGGTTCTAACACACCGTGTAATTTAGCATGATTGGTTTTTAGGTTTTGAATGGTTTGTTCTAAATGTTGGGATTTCTATTGAACATAGCCTAAGCCATCTCTAGACACCTTTTCTAATGCGTTATGGTCAGCCTGCAGTTTCTCTATTGTTTGTCTCATGGACTCCACAGTTTGATCAAGGCTTGCTACCCTTTGATCCATTGTTATCCTCTTAGTGGTCACGGGCATCAAAATTTTTTTTTAATATTATTATTGTTATTGTTATTTTTTTATACCGATATTAGAATTAACAACCAAGTAAATCAAATTATAAACTGGATATGTAAACGCCCGAGAATTATTGATTTCAAGTAGAAGAAATGTGTGTGTGTGTGTGTTTTTTTTTTTTTAAAAACAAATTTAGTTAACTCGCCAACTAAAATATATTGAAGGTTTTAAATTCAAAGAAAGGAATTTAAACTCGTTATGAGGCATAAAGAATCGCTACCAACTTTTTCTGCAAATGAAGGAGGAGTTTTCCCACTTGCTTCACGAACAGTTGCCAATTTGACCTTCAACCCCCTATATGAATTAAGACAACACTGATTCCAAGATATTGGGCTCTTGAAGGCCTAAAACAGCAGGAGAGGTCAAGGGAACAATGGCACGGCTTGTGAATGATGACAGCAAAGCGAGAGAGATGGGCGGCAGCGAACTGCGGACGCCAGCGACCAGAGGTGACAGACACACTCGGATTGGCAGTCAATGTCAAGGGTGGAGTGGGTTTCGCTGGATCGAAGCAAAATTTTAGGGGTTGGAAGGCGGCAGATTTGGTTGGTCGGGATTTTAGGGTTTTTTTTATTTTATTTTTGGACGGCAAATGACAGTTTGACAATGAATTAAGGAAATGCTGAATCGAACGAGCTCTGATACCAATTTGATGGAGGTTGCAAGGAAAAAGGGAAAAGAACAGGCTTGTGTTCTCCCACTAAGCAGCCCTGTGCCTAGTTTAAGCAGCCCTGTGCTTATGGAAAATAGAAACTGAGAATATTATTATTGATATCATATGCCATTGGCATAAACTACAATAGTTTATATAGAAAATAGAAACTAGAGTCCTATTCAAAAAAGGACTCCTAATCTAGTAAAACAAGTATACTAATAAATAATGAGACAATAACTATTCTAATAAAATAAAGATTCTAGATAAACTAAAATTCTAAATGAAATCAAAATCCATCCACAAATTTCTGTTTTTATGAGAATAATATTTTGAAATCATTCTATGATCTCTATCAGCCTCCCTTTAGGATAGCACCCGCCGACCTTGCATTCGCAGGAGCCCTTGAGGCAATGGGTTTGTTGTTGTTGGTGTCCTTGCTATAAATGTGTTCCATAGATAGAATTGTCATAGGTGTTCATCTTGAGCTTTTGTTCACTGATGAGTAATATAATGATTTTAGGATTGTAAATGTTTTTTCAAATTGGAATTTGGCATTGGCCGTGAGTAGTTGGAATGGAGCCTATAGGTTTTGTGCAATCTTTTTTGGTGTTTTGGCATGGAGCCTATGGTGTTTTAAGATGAGTTAGGAACTGACTCTGGGTGTTGCTAGGTGTTGATAACCAAATCAGGCATTGAGTTTCTGAATTTCAGAGAGGCTTGCTTCATATGCCTATGTTGCTAGGTAGCTTTTATGTGTTTGTATATGGAGTTCAGGGTTTGTGCTTCTTGGTTTGTATATTCTGGACGTTTGCTCCCTTGGTTTGTGTTTGTTGGGTGTATTTGTACCTCAAAATTAATTGTATGTAAAATGAAAATGAGAAAAAGGAAAAATAGAAAATGGAAAAAAAAAATGAAAAAAAGAAAAAGCTGAGAAAAAAAAATCAGAAAAAGAAAAAAGATGAAAAATAAGTTCCATGAAAGTGGACAACGAGAAGATAGAGAAAGAAAATGTATTTGACCGTTTGCCAAAAGTGTTCTTTGAGTTAAGGTGTTTTTTGTTATAAATTGACGGTTTTGGTTGGAGAATGTAGAGAAGGGTGTAGAGAAAAAAGAGACTTATGTAGAGAGTTGAGGGAAAAATGTAGTGGTGTGTGGATTTTTGTAAGGGGTGCCTCGGGGGGGGGCGGGGGTGGAAGCACTCACATAAGGGGAGGTTGTGAGGTTTTTGTAAGAGCGTTTTGATTGTGAGGTTTTTGTTGAGATGTTGAGTGAGCTTCACTCGAGCATGAAGGGAGTCATGCTCGAGTGTCTTGTTTGAGTGTTGAGAGAGTTTTTGTAGCTACTTGCATTGTGGGAGGGCTGGTGGCTTTGCCGTGCAAAGCTACATTGTGCGAGAGCTGGTGGCCTGCCATTCAAAGCTACATTGTGCAGGGGCTGGTGGCTTGTCGTTCAAAGCCACACTATGGGAGGGTTGGTAACTTACCGTGCAATAGTCACATTTGAGGTTGATGATTGTATATGGGGTTTGGGGATTGTAATTAGAGATTGTAATTCTTAAATTTCAAAGTAGATGAGGCACCCGTTTAGGTCCTGTAGTTTTTCCCTCTAGTTGAAATAGGGTTTTCACGTAAATATTGGTGTCTTGATTTTGGTTATTTTTGTTGATTTTTCGCTTCCGTTGTGCTCGAATGTGTGATTTCTCCAACATTTAGCTATGTCCATTTACCTTTTTTGTTTTTTCTTGGTTATTTTGATCATTGTAGTACACTCCGTATGCTTTTGAATGTGATTTACCAATTATCAAAAACGGATGTTGGTTACAAAAAGAATTTCCAATCTATGCAAGTGTGAGCTGCTTATTGCCAGTGAAGCTGTGGACACTTAAGAGATAGTAATTTGTTATTGTGAGGAGTGACCTAATTGAATGTGAAGATGTGAAGACAATGAGGGGAATGCCTAATGTGATCCTAAATGTCATGTTTGATGTTAGATCAAGAGTCAATAGACATTTCAGGCTCCAACTTGAAAGTATAGGAAGGGTAAGTGAACAAGAGAACATGGGAAATCATTGTCATCTGACCCCAGCTTGGTAGGTGGCTGAGGAATATTGGCATATCAACTTCCAAATTGAGGCAGAAAGACACAATGATTGGATAAACTATCTGGATAAGGTGAGACAACTAAGGTTATTTGGTGCATTGTCTTCCTACAGAGGAAAACAAAAGTTGTAGCTCGTAGAATTGAACAGTTTGTAGTCATGGTCAAAGGATTTCATAGTCACTTGATTGCCAAGTTGCCAGTGTCAGTCGACCGGATGTTGAGAGCCATTCAACATTTTTGTGCTAGCAAGATAGGACCACTGTTTCTGTGAGACAGCAGTTGCAGGACACCATGTGGACAGGTGTTGTCCATGTCTCTATAGGGAAATTGTGAAGGTGGATAGTCGAGTACATAGGAATGATGTGAAATGTGGACTTGGAATCTCAGAGACTACCTGCTATCCACCCAACTTAGTTCGACCCATCACCTAGGCATGGCGGATCAAGGTTGGTCCCGACAATAAATTGGCCGGTTTCACAAGTCAAAAATTTTATGCCTTGACTAGGTCAACCTAACCAGTTCCATGGTCGTATGATGTAGCTCAATGGGTTTGGCCTGTGTCCGTCTTAGATGGATAGACCTATCTTATTACAAGACACGGTTCCTAAATCTTATTTAAAACAATAGAAGCTAAACTGATGGCAAAGAAAATAAATAAAAATTCCCAATATTATCATGATTAGTTAGTTTCCTCCTAGGAAGTCCTCTTGGGAAGTCCTCATCCTCAGGTTGGGGGCACTAGGAAACAACCTTTTTTCAGGTTAACACCCTAAAGGGGAAAGGCTGCGTACATCTGCCTCCCAGACCCTGCGTAGGTGGGAGCCCTTGAGGCACTAGATATGTTCCTTTTTAGTTAGTTTCCTACTGACAGACTGATTAAGGTATAACCACGGTAGGATTATCAGTTAAAGGTGATCGTCATAAAGTTAAATTTAAGAGTAGAATCTGTATAATCATGAACTTGGGTGTTTAATCCCAAAAAATTAGCTAGGTTAAGCAATGCGAGCTCTTCTACACCAAAGGATTGAGCAACAGTGAAGGTGTTGAGGGTGGTCAGAAGCAATGGTGAATGGTGGTGGTTAGTGGAGCAATCAACTGCAGCGATAAGTGGCAACAAAGAGTGGCGAGTGGCGTCATAGTTGGTTTGGAGAGAGGGCGTGGAGAGGCGGCAATTTTACTTTGAGTGAGGCATAAGAGGAGAGCGGAATGAGAAGATAAATGAAGAGTGGTGGTTATGTTTTGGGTGAGGAATGAGAGGAGTGAGAAGGCGAGAGAGAAGGTGGGCAGTGAAGGTGATTAGGGTTTGGATGAGGAGGGAAGGGATGAAGGAGCCTTATACGAGAGAAAAATTGGAAAAACGACATTGTTTTGCTTAGTAGGCTATGGTGAGTGCCATCTTATTATAAAACTAACCAAGTCTTAACCCTTCTAGACTCAAGCCAATTTTTTCTCACTAGACTCACCTAGGTCATCCCCATGTCAGACCTATGTACTGGGTTGACTCAACTATAGTTGCATGAAGCGGGGGAAAAAACGGAAGCGGGAACAGGAGAGAGGGCACAATCATTAAAGTTTCTAAAGTTGGGAGCGTTGAGGGAGCACTTATATTACTATATATTAGATATACAAGAAAAGCAATGAAGTGTTATCAATTGAGCCCTTGAAGCATAAATATCAAAACAAAGTCAATATTAAGCAATAATTATGAAAATTAAGTACTCCAATGAATAAGATCTAAAAAACTGACTCCAGCATGTCCACACAATTCATTCATTCTTTAAAATCACGTGGTATGATTGACCAACAAATTGTTTAATAAGTATTTTCTAACAAAATGATTCAATGATTTTTTGAATCATTCCGTCAAGTTTGATACACATTGGAAACGCGAATCTTAAAAAAATAAAGAATCATGGCTTTAGATAGAGAGATTGGTGCCTTGGGAGAATGGAAAGTGGCATGTGAAAAATGAACGATGGATTCTAAGGGAGGTGGCACTAATAAATCTATGCTGCTTCAGATTGTTATCCATTTAAGACTAGGGAGAGAAATGTCGGGAGATGGAACCTTATGGTTCACTTTCACCTATACGAGGAATAGCAACCCATGATGATTCTCCTTTTACTGTGGGAAATCACCTCGTAAGGTTGGCGTTTTTAGAAAGCCACTCCTTTGATTTCTTCCTCAGTGCTACTCCTGAATTTTTTCGCATTGTTAACTCCACATGATCTGTCCTGGAAGCTTTCCTCTGCATTTCATTTGATTTTCTAGTATGGTTTTCTCCATATTGAAGGATGTGATGAAATTCACAACCATCTTGTCATTGCTGTTTTATTTTTGAGGAGAATTCATATAACTTAAGGTAATTAAAAGAAATTTTTGTAAATAATACCGAACTAGCTGAAGTGTAATGCTTTGTTAAGTTGTTTGAAGCCAGCTTATCTTCCCTTTCGATTGGGTTAGCCCTGTTGAATCTATATCATCTATTTATTGGTCTGATCACATGCAGGTAGCATTATTGTCACGAGCCTGCAAAGTATTCTTCGGAACGAGGGCTTTCGTGGAATGTACCGTGGCCTTTCACCAACAATTTTTGCTTTACTTCCGAACTGGGCAGTAAGTACAAGTTCCTCTGTTCTTGAAACTTGAATTCAACAGGCTAGTAAAGAAGCAGTCTATTGATATTGTGCTTCAAATTTTATGTTGAATTATTGTTCAGATGCTGTGTTTAATGTCTTGCAAGGACATTCTATGGTTTTAGGGAGCTAAGAATGTTGGGGATCTCTAGGGCACAAGAAGGCTGAAAATAAAAGGAGAAGAATGAAACAAGGAACAAGATAGGTGCCTATTAAAAAAATGAGACCCAGCTCACTGTCACTAATAAAATTAAACAAATGAGGACAACAGGGCTGTAAATCACTGATCAAAGATCAAACACCTTTAAGTCGGAGAGGTTTGTGGGAATTTCAAATGGAAACTTTTCTCTGTATAGATCCAGTTTAGAAAATGCATGATGCTTTGCCTTGTGTTTTGTAGAGTTTGTCTCTACCAATCCAATGAGTGTTTGCATAGTTACTATACAAAATGCTTTGCGTTTCTCTCATTGTAGCTAATATTAAAATCTAACATTGGCAAGGAAGGTATCTGGCAAACCTGTTGATTTAGTGGTTATACCTATATCTACATCCTGTCTCTCTCTACTTCATGCATTACTTTCCTTTGGGTTTCTGTGGAATTTGGAATTATCCGCTCATGCGTTTATATTCTGAAAATGACAGATGTGCTCATTTCACGTAGGTGTACTTCACAGTTTATGAGCATCTTAAAGGCCTACTCCATAAAGATGGTTAGTTTTTTTCCTGACATTAGTTACGCACTCATTATTTATCTTATTCTAGCTTCTAATATTCTTCTAATATTCCCGAGACTTGCTTGATTATACTTGTTTGACAAATGCCATTTTCCATGTGCTGATATTAGCTGGCCTTATTGGTCTTTCTACATTGTATTTTTCGAACTTTCAATAGAGGGTGGCATCAGTCAGCTTTCAATTGGGGCAAACATGATCGCTGCTTCTGGTGCTGGGGCTGCTACCGCCATCACAACTAATCCTTTATGGGTTGTTAAGACAAGACTCCAAGTGAGTTGTATTCTCCATTACATGCATTTTATTGTCAAGTCATGCTTATTGTGCTGATGACACTGACATTTCTTTGCTGCTGTGCATGGAAAAAAATAACGGGCATTATGGTCTTTTGAACTAGCCTATACGCATCGGTTGTTAGATAATGGTAATTTTGTAATCAATTCACAGTGCATTTGTAGGTATTTTATTCATTAAAACATATTTATAGATGTGTTCACATGTTAAAAACTACGAATAGGAATAGGGAATAAAAATAGTTCTTGTTCTCATTCAAAATTGTTGAAAAATTAAGGCCTGAAGAATTACTTATTTCCCTTAAAAACACATGGTTGCCATGACCTATCATATGACGTCTGTGACACCCAAATTCCTTACTGCTGTGATTTAAGATTAAAATACTTCGCGAAAATAGCTATTTGATCATCTTAGTAGTTAGAGAACATTCTTTCTCTGCGTTGAATATGATCTTGGTTATTGTACATAGTAATAAGTAGTACTTTCTCTCTTCTGTCATGCGTTCACTTATTGTCCAATGATGTATCTATTCAGGCATTTTCTATCTTGTTTCCCTCAAGATGAATCAGTCAAGAGATGCTTAAACTTGAGCCCCTGAAATAAATGAAATGTTGTGTGATCTGCGGCTTCTACAGTCACTATACCAAGATAGACATAATATAGAACATCGTGCTCATACGTCCTTTAATATGGGATTGGGTGAAATTGAAATATCCCACCTTTGGCTATCCCTGCATCTCTCTTTGAGACTAGTAGTCTCACTCCTAGCGATTTAAATGGTTGTCATTATATTGTTTCATTACTGTACTTTCTCTATTCAGAGCTGCAAAGCTCCTTATTAGTCGGTAGGAGGATACCACACGTATTCCTATGAAGTAACAATGAATTTTTGTTTCTCGTAGCATCTCAAAAATGCCATTGCTTATAGCTCTTAGACATTATTTTTAGCTTTGTTCGAGCTTGCTTTCACATGCCCGTTTCAGCTTGATGTTTTTTTTCTTGTGGACCCTAATGTGCTAGGTTAATGTGCTTGATGTAAGTGCATACTGCATGGTAGTGGTGGACAAAAGTTAGCACCATGATACCATTCTGTCCAAGCCTTTTCTTTTCTTTTCTTCTTTTCCCCCTTGGTATTCGGCATATCTTTTGTTATTTGGAATACTTGGAAGATCGTGTGTCTAGTTTTCCTTTGAAATAATTTTATAATTTTACTTCCACTTACAGAATATTCCTGACTATCCTCTCTGTTTACAAATCGCTTATATATTCAACCTTCTGCATTGTGAGTTTTTTGATGAACAAATCGGTTCTAACTGAATATGGGCATTTTTGACGGATATAATCCTCTTTCTTTTCTCATTTATGTAAATGATATTCATATGTAATTAAGAGCTTCTGAATGCATATTTGTTTATATTATTTACCATGGCAGACACAAGGAATGAGGACCGATGTAATTCCCTACAAGAGCATACTTTCTGCATTGAGAAGGATCGCACATGAAGAAGGAATTTCTGGATTGTATAGGTATTTCTTATCAAGTTTACGATATCTGGTATTTGAGAATTAAATAGGCTCTGTTTGTTTGAGAGGAAAACATTTTCCATTTAAAAATCTTTTGTTCATAAAATATTTTCAATCATAAGCGAGGAAGCACCAACACTCTTTTTGGGCCAGAGTATCGATGTCCGACATGTATCCGACACTGACACGCTTCCGATACATCCCGATACGTGTCCGGTATGTGATAAAAGTATCCGATACTTCTTTTTTTAAATTTTGAATCTTTGACACGTTTCCGACACGCTTCCAGTATGTATCCAATACGTGAAAAAAAAGTACCCGATTGGTTTTTTTTTTTTTTTTTGGATTTTGAATTTCCGACATGCTTCCGATACGTTTTGACACGTTTTTGGTGGTTTGACTTTAAAAATATAATATTATAATATATTATTATATGAAATGACAATATGCATATTAAATAGTTAAATTATATTATATAAATTTTAATTTAATTATATTTAAAAATAATATTTTCAAATGTTCTATAGTTTTGGTTTTAAAAAAAAAAATTTGTACATTTTGAAAGAGAGAGAGTGTGATGAAAAAAGGAGAAGAGAGAGAGAGAGAGACAACAACGGTTTTACTTTTTTCTTAAGCTATTATAATTTTTTTTTTTTTTTCTGCTTTTTAAGTTTACAACTTATGTTTTTTCATCAATTACATGAATATGTATCTAAGAAAATCCATAATTTTTAAGTAACGTGTCCCTAAGGTATCGTATCCTAGGTTTTTGAAAAATTACATGTCGGCGTATCAGTATTGTGTCGTATCTCGTATCCGTATCCGTATTCATGCTTTCTAGATCATAAGTGTTTCTTCTAAAAAAAATTTGTCCTTGTAGCTAAAGAAAATAGTTTCATTTTATGAATTTGTATGGGTTCATGTTTGGCCATGTTGAGATTAAAGCGAGACATATGACATTAGATTATCACGGAAAACCTTTTTACCTCCTTGAAGGAACCTTTTTGTTGAGGGGAACCCTAAATGTGGAAAAATATTTTCGACTTTTATTGCTGTTTCCTATGAGGTTGTGCAAAGAAATAATAGAGTTGAGGCTGAAAATAGTTTGTCAAAACAAACAGAGCCTTAGTTCTAATTTATGTAATAGCAATAAGCCCGCTATGTGAGAGCGTCGGGGTTCGAGCCCCCACTAGAGCACCCCACTCCCCTAAATTTACCATGATAAAAAAAAAAAAAAAAATTATGTAATAGCAATGAGCTGCAGGGACACCAAGGCTCAATTAGCTGCGTAGTCCTTCTTTCATACATTTTTGCTTACATGGTTGAACAGTGAAAAGGGTTTTTTTTTCATTGAAAATCACCTAAATTTTAGGTACGGTTTCAAAAAATCACCTAAATTTTCTAATTTTTCAATGTCAAACCTGAACTTCCAAAATTTTCAATGTCACACCTTAATGTAACAACGTTAACATTCGTTAGTTGTTCTGACGTAATATTCTAAAGAGAATAATTTTAAAAAATTATGTAATAGCAATGAGCTGCAGGGACACCAAGGCTCAATTAGCTGCGTAGTCCTTCTTTCATACATTTTTGCTTACATGGTTGAACAGTGAAAAGGGTTTTTTTTTCATTGAAAATCACCTAAATTTTAGGTACGGTTTCAAAAAATCACCTAAATTTTCTAATTTTTCAATGTCAAACCTGAACTTCCAAAATTTTCAATGTCACACCTTGATGTAACAACGTTAACATTCGTTAGTTGTTCTGACGTAATATTCTAAAGAGAATAATTTTAAAAAATTAGAATTTACATTTAAAATAATTTTAAGCATTTAAAAAAGTATTTGAATATCTAAAAAGTTTGTAAATAGTTACAAAAATAATTTATATGTTTTAAATTCTTTTAAATGCCACTTCATCAAAAACTAACTAGATGTGAACAGCCTCTCATTATACTGTGCATTGAAAAATTTTGGAAAGTTTAAATATGACACTGAAAAATAAAAAATTAGTTGGTTTTCAGTAAAAAAAAACCCTACCAAAAATAAAACCACTTCCCTATCCGGGACAAATTCACTTACGCTTCAAGAGAACGAAAGTCTTCTGAGGTCTTATACTTATCTCAATGTGAGTCCAACCTCAAATGTGTTAAACCTCATCCTTATGCAAAGCTGTGCCATGAAATTTATTTCATAAACAAAGATATATTTGAAGAAAACATATGATTAGTTAAAATTATTGTGTGGAGAAATATATTTTTTTGCCGTAAGAAAATTATTATTCCTCCAATCAAAGGAGTGTAAGATGGTTTATTTTAACTTGAAATCTAGCCTCTTTATGCTGACGCATCATTCTTGTGCCTTAGCTTATGGAAACAAAGATTCTTGTAATTCTTGCTTCTCACAGTTTGCCTTGTGCATTGCCTTCCACACCTCTTTTAATACTAACTAGTAATTGTTAGCTTAACTTTCAAGGTCTTGTTTGTTAATGCAGTCTGCGTTCTTTAGTATGGAAATCCCAACTGCTTTTTAGTTCATAGATTGTAATAGTAATTTATATTTTGTAATGGAGTTATGTCCTTATTTTTCGGAACTTGTAATTCTCTTTTTTAGGGGGAATTTTTCAAAACTTCTGTCTGCAATCCTTCATGTGTCGCCTTTCTAGATCCCACCTTCATCTGCCTCCATTTTCTAAAGCCTCCAGCCACCACCAAATCATCCACCACTAATGTGAAATTGTTCATCAAAAGAGGCCTGCAAGAATCTATTTTACTCAAACTCAATTATGAGGATCAGACATAGTTATGTGTCTAGGGGTCAAACTCAGCTATTTTCTTCGTTTTCTATGTTGTCCCGCTAATTTGAAGTGTACAAGTATCACAACAATCATAGAATCAATTTGCAGTTCTCAGTCGCACAACAAGATCGAGATGTTGCTAAAGCGCGGTGTCGTGAATGTTAGGTTAAGGTCGTGACAACCTGTTATGATCAATGGTAGTAGCCGTTAGTAGTCCTTGAATTAGTGTTTTGGCGGGGGAGTTGGTTAAGTGTAGTCAAGTGTTAGTTTCCTTTTAGTCTTGTTTGGCGGCTATATTAGAGGTCTGTGGAGGCTTTGTCCTCATTCCCTGTATCTAGTTTAGCTATAAATAAGTGGAATCTAGGTTGTAATAATTCATTAATGAATATACTTGATACTTTTCTCCTTCTCATCTCTATGTTCTCTCTATTCTCTCATCTCTTTTGCATTCTTTCTCATCTCACATTCTCTTCTCTTTAGGTTATGATTCAAGTTGTATCGTGAATCATAACATTTGGTATCAGAGCCTTAAGGCTTAGTTCCTTGCGGTTGATTCGATCATCATTGAGGAATTGTTGCTACTTAGTTGATTGACAATCGATTGTGATTCCGCTATATTGAGGAGAATTCTGAGAAATTGAGTGGATCAATTGATGTTAGATTGATCCGTGCACTGAAGTGAAGTTGAGCTTAAGAATCGATTGTGATTCTCTTTGAACAAGCAAGATTGAGCTGATCCTTACATAAGGATCTTGATTCAGCTGAGTGCATTACTTAATACTTGCAATTTGCATTATAACCTGCTTATACTACAATTTATTTGTGTGATTGTCCTTAGTCAAGCCGAGAGGAGTTACAACTAGAGCTGGAGCAGCTTCCTATGCAGCTGCACTAGCTGCGGGTACTGCAGCAGCTGAGGAAGAGGATGCTGGAAATGCTCCAATCATAGACTCTGCTCAACTGGTTGCCAATATGTCACGGCAGATGAACAGCTTGTATGTTGCTATGCAGCAGAATCGACAAGATTTTCAGACTTTGAGTGGACAAGTCAATGAAATGCAGCAATTGCTGGCTAGGCAAGGGGCTTCTATTGAGCAAACTTAGAACTTGTGCTTACATGTCTCCAATAGAGTTCAGACTATGGAAAGTCCAGTTACTGCTTCGCCTCTGTTACCATCCAGCCAACTTAACTCCTCTATAAGTCCTCAATGTACTGCCAGCGGTGATGCTTCTACAATTGTCAATCATGGTACTTCATTTAGGCAGCCTAGAATTGATATGGAAACATTTGATGGTACTCATCCACAATCATGGATAAGGAGGTGTGAGAGGTACTTCCAATTCTACCGTATATCAGAAGTGGAGAAGGTTGACATAGCGGCAGTTTATCTCAGAGGTGATCAGGAGTCTTGGTACTTTGGTCTAATCAGAAGCAGGACTTCAATAACTTGGCTGGAATTTGTCAAGGAATTGTGTGATTGTTATGGGGATGAGGATGTAGGTGACATTGTGGATCATTTCAACAAAGTAACACAGACTTCATCAGTCAAGGAATATATGGCTAGATTTGAGAACTTACGAGCAAGGATGTTGATTGCTTATCCAGACATTGTGGAATCATACTACGTCTCAAGTTTTGTTAGTGGTTTGATGTTGAGAATCAAAAACCAGGTCAAGGCATTGGAGCCAGCTACCTTGTCACAGGCCTATTCCAAGGCTAGACTGTTTAAAAACACTCTCACCACTTTAGCTGAACAACTGAGAAGCAAAGTTGGTCAGGGCTGAAGCACAGGAACTTCATCAAACAGGAATATCAGTCCGGAAGAGAAAAAGGCTCAACGATTGTGTTTTAGATGTAATCAAAAGTATTTCTTTTTCCATAAGTGCAATCCAAAATATCTCATGGCTGTAGCAGGAGTGGATGGAGATGAAATTGCAGAAGAATGTGAAGATACTAATGTTGTGGAAGAGGAAGCCTAAGAGGACTTGTATGAGCCAATTGAAGATGAATTGGGCATCTCAGTACAGGCCTTAACTGGTGGTGGTCATCATAATACCATCAAGATCCGGGGTGAAGTTGGGCAAAGGACTATTTTGATATTGGTGGATAGTGGATGTACACACAGCTTTGTGGACCCAAAAATTATAAGAGCTGTGGGCCATCAAATGATAAAAACTCACCCATTGACAGTGATCGTAGCTGATGGTAACACACTTCTAACTCAGAACAAGTGCAAGTAGTTTTCTTGGTTGATGCAGAAGCATAGTTTCACTTATGATTTTCGAGTAATTAGACTGGGAGGGTGTGATATGGTCTTAGGTGTGGATTGGATGAAGACCATTAGCCCCATTGTGTTTGATTTCTCTGAACTTACAGTTTCATTTGATAGAAATGGACAAAGAATCATGCTTCAAGCCATAAGAGAGCAGGGTCAGCTACAGATCATGACAGGCGAAAGGTTGGAAGGAGTAATTCGAAAGAAATCTTATCAGTGGATTGGGCACCTTTGCTCAATTAAAGGTGCTCCAATTGAGGAGAGATCCTTGCATATTCACCCAGAGCTGAGTAAACTGCTACAAGAATACCATGATGTGTTTGATCTTCCCACTGCTTTACCTCCCAAACGTGTGCTGGATCATGCCATACCTTTGAAGATGGATGCCCAACCTGTGAGCCTCAGACCCTACAAATATGCTCACGCTCAGAAAAATGAGATAGAGAAGTAAGTCGAGGATCTGTTGAGGACTCATTTCATCAGACAAAGTCATAGCCCCTTTGCTTCACTGGTGATCTTGGTGAAGAAGAAAGATGGAAGTTTTCGAATGTGCATAGATTATAGACATCTAAATTCTCTCACAATCAAGGACAACTTTCCAATTCCGGTTATTGATGACCTACTTGATGAGTTACATGGGTCCAGTTGCTTCTCCAAACTTGATCTGAGGCAGGGGTATCATCAAGTTAGAGTTAAGGAGGACATCCACAAAACTGCTTTTCATACTCACCATGGGCATTTTGAGTATGTAGTGATGCCATTTGGCTTGACTAATGCTCCAGCCACCTTCTATGCCCTAATGAATGATATTTTTAAGGCTTATCTGAGGAAGTTCATCTTAGTTTTCTTCAATGATATATTGGTTTGTAGTCCAACCATGGACAGACATCTGGAACATCTTCGATTGGTGTTCAATTTGATGAGGCTCCACAGACTATATGCTAAGCAGTCCAAGTGCACCTTTACTGCTCCAAGTGTAGATTACCTGGGACACATTATATCCAAGGAAGGGGTAGCGACTGATCCTAGCAAGATACAAGCATTGCAGGATTGGCTAGTTCTAGGAACCATCAAGTAGTTGAGAGGATTTATGGGCTTAACTGGTTATTACTGCAAATTCATTGCAGGGTACAATTCAATTGCTAAACCACTCACTGGTCTTCTCAAGAAAGATGCATTGGTTGGAATAATTCAGCTCAGGAGGCTTTCCTTCAGCTTAAAGCTGCATTGTATTCTGCTCCAGTGCTAGCAATGCTTGATTCAGTCTTTCCTTTGAGTTAGAGACTGATGCAAGTGGTGTGGGAGTTGGAGCAATCCTTTCACAGGCTGGAAGACCCATTGCCTACCTGAGCCAAGCCTTGAATGCTAGGAACTTGGGGCTCTCGATCTATGAAAAGGAATATCTTGCCTTTCTTCTTGCAGTCCAAAAATGGAGGCACTATTTGGAAGGCCATCACTTCATTATTAAGACTGATCACCAAAGTCTTAAGTATTTGTTGGAACAAAGAATAACTAGTAGAGTTCAAAAAAAGGGGCTCTTAAAGATGTTAGGCCTTGATTACTCTATTGTTTATAGAAGTGGTAAGGAGAATGTGGCTGCCAATGCTCTCTCCAGAAGCATGGAAGGTGTTGTTTCTGCTAATTGTAGTGCTATTTCAGTTACGCTGCCCAGCTGGATGGAGGAAGTTGTGCATACTTATGAGGGAGATTGCTTTGCTCGAGATTGCCTCACAGCTACCAGCATCAATCCTGTGGATTGTTCTACCTCGGGCATAACTGTGAACAATGGACTTATAAGGATCAAAGGAAAAGTCTATGTATTGAGGAAGCAGGTCACTTCAGCATTTCACTCTTCTGCTTGGGGTGGTCATTCTAGAATAGAAGCAACTTATCAGAGAATGAAGCAGTATTTCTATTGGCCTGGGATGAAGAAAGAGGTGCTATATTGCGCTCATCATTGCGAAGTTTGTCAGTAGATCAAGAGTGAGCACATTCCCTATTAAGGATTGCTTCAACCCTTAGACATTTCTGAGAGGCGTTTGTAATATATCAGCATGGATTTTATAGAAGGTCTTCCCAAGTCTGAAGGGAAGGAAGTCATTTGGGTGGTCGTTGATCAGTTCACAAAATTTGGGCATTTCGTTAGGCTTGCACATCCTATCACTGCAGCCAAGCTTGCTAGGCTGTTCCTTGATCAAATATGTAGGCTCCATGGCCTTCCTCAGTCCATTGTCTCTGATTAGGACAAGCTCTTCATAAGTCATTTTTGGACCGAATTGTTTGGCTTGTTGGGAACAACTCTTTCCTAGGTTTCATCATACCATCCACAAACAGATGGCCAAACAGAGCATGTGAGCCAATGTGTAGAGTAGTCCCTCGGGAGCATGACTTTCACCAATCCTAAGCATTGGTATGGCTGGCTGTCCTTAGCTGAATATTGATATAACACCCACGCTCATACTCCTCTCAAGACTACACCATTCATATGAACCACCATCACCAATTGGGCTGCAAGGAGCTATGTCAGTGGTTCCTGGTGTTTCTGATTTGCTAGAGCAACGAAGGCAGTTGATGCTACAGCTCAAGGATCAGTTGCATATAGCACAATCTCGCATGAAATTCTTTGCTAATAGGCATAGAACTGACAAATCTTTTAATGTAGGTGATTATGTGTACTTGCTGTTGCAGCCTTACAGGCAAAGTTCAGTGGTTGTTCGAAAGAATGTCAAGCTTTCAGCATGCTATTTTGGACCATACAAGATCCTGCAAAGAGTGGGAGCAGTTGCCTACAAATTGGAGTTACCTCCAGATTGTTCAGTCCATCCTGTTTTCCATGTTTCGTTATTGAAGAAGCAGATCAAAGATGGCTTCCCAAGCACTCCAAATCCTCTAGCTGCTGCAAGCAATGGCATGATCATACAGGCACCCTTAGCTGTGCTAAAAACAATACTGCATTCTTCCAACAAGGTCGAAGCTCTTATTCATTGGGTTAACTTGGGTGAGCATCAATCAACTTGGGAGGACATAAATTTCATTCGTAGTCAATTTTCGGCTTCCATTCTTGAGGACAAGAATGTTCACAAGGGGAGGGAAATGTTATGATCAATGGTAGTAGCCGTTAGTAGTCCTTGAATTAGTGTTTTGGCGGGAGAGTTGGTTAAGTGTAGTCAAGTGTTATTTTCCTTTTAGTCCTATTTGGCGGCTGTATTAGAGGTCGGTGGAGGCTTTGTCCTCATTCCTTGTATCTAGTTTAGCTATAAATAAGTGGAATCGAGGTTGTAATAATTCATTAATGTATATACTTGATACTTTTCTCCTTCTCATCTCTATGTTCTCTCTATTCTCTCACCTCTTTCACATTCTTCCTCATCTCACATTCTCTTCTCTTTAGGTTATGATTCAAGTTGAATCATAACACAATCACATTGGGTTTTTTAAGAAACTATTAGTTGTTTGAATATTATCATAACCTCCTTCATAGATGTTTCATAATTCCGTTCCATTGTTTGAAACAGCGGCCTTCTACCTTCATTAGCTGGAGTAAGTCATGTTGCTATCCAGTTTCCCGCCTATGAGAAAATCAAATCCTACTTGGCGAGAAGAGGTGATTTGACCTCGTTCTTCTATTTATGCTTGAGTTAATTTGGTGGACACTTGCAATTTGAAAGTGACTGAGCATGTCCATGTCGTTGATACTTGATTAGCAGAGAACGCTACAGTTGACAAGTTGAGTCCCGGAGATGTAGCAATTGCTTCATCACTATCAAAAATAATAGCTTCTGTGATGACCTATCCTCACGAGGTTTGTCTGTTCTTGTTCTCATACCATATTATCAAATAAGATTGTGTAATGACCTTTGAATAATGGATCTTAAACTAAGCATCATGCGATTTGTTGTTATGCAACGACACTTTTGTAAATGGCCTCTGTCCTGCGTGTCTTGTATGTTATAATTGAAATATATCTATAATTGAGTTACATGTAAAAACTATGAAAAGGGTATTATAAATTAATGATTTTATAGCTATTCATTCAAAATTTTTGCAAACTTTAGGCTTAGAAACAACTTTTGCGCCCGTAAAAGCCCAACATGATTACGGACCTTTCTTTGCAACACTGCAACCTCAACCATGCAGCACGGTTCAATTGCTTGCTGTTTACATTCTACCTTAACACTTTTATTTTGATTTTTACAATGGTAAGAAAAGAAACTCCATAGGTTCCTTTCTAAGGAGAGGTTTACTTGTGGAGTCAATTAGTAACAATTTTCTCAAGCTGAGGCGTACTCCGTCTGATTCTCTGTTAGTCCTACTTGAGCTATCCAGTCAGCTACCCTATTAGCCTCCTGAAAACATGCACAGCTCAAAATCGGATACCCTAACAACATCCTCTTTTTTATCAGGTTGTACGTTCGCGGCTTCAAGAGCAGGGCCAAGTTCGAAGCCGCGAGGTCCGTTACTCAGGTGTCGTTGACTGCGTCAAGAAGGTGTTGCAAACCGAAGGTTTACTAGGCTTCTATCGCGGGTGTGCGACCAACTTATTAAGAACAGTCCCTTCTGCTGTCATAACATTTACAAGTTTCGAGATGATTCATAGGTTTCTGCTTCGAGTCCTACCTGATTAGCCAGCCCATTCAAGGCCATGTCAAGAGCATATGCAAACCAGTTTACACAAAGTTACTGCACGGCGGAAAAAGAATTTTGCCCGAATAATAACATTATAGAGGTAAGTGAATAAATTGAAGTTCATTTTTTTTTTTTTGAATTTGATTTGATGATTGCTTGGGTGGTGGGAAATATTTGTTCAGTTCAGTTATTACATTGGGGGTGCATGGATATGGCATTTGTCTAGTATGAGATAATGATGACAATTTATTGATGGAGATAGTGAAATTTGCTTAAGAGAACTTTTTGCTACTTGTGAAGATTTATCCATCTGTTTGTTATGCTGTGAAATTATTATTTCTTAAAAATTAGTCTTCATAGTAGAATTGTTTGGAATTGAACTTTCTTTCATGAGCTGGGGTGTTTTTATCTTAAAATTTTTAATTCTGTTTATGATGTTTTAAAAGGAGAGATTATTTTCCACTTCTATTTGATGACAAAAAAATAGATTTGAGTTTTTATTTAGAAGTGCTATTATGTGGACCAAACATGCAAAAAAGATTAGGGTAAATTACATATTAGTACCTTGAGATTTTGTGTATTAATTTCTTAGTTTATAAATTTTGTAAAATAATTTTTTGGTCCAAAAAGTTACAAATATTTAATAAAATAGTTTAAATAATATTGTGAAAAAATAAATGCGGAGTCTATTTTACACTGCTATTTGGGCTATTTTATAAAATACATGTAATTTTTTGGACTAAAAAAATTGTTTCCTAAAGTTTGTGGTTAAAAAATAATACAGTAGGTACTAATATGTAATTTATCCAAGAGTTTAATAATGTACTTTTTTTTTCTATTAAATATCACCTTTTTACATCTAAACAAGAAAACTGAATAGGCACTGCAATGAGAAAAGCCCTAGCGGACTATGACATACCCAAGGTCGGACAACTCTTCCTTGGCAAGTGTCAAACTCGGTATCTCTTACGAGGAAATATCGAGGAACTTAATTTGAGAATAACACGAAAACTACCAAGAATCAGGCCCACATCACTATGATGACATGCACAACATAATCAGGTCTCCTTTATTCTTAAAGTTGCCATATCTAGATGCTAGTAAGAGTCATTTCTATGATGCCGCTCACCCTATAAATAGACCATTTTAAGCACCAGAAAAGTAGGATTAACTAGAGAGAGAGAGAGAAAGAAGAAGAACATAGGGAGAGTATAAAAATTTTATTGGCCATACAAAAATAATATATATATATATATATATTGGTAAGTCAATATGATATATTATGTATAAAAAAAAATATGTACAAATTTACGAGGAGCATATCTCAAGTCATGGCCAGAGAGGCCTACATCAATGAATCAAAGTCAAAAGACAAAGAATCAAAAAAACAAAAAAAATCAAAGGTCAACATGATCAATAAAAGCCAAAGCTAAACAAAGGATGAATCTAAACAAAAAACTATTGCTCAATCCCCCGTTCTTACAAAAGCTGAGAATGATGATGGGCACCACGGAGCGTGGGAGCAGCAATGAGACGATTGCGGACCAATTATGTGATCTCCTCAATAACAGCTAACGAAGGTTTGGACTGGGAATGCTAAATCCTCAAGCGACGCTCATACCAGAGGATGTAGACTATCGTAGAGAGGCAAAGGTGGGCGAGGATACGATCCACCCCACGACTATGGAGCTGAGTAGTAGCCCACTAAATTAGCTCATGCTCAGGAAGCGTAGGCCAGGCAAAGGATGTACGCAATGGCACCCTAGACAAGCAAAGAAGCTACAGGCGAAGAAAATATGGCTATGTGACTCAACATCTGAACAATACAGCACACATGAAGACTGAACGCCCTGAACCCGATGTTTCAGCAATCTGTCACAAGTCCAAAGTAACTCACAGGAGGCAAGCCACAGAATGAACGAGTGCCTCGGAATGTGCAACTGGAACCAAAGAAGATGATGGATAGAGTCCTCCCCCCTCCTCCCTAGCAATAGCGTCAAAAACTTGATGTGATTTTAAAGTGTATTTTAAAATCATGTACTCGCAAGTGTACGAGATCGTCGTAGCTAAATTGGGTATACGAGTCGTATCCACAGGGAATCGGAGTTAAGTCGGATTTAGTTGTTAATAAGCGGTTGAAATTCGGTTTTTGTAGTTTGAATGATTTGTTTACTAAATTAACAAGACTAACGATAAACTAAAGGTATCAATTCAATTGATGTTAGATCAGGGAATGAATTCGGGGTAGTTTTACTCATAACCTGTCATTATATTCTACTATGACAATGATTTAGGAGGCTGAGGCTATAAGCACTGAGCCTGGGTTAATATTTAAACTAAGGCTTAGGGTAATGAACTAGTGTAAAGACATAACCTATCATATCATTCTACGTGTAGTATAGGTTATCTCATTAACACTACTTAATTCTTTTCTTGCTCCTAATTTAATATTAAACCTGAATTGATACTTAAGTTAGAGTTTAGGGTAATGAACTAGTCTAAGGGCAAAACCCATCTTATCACCCTAGGTGCAGCATAGATTGTCTCAATAGCACTAATAAATTCCTTTGTCGCTCCTAATTAAATATTAGTTTGTATAAAAGATTATGTTTAGGGTTGGATACAACCTCAACCCTAACCACGAGTGAAAACCAGTTATGTTATGGTCTAGGCTACAAGGTCATAGACTGACGCTTATAATTTGGAGATCTTAACATGGCTACAAGCTCACACAAAGAAAACCAAATAACAATCATAAATTCCTTATAGGGGTGCGTATATAACATAACAAAATCATTGTCTACAATAAAATATAAATCTGGGATACAAAGGGTTACCCATCCTTCACCCTAAACTAAAAGTCTACTTCTCCATGGGAACTCTAAACATCATGAAATCTAAGAAAGAAAACAATAATGACTAAAATTAAGGACTTGAAGACTCTCCTAATTGACGTTGACGTTGATCCAAGCTTTGATCCTTCCAACACTTTGATCACCTGCGCTTCGGCGTTTGAGAATTCCTTGGATTTTATACTTAAATTAGAGATGGGAATTGGGTCATCTGGGTCAGGTTCGGGTATAGCCATTTAGGTTTAGATCATTTTGCATTTACAATAAACTCAGGTCGAGTCGGTCTTGGTCTGGGTTAAATTATTTCTAGCTTGTGCCAATCTTTTGGTCCAGTTGTACAGTTTCCAGGTCATCATAATTCTACTACTTGTTGCCTTAATGGTACTAACTATTTACAAAAGTTCAAGTTATATTTCAAATAATTTATATTTTTAATAGCATATTTATTATATTACCAATCCCAGACCCTGCTCAGGCGGGAGCTCTTGAGGCACTAGGCTTATTATTGTTGTTGTTGTTGTTGTATATTTATTATATTACCAATACAAGTTTTTAGTAATCCCTTATGAACTTCAATCGTGCTCTGAGAAGTAATAACTGTTATTGCATTTCAAGAAGACAACAACAACAACAACAACAACAACAACAACAACAACAATAACAAACTCAGTGTCTCAAGGGCTCCTGCATATGCATGGTCTGGGAGGGGTGGGATATACGCAATCTTACCCCTTTAGAGTGCTATTCTAAAAGGAGGTTGTGTTCAAGAACCCCCAACCTGGGAAGCATAAAAACAACCACATACAGAAAGCATAAAGCATGAAGCAGCAATAGTAATAAAGCAACATAACGACAAAACAACAAGCAACCAACACACAACAACAACAAATATAATCAATTAGGCATACATAAAAACCTATAGGCGCTACTTATCTTAGTTGCGCTTCTCTCTCCTAAACCATAATTATGCTAGCCCTCTACTCTACTCTATCTAGGCCATCTCTTCATTTAGGTTGAGGTGGTAAGGTCATGTCGAATCGTCTTCATCCAACTCTTCTTTGGTCTACCTCTCCCTCTTCTTCCATATGTAGTATGGAGTTATTCACATCTTCTGACAGGAGCAGTAGTTAGTCTCCTCCTAATATGCCCAAGCCATTTCAAACGTTCCTCCCTCAACTTAGATTTTGAGCTGCGTTAGGTTCCAGTTCAAGTCATTTTTGGGTCAAGTTGTTTGAGGTCAATGGTGGTTGGGTCAGATCAAATTGAGTATTCGGTTATTTTTGGGTCAAGAAAAAAAGGGACGGGTTAGTTTCAGGTCAGATCATTTCAACATTAGGTTATATTATTTAAGACAAACTCCCGGTTGGAGTTAGATCGGTTCACGGGATTTTTAAGTCAATTTTTCAGATCGGATTAAATTTGTCACCTCTAACTTAAATAGGTCTTGAAAGCAGCCCAATCCTAATCCAAGCAATAAATAAATGACAAAACACATACCCAAACAAGCACTCTGTCTGACTAGAAGTATGTACGTTTTTTTAGCAGGAGTAATTGTTTTAGGTTTCATACCTATTTTAGTGGGCCAAGTTTCAGTGTCTGTTTATATTATTTTACGCCTATTTTGGTCCTTCCATTTATGCACTGTTGCTTACTAATTGACATCTTGGGAAGGAGTGATTTACCTATCTCTAATATTTATAAATTTATTCAAATTTATCTTCTATTTATTTATTTATTTATTTGGTTAAAGGGGTCTCTTATGTTTTAATTTAAAGACAAAATTAGTCTATCATATTTTCAGTTTTTATTTAGGCCTTGTTTGGTTGCCGAAAAGGTAGGCACAGGAAACATGAATTCATTAAAAGTAGGGATTTGAAGGTTGCCAAAAATTTGGTAATGCAAGAAGTGAAAATTGCAAACAATTTTCAATTCATTCAAAACACATGAAGTAACTTACCTAGCCCATCTAGATAAGCTCTAATTTCTTTGATTTTTACTAGCCCTTCCTAAAGAAAGTTTTACTTTTCGTCCTGATAACCAAACACTTTATACTTACTTCCTAAAAAATTGATAGAAGATTTTAATTCTTGGAAAATTCAGCTAATTATAGAAATTTGAATCCTAGAAATCAATTTTGTTATGAAATAAAATTTGAGAGATTATTTTAAACCAAAGTAAAGATGAGGGGTTAATTTTAACGAACTTATAACTATTAGGTAGTAATTTAAAAAGGAAGAATGATAAAAAAATACCAAATTAATTTTTTGACACTATATTTGCTAAGTTAAAAAGAAAGTATTATACTAGTATTAATAAATGTTTTTAGCACCGAACTAGGGGAAAAAAAACTAATTTTTTTAGCATCAAATAATGGAAAATAAACCCAATTTGCCTCATTGCAAATGGGGAAGAATGAAGTTAATTTTGATATTAAAAAAAAAAAAACAATTCATAAAACAGTACACTATTTTTATGTGAATTTTTTTAACACTATACTTACATATGTAAAAGAAAAAAGTATTGTACTAGCCAAAATGAATGTTTTAAGCATTAAACTAGACATAAACTAATTTTTTAAGTATTGTATAGTATCTAACACTTGCTCATATGCTTGTATCATCTGTCGCAATTCAATATATTTTTCCTCAAGAATACTTATGTGAAACATGATCTTGATAATATATAAGTATATTTTGTTGATTTATTTTAAAAATAAAGTGTATCAGTTGTGTATTTAATGTATTGAACACCAAGTATGAGTCGAAACATGCCATGTTTAAGCCAAAACACATCAAATATACAATCAAGACACTTTATTTTGAAAATACATCAACAAAATATACTTATATATTATTAAAAGCATGTTCCACATTAGTATTTTAAGCGAAAATACATTGAATTACGACAGAGGATACAAGCATATGAGTAAGTGTTAGATACCATACAATACTTAAAAAATTAGTTCATATGTAGTTCAACGTCGAAAATATTCATTTTCGCTAGTATAATACTTTTTTCTTTTACTTCTGTAAGTATCGTGCTAAAAAAATTCACTTAAAAAATTAAAAAATAATGCCCAAAAAAAACTCTACTTTCATGGGGTCCATGTCAACAATGGGGTTGACGTGGATAGTCATGTGTAAAGCGTAAACTGTGTTTTGAAAACACGATTCACAAAAGGAGGGCAACGGTTCTGAGACTAAACTGCGTTCCCAGATCACAGGTTTTAGACCATTAAAACGAGACCCTGTGTCTTAGCTTTTGCACAGCTAAACTAAGCTCCAAGAGAGCGGTTTATCAAAAGGAGTGCCTGTTATTAAACCGCGTTCCGGGAACATGGTTTTATTTTAGGTAAACAGTGTGCCAAGAACTCAATTTACTAGAAGTTCTTTTTTTACCAGTAACAGAAGTTCGTTTTTTTTTTTTTTCCCTATATTGTATGTTAGATGACAAAATGATATATTATTTTTAGTGAGTAATGAAATTCCAACTGAAATGCAATTCAAATCTTGTATTTTTAAATTGAGAAAGATCAAGAATAATCACTATTTCTTCTTGAATTAATGGACCCAATTCAATCAGTGAAATCCTTTATTCACATTTTTTTCAACCAATACTATTTTGTAGATCTCTTTGACATTAGAATATGAAGGATCCTACTTTCACGCAATTAACAGGGTGCTCAAATCTCAATTTCCTTATATAAGACAACAATAATTTTATTGATGCTCTTTAGCCCAATAATAGTATATCGACAATGATAATTGACACAAACAATTACGCAACATCAAAACAGTAGTTTATGGAAAGAAAATATCACACATTCAAATCGTAGAGAAAAGAACATCTTATATTCTAATAAAAGATATGTGTACAATGTACAAATACAATATTTAAACTAAATTTATAGACGTATCAAGTCTAATGTAAAAATGGACTTCTTCATTTTCTACCTAGGCTTCTATCTCTCACTCTGCCCCTACCTTTATCTCTATCTCTACCTCTACTCCTACCCTGACCGCTATCTTCATGCATAGGATTTTCTCAAGGAATAAGATCTTCTTGAAAGATAACATTTTTTTGATGAGTAAGATCTTCATCAATATTTTCAAAAGGCATATCCTGAAATTATTGATGACCCTAGTCGTGTTGATCCCAAATCCCTCTCGACGATCCTCCAACTTCTTAAGTAGAAGTGGTAGAATATGAGGAGAAGTTACTAGAAGCAAGCACATGGACCAAATCAATTCGTCCAAAACACTCTAGGCATTGAATTCCGCATATTCTCATGTCGTGTACTGTAAGTCTCATCATTTGAGCTTTCATTTTAGTGATATCTAAATCTTCAGAAATCCCCTTACTCATATTGACTATATGGGTTGTAGTCGTTAATTGATCAATAGAAGAAACAAATATTAAAATATGTTTTCAATATTAATTTTTAAATCTACAACTAAAAACGCTTACTAGATACTCTTCATTTGATTGAATTGGAAGATAGCTGTCTCGTGGATGTTCAGTAGAGGGTTATCTTCAACCTTGTGATATGCTGGCACCATGAAATGTATGGGCCGTCGTCGGGGAGAGTGGTCGTGATAGGAAGAGAGGATACTATACATGCTACACCCTTCTACCACACATTGACACATACACTTCATAATGTCTTGCCCAATCAACCTTAGGTTTGCCGTGTCGATCAATGGCATGTAATTCAACAAAGGGACTGTTATTCACTAGGATACCCTATTGCATTCCAAACTCGTGCACCACATGTTCAGGCAAATGCCACTCAACTAAGTCAAAACAATTGAGTGGCACTGCGTCAAATATGCTAACCATAGCGGCATATGGCTGGAAGCAATGCAATTATCTCATCTATATATAGAGTCCATACTATCTAAAATAAAATATAAAAGATTTGTTATAAATAATGAATAAAAATGAAAATACAAACATAAAAATAAATATAGTTTTTACCTTATCATTGTTCAGTAAATCAAGGGTAATCCTATAGTGCATAAGGTTTCTCGGTGCATCTATACAAGAAACATCATGTATCCACTCACCAAATAAAAAATTTATTTGATAAGTACATAAATTCAAATATTCTTACTCAAATATATTAAATTATACAAATATCCGCATCCAAATGGATCATCATCATCTCTAAAAAGTGGGGAGCTTGGCCTGGACGACCTATAGGAATTTGCCCCTATGTCCATGACTATATTTATATGAACAAATAACACAAATCACACATATGATCATATAAGAAATAAAAGTTTATAGAAGAATATGTAACAAACCTGTACAAGAGTAAGAGAGCCAAGAATCTCTTGTACTCCTCGCCTTGATGCCTGACATAATTGTTGATACATGAAAGCTAACGCTGCACTTCCCCAACTATATTGCGCCACCGTATCCCAATCACGGTGTAACTATAGATTTATGAGTTGTATCTCATTGCCTGTCTTATCTCCAAACATCATGCCACCGATTAATGTGAAAATATACGCCCTGGCAGCATGTTCGATTTGAGTATCTATGGCATCAATAGGCAAGTGGAAGAAATGCTGACGAAGCCAGGTAAATCTGATAGAGGAGCCATGCAACATCAGGGGTATGCTGAGCCCCAAGTAGCTCCTTCGTCAATGCGGCCCAATCTATGTCAATACTACCTGTGGCTGTATTTCCATCTATCCTCAACCCTGTCAAAATAGCAACATCTTGCATGGTGATTGTTGCCTCCCCAACGGTCAAGTGAAAGGTGTGGGTCTCCTGCCGCCACCTCTCAACCAATGTAGTGACAAAAGGATGATCTAGAGACACACTTATCAGTCTGTGAACTCCAAAAAGTCCAACAACTTAACATAGTGTAGTATCCGATCATCTACCTCCCAACCACCTAATAATCTAGTGATATAGTGCCAACAAGTGAGAGTAACCCCATCCTGTAACAACAATCACACAAAAATTAGTATATTTATAAATAAGAATAAGCTCAAAAATGTGACTGATAGACATCAAACTTACTTCTCCATCCCACATGGCAAAACTCCTATGCTAAAGCTGTAGCTGTAGGAGGCTAGGGTCAACTGGGCCCGGCTCCATCTCTACTGTCACACAATAAAATTTATCAAAATTAATAAATATATATAAATAACCAATTACTAGATGAAAAATAATTATAAGAAGAATATAAATAAATATTACCGTCCTATGTTTCAACATTACTAACTGTTAACTAAGCCTGGTGCTCCTTTTTCTTCTTGCATGTCACTACATTATGACATTTTGCTATACAAAATCTACATGTGACCCTCCATATATCGTCATTATCACCCATCTCATTTTGTGTTTGTTTCTTAGGCTGGGCGCCCTTGGCTTTACTTCATTCTAGGATTCATGATTAGTTTAGGTTCATTATATGGCTCCCAATATCCCTTGTCTAGAATTGGATTGAACTTCGGTTCATACGAATCACGATACATAGGAAGAGAATAATATAGATTCATGAATGGTAAAAAGTCATAATTTCTATTGTGCCATACGGCAAGAACATGAGAACATAGAATACCATACAACTGAAGTTTTCGACAGGAGTAAGTCTTTTCTTCGAGGTTAATGATCTATTTATATCCTCCTTTTCCCCCCGTCCTATCACCCCGTGCGATGATGACCTCATATATACCCCTTTGGTAATTAAATAATTCAACGCGATGATATCATTCCTTAGTTTTGTTGTACTTGAATATCTCATTGATTTTTGGGCAACAGGTTTTCTCTTGGGCAAGAAGTTGACCCACAATTCCTCGCCTTTGAACAAACCACTTAGTTGACCGATAGAAGGTCAACTTCACACGTGCAGTGACAGGCAAGCTACGAACTCACTTTAACATAGCATTTATGACTTTAGCCATATTAGTAGTCATGAGACCATATCATTTCCTTTGGTCATGGCAAAGAGCCCACTTGTTCTGGCCAATTTCACCAAGATATCTGTGGACATCGATGTTCAACCGCCGATTCTATCAAATGTAGAGTTGAATTTCCTATGTTGACCCTACTTTGTAGCATATTTTGTCAAATTTCTTAAAGTTGTGTTTCGAAACCTTATGTTCACATTAGAAGCATAGTATCTTAAAAAAATCATATGATGGGCATTGGGCTCATCCCAACCTCTTCCACTCATTACATCATTGTTCCAGTGTTACGATCCGAAATCACCATATTTCTCAATCTTCTATTACATACCTTTTCAAGTACTTCATGAGCCATGACCAGCTAGCTAAGAGATACTTTGGTGTTTTATGAATTTTTTTTTTATATCAAAATTAGTTTTTTTCCTAGTTCAGTGCCAAAAAATTTTTAATACTAGTGCAATACCTTTCTTTTTAACTTGACAAGCACAGTGCTAAAAAAAATTTTATATGTGCCTAGTTTGGTTTTTTTTATCATACTTCCTTTAAAAGGATATAAATAATTAATTTAAATAAATTTATAAACATAAAGCTTCAGGTTTTTGTTTCTAGACAATAAAATGGCACTAAATTTTCCGCAATAGTAAGAAAACATGTTACGAAGGTATTCACACTGAAATTTTTTTTAATTTTCGAATGCATTTCAAAGATTCAGGTGTTTTTCAATTTTCAAGGAAAATACGTGTTTTTAATTTCTCATCTCTTTATAGTAAAGATCTAAATTTGGAAATAGTCTCCCTACAAGGTAGCGACCTATAGGGATAAAGTTGCGTATATCTTACCCTTGCGGGAGCCTGTCTTGGCGGGAACCTTTGTAAGGCATTGGGTGGTGGTGGTTATAATATGACCTCAAATACATTTTCTTTTGTTTTTCAAGGGTTTCAGGTAATATTTCTCGCATGTTTTTGAAATTTTTTGATATTCTATTTTGCTGAAAACAACACTTGAAATATGAAAATATAAATGTCTTTTTACTTTAATCTTCAACTTTTTAGTGCTTAGAATACTAGTGTATTTAATTTGAACTTTGTACTAGTTTCAATGTATTAAATTATACCATCTTGACAATTTCTTTTTTTTTTTTTTGGGTAAGTGTAGAGTAGAAATTAATAAGACAAATTTAAAAGTTTAAAAAGATGACCACAGACACCTGAATTCTTAACTTACATCCAACACTGTTATCCACTCGATAATCACAACCATTCCAGTTTGTAAGCAGACTTTTGGGGTGTTCTTAGTTTTCAAACTGACAACATTTGGTGCAAGTGCAATTGTTCATCGAATGAGATAAGATGGTTTAGATTTGTCCTTTGATTGCATGTTCAACTTGCATAGAACTAGTTTCACATCCCTTTTTCCCATTCTTCAATTCTATTATGGTTTTTTGTTTTTAGTATGTTGATTTTATATGAATCTAACATAGTATGTTCGACTTGTAAATTTCACTTTGTATTGATACAAATTCCAATTATCACATAAGCTTTTAAAATACATGATGTTCTATGCATTTGAAATGGTGTCTTTTTTTATATAACGGTTAATTACAAGTGTCATATTACGCAATTTTAACGAGGATTAGGAGTTTTTGTACCTACATTTATACAAGGTACGCATTTCGATTGTTAGTGTATAAATTGTCCACAAGTATAATAAATATACGTGCCAAGTATAGGTTGAGTGGGAGTTATTACTGGTATTTTGGATTCAGATAACTTGTACAATAGCTACATTTGTACTAAAGCAATTAGTAAAGACGTTCTTACAAGTTTGCAAGTAGGTCTGCATCAGTTTCTTAAGGACATAGCCTGATGACAAAGAACTCTGAGGATTAGAGAAGCCACCTGGGTTCGATCTCTACCAGGTACAGATGTTGCCCAATTTTAGGGAATCCCCCCGGCCTTACTATCATAATAAGGGGGAAAAAAAAAAAAAAAAATTAAGTCTGTATCAACAATGCTATAGAGGGATAAATAGGGTGGTCAATTGGGTTGTAAAATTTGAGCATTTTGTCACTTTAATTGTCCATTGGCTATACACACTGTCTTCTTATTTACAATTTTTTTTTTTTTTGACAGGCGTCTTCTTATTTAGTTGTGCTTCCATTTAAGGATGCACATTCTACCTAAAAGAAGGAAACCTAAGGCCCTATTTTTGTCAATAATTAGCAAATTAAGTTGTGATACAAAAATAGGCACATCCACAATAAAAAGGTTTGACCCAACACTCAGAAAAATATGCAGCAAAAAAGAATAATAAAAAGACATCACAAATGATAACGAAATAAAGTGTAAACTAGAGGACGTTGTTTAGAAACAGAAAATAGTTTTCATTTTCCATTTCTAATTTTCCTTTTTATCTCAAATTTTTCTTTTCATATCCAATTTTTCTTTTCCTTGCTCTATTTGATGAAAAACATGTTTGGGGATGAAAATTTTCTGACAATTTTTCAATATAGAGAATTGAAAAACAGAAAAGTATGTTCAAGTGATCTCATTTTTCCAATTTTCAAAAAATTGAAAATTATAGGCATTAAATAATACTCGTGAATATAAAAATCAACAATCCCAAATGAACCCAATTTAAAAAATTAGGATAATCGATCAGAAAATGACCACTACAAGCACACTCGATTGTAAAATTTCGAATATCTGGTAGAATACCACTATGGCTTTTTTTTCATGCTATTTTTTTTCAACAGATGGCGAGAAACGCCTTGCAGAAACCGGCATTCCAAACAAGGAAACCGACCCACCAAACAATGGCTGCACACAAGGGGGACAACCCAATACAAAGAAGCAAAATATGGAGAAAAACCAACAGGGGACAAAGGGAAAAGGGCAACAGGACCGGATTGGACACACCTAAAGACTGCAGAACAGGAAAAGAACCTCGAAGGTCTGAAAAGACGAACTGAAAAAAGACACAACAGAACTTAGAAGCGGTCAAATCGGAAGGTGAAGGAAGAAAGGAGCAAAGCATCAGCACCAGAACTGAGGGGGCCACTCACTGGAATCAAAACTCTAGTTCATCATTGCGAAACGTTTGATCATGAGAGATTCATCGCCATGGAAAGCCAACCCAAGCTTCTTCCCAGTCTCCCATGTTCTTTTCCCCTTAAGGAGTTGCTCAGCAATAAAACACATCTTGTTCTTGCTCTTGTCCTTGTTTCTAGTCTTCTTCTTCCCTTTTGCTTTTGTCAATTTCTGAGGCGTATGCTCACCACCGCCACCAGGAGACATATCTGCAAAGAACTCAGGTAAGTTCTATTTCTCTTGTTCCTTTCTCCAACGCTTGATTGCCCTACGCTCCCTTTTAGTAGCGCCCTTGTAGGGTTCCTGACACCCCGGTCTCTCTTTTCTCCTCCTTGTCCCTGCCCTGGAGGTCTCAGCAAAATTGTGCGCCTACTCCATACACGGTATCGAATTCACATCCTGACTGTGGACAATCGTGCGTCTCGCTTTTTTTTCATGCTATAAATTCGAATATTAGAACATTACTTATATGATGCAAATATATATATTGACTGAAATTTTAAATAAATGGGGGTTACACAAATTTAAACTAAAATATTAGTTCAAATACATCCAATTTGTGAAATTTTGGATATTGATTTGTGTTGGGAAAAATTCACACATCGAGCACAACAGAAGCGATAAACAACAAAAACCAACAAAAATGAACACACCATATTTTTATGTGGAAACCCACTCTCAACTAGAGGATCAAACCACAGGACCCAAAGGGGTACCAAATGCACTATGAAATTTAGGAATTACAATCTCCAATTATAACCTCCAAAACCCTGTATTACAATCATCATCTCAACAAATGTGACTATTGCATGGTAAGTCACCAACCCTCTCCCAATATAGCTTTGAACTGCAAGCCACCAGCCCTCGAATCAATGTAGCTTTGCACGGCAAGCTACCAGCCCTCGCACAATGTAGCTTTGGATAGAGAAAGCTATAAAACTCTTTTCAACAGTTTCAATCAACGCACCCGAGTATGACTTTCTTCATACTCGGGGTGCACCACTCTCACATGTCACCCAAACATGACTCTCTTCATGTTCGGGTAAACCCACTCAACATCAAAACACCACACAAACACTCACAAACATTTTTCACTCATTTTCTCCCCCTACCCGGGTGCCCCCTCGGACACCCCATTACAACACCCAACTCACTCTCTACATTTTTATCTTCCACTCTTTTTTCTCTACACTTCTCCCTACATTCTACACTTCCTACCTCTCTATTTATAACAAAACACCAAAGCAAAAGGATGATACAAGATATGCTAGTGTACTTGTTGAAGTAAACTTCCCAACCTATACCTATACCCTATAACTTATACAAGTGAACTTCCCATTTTTCTTTTTTTTTCATCTTTTTCACTTTTACATACAATTAATTTTGAGGTAAAAAATATGCCCAACAATTTGTGTACAAATATCATTTTAGACTACACAATTTTAAAGTACATGTGAGAGAGTGGGAATGAGAGAAAGAGAGAGATCAGTGTGGAGTGAAAAACAAAATAGGAAATGCTAAGGGAGAACATGAACACCTATTGAAAACATGAAGAAAAATCTTGAAAAACAATTCCAAATTATTCAAAAAAAAAGGAAATATTGGAACACTTATTCAATTGGAAAAATGAGCTTCTGAAGCAACTTTTCAATTTTCCGTTGTTCTGTAAAGTTTTTTAAAGAACCGAAAAACTTTATTTCTAAACAACCTCCAAAACTTTTCTTACCTTCCCCAAAAGAGAATTTATATAGAAAAAGACAATTTACTGTTAAAATATTATTCTTTTTGTGGAAGGTAAAGAGAACACTAGGCGAGCTATCAATAAATAACCCATTGTAGTGAATCAAGTTCTGCCACAATTTCCCCTCTTCACTTCCTCGGCCTTGCCCAAGATGATGTACTTGCCACCACAATTTCCCCTCCAAAACATGATTACGTTCTTCAAAAATATAAGAAGCTCGAACATTTGTCAAACTTAGCAAGCATCTCCCAAATATCTAGAATAATGGTTTTAATCTATCATGGGCATTTGAACTTCTTATGGATCACCTTATAATGACCAGATTATCTGCCTCAATGCGACGAAAACCCATATAGATACGCTTTTGAATACAGCCCATTGCTGCTATCCTACTATTTTTGCCACCAAAATTGAAGCATATTACATCACGTATTGACCCGAGTAATTTCAAATAATAAAATCATATGTCGTCTTATCATGCCTTCTAGACCCATTAAAAATTGATAAAATATTATTACATGAAGGAACTAAAACAAAAAGCTCAACGCTTAGATTTTCAACACATTTAGCTAAAAAACAATATTTTCAGATAATTCCAAATTATCATATGATAAAAACAGTGGGATTGTTGTGATTCCTAGTCATCCCACCGACCACCTGAAAATTCAAATGCCATACAATTTAAGGGTTTTTTTTTTCGTTTGGTAGATACAAGTTTAAAAAGATACAAACATATAGCGCAGGTCCAAAGCCAAGAATTATCGAGACAGTTGAAAGCAATAATTGAGTCCTAATAAAAGGTTAAACCCAAAACCCAAACAAATTAAGATCAATAGATAGAAGCAACAACGCACTGGAACAACCAAAGTCAAAACCAAAACAGAAAAAGATCAAAACAAAACCAACTAGCCAACAAAACACAATCCCCCAAAACACCAAAAGCTAAATCTTTACAAGAGAGCATACACTTGATGACAGGCTAAGAAAGTCCTACCGCCTTCGACAATCATTGAATTCCTTGCTAACTTATCTCCTCCTATCATATCTTAAAGGGTCCTTATGATGACTTCACCTTTTCCGTCAAATTTAAGATTAAGTACAAACTTCCAAGCTTGCACTTTTAGTTTTATTTTCATATATATTTTATAGAATTAATTTGATAATTTGTATTAACTATAGATAAGTCATTTATGCATTGATAATATCCACCGTAAGACAATATTAGTGACATAGTTATAAGTTGATGAACTAGCATATAATAAAAAAAGCCGGCCCTATTATTAGGATAATATCACCTAGATTGCATTTATCTAATATTCTCAGGATTAGACATAGTCGAAGTCACCCACCAGGGCCTTGCCTCATGGTATGAGGCAGGTAAAGGAATAAAGTATTGCTCTAGGCCAAAAGGTCTGGAGTTTGATTTCCTCATTAAACCTCTCCCAGAGGAATCCTTGACTGAACTGGCTCTTGTGGTGTGTGAGTCGTGGTATGGGTCGGGGTTTACAGGGACCTAGTCGAAGTTTAATGTATCTCTCTTTTTCTCCATCTTATCCCCTCAGGGACGCTATTCTAATCATATTACTCTCTCTTCTTTTGTATATACTCAAATTAGCAACCATATTGGGCATATGCCCCTCATAATCTCTGGTTCACATGAGATTAGAGCACTAACCCTAATTTCTTTTCTTCCTTCCCTCTCTCTACTATTGTCACTTCCCGGTTCCTCTTCGCCCAACCTCTGGTTGACCCAGCCCGGCCAGAAATACTACTAGTCACCCTCCTCCCCAACTAGGCTTTTTCTTTTTAACCTTCCAGTGCGAGAGCTTTTGTTAACATCAAACGCAACCAACTCTTGGTCCCTCCATGACCATTAGGTTGGTTGATTTTTCATACCCAAATATTGGGATGGAGGGCAACACAATCAATGTTCTCTTCTCTCTAGAGATGGCAATAGGGCGGGGATGACATAGGGGAAGCCACCAAAAAATTTTCTACCCATTACATGTCTAGTATATACCTGTCACAAGTATGAGATGGATATCCATATATACCTGCCAAGTTAGGTACAAATTCATACCCATACCACCCCATATAAGTGGAGTATGAAAGGGCCGATGGCCTTACTCGGGAAATAAATACAAAAGAATGACTTTCGAAGCTTGGCATAATAGCTGAAGAAAATCTAAAAGCATGTATTGCAAGAAGGAACCTAATATAAACCGTCTTCAACACATGCCTGATTGTATGGCCCGCGCCAACTGGTGGTGTAGAATTTAGTATTTTCCTTTGTATTCTACATATTTGTTTTGTATACGTATTTATTCCTTTAGCATATTCTTTGTAATTCTTATTCTAGAGTCTTCTATTGTAATTAGATGCTAGGTAGCATTCAAGTGTTCTACCCCTTCTCCTCCTCTTCCTCAACCGGCCATCAATGGCCCCATTACTAGTGATTTTAATACTTATAACTTTTGTCTTAGGTGGTGCGCCTATTTCGTGGAAATCCAAGAAACAGACTGTTGTTTCTTGATCTTCCGCCAAAGCAGAATATTGATCCATGGCGACAACAACAAGTGAAGTAGTGTGGCTACGTCGGTTATTGAATGATCGTATGGTTCCTACTAACGAACCTGCATTACTATTTTGTGATAACCAGGCTGCTCTTCATATTGCTTCTAATCCTGAGTTTCATGAGAGGACAAAACATATTGAGATTGATTGTCATTTTGTTCGAGAAAAATTATTGTCCAAGGAGATAGCTACACGTTTTGTTCGTACTAGAGACCAGATAACAGATGTCTTTACTAAGGCGTTGGGATCTTCGCATCATTCTACTTTCCTTGGCAAGTTGGGCATCGTGAACTATGCATACTCCAACTTGAGGGGGAGTGTAGAATTTAGTATTTTCCTTTGTATTCTATATATTTGTTTTGTATACGTATTTATTCCTTTAGCATACTCTTTGTAATTCTTATTCTAGAGTCTTCTATTGTAATTAGATGGTAGGTAGCATTCAAGTGTTCTCCCGCTTCTCCTCCTCTTCCTCAACCGGCCATCAATGGCCTCATTACTAGTGATTTTAGTACTTGTAACTTTTGTTTTAGGGAGATGATGAGGCATGTCTCTTCATCTAGTTATATACATGTATAAATAGGATAGCTCTTGTGTTAGTTTAATCATCCAATACAAAAGTAATCTTTTTCATTGCAAGTATTTTATATTTTTCATCTTTTTACATGGTATCAGAGCGGGTTTCAGTTTTGTAGTTTTCCTTGTCAATACCGAGGGGAGGCTGTCGCGCTTCACTAGCAAAACTGAACCTGTTTTGTGAGATTTTTCTGTCCTTTACTCTTGCTTGTTTGTGATCTCTTGTGTTTTTTCTTTTTTTAAAAAATGGCGGGTATTACCAACAAGAATGAAAATGTTATTACTCACACAACTCTTAACCAAACCAAGGCCCCTGTTCTCATGACAGGGGAAGTTTTGGATGCTAATTCACCGTTTTATCTCCACCCTTTGGAGCACCCGGGGTTAGTTTTGTGCAAAACACCTTGAACGGACCTAACTACAAATCTTGGAGAGGGTCCATTTATAAAGTTTTCAAAGCAAAGCGTAAGATTGGCTTCATAGATGGAAGCATTAAAAAACCGGAAGAGAATTCACTGGACTTTGAACATTGGAGTGCATATGAATCTATGGTGTCAACTTGGCTTTCTAACTCAATGTCAAAATAGACAAACGAAAGCATTACCTATTTGGAAACTGCTCGGGATATTTGGTTGGACTTGGAAGAGAAATTCTCTCAAGGTAATGTCCCTCGTACTTATGAATTGCAATGCGAGATATCTCATCTAAAGCAAGAAAATTGTCCCATGTCAACCTATTTTACCAAATTAAGGTCATTTTGGGATAAGTTGTATACTTTAGTTGAGATCCCACCATGTACTTGCAGACATGCTAAGTCCTTTTCGCAAATTTGGTATAAGGAAAAATTGTTGGATTTATTGATGGGTCTAGACCCATCTTTTTCTACAGTTCGCTCACAACTCATGAACACTAAGTCTTTGACCACCGTGGGAAGTGCGTATTCAATTTTATGTCAGGAAGAGAAGTAGCAGAGTGTGGCTGCGGGTGTGTATATGACACCCGAAGCCGTGGCTCTGGCAGTAAAGGGGGCGGCTATTACTGCTTTGGGGAATAATCCCCAACGTTCTAACCGTTTTACTTGCTCTCACGGTAAGAAGCAGGGACATACCAAGGAGAGATGTTTTGAATTAATAGGTTACCCTCCGAGTTGGAAGAAACGAGGATCTAAGGGGGCCGGGACAGCGCGGCCGCTGCTACAGCAGCAGCTCACTGCTACAGAGAGCACCTGACAGATGACAGCCCCATCGTGGGGCTGTCAACAAGCCAATACGAACAATTGTTGTCGCTACTTGGTCCGAGCTCAGCCTCACCTAGCGTAAATCTGACAGGTCAAGTTTTTATTTCAAATCAAAGCTGGATTATTGATACCTGTGCTTCCGATCACATGGCTTCATCGCTCTCTTTGATGTTTGATATTGTGCCAAATAAAGGTTTTAGACCCGTTAAATTACCTAACGGGACAAGCTTGTCAGTTTTCGTTATTGAAAAAGTTCGGGTTTTTGATAATTTTATTCTCCATAACGTGTTGTACGTGCCTGGTTTTTATTGCAATTTATTGTCAGTGAGCAAACTAACCCATTATGAAAATTGTACATTAACATTTATCCTGATTTCTGTTATTTTCAGGACCCACACTCGAGGAGACTAACTGGAGTGGGTATAATAAGAAATGGGCTACATCTGTTGGAGGCACAACCGATTGCTCCCGCGGCTCATATGGTTCAGGATAATAAAGAGGCGGTTTTGTGGCACCGCTGGTTGGGTCATGTTGCTTTCAGTAAACTTTTGTTTTTTCCGCAATTGAGTGTTAAGAGGATGAATGTTATTTGTGATTCTTGTCACCGTGCGAAACAAGCGCGTTCTCCCTTTCCTTTGTCCGTTTCTGAAACTCGGATATTTTTTGAATTAATCCATTGTGACATTTGAGGGCCTTAGAGAAGTCTGTCTTTTAAGTGGTGCTCGTTATTTTCTTACTATTGTTGACGACTACAGTCAGTGTACTTGAGTGTATCTTATGAGAGAGAAATCCTAAGCTCATGGGATTCCCATGAATTTTTGTAGTATGGTGGCCACTCAGTTTGGTTTGCAAGTCAAGCAAGTGAGATGTGACAACGGTCAAGAGTTTAAGTATGGGCCGTTGTTGGACTTCTATGCAAAACATTGAATACAATTCCAAACTTCATTGACCGGGACCCCACAACAAAACGGAGTTGTTAAACACAAACACAAGCATTCGTTGGAGGTAGGGCGAGTGCTACTATTTCAGGCTGGTCCTCCTAAGAGGTTTTGAGGTGAGTGTGTTTTAATGGCTACTTATTTGATAATTTGATTCCTACTTCATTGCTTGTTAATAAGAGTCTGTGCGAAGACTCTAGGGATGTCCGATTTTATGAAGACTCTATGCTTTATTTAAAAATCGATGCATCGAGATCAACATATGAGAAGAATGGTAGGGTCTTAGGGAATGATCTTTTCTTTCCAGACACTGCTGAACCAGTCCCCGCTGAACCGGTTTAGCAGCAACAGCCGACCGACCCTCCCGTGGCCGGTCCAACCGATCGAAACCCGACCGACAGTGAGCTGGGTGAGGTCCTGGCCGAAGCTTTTGCACCAGAGACCAAGAAGGCGAATGTTCCCCTTGTTGAGGAAGAAGTTGTGAGAAGAAGTACTAGAGTTCGTTCAATGCCGGTCAAGAATCAAGATTACATAACTGAGGTGCCGCTTTCTATAGCCCATACTCCGTCAGCTAACTCTGGTATTTTATATCCAATCTCTAATTTTGTATCTAACGTACAATTTTCTAACGCTCACTCGACTCTTTTAAATGCCATCACCTCATGTGATGAGCCCAAAAATTTTAATCAAGCCGTACAATGTGATCAATGGAGGGATGCTATGGAGCAAAAGATCAAGGCACGTGAGAAAAACAACACATGGACTCTTGAATCATTGCCAGTCGGGAAGAAAGCTATAGACTCGAAGTGGGTCTACAAGGTCAGGTACAAGTCTGATGGGTCGATTGAGATATATAATCTCGTCTTGTTGCTAAGGGGTATACTCAGGTAGAAGGTATAGACTATCATGATACTTTTGGCCCCATTGCTAAACTCATGACTGTTCGTTGTGTATTGGCCATTGCCGCGGCCGGAAGTTGGATTATCCAACAATTAGATGTTAATAATGTTTTTCTTCATGGAGACTTAGATGAAGAAGTCTACATGAAATTGCCACAAGGTTTTGAGCATAAACACGAAGGGAAGGTTTGTCGCCTATGTAAATCACTTTATGGGCTTAAACAAGCTTCTCGAAACTAGAATCAGAAATTCCCCTCAACCCTAATTAAAATTCGTTTTCAACAATCCAGAGCTGATTATTCCTTGTTCACTTTTATGCATGGGACGACATATAAAGCGGGCCTCATTTATGTGGATGATGTTCTTGTCACGGGAAATGATATGAGTCATATTGCGGAAGTCAAAAGTATTTTGAATCAGACTTTTGGAATAAAAGATTTAGGGCCCGTAAAGTATTTCCTAGGCATTGAGGTAGCACGGTCACAAAAGGGGATTATGCTAAACCAACGAAAATATGCACTTGATATTGTTAGTGCAGCGAGACTTTTGGGGGGCTAAACCTAATTCTACACCTATAGTGCAAAATCGCGATTTAGCGGATAGGGTAGGCGAGCCCCTAGAGGATGTAGGTCGATATAAGTGACTCGTTGGGCTCTTGTTATATTTAATGATCACTCGTCCTGACATTTGTTATGTTGTTCGTGTGTTAAGCTGGTTTATGCATGATCCTCATGCTTCTTATCTTGATGCCGTCATGAGGGTTCTCTGATATCTCAAAGGGACACCGGGTCAAGGCACCTTTCTTCCTTCTGATTGCGACCTAAGGCTCCGTGCTTATTGTAATGCTGATTGGGCTGGTTGTTCTACAACTAGACGATCAACCATGGGATTCGTTATCTTTTTAGGTGGTGCGCCTATTTCGTGGAAATCCAAGAAATAGACCGTTGTTTCTTGATCTTCCGTCGAAGCAGAATATCGATCCATGGCGACAACAACAAGTGAAGTAGTGTAGTTACATCGGTTATTGAATGATCGTATGGTTCCTACTAACGTACCTGCTTTACTATTTTGTGATAGCCAGGCTGCTCTTCATATTGCTTCTAATCCTGTGTTTCATGAGAGGACAAAACATATTGAGATTGATTGTTATTTTGTTTGAGAAAAATTATTGTCCAAGGAGATAGCTACACATTTTGTTAGTACTGGAGACCAGATAGCAGATGTCTTTGCTAAGGTGTTGGGATCTTCGCATCATTCTACTTTCCTTGGAATGTTGAGCATTGTGAACTATGCATGCTCCAACTTGAGAGGGAGTGTAGAATTTAGTATTTTCCTTTGTATTCTATGTATTTGTTTTGTATACGTATTTATTCCTTTAGCATACTCTTTGTAATTCTTATTCTAGAGTCTTCTATTGTAATTAGATGGTAGGTAGCATTCAAGTGTTCTCCCGCTTCTCCTCCTCTTCCTCAACCGGCCATCAATGGCCTCATTACTAGTGATTTTAGTACTTGTAACTTTTGTTTTAGGGAGATGATGAGGCATGTCTCTTTACCTAGGTATATACATGTATAAATAGGATAGCTCGTGTTAGTTTAATCATCCAATACAAAAGTAATCTTTTCCATTGCAAGTATTTTATATTTTTACAGGTGGGGAGTTCAACTTAGAGTACTCACATCAATAAGGGCGTACTTCGCACAATGGATTGCACTAAAAAAATTTTCTAAAACGAGCTATGGATATCACTCTCTTCCGTCGTAGCGTATGTGACTTGGAAGGAGAGAAACGTGTCGGTGGTTAAACATGAGCAATTTGATCTTTAAGATATGTTTGGTGCATTGGAATAAGGATTGACCATTGGGTGAGGGTATATGGTGTGAAAATTTTCCATCTGAACAAGAGGAAATTGCAAGACACACTGAAGCAATTCGAACTTTGGATTAGACGCGACAGGCGACAGGGCTGAGCATCGTTGCCCACTAAGGTCTTGATTTTCAATTACTCTATTTAGCTTGAGGGGTTTTTTTTATTATTATTATTTTCAGGTATGCTTTATAGTTGCATTTTGTTCCTTTATGCTGCCGCTGAGTATCTTGTGCAAATTGTACATGTTAGAAATATGCTTCAAAACATTGAAATAGGTAGCTTTAGTTCTTCTTATTTCTTGTCCCACATTGAAAGAAAAGGTTTAGGGGCTTTCTTAAGTTGTTTTTGCAAGATTTTATCCCACATCCCTAACATTTTCCCTTGTTTATCATGTCCCACATAGATTTGGAGAGAAAATTAAGCCTTGTATAAATATCCTAGCGTCCAATGTGCTTGGTAAGTTGTGGAGCTCCCATTGGAGCTAAGGCGGACCACAAGCTCACGCGCGCCGCCTGCCCACCGAGAATTGTTCGAGGCTCTCCCATACCGTAGCCCTCGAGCACATGGATGCTTTGGTCACTGCGTTAACCTTGGGATCAATTGTCAAAAGGCTAGTGTGCACCAATGTTTGGGCAAATTTGGCTTGCGGTAATTCCTTCCACATCTTTGAGATTTTTGTTTATTCTAAGTTTTCTCAAGTTGAGTTTACACCATTCATTTTCCTAATAGTACATAATTATCGAAAAGCTGTGACTTCTAATATTAAAATAGACTTTTATTATTGATGGACCTAAAAGTAAGGGGAATGACCTGTTATTAAATTATAGGTTTAGATATTTTGCACTAAGCAGTAGGCACACCTGAAAAAACAAACACAACAAATAGCCATAAAGAATTGTCTTAGTTAGGCTTTAGAGATTTGGCTCTTGGTAAGAAATGGTCAAAAAATAAGGAGATGAATTTGAATAATAAGGTAATTGTGTGCCCACGCTACTAAATTTAGGGTCATACATGATGCATGTTAATGAATTAATTGTATTATTTTTGGTATTTGGGTGTATTTAACTTCGCATATTAAACTCTCTCTCTACTGTTGTGCTCTCTTTCTCTCTCTACTGCTGAACTACTGCTGAGCTACAGTCCTCCCCAACGTCTACCTGCCAACCACCGTCAACAACCTTGCCGAAGCGGCAGGAGCTCCACCGCCGGCGATGCGAAGAGGACGGCGCCACCCAAGCACCGGAGCAGCGTCGCTTTTCCGCCTGGACCCCTAGCCCCCCCCCCCCCCCCTCCTAACCCCCCCCCCCCCCCCCCCCCCACACCACCACCCCCAGCAACTCAACTCCCCCTCCGGCCACTCGCTCAGCCACCTCAACCCACCACAACGCCGATCCCACCCAGGACCCACGAGGACTAAACCCATCCCCCGCCTAACCGCGCACCAGACCCCCCCCCCCCCCCCGACTGGAACCCTACCCTACTAGACCTATCTCCCACCCCTATGCTCTCCTTGACCTGGGACCAACCACCGTCGCCACCCTACGACCACCCAACCCGGAGCCCCACCGACCCCATAGCCCGGGCCCATCAACACCAAGGCCAAACTCCTCCCCCTATCCCGAACAACCCGACACCCCGCGACCACCCATCCCGAAGCAACCGCCAGCGACCACCTCACGACCAAGTCGCAGCCGACCGATCCAGGTAAGTAAAAATCGGTCGGCCCTAGGTATGTACCCATCCCTCTTCCTTTTGATTTTGCTTTCCTTTTGGCTAGATAGCTTTTAATTTTTCAGTGGGGTTTACTATTTGATTTTCTTAGTTCGTCAAACCACTACTTGGCGTGCGTTTGTGTGCATTTTGTGTGCATTTGTGTACTATTCTTTCCTTACTGCCCTCTCTATCTCTACTGCTCTCTCTCTATCTCTACTGCTCCCTCTACTTACCCGCGTTAGTCAGCTAGCTGATGAGCACGACCAGTCATGGGACTCAGACATTGAGGCCATCTTCAAAGAGGCTGGGGAGGGGAAGGGCGAGGGGGAGATCGAGGCAAAATGGCACAGGGAAGCTAAGAATAGAGTCACTAAATGTCGGGACACTAACGAAGAAGAGTTTCGAGGTGGCCCAAATGATGATGAAGAGAAACATCAACATCCTTTGTCTGCAAGAAACGAAATGGGTTGGTGCGAAAGCCAGGGAGGTGCTGGGGCATAAGCTATGGTATGCGGACAAGGTCAGAGGCAGGAATAGAGTTGGGATCATTGTCGAAAGCAGCCTCAAGGATAAAGTAGTTGGTGTATCAAGAGCTGGAGATAGGATCATAAGTATCAAGCTGGTCCTTGATGGAGAAGCTCTGAATGTAATCAGTGCCTACGCACCTCAAGCTGGACTGACTGAGCATGAAAAGGCAACTTTTTGGGAGGACCTTGATAGTATGATGCAAGGCATACCCCAAACTGAACAAGTAATAATTGGCGGAGATTTCAATGGGCACGTTGGCACGACGGAGGACGGCTACGCTCCTCACTACGGAGGACTCAGCTTTGGAACCAGGAATGCAGAGCGCAAAGCCTTACTAGACTTCGCGGTTACATACGACCTAACGGTGGCCAACACCTTCTTCAGAAAGCGTGAGCAACACATCATCGCGTACCAAAGCAGTGGGACAAGAACACAGATTGATTATATATTATTGAGGAAAAGGATGCAAAGAGACTGTAGGGATTGCAAGGCTGCCCCAGGAGAAGACCTGTCCACACAACATAGGGTACTGTGGGCAGATTTAGAGTCCAAGAAGAGGGCAAAAAGACTCAACAAACCTGCACGTGTGCATACCCGTTGGAGGGAGTTGAAGGGGGAGAAGTATAAGGTATACAAGGATAGAGTGGAGGCTGAGCTCAGGGAGGAATTCGAGGGGGATGAAAACCAAATGTGGAACCAACTGGCCCAAAAGTTGAGAAGACTGGCACGGGAAGTTCTCGGCACGTCATATGGAAGAACACCAAGCCATAGAGAGTCTTGGTGGTGGGGTGACAAGGTCCAAAAGAAGATAAAGGCAAAATGAGTGTGCTTCAAAGTGTGGGATCATAGCAGAGAGGAGGATAAGCGATAGCGGTATCTTCTAGCCATGAGAGAAGCAAAACGGGCAGTCAGAGAAGCACAATCAAGAGCTTATGAGGATTTCTACAAAAGGATGGAGACCAAGGAGGGGGCGAGGGACTTGTACACAATCGCCAAAGCAAGAGAAAGAAAGACTAGAGACTTGGGTAGAGTACAATGCATAAGAAGGGAAGATGGACAGGTACTCGTGGACAGGCATCAAATTAAGGCTGGGTGGAAAATGTGCTTCCACGAACTGTTCAACGAACAAGGAGGGACAGAGATATTCTTAGGTGATCTTCAAATATCTGAGGTGTATCAGAACCACTATGAATGTAGGAGAATTAGCCCTGAGGAAGTCAAGGAAGCCATGAGATATATGGGAAGAGCTAAAGCAATTGGACCAGATGGCATACCCATAGAGGTATGGAAATGCCTTGGTCAAAAGGACGTCAGTTGGCTGACTAAACTATTTAACCAAATCCTTTGGGGGTACAAGATGCCTGAGGAATGGAGGAAGAGCACATTGATTCCGATATATAAGAACAAAGGCGACATTTAGAGTTGCACCAACTATCGGGGCATCAAACTGATGAGCCACACTCTGAAGTTGTGAGAACGGGTCATAGAAAAGAGGGTAAGGCAACAGACAGAGGTGTCCGAGAACCAGTTCGGATTTATGCCCGGGAGATCAACAATTGACACTATCCACATCCAAAGGCGAACAATAGAGCAATATAGGGAGAGGCAAAAGGACCTTCATATGGCCTTCATTGATCTAGAGAAGGCATATGATAGAGTGCCAAGGGAAGTCCTTTGGAGTGTCCTAGACAGGAAAGGGATCCCTGTACCATACATCCGAGCCATTAGAGACATGTATGAGAAGGCACAGACTATGGTGCGTACAGTGGACGGGGAGACGGACGCTTTCCCGATAACAGTAGGGGTGCATCAAGGGTCTGCCTTGAGCCCCTATCTTTTCATTCTGGTTATGGACGAGCTCACTAGGCACATCCAGGGAGGTGTACCTTGGTGCATTCTTTTTGCAGATGACATAGTGCTAGCTGGGAATCGCGGGAAGAGATAAATGAGAAGCTGGAACGGTGGAGAGGGGCTCTAGAGTCAAAGGGGCTACGACTAAGCAGAACTAAGACAGAGTACATGGAGCTCATGTTCAATCCCTCGACCACGCTTAGCAGGGAAGAAGTCAAGATTGGACATGAGGCCATACTGAAGAAGGAGAGATTCGGGTACTTGGGGTCCATGATACAGCATAATGGAGAGGTGGATGACAATATTAGCAGCCGGATTAAAACGGGATGGCATAAGTAGAGGATGGCCTCCGCGGTACTTTGTGATAGAAAGTTCCCCTTGAAGCTAAAGGGAAAATACTATAAGACGGTTGTGAGGCCAGCTATGACATATAGGGCGGAGTGCAGGGCAATAAAACAACAGCACACATAAAAGATGAAGATGGCGGAGATGCGAATGCTGAGGTGGATGTGCGGACACATAAGGAAGGATAGGATCAGAAACGACATTATAAGAGGCAAATTGGGCGTAGCCTCCATTGAAGATAAATTGAGGGAGCAATGGTTGAGGTGGTTCGGACATGTCAGAAGGAGACCGGACAACGCCTCAGTCAGGAGATGTGAACAACTACTTACTACACTAGGCAGAAGAGGCAGAGGCAGGCCTAAGAAGAGATGGCTTGAGACGATCCAATAAGACCTCACCCACCTAAACCTTCGGGAGGAGATGGCCTTAGATAGGGCCCGATGGAGGGCCAGTATAGGGGTATTAGATGTTCCGGCTGGAGTAGTGTAGGCCGGCTTACTAGTGCTAGGTCCTCTTGGCGCACGTAGGCTATTGTTGGTTTTCATGAGGATGTACGCTACTTGTCCATTCATCTTTATCTTCCTCTTATCTCCTTCTCTATTCTTTCCCCCTACCCCTACCCCTATCTCCTTCCCTTTCTCTTCCCTTCTATCTCTATCTCTATCCCTATCCTCTTTCCCTATCATATGTTATTCTTCATCTTATTGTTGGTTTACGCTTGTTGTGGCATGCTTTGAGCCTATTGCTTTGCGTGCAGTGTGCCTACTGTGAGTTTCCTTTACTCATGCACTTGCTGCTTCCTCTATTTTTGCCAGGTCTTTGGCTCCTTGCAGCGGAACAGCTTCTCAGGCTGGGGGTCCTCGAAAATAGCCTCTCTTCAGGTTAGCCCCCTGGAGGGGGAAGGCTGCATACATATACCCTCCCCAGACCCTAATTTTACGGGAGCCCCTGGAGGCACTGGGTTTGTTGTTGTTGTTGTTTAGGTGTATTTGACTTCAGTTTGCACTAATGTAGATTCTACTAGTGCTTAAAAGTAGTTTCACAAATACTTGAGTAATAAAATAAAGATATAGATCCAAGTTAAACAATAGTCGAGGTCTTGAATAGTGTAAAGCACTCCTCAACATCTTAATTCGAGGACTCAAGAGCAGAGAACTAGAGTTTAGCTATGCTTGAGAGCTTGACAATTTAACTTGAGCAAGATTCAATTAGGTTGTTAGCATAGAACCTTGACTAGTTAAATATAACTTATTCAAGATCAACCTAATGCAATTGGAGTGAACTAACTTGAGTCACGATTCAATATCAACTCAATCAAGCTCAAGGTTTGACAGTCAAAATGTTAAACCAATAGCACAACTTAAATTCAATATAGACCGTGCACAGGAAACTGTGGTAGAAAGCGTACAAAATATACCATCTCAAACATTTTCAACAATATTTTATTCGTGTTCAGAAGGAACGATAAAGCACAAAGGAAATTGAAAATAAAATAAAAGTTAGAGCAAAAGGGTGCTAAAAACAATTAACAAATTTCTGAAGTGGCTACAGAACTCTTTCTAAAGTCTATGGTTCCCTTGTTTATAGATTCTAAGGATAACTACCCCTCTTCAATTTTTTGTTTGCACGTTTATTGATATAGTTAAAACTGTATCGATCTTGAAATTGAGGGTGATAGAGATGAAATTGTAGGAGAGATAGAGGGAATAGTAAGGCAGAGAGAGATTAGTATTGTCTATATTCATCTATGTTTACCATTAACCTTCAATCCTCTATTTATACAACACACACTCACCTAACAACCTTAACAACTCAACCCAACTAACTAATTCTTGCCAAACTAATAGAACTAACAATTATTCCTTTTAAAACTATAATTGTGTCATGTGATAAGCTTGCTTAGTTCCAAGTCTTCAATTGTCATGTATCAATAGCCTCCCCTTGAACAACACCCTTGTCCTCAAGGGTGAAAGTCGAAGGATTACTCCTCCTGGATCAAATACTACAAGATGGTAATTTTGCATTATTAACTCTTTCTTTCCCATTTGGAATCCTAGCAATAATTGAAAAAGTGGCTCAATCTTTTTAATCAGCCTCTCCATGCCCAACGCTCCAATAACCTCCATTAGAACCACCTTCTTTGTTGTCATATTCACCATCATGACTCTCGGTCTCTTCCCAGCCTTCATTGCCATATTCGTTGCTGTTATACCCCCGAGACCACTATTAAGGCCATCTTTTGTGGGTCTTCACATGTCGCATCTTCAATTTTCTCCTCCTCCTTCGTGGAACTCTTCTCAGGGGTAATTAACACCATATTTTCACCAAAATCAGGAATCGCCGTCTCAATTTTCACCACCACCGACTTAGGTTGGTTAACCTCCACATTAATAGGAACCGTATTTTCCATTTGTTTGGTGTTTGAGAGAGTAGATTTACCTTTGTTGACCAATTCATCAAAATTTCTTGAGAATTTTGCCAGTTTTTCCATTGATGTATCCATTTTCAGATCTTTGAAATTTATTGTCCTAAATTGCTCAACCATTTCAACTCCTCAGTGTCTCAGTTCTTCAGCTATTTTGTTTTTTAGCTCTAGACTTATATTGACAGCCATGGCTCCTCTTTTCCATATGTTGAGAGGTTCATTTAGTTGTTATACCATTGATATAGTTAAAATTGTAACGATCTAAAAATTGAGGGAGATAGAGATGAAATTGTGGGAGAGATAGAGAGAATAGTAAGGGAGAGAGAGAGATTAGTATTGTCTGTATTCATCTATGTTTACAATTAACATTCAATTCTCTATTTATACAATACACACTCACTCAACCAACTAACTAATTCTTGCCAAACTAGTAGAACTAACAAATATTCCCTTTGAAACTATAATTATGTCATGTGATAAGCTTGCTTAGCTCCAGCGTTTTCCTTAAATTTCGTAGTTGTCCTTCAAGGCCTATTAAATATTTTAAAAAACTAATAGGAAATAAAAGAGAGAGTGATATTGGTGGTGACCGGAGGACAGCAGCATGGGCAATATCTGTGGGGATAGGCTATTGGCGTAGTTGGAAAGATTATCTAAATTTTTTTAAATTTTAAAATAATTCGTTTAGATATTTAAATCATTGTTCACTATATAAGGATGATTTATCCAATGTTATTATAAATAGTTATAGTTTATTAGAATGAGATCAAAAAAATTAAAAAGTAACATATAAAACAAAATAACATATAAACAATAAAGAAATTATGTTAAACTCAAACCAAACCTAAGGAAAGATTCATGCGTTATGATTACTCCTTTAAAAGTTACACAACTAAACAAGATAAAAGAATATATTTTTCATGGGGTGGTAGTTATCCCATTACTAATCACACCATTAAAAATTTTCCTCCATTCTCTAGCACAAAACTAGAGGTGGCCATGGGTCGGGCTGGGCCGGGCCTGGGCGGTTTATAAGTGGGGCCCGGGCGGTAGGCGAAATTGGCCAGCCCGGCTCGGGCCCTAGCCTAGGTTGGCTTGGCTTTCCCCTTCCTCACTCTTTTTTTTTTTTTAATACAACTTGTAAAAATACAAAATACACATTCGTTTTGTCCAAAAAATAATTATAATTCATTGATAAAAAACATAACATACAAATACAATACAACACAATCATAAATAATGGTAAATATAGCTAATAAAATAAAATGTGTCGTAAATTATTAACAAATATAACTACACTATTTAAAATTATAAAAATATTCTATAAAAATATATACTATTGAGAAATAGAATTATAATTCGCCTTCGGGCTTTTTTGATTCAAAAAAAAAAAAAGAATTACTTAGTCTAAGCCAACAGGGGTCGATAAGCCGGGACTTGACGTATCGGTAGTACGGTTGTCTTCATCCTCGCTTGATGAACCCAACTTCAGCTGGTCTTGCTTCCTATCCACTATGTGCAACCAGTCCTTCAAGCACACTAACATTTGCAAGCTGGGCGATGATAGCTTCGCTCTCTTGGTTCCAAGCAACCTGCCATCTTCACTTAAAGTACACTCAGAATCTACCGAAGACACCGGACACGCTAGTATATCCCGTGCCATGGTGGAAACCACGGGATATTGGGTTTGGTTGGAACACCACCATTGCAAAATATTAAAGCGTGGAGTAGCCAGTGTCAAGAAGAACTGGAGCATCGGCGAACGCAAGTAATAATCTAATTCGTCACATGACGTGGGATTTTGTTTGGGTTTGAATCGGTCCAACATCTCCCACACATATGATTTTTCTTTGAAACTGCTACTACATGAGGAAGAACCATGTAATGTGGAAGAAACCAACTGATAATCTTCGAGCATACGAAGAAAATAATTCATGTAAGTCTCAATCGACTTCCGCAATAAAAAATGTACTATCAAAAGTTGGATTTAATTTTTCATAAAAAAATTTTGCAAACAATTGCAAACCTGTAAATTTACAATAGGGATCGAAAATGGTGGCAAAACAATAAGTAAGAGGTAGGTCAAAATAATATTTAACAAATTTTATCTTCATTGCCGCAACTGAAGCCTCCAACATGGAGTTGGATTAGTTATCTGCCATCCAAGCAATAATATCTACCACTCTAGATATTGCTTGTGGCATGGTAGGATAATAACAACCAGAAAAAAAAAGTCGTAGCGTCTCTGAGCATAGTAAAACATTTACGTATTTCGCTGATTGCATTCCAATCTACTGCTTCTAAATTAAAAGATCTAAAATCTGAATGACTATCCTGTACAAATTTAATTAATATATTTTTATATAGTAGTATTCTTTCTAACATTTCTACTATTGATGACCATATATTTTGTGTATCTAATTTAAATTATTTATATTGTATACCATGCGTGTCACAAAGATTTCTAAATCTTTTTCTCCTACTTTCAGATGATTTGATTGCTATAATAACTTCTCTTAAACACTCAAGAGAAGCTTGTATTAGGTTCAAACCATCTGTTACTATTAAATGTAAAATATGGCATATGCAACGTAAGTGAAAACATTTCTCATCTAACATAGGTCTCATGTGCCTAATTAATTGTTTTACAAATGCGTCGTTATTTGTGGCGTTTTCTAAAGTAACGCTAAAAATTCTACATTCTATACCCCACTTGCGGCATGCGGCCATAATGGCACCCGTGATTATCTCAGCAGTGTGTGGATAATCTAGATGGCAAAAATGAATTATTCTTTTTTCCATAATGAAGAAAGAATCAATCCAGTGTGCCATTATGCACATGAAAGGCACGCATGGTTTAGACCTCCACGTGTCGAACGTCAATGAGAACATGCTCATGCTCATCTTGAAAATGTCTAGAAGCTCCATTTTCATTCTATACAATTCTTTAAATGCGTCCTGCTTGAAAGTGTTCCGAGGAACACTTATGACGGCGGGTTTTAATTCGTTTTGGCAATACCGGATGAATCTAGGGTCTTTGCCAGTGTTAAATGGCTTTTTAGCCCCAATGACATATTTTACTAATTTTCATCTATTATTTTCTTGTGAAAACCTAAAGCTAGCAAGTGCATCGGTCATTTGTTGTATTAAATGTTGTTGGGATCTATCTGGGTTTAGTTCAGGGTGGCTTTTCACTAGTGTCTTTTTAACGTGCCTATCCCACCACCATGTAAATGACTAAAAACTTTGGGGGGTCACATAATTTACAATAGGCTTTATTAAGTTCCCGATCTAGTGTGAAGTGCTTCCACACCTCACTAGCATTACACCTAATACTAGTGATGTCGTGGATTTCGGTCTCGGTGTTGGTGGGTGTGGATTCTTTTTCGAATTGTGAAGTTTGAGCACCCCTCGATTCAGGTAAATCCTGGTCGTGGTAGTACTGTTCTTACTCCTCCCAATGTAAAGTGTCTGTGTAAGGAGGAGAAGGACCATGTTCTAAAAATGTTCGTTGCTAGGTATTAAGTTCGACAACTCTACCCATCCTAGGAATTTTATGCGGCCATGAAGAGCTTGAACTATTTTTACCGGCTCCAGATGAAGAAGAATTGTGTGCCATAGTAGTATTATTGATTATTAATTAAAAAATGCAACTAAGAATGCAAGTTCAGTAAATAAAAATGACAAACAAATAAAATTTCGATACTAAATTTACCGAACCGAAATCTGAAATTTGAACTTATACAAGATTCTACGAACATAACAAGTTGCAACATCGAACTTCAGAAATTTAGAGCAAGAGAAGAGAGAATTGGATAAGGAATTGTTGTGATGAAATGAGAAATTTCAATTAGCATTTATAGGGAAAAAATTATTTTTTTGAAATTGGGGGTGGGGGGGAGCCCCCCAACGGCCCGTGCGGGCTGCCCCGGCCTGGTCCACTGGCCACCTCTACCCAAAACTAAACATGCCCTAAGTCATATTATTTCCAAAGCTCTTCATCTACTACCGTTTTTCACTCCTATAGCCTCCTAATAATGGCCTTTAATTTTTTAGGCTTTTTATCTATCTTTTGGATGTATGAATAATCTAAAATATATTCGACTTGTAACTTTCACTTTTTGAAAGTGCATAACATCATATTTTAGTTAAAAGAAAATCTTAGAACAATCTTTTGTATATTCAACACGATTATACAATATTTTATGAGCACGACTAATGGCCAAATAACTCAATTTCGAGAACAAACTAGATTAACTTGCTCACAAATACAATGGATTTATAGGAACCCTGACAAGTGGATTTCATACAATCTTGAGACAAACTTTATCAACCAAGCAACAACAAAGGGTCTCGTTGTGCTGTGCCGATAATAGGAGACTAGCCACTCTTGATTCTGATTGCACCCTAGCCTGTGAACACACTCAGACAGGATTAAGTCAAGTTTGGGTTAACTGTCTAATATAGGGTAACTTAAGTTATCCTGTTCAAGTCGTTTTTGATATGTAAGCACTTCAGAAGTGCGATCTCGTACTTAGAACCTTAAATCCTCATGTCTCAAACCTTGATAGTATTTAAACGAAAAATTTAAGTTATATTCAAGTTACACCGATAATATATTTAGGCCAAATCAATCTAAGTGTGACTCGGACTTTTATTTTGCTCATTTAGTTTTTTTAATAAGCATATTCAATTTTTTTCTCTTTTTTGGATATTTTTTTCTCCAGTACATGTTTAACACATTTTATAAAGTCTCTTAATTTATCCCATACAACTCTAATTGTAAATCCAAATCACTCAATATAAAAGGAAAATAAATAAAGTTGATCACACATAAATTAAATTAAATTTTTTTAGTGGAAAATAGAAATTAATGACTAGGAAACTCTTTTGAACTCCAATCATACTATTTTATTTGGAAAAGAATTATTTAAATCAAATCAATTAATTCCTTTCCTGCCCTGCATTAATGGGGAGGTAAAAACATAGTGTTTAGTGCATCTAAAAAAAAGAATTTATTAACCAAGTATCTTAAATTTTGTTCTCTTATCACGTGGATATTTTGATAATTCAATATTCGTGAAAATAATTAAAAGGTCTTTGATCTTTTTGATTTATTTTTTTATTACCTTAAATTTTTTCATATTAATAAATGGGGTCTTCTCTGACTTAAAGACATCATATTCCAAGAAAAAAGCTGACATGACAAGGCAATTTAAATACTCACTACAGTATATTAACGAAAATACTTCTCTTGACCTACTTTTTTTTTAAAAAAAACTCCTATTCCCAGCCATTATTGCATTTTACTTTAGTGGGTATTTAAAGCCAACTATCATATGAAAAATGATATTTTCGTTAATATACTATAGTGGCTACTTAAACTGACCTACCACATCAAATTTCTCCGATGAATATAATATCATCACGTCGGCAGGGCCATATTGATTAATGTTGGGCCCAACCCATATTTTATTATTTAGTCATATTTTATTTTATTAAGTCAAAATAAAAAAAAGAAAAAAAGGGATATTAGTAAGATATGTTTGTTGGATGTTTTGGATAAGATTTAGAAGATTAGATTAGATAGAATTTTATTTAGAATTTATTTGTTTAATTTTAGTTTGATTTGATTCTGAGTATAGGTAGGTTACTGATGTGCCTTATATTTACATACTTTATTCTTCATTTCTGTGACATATTCGACTTTTACATGTGTGTTTTGTTGTAATATAGGTGCATTTTGGCTTAGAGTGCAACGAAGCAAACATAATCGAGGTATAATGGAAGACTACTTTGAAAAATCGGACCACATGTGGAAAAGAATGACCAATCGAGTGTATACAAAAGATGAAAGTGGCAGAGATGCGAATGCTGCGGTGGATGTGCGGACACACAAGAAATCAGGAACGACGTCATACAAGGCGATTGGGCATTGGCCTCCACTGAAGATAAATTGAGAGAGCAACATTTAAGGTGGTTCGGACATGTTAGGAGGAGACCGATTAACGCTCCAATCAGGAGATGCGAACAGCCCTGCACTACGCTAGGCAGGAGAGGGAGAGGCAGGCCAAAAAAGAGAAGGCTAAAGACGATCCGACAAGATCTCACCTACCTAAATCTTTGGGAGGAGATGGCCTTAGATAGAGCCCAATGGAGGGCTAGCATACCGGTAATAGATGTAGCGGTTTGGAGTAAGATAGTCTTGCTTATTAGTGCTAGGCCTTTGACTTCCTCTTTAGTGCACTTGTGTGCGTACTTGCTCTCCTGATTCACTACTTGCCTACTTTCTATTTGATATTTGCTTATCTGTTTACCGGCAAATGGTATTTTATCTGCCTATTAGTTGCCTGGCGTTTGGCTTGCTTTGATTTTGTTTGTATTGCTTGCCTTGTATTTTGCCCTGCTCATGCTTTGTTGCTCTCTTGCCGTCAGGCCACCATGCTTTATGCTGCTGACAAGTTTTTGAGGTTGGGGGTCCTCGAAAATAGCTTCCCTTCAGGGTAGCTTACGGAAGGGGCAAGGCTACGTACATCTACCCCTCCAACCCTACTTATGTAGGAGCCCTTTGAGGCATTGGGATTGTTGTTGTTGTTGTTGCTGCTGCTGTTGTTGCTGTTGTTGTTGTGTGTGTGTGTGTGTGTGACAGAGAGAGTCGTGAGAGAGCAGGCCACACATCGGGACATGACGCCGCAACTACGACAGAGGCCGACTTTTAAATGTGCAAAACCTAATTGTTTGAGGGATTTTTTGCCTCATCTTTCTCCTCCTCTCCTTCCCGAAGCCGCTATAAGATCCAAGGGGTTTTCAAATGCCGAAGCACAGGTGGTCGGAGTGATGGGGGAATCAAAGCAAGGACTAACATCAACGTCAATCAAGAGAGTCCTCATTCATGAGTTTTTTTTCACTTTCTCTGTGATGTGTAAAACTCCCATGAAGGAGTAGACTTGTGATTTAGGGGTGAAGGACAAGTAGCCGTCCAGATCCTGGATTTATATTTTATTGTAGACAATGATTTATGTTATGTTAATATCGCACACCCGTGGGGAACCTATATTTGTGATTGGTTTTCTATGAATGAGCTTGTAGCCATGTTTAGATTCCTGATTTATTTGCGTCCTGTCTACGTGCTTGTTTCCTAGACTTTAACATAACAGGTTTTCATGTGTGGTTAGGGTTGAGGTTGTACTCAATCCTAAACACAATCTTTTATACAAATAAATGCTTAATTAGGAGTGACAAAAAATTTGTTAGTGCTATTGAGATAATCCATGCTACACCTAGAGTGATAAGATGGATTATGACCTTAGACTAGTTCATTACTCTAAACCCTAACTTAAGTATTAATCTAGGTTTAACATGAAATTAGGAGCAAGAAAGGAATTAAGTAGTGCTATTGAGATAACTTATGCTACATCTAGGGTGATAAGATAGGTTATGCTCTTAGACTAGTTCATTGCCCTAAGCCTTAATTTAAATGTTAACCCAGGCTTAGAGCTAGTGGCCTAAGCCTCTCTAAATCATTGTCATAATAAAGTATAATGGTAGGATGCACGTTAAGCTACCCCAAATTCATTCCCTAAACTACCCTTAATTGACTTGACAACTTTAGTTTATAGCCGATTTATTAATTTAGTTAACAAATCATTCAAACCAAACAAAAACCAAATTTCGACCGCTCGTTAGTCACTAAGTCTGACTTAACACCAATTCCCTGTGGATAAGACTCATATATGCTGTCTAGCTACTACGATCTCATACACTTGCTAATACACGGTTTTAAAACACCTTTTAAAATCACATCAATTATTCTACATAAAAAGGGTTAGAAAGTTTGGTTAATTAAGACAGAGTTGGGGATTTGGGGAGTATTGGGTTTTGGGTTCAATTAGAGATTGTAATTCCAAAATTCAATAGAAATTTTTTGTTATGAATCAAGATAAATCTTGATCATAACCCAGGGATAGTAGAATATGAGATGAGAAAGAAGTGAATTGAGATGAGAAATTATAAGAATTTAGATGAGAAGTAGAGAGAATTAGAGATGAGACAGAGAAATCAATCAATTATCATTCAACATATGAATATTACAAGAGAAGCTACCCTTACTTATACTACATAAGGACTAGAGCAATTACATTGAACTTGGACACAAAGCTTAACCTCCTCTTCACCACTTAGCCGCCAACATTGACCAACACCAACCGATGTTTACCTTATTTGACATATACTACCAGACTAATTCTTAGGACTCATTACTACTTATCTACTCTTATCACAATCATGACAATACCTCTCCCTTTAGAGATTCTTGTCCTCAAAAGTCTTATTAGAGAGGACTGAGACTTGAAGAACACTTATTAATGTTGAAAAACTCCTAAAATTGCAGCTGGGATGCTGAAATTTGGTGCAGGCTTCTTGTTATTTATGCAGAAATTGCTGAATTTTAGCAGCTGGAAGTGAGCATATTGGGCTGATTGGCTTGTGTTGCTTGCAGTATCTCGCATCTGGTTTGAACACTAACATCAGGAGGTCTGCCCATGTCATACTAGATCAGCCAAGCCTCGGATGCATTCAACTCAACCGCTTGCATTCTCGTGCTCACGAACAGCCTGTACTCGTGTTAAACCCCTTGGAAATCAGCATCTGAACCCACTCCCATGCTCTCCTTACTTGGTTCAGCTGGTCTTACATTGGCGTCTATTCTAGGGAGGTGACCTTTAGTCTTAGCTTGACCAACATAAGCAACTAACTCTTGTATCCACCTTCGTGCACTCTGAGTAATAGATTGATAGGCTCCAATTGTAACCTTAGAGGAGACAAAGCTTGCAACATTGAGCTCATCAAATGCTTTCCAATCAGGAACATGTGAATGCACTTTGCTTTGCTTGATGTTAACATTCTGCTTTACTGAATTTGGAGCTTCTTCATGAACCACATAGTACAATGCTACATCATGAGTTTGTTCTTCTGCAGTGACTTCCAGTTGCGGGATAACTTCATCTACATCTGGTACATTCTCATTCCCAACCTGTTCTTACTCTGCGGTAAACACAACTTGAGTGTGGACTGATTTTGCATCAATTCTGATAGGCATGACTTCAACACCAGGTGGAGTAGTTGGCTCTTGTATTTCATCTAATATTTGCTCAAGTCCATATGCTGCCGCATTATCTGGTTTTGCTGCAGTATCTTCCAATGGCACTGATGTAACATCAGCCTGAAAAGTAGCAGCTATATCACTTGAGTTTTGCCCGTTACGCTGCCGTACAGATTCAAAATTTGCTGCTGGAATTTGCATTTCTTCAGGTTCTATTGCTTGCTGCAGAGCTAAACTGGTGTTCATCAGGTCTCGAAAGGTTTGCATATTATCTTTGGAAAATGAAGATCGAAAATTTCTTGAAGTGAAGTATCCACTTCAGTCTTGTTTTTCACTGCTGCAGCGTTTGTTAGTTCCAGTGCAGAATCATCATTTCCTTCACAAGGAATGAAGACTTGAATGTCTAATGTACAATAGTAGTCGTAGATGTTTCTTCCTTGTAACCATTTGCGTGCTCTTTCAGCATCTTCCCTAGAAGTGTAGGTCACGTGAGCTTCAATCTCTAAAGAAGTTAATTTGATGTCAATTTTCTCAATGTCACCATAGGGTTTAAACACTTGACTAAGGATCTCCTTGGTGATTGGATAGATGACATTCACAATTTTCACCAATAAAGTAGCATTGTTGGAGACTTGAAGAGCCTGAGTATCCATTTTGAGCTTTGTATACTGCTGCAAACAACAAAACTCAGATTAATCAAACAATTCAGCAACTCTGATGCAAAATTTCGATGTACCGATCTTGCTTAGTTCGCTCAGTTCAATCTGATCGGTCCTTGAGTTGTTATTGGACATGCTTGATCGAAGCTGATTTACTTGACCAAATGCAATAGAACCGTAGCGTAAGTGCAAATCCAGCTGATTGAAAAACAACTTCAAGTCTGATTAACTATCAATTAATACTCGAATATAATTCTGTTTTGAATGAAGCAACTCCAGCTATCAAGAATAGCAACTCTTTTTCGTTGATCTGAAATCTGAAGTCAATCCACCACTTAACCGAACATATATAAGCTCAAGACAATTCTGAAGTCATGCTCCAACGCTGCTGAACAGCAAAGGATGTGTATACAACATTATTGAAGCAATATAGCTCAATTCCTTGATCTGATCAACGGAGCTCAACCTTGATAACAACAATTCAATGATAATCTTGCAGCAATCTGATCGCAATGTTGATCCTAAGCTAAACCGTGAGCAAGGTCAACTATGATCTTACAATGTACCGTAATGCCTTACTAAATTTCAGACTTGATTAAGAATTTGATATCAATTTAACTTGATTTGGAAGCAAATCAAGGCTCTGATACCAATTGTTATGAATCAAGATAAATCTTGATCATAACCTAGGGATAGTAGAATATGAGATGAGAAAGAAGTGAATTGAGATGAGAAATTAGAAGAATTTAGATGAGAAGTAGAGAAAATTAGAGATGAGAGAGAGAAATCAATCAATTATCATTCAACATATGAACATTACAAGAGAAGCTACCCTTACTTACACTACCTGAGGACTAGAGCAATTACATTGAACTTGGACACAAAGCTTAACCTCCTCTTCACCACTTAGCCGCCAACATTGACCAACACCGACCGACATTGACCTTATTTGACATATACTACTAGACTACTACTTAGGACTCATTACTACTTATCTCCTCTTATTACAATCATGGTAGTTTGACACTTGATTGGATTGTAATTTTTCCCTATAGTTGAGACAGGGCTTTCACATAAAAATCTTGTGTGTTGTTTCGTTGATTTTGTCAATTTTTCGCTTCCGCTTGTGTACGATTTGTGGATTTTTCCCAACAAGTGGTATCAGAGCGTGTTCGATCTTGAGGCTCAGTGATTGCAGATATGTCGAAGATTGGTAGTTTATTCGGAGGTACCAAATTGAATTGTTCGATGGCAAGAACAATTTTCCTTTGTGACAGAGTATGGTGAAAGATCTCATTGTTCAATAAGGATTGCACAAGGTCCTACTTGATAAGAGACCCGAGAAGATACGTGATGATGATTGGGAGGAATTGCAAATGAAATTGTAAGTACTATTCATCTTGCTCTTGCCTCATATGTTAAATACACTGTGCTAAATGAGAAATCGCCTAAATCTTTGAGGGACAAATTGGAAAAAATTTATATGTCAAAATTCTTCACAAATAAGTTGTATTTGAAGAGGGATTTATACCGATTGCGGATGGAAGAGGATAGCGCTTTGAGGGATCATTTAAATACATTTAATAAATTGATCTTTCATTTGGCTACTTTGGATGAAAATTTTAAGGAGGAAGATAAGGCTTTGATTTTGTTGGCTTCTATCCCAAAGTGTTATAAAACCGTAATGACATCATTGTTGGCAGGGAAAACAACTTTAAAATTGGATGAAACCACAGTATTTTTGTTAGAAAACGAAAAATTGGTGAAATGAAATAGGATTATAAGTGATGAAGGAGTCGCTTTGGTGGCGAGATTCGACAAGGAAAGGAGTTACAGTCGTGGACATGGCGGTAGAGATTACTCTACTTCAAATACTAGATCCAGAAGCGATTATAGTACCAAAGAATGTTATTACCATCATGAGACGGGTCATATTCGAGTGTATTGCAAGAAACTAAAAGCAGACCTGGAAGAGTTTAAGAAGACCCGTGAGGAGGGGGAGAAAGTCCACCTATGTAGTCTTCGATGATGGTGATGACATTCTCTTAGTCCAAGATAGAAAGACGAGTGAAGATTCATGGATACTTGATTCAGGGTGTTCTCATCATGTATGCACGAAAAGGAGATGTTTGCTTCTTATGAGGAATGTAATGGGACAGTGATGTTGGACAAAGATGAAGAGGTCAAGATTGATGGTGTCGAGAGCGTTCAGATTAAGACGCATGATGGCAAGTTGAGGACGTTGTCCAAAGTTAGATATGTGCCACAACTACGAATTTGATCTCCTTAGGAAGGCTTGATGAGTGGGTTATGGCTACTGCACTCAAGATGGAAGAATGAGGGTCACAAAAGGGCAATTAGTTGTGATGAAAGCAAACAAGAATTAATTTACGTGTACTTGAAGAAAATGATTCGGTGAAAGACAAGGGTCAAAGCTTAGATTCCAATAAGGTTGATTTGCCAATGCTGGAGGAGCGTTGATTTTGCACAAATGTGTTGGGATTTTTTTCTAATTTGGGTTGGAGGGGAGAATTGTTGGGTCTAACCTATATTTTATTGTTTAGTCATATTTTATTTTGTTAAGTCAAAATTAAAAAAGAAAAAAGAAAAAAAAGGATATTAGTAAGATATGTTTGTGTGATATTTTGGATAAGATTTAGAAGATTTAGATTAGATATAATTTGATTTAGAGTTACTTCGTTTAATTTTAGTTTGATTTGACTCTAAGTATGAATATGTTACTATATATAAAAAGTTTTAGAAAGCTTGGTTAATTAAGAGAGAGTTGGGGATTTGGGGAGCATTGGGTTTTGGGGTCAATTAGAGATTATACTTCCAAAAATCAATAGAAAGTTTGACGCTTGATTGAATTATGGTTTTTTCCTCTAATTGAGTTAGGTTTTTCACGTAAAAATCTCGTGTTTTGTTTCATCGATTTTATTTGATTTTTCGCTTTCGCTTGTGTTCGATTTATGAATTTTTCTAACAATTAATATGAAGAAAATATAACACACTAAGGAAATCGAAAAGGTGAATGACTTTTTTATTATTGTTACAAACGTCGGAGAACTAAATATAAATAACCACACATATATATATATGTGCGTGTGTGTAATGAATTTCTTATTTTCTTATGAAAAAAGGACATATATATATATATATTAAGAACTCTATATATAAGTCTTATGGGATACTCCACTTAATATCAATTAATTTTAAAATAAAATCCCGTTTAGGCTAATATATGAATCTTATATGTTTTAACTTCGTAAATCAAACCTAAAAGGCCGGTGAAATTTAACACTATAATTGTTGTTTAAAGTTGGCTCAAAAAAAAGAAAAATTGTAGTTTAAATTTTATATTTGCCTGCACTCTCGAAAACGAGAAGATAAGAGCAGCAAGGCCCATTATATCCTGCTCTAGAAATCTGGTCCATACACGTGTCCTAGAATTGCATTGTATCACACGTGTCAAAAGCATGTAGTCTGATTTAGCTCTTCAATCCGAAACTTCAAGTGTTAAACCAATTGTCGCCAAGCTTGCCTCTCCTCTTTTGATATCTACTATTGCCATAAAATTTGAATATTAAATAGAGCAATATTATTATTGCACTTCCTCTAATAATTATTGAATTATATATATATATATATATATATTGTCCAACACTCTTGTGCCTCAGTAGATGGACTATTTTATGTCATTTTTGAGGTCTTGGGTTTGAGATTCCTTCCCTCCTCTCTTATGTAATGATCTTATCAATTTAAAAAAATTAATTATATACTAATAGTGTTAAAAGTATGAACTCCACATGTAAGTAAAAATATCAATCCCACATAGAAATTGTGGGAAAGAAGAGACTAACATATAAACCTAGTGGGTTACTCCACAAATTGCTAATTAATTTTAAATATTACCCCACTTGAACTTATACGTGGATTTATTGTTAAAATTTCAAGATATTACATTTTTCTACTAATAACTTATGTTTAACGCACATAAAATTTTTACAAAATGCTAACTATAGTGAATGAAAGTAAATGAAAAAATTCAATTATAATTCTAAGAAAGTAAAAATTATTCTAGTTGATTAAAAACTCATTATTTTTAAAGGTAATTTTATTTAGAAATTCGATATCAAATACTTAAGTATTTAAATTGCATAAATGAAGTATTTACCTATTGGTGTTGATAATATTACAAAAGGTCGTGGAAATTAATGAGTATATTAAGAATGTATGTCAAAATTTTGGATATTCAGTTCTTCAATCACCTTATTTGATTAATTAAGTAAAATCTTATCATAAAAAAAGTATACATAAGCATTGTAGACTACGGGAAACGAAGATAACAAAATGTAGGAAATAGTTTACCTAGTCCTCCAAGTGAGTTCTATTCTATTCATTTTTAACTGATCCTCCAAGTAAGTTTTATTTCTCATGTTGTTAGCTAAACATTTGAGTTATTTATATTTTAGTATCTGAAGTTTTAGAAATAATAAAAAGGACCTAACTTTTTAAATTAATAAAAAGGCCTCTATATTTTTATTGCATTAATAAAAAAAGACCTCTCTCTGACGTGATGACGTCATATTTAGTCGACAAAGCTGACGTGATAGCTGTGTTTTTATTAATACTACAGTAAAATAACAAAAATACCAATAAGTATATTTTGAAACAAATTAAGCTAAAACAGATAGTTTATACATAATACAATATCTTGAATTTCGTGCTTATAAAGTAAAAAATAAATGTGTTAAAGCGTTATTTTTGTTATTTTATTATAGCATTAATAAAAAAAAGTTGTCACGACAGCTCTATTAATGAAAAATGATGACATCACTCTTAAAAGGGATTTTTTTATTAATATGACAAAATTTAAAGGCTTTTTATTAATTAAAAAATATCATAATTTTTTTTATTATTTCTAAAGAAATTGTTCTTAAAACGTTCGAGTCCGAAATTGCCACTATCGAACATGGAGTGAACTCAAATTTACGCTTTTTACCTGCGTGCAATGACAATTACGCCAAGGTCAAAAGAGTAATTGTCTTTGTTTGAGTTAATTATATTTTAATTTGATTAATTATTTTTTAATTTACAAACTTTATATTTAAAAGTTTTGGTCTATTTATTAGGATAAAATAATTTTTCATAAAAAATTTGGTGTGCGACGCTACCATCCTGACATATAATAATAGTTACACATCGGTCCAAGACCAAACTAGATCATATGGGCCCAAACTAAAGACCGAATAACTCTTAACAATAAGACCCAATATTAAACTAATTTAAACTACGTGATCTATGATCGATTAAACATCAAACTAGAAAAAAAGTGCCAGCTCAAGCATTTAAACTCTTTGATTGCATTAAATCTATTAACTAGAAAAAAATAATTCAAGTTACCGGAGACAATACAACAGAAAAAATTTTAAAATTTTGCAATTGGGATTAGAGGATTTTTAGGAAGTACTATTGGAATTATGTCAACATTTGTTTTGGGAAAAATCATCATATTATGATAGATAATATCGAAATATTGTTAAAGATCTATCAAATTTTGATTAAAAAAAAAATTTGTGTTCAAAAAAAATTTTTGATAAAAAATTTTCAACTTTAGGATATTTGACTGATGAAATTTTTAAACCTTATGTATCACTGTATATAATAAAATATTGGGGTACCTAGATTATAAATATTTGAATGTCAGATAGCTAAGTAATAACTTATATTTACTATTTTTGATCAGTATGATTTCATTACAATAAGTATATTGATATTTTACTAAATACAACAAATTTACGGTTGAACATTAGTCAAGTGTCTAATCCAAAATTCATCTCAAGTCGTGTGTCTAAAATACTAAAATTGCCAAAATTATTACTCATATGTGATCTAAAATATTGGGTACCCAGATCATATTGGATCATATATCGGATAAGCATTCACCTATTTAATTACAATTCTTATAAAATTAGTTTTAAAAAAAAGACCTAAATAACTAATTATTAATACACGATAAATTCGTTTATGTATAAATAATACATCACTCAATTGTATTGTAAAATTATAGTAACATATTCCACTTGAACTTTATATTAAGATTAAAAAATATCATACAAATAATTTTTATATTTTGATGGTATGAATCCATAAATTATCTTAAAATGATTGTAGCACATAAATCAAGGATACACATCCATATAAAAGTTTAATAGTTGCACAGAGAGACATAGAGCAATAATAACAATCCTCATTCTACTAATCTGTTGTTACTAATTTATTCAAGAGCCAAAAGAAAAGTATTTTATGATAGAATAGGATTTTTTATATGTAAGAATAGGGTAAGATTTTGTTGGAAAAATAAAAGACAAAAGACACGATTTGAAAAATTGTTGCTACAATTTAGAATTAAATTTACAACCTTAATATAATATAATCAATTATTCTAAATATAAAATTAAATATATTTTTAAGTAATATATATAATTAATGTAGATTTGGATTGGGTACTCGAAAATTCGACAAAACTAGCCATTACCCGTGCAATGCATAGTCAAGTTTTACTCGTTGTACGGCATAATAAATTTAATTAGAAATTTTCACCAAACTTATAGTGTATGATACAATGTGATAGTTATAGTCGAGAAATCAACTATAATTTCAGGAGATAACTAATAAGAACAAATCTTAGATAAGAGGGAAAAAAAAAAGAACTGTCAATTGATATTTAAATTTAAATTTAGAAGTTATATTTATTGTTTATAAACATACGCCTAAATTTTAATTAAAAATTTTGAATAGTAATATTTTAATATCCTTAATTTTAGTTAAAATAATGGATAAATTAGCTAGCTTGAATAAGTTGATCTTTGATTTTATTTAAAGATTTTTATCTTTTTAATAACCTTAATCTTCTTTTTGGCCTTTTTAGTGGGGAAAAAAAATATTTATTTAATAACATTTTAGTTATTTATAAATATCTCTAAGTAATTTTTTAGATTTGTAGTAATAGTTTTTTTAAAAGATTTTACATTTTGTATGACATTAATTTTTCTTTTGCTATATTTAGGTGTAAATAACAATTTTTGTAAATATTTTTAAGAATTCTTTTCAGTAAAATTTTTGAAATATTTAGAAATTCTTTAACAATCTTAATCTTTTTTGTTAAGGAAACTTTTTTTCGCAAATATCTTTAGAAACCCTCTTTTTAAATATTTTTTGTTAGGATTGTTTCTATAGATTTATAGTATCTTTAGTTATTTTTAAATATTTGGAAGTAATTTTTCAAATATTTTTAATAATAGTGTATTTTTAATATTTTTATAATTTTAGTATTTTTATTTTGTAAATATATGAAAGAAGCTTTTTTTATAACTGTTTTTTCTAAAAGTTTTTCGTAATTCTTCATCAGCTTCGATATGTCATTTTACATGCTAAACTACTCACGTTAAAATTAATAATTAACTGAAAATTATAAAGTAAAAGTAAGGTGTAGCATAGCAAAGAAAATTATAATTAATTGAGTTTTTAAGTCTTTTAGTCAATATGTCTCCTTTTTTTCCTTATTTTTTTCAATTAAAAAATCATAGTCTTAAATAATTTTAATCTTAATTTTGGTATTGATTTTATTCTTTTATATGGAAGAAAAATGGGTAAAGATTTGTACCTTCCTCTTCAATCGGTTTATTATTGGTGCATAGGAACGAACGATGCCATTCCAATGCCTCATCTTCGAGATGCAACGAAGCAAGCTTGGCTTTAACATTGTCCGGAGTATTATCTATAGAAAAAAATTGCTCGACTTTCCAAATCCAGTTCTTTACCGAATCACTATCGGTAAGACGTGGAAAGTCAATCTTGGCCAAACGAGTGTGAAATTGATATGAAGAGGAGGCCGAAGAGGATATACCAGGGCCGGTAACCGAGGTGGCTACCGGAATCGAAGGCGGCGCTGGTGGTCGACCAAGGAGTCCATCGCCGGTGGACGCGCGCTGTGACTGCTGAATATCATTCAAAATCTCCATAATCTTGCTTAAGCGACGAAATCTCGGTCTGAAAACGAGTCTCGAACAATTGAAGGCGATCGTCGACGACCTGCTGCAACCGGCCCTCGGCATCGTCCAGGCGAGCTTCGAGCTGCCGGATGTTGGATACACTGCGAGTTCCTTCCGCCATTCGACTTAAAAACGCAGCACGAACCTAAATCTGATACCAAATGATGTAATCACTTGTGATTACATCAAGAATTAGGGATAATTGTTGAAGAGAAGGAAGAATTTGAGAGTTAGGGTTAGGTTTGGGGAAGAACAAGAGAGAGAAAGAGATAGATCGGGAATCAGAAAGAGGAGAGAGGAAGAGGAGAGAGAAAGAAGAGAGAGGAAGAGAGAGAGGTGAGAGAAAGTAATTTTTTATTGAATGTCAAATCAGAATTTACACTTCAGTATTTATACTAATTTCGTTATTACATCAATTGGTTGAATCAGATTGATATTAAACTCATAATGTTTGCTTAAATTTTTGTGCTTGGGGCATTCCATCATCTTTTAAGTTTCTCCTTCTCAAGGTTCAAGAGACAAATTGAAGTATGGAAGAAAAATAGGTAAATATTCGTACTTTTAAGACTGATAATAAACTCCTTCTTAAGGTTCGAGAGACAGATTTAACTATGGAAGAATAATAGGTAAAGATCCATACCTTTAAGACTGATATTAAATGCCTTTTCAAGTTCGAGAGAGATTAAAGTATGGAAGAAAAATAGGTAAATATTTGTATCTTTAAGTTTGATATTAAACTCGCGATATTTGTTTAAATTTCCTGTGTTTGGGGTGTTCCAGCGTCTTTCAAGTTTCTTCTTCTTGATATTTGAGAGATAGATTGAAGAATTATGGAATTTTTAGAATTTTTGTAAATAATGATTTTTATGGGTTGGAGAGGTAGATGGATAAATTGTAAAGTTTGATGTTGAATAAGGTTCACAATTTTATAAATATAATGATAATGATTAAGTATTTAAATAATATTAATGATAAAATTTTTGATATATTTTATTTTGTTATGATTTATATTTAGTCCCTTTTAATAGCTTTTTTTAGTTTTTTAATTGTTTATTTGTAATTCTTGAGGTGTGATTATTTGAGGTTTGGAAGGAAGAGGAGGAGAAACTATAAAATTATACTTGTATCCAAACATATATTGAGTTTTCATGGATTTTTGCTTAACCCTAAATAAAATATTTTGAGTTTAAAAATTTTGTTACTTAGATAGCCCTTCCGAATAAGGTGAATTCTTATCAAAAAGATGTTGCTATAGAACATATTGGAAAGGCTGTATACATTTATCCTTCAGACCCTGCTTTGGCGGAAGTTATTTGGACACTGAAAATGTTACGTTTTTGCTTTACAAGTATCCTTGATCAAAATATTTTGATTTTTGACCAAAAAATGACATATAATGATGACAATATATCGAAACTTTTACGAAATACAGTAAAGTTATAAATAAGGACACAATACATATACATATATATTGTTAAAATTAAGTATTGTTTAAGCATTTTCTTTTAGAAATTTAGTTCAATTTTAATAGATACTTAAATAATAAATTTTTTAAAAAATATAAGAAGATATATGATTAATAAAATTTCAATTAAAAAAGAAAGAAGAAAGACAAGTAGAAAGGAAGGGATAATGTCATATAACAATAAATAAATAAATAAATAAAATAAGAAATAAATAAAGTTTTGTTTTCTTCCATCTTGGTGTACCCCCCCTCCCCCATTCTTATATTCTTCAGTCACTCTCTCCTTCCATCCTTTCCCTCTCTCTCTTCTCACCGCTTCACATTTCCAACTCTCTTTCTTCTCTTCTCCTTCAAATTCCTCTCTCTCTCTCTCTCTCTCTCTCTCTCTCTATCTTTCTTTTGCGTTTCGTCAATTTGATCGTTCTTTATTCCAATTCGCATCTCCGATTGCATTAATTCTCCGTCATTCAATTCCATTTTCGACTTCGATCTTTTAATTAGGGGTTTTCAATCGATTCTTGCTTCGATCGGGTTGTAAAACTTGAATAGACAACCCGATCTTTCATATCGTTTCGGTTTCTTTAGCCGATTCGGTTTCAGTTGAAGGATTAAGAGATCGGAGTTGTTTTACGATCAATCGGAGAATGTTGGGGGCAGGATTGCAGTTTCGAAACCGTGGAGAAGAGGATCGATTCTACAATCCGGTGAAGGCGAGGAGAAATTATCAGAATCAGAAGAGGCCACAACTTGAGAGAGCTAAGAGTGATGTTGCTGAACAAGCGAAATGTAGAGAAAAGCCAGTCCGATTGCCGTTGAGCAATGTGGAGCGGTTCTTGGAGGCGATTACTCCGTCTGTAACAGCTCAGTATCTCTCCAAGGTTTGGATTTGCGTTTGATTTGATTGCTTAATTGGGTTTAATTAGTTCAAATTTGTCCGTGTAATCTTTGTTCGAAAGCAGAATTGAAATATATTGAAAACTAAATCAAAGCTTTAAAATGCTGAAATTAAAGAGTGTGGGGAGAAAAGAGAGAAAGAAATATTGAGTTCATAACTTGATTGAATTTTGGGTTATTTGCACCAAAGGTGCCTGTAGTCTATGCAGTGTGTCAATTTGGTCTTTGTACTTCTTATTGTGTCAATTTAGTTTCTCTATAATTTATATTGTGTCAATTTAGTCATTGTACTTTCATTGTGTTAATTTAGTCCATCTACAATCTATATTGTATCAGTTTAGTTCTTTGGTCAAATTGAAGGTTAATGGCATAATTTTTAACGGCATAATCACGTTAGATTAAGTGACCCATAACGAATCGTCCTGTTGACTCAAAACCCAACTCGTGGCCGAACCGTTAAATTTTCGTTGAGAACTTAACATAAATTTTAGTCCAAGGACATAATTGACATAGTGGGCAAAATACAGGGACTTTTGGTGTAAATAATTTAACTATTAAATTTTCCATTTAATATGTTATGGCATGTCTTTGCTGGATGTTAAATGCCCCTTGCAATTCATGGGTCCAATTAGTTTTTGGGTAGTAAGTGGTATTGGCGGTTTATGAACCTTGGAACTTCTGTCCAAAGGCTCAACCTTGGTACTTTTATCATCAATGGCTTATTGGGACATGTTTCTGATTAAACTGCTATCAAGCTCCTAATATTCTTGGGGGTGTTTTGTTTAACGCGAAGCAACACAAGAATTCGAAATTCATGAGAAGGGGGCATTTGTCATCCTGTTTGGTTTCTAGAAAATTGGCAGAACATGGGACGTGGAAATTCCGAGGAAGTCCCAATTTCTTTGTTACACAGGAATTAACTAACTTGGGGAGTGTTCCCATCTTGGCATCCAAACAAAAGTATGTATTTCCTATAAAGTTGACACATAAATTGAATTCCTTGGAAATACAGCTTTCGATTGGAGTTGAATTGTTCTTTTCTCAACCCAGAAACTAAAATAGAGGGAATATGATTACTGATCGAAGGAATACTAATAAACCTTATCCCTATTCTCAATTGATTATGTAACAAGATTGATCTCTTTTTGAGTAAATTGGATCCCAATCAAGTCGAATCTGGAAAAAGAAGTGTTTTAAATGTTCTTAATGTAGAAATTCTTGTGTTTTTCCCAATATATTTCATAATGGAATGTGGTGTTTTTCGTGGTGCAGACGACAATGAGGGGTTGGAGAACATGTGATGTGGAGTTCCAACCGTACTTTGTTCTGAGTGACCTATGGGAATCATTCAAGGAGTGGAGTGCTTATGGTGCTGGAGTACCGCTTGTGTTAAATGGCAGTGACTCTGTTATTCAGTACTATGTGCCTTATTTATCTGGAATTCAAATCTATTGTGACCCAGCGAAGTCTCTGGTGAAGTCAAGGTATTGTTGCTGTCAATGTTGTTTCATAGAATAATGAAGACATGCTTTTTTTGCCAATATGTAAAGTTTGTATTTTGGCACTGTTTTGAGGGTAATCTGCATTTGGACCATTGTCTAACTTGTTTCAAGGTAATCCAATTATTTCTAAGTGTTCTCTTTAGTTCTACTGTTTTTATGGCTGTAACTTCCATCATGCTCATGTTGGGACTTCATATTAGCAGTGCAAGATAGACTTTGTTCACTATGAAGGCTCTTTTACTGGCAGGTTGCGTACATCCCACCCCTCCCAGACCCTGCTTATGCGGGAGCCCTTGAGGCACTGGGTCTGTTGTTATTGTTGTTGTTCCTGCTTGTGTTTTGAGGCCTGTTTGTTTTTGTAATAATAGTATTCATGCAAGGTAATTGATTATTGTTTTACATTTAGTATAAAGGTAATGCTTGCTCTTCTTTTTTTTTTTTTTTTTATTGAAGTTTCTGGTGACTTCTACACATACTCCATTTGTTCCTTGCATCAATATTACTTGTTTGTGAGTCGTGAATACAGGACAATGATAGTACAACTAAGGAGATGTATGAATGTTCTAACTTAGATTTACCTTTTGATTTGAGCATGTAACTCATAGATGTTTTTCTACCACCTTTGAAGTAGCAAGTGTGTGCTAATAATTATTCAGCAAGAATTGATGTTACCAACTCTTTCATCCCAAGTTCTGTACTTCTGCTGGCAGTCAACTGGCCGACCCATTTTCTTTTGCAGCGTTAGAAGTTTTGCCAGTTCTAAACTGGCTCATTTTTTTTCCTGGTAAGGGCTTTTATTCTTTGTATATTACATTATCCGAGAGTTGACTTGTATGAACATTAAGAAGGCATTTTCAAAGTATCTAGATACATAACCTGTTTGTCTAGTTCTCAAGCTTAAGTGTGATCGAAATCGGTACTTTTCAAGTATGTAGATCGTGGAATCACATAAAGGCGCAAGGTAATGTAAGTGCAATTATGTAAAGGATTTTGAACTAGCCTATGCAATTAGCCATTACATGGTTAAACTCTTGTCATAGCCTCCATGGTGCCTATATTTGTATTTACATGTTAAAAACTATTAGAAGAGCCTTAAAGTTAATTATCATATAGCACTAGATTAAAATGTTTGTAATGTAAGCCTTAAAAGCAACTTATAACCTGTTACATTGTGTCTTCATAACCGGTGACTATGATCATGGACTACGATTTGAGTCCATGATGTATACTAGATACGGAAACTAAAGTTTGTAGCCTATGCTTGTCCAAGTTTCTTGCTTATTTCTTGTTCTTGGACAATTGAATTTGTCCATCAAGGAACATGCATGTTTGGATACAAAATTTGTGAAGCCGGTAAGAAAGATATGTAGGCCCAAATCAACTTGTAGTCCAGTGATGTAACCTCTCATTCTTCTTTTGGATGCCTTATTGTTAAGAAAGAAAGGTGAACATCCTGGCCGTTTCATGCATTTTGATATTCTTTTGGTATTTATGGTAAACTTGCGCGTTCTTCACTGGCTTTGCTAGTCTGTTTTCCTATTTTCAATAGGCGATGGCGTCTGAAGGTGATAATCGCGCAAAAGCTCCTGAGCCAACATAATACAGTCTGATATCCTCCGACAGTAGATGTGTCCTTAAGATAATCGTAGGTCAAGTAACACTAAATAATTTTTTGGAATTTAGCAGGTGAAATGGCGGGGAAATTGTTGCATCTGTGTATGTTAGAAAATACTTTGCAGACCTGTTTCCGTGCCTCTTTCTTGGGTATTTCGTTATACTAACTTGCAGTCGTGTAATATTTCCCGTTCCATCTGTGGACATGTTTAGCATTTTCATTCATATGTTTGTTCTCTTTATGCAACTATGCTTCTCTCAATGCAATTATATTTCTCCCCAAATGCACATGGACCCCAATGAGTACTGGTGAATATCCCTTGACAAGTGTCTTCCCAAATTTATGTAATCTTTACTTGATATTTGTCCCTCTGAAATTAAAAGTTGATATCGTTGCTTATTACACTGAGTACGGTAGATTCAGCTTGTATTAGCATCAGTACAACATTATAACAATCTCTATGTAACAGGCGAATGAGCGACGACAGTGAAGGTGACTATTCGAGTAGGGATTCATGTAGCGATGGAAGCAGTGATTCTGAGCGTGAAAGGGGCTTGACTTACTCTGGAGGACAAAGGAATCAATATTGTCAAACTAGTGATGTTTCTAGTAAAATGGAGAGGTTACTTTTGAGGGATCAACATAGTGAATCACAGGAGGGTTCAAGTGACGAGGGAGAATCTGGGAATTGTCAAGGTCATTTGGTTTTTGGGTATCTCGAGCATGATCCTCCCTACAGTCGTGAACCTTTGGCTGATAAGGTTACTCCTTTCTTACTTTGCATGTTTCGCTCTTTGAAGAAGAAAATTAAGTTATTTGTTCTGTCAATATCCAACTCATTGCTTTTATTTACTTTTATTGGTGATACAGATATTGGATCTCGCTTCTCGCTTCCCGGAGTTGAGGACACTTCGAAGTTGTGATCTGCTTTCTTCAAGTTGGCTTTCTGTGGCATGGTATGTTGTGCTATTTCATGTGTTTCCTGCTGATTAACTTACAGGTTCATTTGTGACCAGTTACTTGACCCTTGTAGGTATCCCATATATAGAATTCCAACAGGGCCTACCCTGAAAGATTTAGATGCTTGTTTCTTGACCTACCATTCTCTTTACACACCTGTAGGAGGTAAGTGAAATCTCTTATTGTAACTGTTGACTGAAGTGCCATAATGCTTTGCATCTGTATGATATTTCTTGTTTGTACTGTTGCATGAGATTTTCGATTCAAGAAACTGCGCCTAGGGATTGATTTATGTCAAATGAAATCATGTTAAATGACAATTCGTAGAACTTTTTAAATCAATCCATGATGTAAATCCTAAAATTCTTGTTTTGCTTGGGGAAGATTATAGTTGACAATTGATTGATACAATACAAATTACATATATCTAATGTTAAAAATAGAAAATAGTGATTCTAGTATCAAAGAACTTTTGTCCTATTTTCCAATTTGTAAACTCTCCTTCAGACTATCCTTATTCCATTTTGAACGTTTGCAGATGTTGCCGGTGCCAATGCTCCACTAGTGGTGTACCCCAGTGAAGCGGTTGGAGTTCCTAAAATTTCTCTGCCTGTTTTTGGTCTCGCTTCGTACAAATTTCGAGGACCATTGTGGACATCAAATGGTGGGCCCGAATGTCAGCCTGTAAGCTCGTTATTCCAGGCTGCTGACAATTGGTTGCGACTCCTCCAGGTCAATCACCCGGATTTCCTATTTTTCTGCCGTAGATGATGTTGATATTTTACTACTATATTGCTGTTGTACATTATTTTGGAGGGATGTCCAACTTCGGGCCTTCAAGGGAAATTTTCTCAGACTCGTTTTCATTTAGAATATGTTATCAGAAGAAAAAGTAAAAAAAGATAAATATAAGAAAAAGAAATGAACAAAATAAGGTCTAGTTGGATTTAGATGGATTTATATAGTAAGATGATAGGTGTAGAGAAGTCGCAGAAGGATCAGTTGAGACAAGGGGCACGTTTAGTTTTCCTTATTTTGCTTTCATTTTTGAAAAATATAATTAATTAGCAAAATGCCCTTTTCTCTCCTGCCCTGATATCAGAGGTTAGCATATAGATAAGGGGGATTTTGATAGAATGTATATGAATTTTAAATGCGTGTTTAGTGTGTACCTGAATACTAATTGTTTTGTTGCATAGAGTTTTATATCAGTAAAAAAGGCAAAAAAGGGAAAAAAAAAAAAAGAGGACGTTTAGACAAATGGGTTTTGTCTCTTTTCCTGCTTTGTGAAGTGTTTAGTTCTGTGTTTTTATGATGCTGGATTACTGTCTATTTGGTTGTTTATTGGCTCTTCTAAGAGTGGTTTTTATTGGATATGGATGTCAAGATATATGTTAGTCGCATAGTTTATAAATTAAAATTTTGACATGAATGAGAGTTTTGTATCACAATCATTGTACAATTGTGCTTATTTGTCGCCTGTTTTGATTCTTGACACCACGAGTTTTTTTTTTTTTTTTTTTAAGGTTAATAGCCTAGAAGGATACTGGTTTTGCTTTGTCGTAGTATCTATGGGCTGTATATGTTCTGTAAGGAAATTAGGATTACATTAGAAAAGGGGACCATTTAGCTTCAAACCTAGGCTGCTGGCTGCTGGTGGTGGTGGAGTAGTTACCATTACGCCAACATCCCACAGCTATTGTAACAGAACATCAGGTTTGAGTTGAAATTGGAATGTCTTTAAATGTTTCGCAGTTTGTGTTTGAATGTTTAGTTAGTCCAGTTAGGGATGTATAATGTGCCAGCTGAAGCCAAGCTCATCAAGCTCGAAGGTTGGCTCATCAACATCTCAAGCTTGGCTTGAAGCTCGTCGAGCTTGGAAACTTTGTGTTTGAATTCACCTTATCTATTCTTGAGCTCACCCTTTGCCTGTTCAACTCGTTTAGTTTTGAGTTTGGCTCATTCAGATTTGAACTTGGCTTGATTGGGCATATTTAAGCCAATGAATTATATTGAGACTAGCTTATTAGACTCTTTTAGGATAGCAGGTCTACGAACTTGAGTTTCACTAGGCTTGTTAAGCTAACAAGGCGGCTCGGCTCATCTTGGCTGATGCTCGAATCAAGTGGACCCTTTTGAGCTTTAGGATGAGCCATGCGAGCTAGGTCAAACAACCGCAGGAGCCGCCTATTAAGTCTTTTAATCCTAATTTACCTTGTTATATGTGGAAAACTATTGAGTAGTGCTCGGCAACTGTGGAATAATCAGGCTAGAAGGCCTGTGGATCAACAGTTGGTTTTGATGGTTTTTTCTCATCTCCCTTTGTGTGTTAGGGTTGCTATTAGCGTAATAGGCCCAATTAAGGATCAAAAAAGGATAACAATAACAAAATAAGGATTAAAGTACGAGAAATTAAGAAAGATGACACAAAGAATTTTACGTGGAAAATCCTCCAATATAGAGGTAAAAAACCATGGGCGACACAGGAGCAAAAATCCACTATAAAAATTTGAGAATACAAGAGTATAATTATGTATCACTCACATTCCCTTACTTGATACACCCTATCTCCCTCAAGCACTACAATTGTAATTTTGTGGTAGTACAACTTTACACACCTATTTCTTAGAGCTAATACTTTTCCTTTGGCTCTCTTGCTTCCCCTTTTTTTTTTGTCCTTCAAGTGTAAAGCCCTCAATTTATAGAGGAGGCATGATGGTAGCAAAGGTGTAAAAAATGAGTTGTATATGAATTGTAGGTGAGTTGGATGTGTTAATATTTTGAACCACTTGCTTAGGTGAGATGAACTTGATTTAGCCCACAAAACAAGACCACTAGTAGCCAAGTTTGACAAGAAACTTGAAGCATGACATTTTTGACGTAGGGTCGTCTAGTGGATAATCTTGAGGTTCAATAAATTAGAGGTAAATATCAACAAATCTTCACCTTGGTTCAAATTTGTGGAATACTCATTTGTCACCAATAAGCCCCTAAGGGTAACATCTAACTGTTGCGAAGACCAACCAAGTTCAAACAGTGTTTGAACTTGGATACAGGGACAGGTTTTGTCAGCATATCTGCAGGATTATGTGTGGTAGCAATTTTCTTCATAGGAATTTCATCACCGGCTACAACATCACGGATAAAGTGATGCTTTATATCGATATGCTTCATCCTTTCATGGTACATCTGATTCTTTGTCAAATGAATAGCACTTTGGCTATCGCAATAAACAACTGTGACATTTTGCGAAAGACCAAGATCAATTACCAAGTCTCGCAACCAAATAGCTTCTTTGATACCTTCTGTAGCAGCAATATATTCTGCTTCAATAGTAGACAAAGCTACAATAGACTGTAAGCTAGCTTTCCAACTAATAGCAGAATTATAAAGGGTAAAGATGTAACCAGAAAAAGACCTTCTTCTGTCCAAATCACCCCCATAATCAGAATCTACATGGCCAATCATATTGCTGTGTGTCATCTTGTTCCTGTCAAACACAAGATCAACATTTGCAGTGCCTTTCAAATATCGAAATATCCATTTCATCGCTTGACAGTGTTGTTTACCGGGATTGCTCATATATCTGCTGACAACATTTACAACATGTGAAATATCTGGTCTACTACATACCATTGCATACGTGAGGCTGCCAACTGCACTAGAGTATGGTACATGTGATATGTTCTTAATTTCTTCCTTTGTATTTGGCAAACGGTCATCTGACAATCTGAAATGTGCAGCTAATGGAGTGCTAACCGGCTTGCAATTCTGCATGTTGAAGCGCTGCAAAATTTTCTTGATATAACTGCCTTGATTCAGAAAAAAATTTTCAGCATGCCGGTCTTTATGAATTTCCATACCAAGAATTTTCTTTGCTGCACCAAGATCTTTCATCTCTAACTCAATTTTGAGTAGGGCCTTCAAGTCACTCATTGCAGATTTATCGCGAGCTGTAATTAACATATTGTCTACATAAAGCAACAGATAGACAAAAGACCCATCGTAAAGTTTCCTGTGATAAACACAATTGTCATACTGACTTCTGATATAGCCATGCCCAATCATAAAGTAATCAAACCTTTTATACCATTGTCTGGGAGACTGCTTCAATCCATACAAGGACCTTTTCAGACGGCAAACATGATCTTCTTTACCTTTAACAACAAATCCTTCGGGCTGCTGCATAGAAATCTCTTCTTTAAGCTCACTATAAAGAAAAGCAGTTTTAACATCTAGTTGCTCCAATTCCAAGTCAAGTAAAGCAACTAAAGCAAGTAGTACGCGTATAGACGTGTGTCTAACAATAGGAGAGAAAACTTCATTATAATCAATACCTTCCTGTTGTGTGCAGCCCTTGGCTACTAAGCGTGCCTTATATCTTGCATGTTCAACACCTGGGGTTCCTTCCTTCTTCTTGTAGATCCACTTACAACCCACAATTTTCTGTCCTTTGGGACGTTTTACAAGTTCCCAAGTTTTATTTTTATGAAGAGATTCAAGTTCTTCATGCATTGCAAGGATCCACTTTTCAGAATCTAAATGGGAAACAACGTCAGAATAAGTCACGGGCTCACCACCATCATCTGTTTCCTTGGTAATGGATAGGGCATAAGCAACAAGATTTGCTTCCGTATATCGCTCAGGTGGTACAATTTCTCTATGTGCTCTATGTTTGGCAATGCTATATCCTTCATCTTGAGGAGCTTCTTGTGGATCACAATCATCAGGAGCTATCTGATCTGGGCTTGACTCATTCAAAGAGGACATATCTGGCTTTCTAAAAGCATCAAGTTCTAACTCCACCTTATTGCTAACATACTTGAAATTATCTGCGTTAACAGGAGAGGAAGAGGAAAATTCTTTCCTCGGTTGGAGCATAGACAGCTCATCAAAAGTAACATCCATGCTAGTAATAAATTTAGGTGATTTAGGATCAGGACACCACAACCTATATCCTTTCACCCCAGATGTATACCCATGGAAAATGCACTTTTTGGCTTGTGGTTCCAATTTACCATCATTAACATGTGCATAGGCAAGACATCCGAAAATTTTCAAATTTGTGTGATTAGCAGGGTTACCTGACCGCATCTCGTGTAGAGTTTTGAAATTGAACGATGAGTGTGCAAAGCGATTAAGGATATAGCATATGCTGTGGAAACAGCTTCTGCCCAAAATTCTTTTGGCAAACCAGCATTAGAGAGCATACAACGAGCTCTTTCAAGTAAAGTTCTGTTCATGCGTTCTACAACACCATCTTGTTGTGGTCTACCCACCACTGTGCGGTGTCTGACAATACCTTCATTCTCGCAGAAAGTATTGAAATCTGATAAACAGAACCCTAAGCCATTATCTGTTCTAAAGCGCTTGATTTTCTTGCCAAGCTGATTTTCAATCATAACTTTCCACTTCTTGAAAGTGGGAAAAACGTCATTCTTTTGCTTCAGAAAATAGACCCAAACAAATCTCGAATAATCATCGATAAAAGTAAGCAAGTATCGAGCTCCATCTTTAGATGGACCTCGAGAAGGACCCCAAAGATCAGAATGGACACAGTCAAGAGTACCTTTAGTTCTGTGTATTCCTTTGTTGAAACTCACCCTTTTCTGCTTTTCGAAAACACAATGTTCACAGAAGTCAATTTTTCCGGTGCTGTACCCACTGAGGAGACCCTGCTTACTCAACATAGCCATGCCACGATCACTCATGTGACCAAGACGCATGTGCCACAATTTGGTGATGTCCGAGTGAGACAAAGAGGATGAAGTAACGGCTGTAATTCCTATCATAGTAGCTCCTTACAAGACATATAAATTACTAGATCGATTAGCCTTCATTAAAACAAGTGCACCTTTCGTTACCTTCATGACTCCACCTTCAGCTGAATATTTGCACCCATTGGCCTCAAGGGTGCCTAAAGAAATGAGGTTCGTCTTCAGATCGGGAATATGTTTGACATTGATAAGGCTTCTGACAATGCCATCATGAGTCTTAATTTTGACTGTTCCGATACCAACAAATTTGCATTGAGCATTATTACCCACCAAAACAACTCAACAATCAACAGATTCATAAGTGGAGAACCATCATCTATGAGGACACACATGTGGTAAGACTAGCAATAATTAAGAATCCATTCATTACTTGATCTCGTTCCGATATCAGTAACAAGGAGGACATCACCACCAGAGCTATCCTCTACAACTCCAGCTTCGGCAAATTTTCCAAGCCTTTTCTGGTTGTCGTCTTTATTTTGATTATTTTTCAGTTTCCAGCATTCATCAATAACATGGCTTTTCTTCTTACAATAACGACAATATTTATTAACGTTCTTGCCTTTCGATTTTGATCTGGGTTTATTTCTGCTACTGTTAGAGCCTTTCTCTTGTGACCTCCCTCTAACAAGAAGTCCTTCGGCCTGGCCATCCGTGTTAGGACGACCATTCTCATCAAACTCCTCTTAAGTGTATATTAGACTTGACATCTTTAAAGGAAATAGTATCACGATTGCCATAAAGCATTATTTCCTTGAAGTGTCTATATGAAGGAGGCAGTGAGCAAAGTAAAAGAACGGCCTTATCCGTATCATATACCTTTTCATCAAGGTGTTGCAAATCAATAATGATGGAATTAAACTTGTCAAGGTGAGACTGAATGAGTGTACCTTCTGCCATTCCAATTGTAAAGAGGCGTTCCTTCCAGCGAAGTTTGTTCGCGAGATTTTTAGTCATGTAGAGTGACTTTAATTTGGCCCACAATTCAGTTGTGATTTTCTCATGACTGACTTCCCGCAAAACCTCTTTTGATAGGCACAAATGAATAGCAGTTAGAGCTTTTGCATCTAGCTCTTCCCACTGTTCATCTGTCATAGTGGTTGGCTTTTTTTTCTTTACCAGATACGGCTTTTCTAACCCCAGCTTGTGTCAAAACTACTAGCATTTGAATTTGCCACTTGCTAAAACTGATTTTGCCATCAAATTTCTCAATGTCAAATTTTGTTGTTGCCATCACATTTTTAAAAAGGCTCTGGTACCAGTTTGTTAGCATAATAGGCCCAATTAAGGATCAAAAAAGGATAACGGCAACAAAATACGGATTAAAGTATGAGAAATTAAGAAAGATGACACAGAGAATTTTACGTGAAAAACCCTCCCATATAGAGGTAAAAAACCACGGGGGACACAGGAGCAAAAATCCACTATGAAAATTTGAAAATACGAGAGTATAATTGTTTATCACTCACACTCCCTTACTTAATACATCCTATCTCCCTCAAGCACTACAATTGTAATTTTGTGGTAGTGCAACTTTACACACCTATTTCTTAGAGCTAATATTTTTCCTTTGGCTCTCTTGCTCCCTTTTTTTTCCTTCAAGTGCAAAGCCCTCAATTTATAGAGGAGACATGATGATAGCAAAGGTGTGAAAATGAGTTGTAGGCGACTTGTATGTGAGTTGCAGGTGAGTTGGATGTGTTAATATTTTGAACCACTTTCTTAGGTGAGTTGAACTTGATTTAGCCACAAAACAAGACCACTAGTAGCAAAGTTTGACAAGAAACTTGAAGCATAACATTTTTGACTTAGGGCTGTCTAGTGGATAATCTTGAGTTTTAATGAATTAGAAGCAAATATCAACAATTACTTTCTTAGAAAATAACAACCTAAGGCATTTTGTATTGGGGAGGGGCAATGAGGTTCGAATATGGGCTGCTTTTGTATTGGAATGTGGTAACTACCACTATGCTAGTCACTAGAATTTCAACAATAAGGAGAATATGAAACCCATGTTAGAGAATTTCTCAAAAGGCCGGAAACCAGGTAACCAAAAGATCTCAGGTTGGTGAGGTTATATAATCACTTTCCTTAATATTTATATCGATATACGAAATATCCTCGGGTATACAACAACAACAACCAAATATGAAGAAGAGAATATGTAAAGGGAGAGACATAGTGAGATGAATGAGAATGATATTTTGTCAAAAAACTTTCAACATTTTTTATCAAACTCTTGAACAAAGTTCTTTCAATCACTTGGAATCTTTTCCAAGTCTCTTATGATTTTAATTTCATCAAATCCATACTCTTTTAAGTATAACCAATGGGAAGTATTTATAATACAAGTATGAAAAGACACGCCCTAAAACACACCCTAAAAAAGGGCGCCAAATTCTGAGAATTAACCGCGCAAAAACAGTTAAAAAACTATCTTGTGTGTTGACACACAGCTCTGCGCCGTGCGTTCTGTAAGTTTGTGTGTCAACACACGGACTCTGTGTGTCGACACACACTTCTGCAACACTGTTATGTAGGATTGTGTGTCGACACACGAGCCCTGTGTGTCGAAACACACCCCATACGAGTAAAACCACTTCAAACAATATTGAGACAAATTTCAAATACTTTATTATGAATTCTTATTTTGAAAATACACCAACATTCTCCCACCTTTTTCAAAATACTATCATTCTCGAATAATCAACATCTCAAATTAAAGGAAGTCTTATTGTGCATCAATGAGGGTGTCTCCCGATTAAACCCCCAGCTAGCGAAGAGACCATACAGTTAATCGGATCAAAAATAGCAGACCAAGCTTTGAACCATACAACTCATTTGACTAATCGACTATCTAATCACGCACAAGGCCTACTCCCCATACATACCCTACGACTCCCAGACCGACCATTCTGTGGCCTTGTGTCCTGTACCCTTTATTAGTGTTTCAAGGCCAAATTCTTAGTCAAACCCCTCCCCCCCCCCCCCCTGAAGGGGCCAAACTTCAACACTCACTAAGGTGGACCTCATTGATCATGTCCCGGCAATGTGACATTCAATAAGTTTTTTAAAAACCAGGTCCATTAAGAGCATAAGCTCATCTTCTTAGTATCTCTAACGCAGGTACCAAGCATTACACACTTGGGATGGAAAATTTCTCTTTTAGTGCTTGCAGTTACATAGATGACAAGTCTCTCTCATTGAACTCGAGACCTAGCGTCATACAAAGGCATCGAATTGAGGGTCTATCATGGGTGACTAATAATGACGGGTTTTACACCATCCCTTTAATTATCAAGTCTCTAGTAATGTTCTCAAACAAGAGATCCAGTAGTTTCGGACTTCCATTTTCGAAGTCCATAGTGATTACTCAATCTTTCACGAGTTATTTCACTTAACAATACTTGACACTGTTGTGTCCCGACTTTCAGTGATACATCTCACTATCACAATAGATAGAAATAGACAATATTGGCTTGCGCCACAAGGAATCTTAAATATAAGATCTTTTAATCATTATATTTCTTTACAAGCATAAACCAAAGCAATAAACTCTATTATCACAGTGAAATTTGTAACACGTGTTCGTTTCTTGAAATTCAAGGAACAACATCCCCACCACTTATAACATTTACTAGCTTTTAGAAGCGTAGTCCTCCTTATCGGATATACAACTGGCATTCAGTTATTCTTTTATAGAGAAGAGTACTCATTATTAACACCATAACGCATGGTCATTCTAGTACCTTATGTTTCCAAATTCCAATTATACCTATTGGAACACTTTCATTTGGTTCTAAATTTTCACAACAAAATTCAACATGTAATCAACACACATACAATCAATAAATCCTCTAATTTGTTAAACTTGCCACATGCGCTTTCCGGATTCATTAACTACCTCTATCAAAAGGCACCATCGCTAGACTACATAGTCTCGTCATAGTATCACAATCTATGAGACAACAATATTGAATTTTGACATTCATAGTATTTTTAGTTCATTCTTCTAGAAATATACAAATCTGATCATTAGAACTTCTCTTTTCACACTGTTCTACTCTTTCAAAGTCCTAGAGTCTTTCCAAGGATATACCCTCAAACATAATTTTCATCTTAATACACTTTAATTCATGTTATCACAATGCATCATTTAGGATCAATGAAAGACTCGAAATCACTTACTCTGTACTCATGTACATTTATATCTTAGAATGTTTACTCCACCCATAATTCTGTCATATGAATATACATGCCATTTATACGCATCAAAACTTACGGGTAACAAAAGAGTCATCATAAATCAGTATTTGCATACTCTTTAAATTTGTCATGTTGATGACTAACAACATCCCAACATGTGAACATATCATCACACAAAATTCTTATTCACCATGCAACAATTGCATGAATCTATCACTCAATTTGAGTATTTAAAAATTCATTGTGTAAAATACACTTTATTTTAACCGACTAATCAATCATTATATGCATACGCCCTTAACATGCAAGTAAGCTTTACTTCAACTGCATTAATCATGATGATAGATAAAAGAAAATTTTTACACGCATGTCGGTTTCCATTGGAACATTACAACCAATAACTTCGGAAAACCCACCAAAGATATGTGGTTAGCTATGAAATTATAAATCATCATTACCAAGTGCTTTTATACAATTTCTCTCATCATTCTTAATCATGAACTTTAACATGAATTTCTTTATATCTGTCATGCTAAGGATCAACATAAATAAAAACACCATACATTTCATGATCCACTAATTCCATTCAAATTCACATCATTTTAATTTATCAAACAAACAAACGACAATTATTTCATAAATAACAAAGCCGTAAAGCATCATGATCACGTTTATGTTCATGGATATGTGGACCTCATAACCATATTTGCATATATGCATCAACCTCAATTTAATGAAACCATACATCCATAATTGTATCAACATGCATACAAGCATTAATCACGCCGCCACATTAATGTCCATACTTATACTTTCATGCAAGTATTAGTTATATTAACTAATATGCATTGATATTTTAACAGCATTAACATGTATACATGATTATACACAAACTTCTTTCATAATCATGATTATATAAACATTGTTTTTCATGACTTTCCAAATCCGCTATTGTTCACTTAATTACGCCCTAATATAAAATCCGTCAGTGAACAATACGCATATGAGATTGGATTTATAATGGTGAAAATAGGAACGAATCAACATACCCATGTTTATTTCCTATTATAGGCTCACCTCACACAATTATGAGCATACGTGCATTAATTCTCAATAGATTTATTGTTCATTTTACAAATTCATACAAACATGAATTTACTACACACAATGCACAAATTATTCTGAATTTCAACCGTCATAATTCTTTATGAATTATAATTATGGTTACATTGAGTGTATGGGTCTTTATATCACCAATTTGTAACAAAGCATGCATCCAATTTTATTCTTATTATTTTCAGTTTTGGAATCATTTCAGCGCCTGGTTTTAACAACCACACTAAATAAGGATTTTCCCTTATTAACATCTCCTTATTATTAATTTTGGCATTGTCTTGGTGTCTGGTTTCAACAACCACGCTAAAGGATTTCCCTTTTAGCATCACCTCAACATCTGGTTTCAACAATCACCCAAAACAAAATTACCTTTTCCTTTAATGCTCAAATTATACATACTAATTTATGTCAAGTATGTCTTTATAATTTTAATTTGTTCATCATCCAAATTAATTAATATAATGAATGACTTAACCGCCAATAATGTATCCACCATACTAGATGAAAATTTCATATAAATTTTCTTGCCTGTATCATTCAAGAAAAGGTATGTGCATGAGTGGTTTAGTGCCTAACATTGAGTATAGGGCACTCAGGTTCGAGTCCCCGTAACAGCATAAAGGGAGTCCTTTTTATATATTTATTTAATCCTCACCTCATATATGTTTATTGTGTAAATTGATCATGAAAAGCAAGACAGACCAATGGTTGACGGCATTATTTCTCCCAAAATTTTCTTGCTTACATCATTCAAATCATTTTTTTTTTTTTTTGGTGAGTTTTTGTTTCTTTTTGCAATTTCTTCTACACCCTTTTTTTTTCAATTTTGCTTTGTCAAATTAACATGATATAATCATCATTGACTTAAATTCATGTGAATTAAAAGCAATTGATCAAAGGTTCATGAGTCAAACCACATCAATACAATGCCTATTCAATTTTAGTTTTGATATCACATGTATACTCATCAATGAATGCACTTCAATTCTCATGATTTCATCCCAAATCATCAAACAACGCTTGAATGGTAAAGTTAGGAGTTTTATCTTTATAATTTCAACCCCACAAGTAAATGTACCTTCATGCATAAACAAAAATGCATCAACCACTCCTTTTTAGGCATTATAAACTTCATGGTTTCGATATCTTTTGATCAAAGTTTATATCATTCTTAAAATTTCATGATCCTTCTTACTCATATTTGAGTCAAAATGACATACCTTGATCCATAGCAATTCATACAAAAGATAGATCCAAGAAGATGTCCCAATCCTCTCCATTCATCAAATTCTTCAATCTCACATGGTTCGACATCAAATCACAGAAAATGAAAACGCCATTTCAATTGACGAATACCATAAATCTTAAGATTGTTAGAGAATTTCCCAAAAGACCGGGAACCGGGTAACCAAAAGATCTCAGGTTGGTAAGGCTATGTAATCACTTTCCTTAAGGTTTATTTCGGTATACGAAATATCCTCGGGGATACAACAACAACCAAATATGAAGAAGACAATATGTAAAGGGAGAGACATAGTGAGATGAATGAGAATGATATTTTGTCAAAGAACTTTCGATATTTTTTATCAAACTATTGAACAAAGTTCTTTTAATCTCTTGGAACCTTTTCCAAGTCTCTTATGATTTTAATTTCATCAAATCCATACTCTTTAAGTATAACCAAGGGAAAGTATTTATAATACAAGTATGAAAAGACACGTCCCAAAACACACCCCAAAAAAGGGCGCCAAAATGCGGAAATTAACTGCCCGAAAACAGTTAAAAAATTGTCCTATGTGTCGACACATAGCTCTGCACCGTGCGTTCTATAAGTTTGTGTGTCGACACACGAGCCATGTATGTCAACACACATCCATTACGAGTAAAACCACTTCAAACAATATTGAGACAAATTTCAAATACTTTATTATCAATTCTTATTTTAAAAATATACTGACAACCCAAACAAATCAAATTCGAACCCAGTCATTAGATATTCTATTTTGTTGATGTGTTGTTTCACAATTAATTTCATGTTATATGTTTCACAATCTCAACTTGTCAAGCATAAATCTCATACAAATTTATAAAAGTAAACTACTTTTTTTCTTTTAACTAAAAGACAAAAATTTTTCAGAAAGATATTTTTCATTGAAAATACTTTATAAGAAAAATTTTCTGTGAAGAAAATACAATATTACCTATATTCATTCTCGGTCATCTATCATGCAATAGGCTATACGATTCTTGAAACATGCACCACTGGATGGCAGACTGCGTCCATTGTGAAACTCTATTATTAAATGAGTAAAATAGGTACAAGTAAGGCTCTTTATATAGGAAAAGTATATATAAAAAATGACTAACAATACCTCTAGGATTATATAAGTCAAGGGGTAGAAGAGTAAATTCTAAGCTAACCCTAGACTAGAGAATATTCTAGAAGGTTGCTCTAATAGGCCCCCTCAATCTGAGCGAGGTGGTAGCATTCGAAGATTGGTCTTGTATTGTAGAAAACTGTCAGCAGGTAGTGTTAGGAACAATGTCCTGAAATCCAGATTTATTCTGGATATATTATTTTAATTAATAAATAAAATTAAAGTTCCAGTCTTTTCCTAGTTAAATTTGTATATGTTAGCATTTATACTGCATGTGATTTTCTTTTGGGAGACATCCATGAGATGGGTGTAGTCCTCATACTACAATTTACATATTTGTTCTGAGTGGTTTATGAGACTGTTCTAAGTGGTTTATGAGACTAAGCCACAGATAGACTTGAAACAAATGGTATGGATTGTTGTTTGAAAGACTCGTAGTCGAAGTCAAGTTTGGACCACTTGTATGTTAAAACTATAACGTGACACTTTAGATGACTTGTCTTGGTCATGTGGATAGAGATCCAAAAGTGTTAGGTTAGTGTGTTTAATAAGAATGACACACTGAGTTGGACCATGTGGGTTATTTATTTCTAGACTACTATAAAAAATGAGTGATTCACGTTGTACTATTTGAACGACGACTCTAAATCTTGAGGGTATTCTGGACTTGTGCATGGAGCGTTAGTTACTTTGGTGTACTATAAGTAAGGTCCAAGCGAATGACTGAAATCCCTCGTACACCGGGTGGTGGCGTGAAGTGTGACAAGGATCAGGTATTCAATAGGGAATCTACAGTCTCTTATGAGATACAGATGTCCCCTTAGTTGATTCGCAAATATTTGAGTAGTTTGGAAACTTTGGCCAAAGTATTCCAAGTGTTTGACATTTGGAATTTATACTGTGAATATGTTCAAGTATAAATTAATTATTCAGTAAAGGGCGAGTCAGTAACTAATGGAGAAGCTGTGAGAAGGATAATGGTAGTGGTTATATTTATCCTTTGTCACGGACATCTAGTGGAGGGGTTGTTGTCGTCAATACAGTCTATTAGGGAGATATCGAATTAATAATTTAAGTCTAGAGTGCAGCGAGATTTATTTAGTGGAATTAAGTCTCATTAAATGGTAATTAAATTAATATCATGAGATGGTTTGATTTAACCCATTTGGAACTAGATTTAAATTGTCCCTGAGATCCCTGCGCAAACCTCTGTATTTATTGCTATAGGAAAAATATTAAAGAATTCATGAGATGAATTATTTATCCATAAGATAGGTAAATTAATTTTGTCAAATATTATTCATGAGATGAATAAAATTTAAAAATTATAAAATAAAATAATTTTGGAAAATTAAAATTCATAAGATGAATTTTTACATGTGGGAAACAAAGCAAAAAAAAAAAAAACAAAATTTCGTTGATAAACATTGTCAATCCGTGCGCTCTGGATCCGACGAACCAGCGTGCGACACGTGTCGCGAGCTGGGTCAATGCCTTTGGGTATCCGCGTGCACATGTGTTGACCAATGGGAAGCCGCCACGTGTCACGCGATTTAAATTAAAAAACAGACGCATTTTGGCTAGTTGAAACGCAGCGTTTTAATCGTTGTTTAAATAAAACGACGCATTTTAATTTGAACTGTGCGCGTCCCACGTCGTTATTTTAATAAGTTTTCACTCTGGTATATTCCTATATATAGAGGGGCTTATTCCGAGGTTTGGCATATTCAAGTTGAAATATTTCTTTAGGGTTTCTGAAATTGTTTCGGAGACCCAATTGGAGAGAAAAATTTCTGTTGAAAATTTTCTTTCCTCGGTTTAATATTTTTACGGAGCCCACCCTCCGGGCAGTTCGAGGTCATTGCGTAGAAGGTCTTGAGGTCTCGATTTTGAAGAATATTATTGTCTTTCTGGTTTTTCTTTCCTTTTTCTTTTAGTTTCGCTTTTCTATTTATTTACAGTATTCGTTATTATACCGATTTAAGTTTATGTATTCTTATGAATATATTAGAGTAAAAGGCCTGTAGATCTAAATTAAGAATTTAGACCTGTTGATTTAAATTATGAATTTAAGTCACTTGATTTAAAATTAGGAATTTTAAATCGACCCTAAGTTTAGAGTTATGAATTCTAAACATGTTTCACTGCATAAACTTTAGGGAGAATTTTTGAAATTCATCCCAACAACCGGTATTAGGGCAAAGGGTTTATAGAGATAAACCTATCCCCGGGAACTCTCGCACGTGAGGTATCACGAAGTGTGACTCTTCGACCGGGGCTTAGATAAGAGAAGAGTCTCCTACTCTAAGTGCTCTAATATGTGCCTATTGTTGTTACCATAGTTGAGAACTATGAACCCAATAATAGGCATCAGAGTTTATTTTCCGACAAAATTCATATGTTTTCCCAACTGGTAGACCTTTAGTCAGAATATCAACAACCTGTTTGGTGGCAGGAGTATAGAGTACTTGAAGATCGCCCTTGAGTACCTTTTCGCGAACATGATGAAAGTCAACATCAACGTACTTGCTTCGATCGTTGGATACCTGGTTGGCAGTGAGGTAGGAAGCAGACACATTGCCACAGTATATGAGTATCGGTCCTGGATGTCGATTGTATAGGTCTCTCATGATGTACCGGATCCAATCACTTTCAGCAACAACTTGACCGACAGCCCTGTATTCAGATTCTGTGATGGATTTGGAGATGGTGGCTTGTTTCTTGGCTCTCGGTGAGATGAGATTTGGGCTGAGGTAGATAGCATAACCTGTGGTGGAGCGGCTTGTGTCGAGACAGCCTCCCCAGTCAGCATTAGCAAAAGCAGTAATGAGGAGGCAAGGGACAGGGTGGAGGAGAAGACCATGATCAGGGGTGGCCTTGAGGTACCTGAGGATGCGTTTGACTGCTTGCCAATGGGACGTGCGTGGAGCATGCATGAACTGTGAGACTAGGTTAACAGCATAGCATATGTCGGGACGGGTCATGGTCAGATATTGGAGAGCGCCCACAGCACTCCTATACTTAGGGATGGCAATGGGGCGGGTAAAACCCGTTACCCGCGGGTATGGGTATAGATGATGTGGGTAACGAGTACGGGTAGGGTACACATTTCAATACCCGTCACGGGTATGGGGCGGGTACGGGTATAGGATTGTACCAGCCCCGTACCCGCCCCGCCCGGCCTGACCCGCCTCGTACCCTCATGTATCCACCCCGCTCTTCCCCATACCTGCATATCCCCATTGTGTTATTTTATATAAAATAAATTTTTTAGGCAATTTATAATTATGAAGTCATGGATATTATTGAAGGGAAAAAGAAAAGAAATTTATGTGTAATAAGTTGGACAATGGATAGGTAACAAGGTGGGTACGAGGAGCGGGTACGGGGCAGGTTAGGGCGGGTAATGAGTATGGGTTTGTACCCGCCGGGGCGGGTGCGGGTACCCACTTCATACCCGTGGCGGGTAATGGGGGGGTACGGGTATAGAATTTGTGTGGCGGGTATGGGTATGGAGGAGGCGCCCCCCGTACCCGCCCCGCCCCATTGCCATCCCTACCTGTACTCAGTAGGATCCTCCAGAGAGTCTCCTTCACTTAGACTAAGGTGTGCTCGGGTGGGCATAGAAGTTTTGATGGGCTTAGCGTCAGCCATATTGTGTTTGGTGAGAAGGTCAATGGTGTACTTGTGTTGGAAGAGGAATAAGCCGTGGGAAGTACGGTGCGCCTGAATACCAAGGAAGGAGTGTAAGGGGCCAACGTCTTTCATGGCAAATTGGGATGAAAGAGACTGAATGAGGGTGTGAAGCTGAGAGGCTTTGGTGCCAGTGAGGATGATGTCATCCACATATAGTAGAAGGCACGTGAGATGGGTTGGTGTTTTATGAATAAACAGAGAAGGGTCAGCCCAACAACAGATAAAACCAAGACTAAATAAGAACGCACTAAACCGTTAGAACCAAGCTCGAGGTGCCTGTTTCAGACCATATAGTGCCTTCCTTAAATGACATACATGGTTAGGATATTTGGGATGTATGAATCCCTTAGGTTGGGTCTACACCGAGGGAAGGGGAGGGGGAAGAGGACAAGGCACTTGCGTATGATCGATTTGGGTTAGATACCATTGCACAATTAAAAAAAAAATCCAATAAATAAAAATGCTAGAGAAATCAACACAAGAATTAAACAAGTAACAGCGGAAACGGGAAAAGAGAGAAAAAAAAAAGAGAAAAAAAAAGAAACAACCGAGAAGACTAACTCAGAGAGATGGCTCTGATACCATGTGAAACCCTAGTATTGAATGAGTAAAATAGGTACAAGCAAGGCTCTTTATATAGGAAAAGTATATATATCAAATGACTAATACTGCCCATAGGTTACATAAGTCAAGGGATAGAAGAGTAAATTCTAAGCTAACCCTAGGCTAGAGAATATTCTAGAAAGTTGCTCTAATATCCATTACCCTTAGACCAAATGCATTATCCCACTATAACGGGAAGGTCACGACTTAATATCTTATGTTATTGTCATCTCATAAATTAATATTATCAAATGATATTATTTCCTTTTAAATATCTTTTATGAATCTCTTTAATAATTTGGTTTATCAAAGTTGCGCATGCATGGATTGGTGTTATAGTATATGGTTACATATATTACTGCAACAATCACAAACAATTTATATTACACTATACATTATAAATACTAGAGATGACTACTTGACAGTTCTGATGCTTCATAATGTATCATGTATGACTCGCCTAAGTATGAGGTTTAAAAACAATTTCATATACAACGAGGGGTCTTGACATTAAAAGTTTTATCTCTCAAGTATTCTAAAGTTCAAAAAATTATATCAATTAGGTATCTTTTGCTAAAATTTAATAAATTTTTATTAAAATTACAAAAGTGGAGCATAATTATAATAATATATAGGTATCCTCTATTATAATGTTATTATTTTTTGGTCATAAAATACTAACATGACACAATATTTCTATAATATGTAGATATCTTTCATACTAATTCAATGAACTTTTTTTTTTGTAATCTTCTAAATTTTCATAAACAAAATCTATATAACTCGTATGTATTATTGTGATTACATATCACGATTGATATGGTCTTAAAGAGTGTGAAATTCATGCACTCACAAGTGCACAAGCAGGTCGTAGCTATCGCGAGTGTACAAGTGACGTATCCATAGAGGATCGATACAAAATTCGTTTTAGTGACTACTGAGCAGTTAAATTCAATTTTTGGTTGAGTAGATCGCAAAATTCATGAAATTTAAGGAAGTAAATAATATATTAAGTTGTCAGTCAATCAAGGGTAATTTAAGGAATGAATTCAGGTAAGCCTATTTCGGATTTGATCATTATATTTCATCACGATAATGGCTTTAATGATTTAGGCTAACAATTTGTAAATCTAGTAACACTTAATCAGGTCTACGGTAATGAACTATTTTAATGGTATAATATAACACATCGAATCACTCCAGGTGTTACATAAATTATCTCAATAGCACTATTTAATTCATTTGTCACTCCTAGTTTAACATTAATTTATTTAAAAGATTATCTTCAGAGTTTGATACAATTTCAACCTTAATCATGTATGAAAACATATTATATAATAGTCTAGGCTACAAGCACGTACTTCCAATCTAAATAGAAAACTCCCACAAGGGTGTGGAAAATAGTATAACTACAATTACTATCAAATAAAAACATAAAATTTCAGATCCAGACGACTAACCTTCCTTCACCCTTAAATTGGAAATCTAAGTCTTCATGGTAGCTTCACAAATCAGTAAATCAACCGAAAAAGGAAAAAGAGGACTCCCTTAATCAATGTTTACACAACTCGGCCTTGATCTCCTAATACTCTGACTACTCGCGCTTAGCCTTTGTGAGAAATTTGATCTCTTGGGATAGTTCCGGGAGGGAAAAATGTTAAAATATAAGCAAGATTCAATAAAATATGTCTCCCTTCCCGTATTTATATATGCGGCACGCCCTAGGGGCGAACGTAAGTAATATAACGGCTGATGGATTAGATCTTGGTAGTGACGAATCTGTTGGGTCCGATCAATCAGCCATTTCAGCTAATGGATCGGATATTGACACAAATGTTTTCACCAATGATTCGATTTATCAACCAATACCCGAGCCCAATAATACATGATTTTGAAGCGCCGAATCTTGGCCCGATGGGTTCTTTTCCACACATGGTCGGCTTTCTCAATTTTGTCTCCTAATTTGTCCATTCTCCGCCGTTCTTCACCGTTTTTCAAGTTATCCGCGCGACAACGCATTTTAAGCCTAGATATACATAAATTGCATTAAAGTACTCATGTAATAGCCTAAAGTGTCATGATAATTGGGTAAACATATAAAATATGACACATCAACAACAATATTTTATGGTGAAAATTGATCCGATTTTACCAAAAATTCACCAAGTTTCGTATAGGGTACCTATGTGATAAAATTTTGAATATCATGATATCTTATTATATATTGAAATATCAAAATACTCAGGTGATAAGTAGTCTAATCTTAAAATACCTAAGTGATAAATTTACAAAAAAATAAAAAATAAAATAATGAGTTTTACCTGGGCTAATGGTTTAATTTGTTTTTTCTGTATTGGTAAGGTGGGAAGGGGGAAAAATGCCTCCGATAGAGATCGAACTTGAATGGCACCCCTGACCTCGGAGTTTTCATCCTCTAAACTATTAGCCTCATTTGGTTGCCATGCGGATTAAATTTTTATGGAAAGTTGTATTTCGTGTCAAATTCTCATGAAGTAGTACAAAGTGTTTGATTATTGGGATTAAAAATACAACTTCATTGGTGATGCTAGTTAAAAAATAAAGTAATTAGAATTTATCTAAAAAATTAGTAAGTTATTTCCTACATTCTAAAAAAAATTACAAATTACTAAATAATTTCTAATTTCAGTATTTTATTAACTTCTACCAACAAAATAAAATTTAAAATCTATATCTTGTTATAAATTTTTACTTTCCGCTTACAAATGAAACCAGGTGTGTGTGTCCTTGAAAAACGAGGGCGGGGTTCAAAATGCGGAGACGCCCAAAAACCAAGAAGATTATTACAATACAATAGATAGAGCAAAACCCGAAAAGCAGTCAATTATCTGGTCCCACCGTCTCCCCCCTTTCCCGGCTAATCTCTCTCTCTCTCTCTCTCTCTCTCTTAAGTGCTCAATTACACAGAGACACCCCAAAAGCAGTAAGCACCACACCCAGCCCAAGTCAACATTTTCAGGCTCAAAGTGAGAGAGAGAGAGAGAGAGAGAGAGAGAATGGGAGTGTCGGTGCCGGTCCTCGCCATCGTCGTCTCTCTCCACCTTATCGCCTTCGTTCTCGCTGTCGGTGCCGAACGACGTCGTAGCACTGTAAGCCCCCCCCCCTTTCCTCCCCCACCCTCTTCTATCTCTCTGTCTCCTTCTCTTTCTTCCTTTATAGCTCCTTTTTTTGTTTATTTTTTATTTAATTTTTGGTTATTCTTTAGGTAATTGCTGGGTTTTGTGTGTGTATTTGTGTCATAACCAAATTTCATACAAGTTTTAAGTTGATTAGTCAAGGCCTAAAATTGGTTTTATACTTTAACATGTCTCCTTGCGCTAATGTCCTTTGGGTTTGAAGCGTGTTATTGTACATTCTTATCTTATACCTTTTGCTTAATTTATGTTAATAGATGTCACGGTCCTAGGATTTAGGAACCATGTGGCATGCGTTATCCACTAAGGACAAGTGCTAGCCTGCTATAGTTCACTTTTAAGCGCAAAGCAGTCTATGGACTTGGACGGGTCTCAGGACGTCGCTGTCTGTGAATATGGTGTTATGCTACTCTCACTTAGTACACGACAAACAATCACACAATGAAAACAAATTTTGAATGTAAACAATTTGTATTCATTAACAAAGCATACAATGAATATGGGATGGTTGATATTTGAATTCATGACCTCTTAGTCAACAAGGATATCATATTGAGGAACTAACTGTTTCAAAAGCTTAAGTTCATGGGTGAAGATGCAAGATTGGGTTTATGCTCTAACCATTTGTGTGGATTTTTGTTTTGTTTTGGGAAGGCGAAAGTGGTGCCGGACCAGTACGACGAGCGAACGTTCTGCATGTACGGCTCTGACGCGTCAACCGCTTATGGGTTAGCGGCGTTTGGACTACTGTTGATTAGCCAGACGGTCATTAATGGCGTTACTAAGTGTCTCTGCTTTGGCAAAGGCCTTACTCATGGCGGTTCCACCACTTGTGCTATCTTCTTCTTCACTTTCTCCTGGTAAATCTTTTTCCTCTTGTATGCAAAATAGACCATTTTGTTTCCTTACGTATCAGATTTCGATAGATTAATTGATAGGATTAGATTAGAATATATCTTTATAGCCAATATGATATTTTAGTTATTGGTTGGTTTTATTTAGAGAAGTAGTTTCTTAGTTTATTTCATAGTTATCTCTTTGATAATCTAATAAGATTTAGCTTTTCTATAAATATAACTTTGTAATTCATTAGTTTTTAAGTTCTGAAGAAATAAAATTGAGTTGAGTTTTTGAGTAGCAAGTATTGATTTTATTGTCTAACATGCTCGGGCTATTAAAAACTGGATTGGAGACTTCTCAATCAAAGAGGCTCTGGTGTTACTTGAAGAAAACAGTTGTCTCAAAAGCTTAAGCTACTAATTGAATGTTGTGGATTGTTTATTCTCCTACACTTTAACAAACTGTGTTGTGCTTATTTTATGGAGTTAAATGTTGAATGTGACATGCCCTTGTCTTCTTTGTAAATTTTAGAAATGGCAATTAGAAGTAGATCTCCGCATTTTGGCATCATATGTAAATGTCATGATGTGCCAGCTAATCTTAGAGTGTTCTTTTTAACCCTTTTCGTGTCTCTAAGAATAGCTCTCTTTTTGGCTAGTGTATCATTTCATTAGTAATGATGTACTTGCACTTTGCTGTTATTTGAAGTCTAATGGAATTGAGATTTATATGTAGGTTAGACTTTGGCTCCATTTGGTGGGGGGAAATTAGATTTTAGAAATTGGTTTTTATTTTTTTTTGTTGTTTGTCAAGCATTTTTTGACGGAAAAGATTTTCCAAAGAGAAGGTTTTCCCCCAAATGAGAGGAAAATGTGTTCCCTTGAAATAAGGTAATCATCAGTTAGAATCTGGATGGGAAAGAAATGTAGCGGGAGGGATTGTGGACCGTCAAAGGTCATAACCTTGGACGAGGATTGAATTGAAGAATGACCATTTAGGTTAAAACACTGAAATTATATGGTTTGATATGCAGGGGTGTAAACGAGCCGAGCACCCCCTTGTTCGAACTCGAGTTCAACCCGAGCTCTTATCGAGCCTTTCTAACCCTTGTTCGAACTCGGTTCGATAAGAATATAGTGTGTTCGATAATCGGCTCAGCTCGACTCGTTAGGCTTATCGAGCCGAGTCGAGTCGAGCTTATCATCGAGCCCAATCAAGTTTAAAACCGAGCCAAGCTTGTAATCTAGTCGAGCTCATTAATGAGCCGAGCTTTTTAAGTTATTATCGAGCCATTATTGAACAATTTTTGAACCAATACCAACTGTTATTGAGCTCATAATGAGCCCTTAACGAGGGCATATCGAGCCCTTATCAAACTGTTCGTGAATATTAGCGAGCCAAGCATCCCGCTGTTCGAACTCGGCTCGATAAGCTATTGAGCCTCCTATTGAACATAAACGAGCCCTAATCGATTTCGAACACGAATAGTTCATCGAACGCTTTGTTTGTTTACACCCCTATCGATATGATTTTTAGTTATGATAATACAACAACAAAAAAACCCAGTGCTTCAAAGGCTTCCACTAATGCAGGGATCCTCCGGGGGAGGGGGGATATATATGCAGCCTTACTCTTTCACGGTGCTACCCTAAAGGGAGGTTGTGTTTAATCAGTTATGATAACACCTCATAAGTTAAAGATATTCACACTTGAATTGAGCTAGAACAAAAATAGGGAGGATCCGGATTAAGGTTTGATGACCGAATTGAATAATAATCAGTTTGGTCAACTTATGGACTAATTAGCTAGGTCCAATCAGAGTTATGGTATGGGCCAATACTAAAACACCGTTGCAGCTATGGTTCTCTATGTTCAGTAATCTTAAAGCAGTTGGGGTTAAATGAAGATTGAGTAATTAATTTGATAGTACTAATCCAATATAGTCTAGTTGGTATGGTACAAATTATCTCGAACTAATACTTTATGATGTTTAAGATGTTTATTATATTAAGTTTTGATTGATCTGGATAGAAAATCTATTGAAGTTCAAATCAAAGACTAGGAATAGGGCCTCCAAGCGAACACCCTTGTGTGGAAGACTATAACTAGGAAATAATGTTTTATTCAAACCAAATACACAAAAACTAATTATAGGTTCTATTTTTCCCTGCAAAATACTTTCTAGTGTATGTTTTTCAGGCAAAGATAACTTCTTTACAACCAAAGGAAACCTAGATGTTATTGGCATTGTTTTACTTGAATAATTATCATCATATTGAACTATCATATGGTAATTATATATAGCTTGAATAGTTAATTTGATTTTTGAATTACTTGTCATGTGTATTGTACTACTACTTATGTTGCCCTATAATAAGGTATAAGATGATTGATGAAAAATGTTTTATTTTAAATCAAACGAGGAAACATTGCAATGCGAGATCATGTTTTCTTTTGAAACAAAAATCTGAAAATCTCTAGTAGTTTTTAATTCTCCTTCACTTGGAGAGTCTTTTTCGAAGGAAAATATTTTCTGAAGGAAGAGGACTTTCCCTCTACCAAATAAAGCGTATATGACACCGAAATGAGTGGAAAAAAGAGAAAGCTAGGTCCATGAAAGAGCTAAATTTCAGCTTAGGAATGCAGCCCAATCATTTTAGACATATGGTGAAACTAGTAATATGGATCAATCCCTTAAGAAAGTGAATGTGTTCATAATTGACAAGTGGTGTTAGTAAGGAAGAGCTGAAAGAGCTGAAGGATATCCTTCTCAAAGAATCACCCACGCATCCAATTGGAACCCATGGTTTCTATTTTGCTCGAACACCACTAGACAGGGAAACACCACAGCTGCTCTTGCCTTAGGGGTTTCACTGCTGCTCTTTATCTTTCTAATTATTTTGACATTAATATTTACATATCTTCTCAAAAAGCATCACAAGTAAAATTCAATCGAACTTTATATGTCTTTGCATATCATATACATCGCTGTCATATTCGTTGAGCATAACATATTTGACTGGAGGGAGAAATTTCTGAGGTTCATTCTATTAGAAAAGGTCATTCTATTTTTCTTATGTTTGACTTTACCATGTTGGCTTAAATCCCGTTGAAAGAGAGAAAGAGGGGGGGGGGGGGGGGGGGGGGGGTGGAGAACAGAGGCTTACTTTCCAAGCTAGGAAGCACCGATACTCTTTTTTGGCCAGAGTGTCGGTGTCCGACACGTATCCGACACCGACACACCTCTGACACGCCCTGATACGTATCCGACACGTGAAAAAAATATCCGATACTTCTTTTTTTTAATTTTGAACTTCCGACACGTTTCCGACACGCTTCCCATACGTGTCCGATACGTGAAAAAGTATCCGATACTACTTTTTTTGAATTTTGAATTTCTGACACGCTTCCGATACGTCTCGACACGTTTTTGAAGGTTTGAATTTCCCTCCCAAAATCCCTCCAACCAAATTTAAATTTTGGGAGGGAATTTTGGAGTTCTGGAATTTTGCCTCCCAAAATTTAAATTTGGTTACGAGGATTTTGGGAGTGAAATTTTTTTAGAATGAATTTAAGAGAAAATTTTGATTAAGTATTCAATTTAGAGTAAATATTTTTACTTTTTAGTTTTTTACAATTATAACTATATACAAATTATTTTGGGTCATCTTTTATTTAAATTATTCTTTATATTTTATTTTATTGCAAAATTGATTAAGTATCTTTTATTTTTACGTAATATTAATAGCAAAATAATAATTCAATTATAAAATAAAAGATGAACAATTATTTTGGAAAAAATAATAGATAAACTTTAATAAAGTCAGGAAATTACAGACCAATGAAATAAATAATTCATAAAGATGATTGAGTTTGTTATTTTTTACTTGAATAATGAATTTAATTAATTTTAAATCATTTAGGTGACTAAATGAGATTTTTATTAGGAGTTGAGAGACCAAATTTTCCAAAATTTGAATTGGGTGGCTAATTTGTTCATTCTAAATCACTTGGGTGACCAAATGGAATTTTTTTTAAGAGTTGGGTAATTAAATTTTTCAAAATTTGAGTTGGGTGACCAAAAGGGCAATTTTTGGTCACTTTAGTGACCCACTTGGGTGTCCCTTATCAGTTACATGGACTTTATATAAAAAATATATAATTTTGAAGTAGTGTGTCCCTTAGGTGTAGTATCCTAGTTTTTGGAAAAATCACGTATCGGTGTGTCGGTATTGTGTCGTATCTCGTATCCGTATCCGTATCCGTGCTTCCTAGTTTCCAAGTAGATGACTGTACATACTTTCCTTTAGGAGCTTGTTTACTGGCAGGGTAAAAATGAGGGGGGTTAGTTAGGGTGTAAAGGGTCTTCGAGTTGCAAAAGAAGGGCTTTAGGTAAATACGTGTGAGTTCTTCACTTATACAGCTACCATTCTTTTTCCCCAGTGAGAACAGAGGCTTACTTTCCAAGTAGATGACTGCACATACTTTCCTTTAGGAGCTTGTTTACTGGCAGGGTAAAAATGAGGGGGGTTAGTTAGGGTGTAAAGGGTCTTCGAGTTGCAAAGAAGGGCTTTAGGTAAATACGTGTGAGTTCTTCACTTGTACAGCCACCATTCTTTTTCCCCAGTGATAACTAATGTATCAGATACCAACAAAGTTTGAGTATGCTGTATTCTTTTGCTCTTGATATTTTTCAGCTCTATTTTCATTTCGCTGCGCACAAGTTGGTGTTTCTGTACCCAGCCTTATTGTCTTACATTCAATATTCTACTTTCTAGGTGAAGATATTTGTGATTGTGCTATGCCATGCCTCACTTAGGAAAGAGTTATTGTGCTTGATTTTAGTTTATTTTTTAAGCCAGGAAGATGAAGTTTCTCACTCCTATAAATATGTGAAATTCATTGGTCTTTAAGGTAATTCTAAACTGTAGAGCTTAGTAGTAAGATCTCCAAGTGCTGAATTTTGAGCTGTATCTTGTGGTTTATTGAGTTGTCAGGAAATGTTTCTTTTTGGGGATCAAGCAGCATTTCTTTTATTTGAACTTAAAATGATCCTTTGACAATTATATATATCCTTCTTATTGTGGTATGCATCATGCTTTGACCACAACTCTGCTGTGAATGTGATGAACCTGATAAACTGGTCAGCTTTGGCTCCTTTCTGGCCTGTGGATGGATCATGAAGGTCCTTTTGAAGGTTGAAATATCTGTGTGTGGTGGTAATTTCTTGATGTTGTGGTATTAAGGTTGTGTTTGAATATTGACAATTTTAAAAGAAAGAAAATATGAAGAAAAGAAATGAAAGGAAATATAAAATAAAATCTGCTATTTTTTCCTCCTTTTGAAGGTATTGGAAAGTGTAAGGACAAGAAAATGAGATTAAATTGTGTTAATAGAATAAGCGAGATTGTGGAACAGAATTGTTGAAAATTGCAAGGCATGGCTAATATTGCGGAGAAAGAAAAGTTAGCTTCGCACCCCATGGCATCTTGTTATTTTCTTTGACTTTTTCTATGATACTTTTCCATAGGCTCCAAACACACTGGAAAAAGGATGACATTTTTCTTAATATTAATTATTTATTTATTCAATTTTTTCCTAGGATCAAGCACACTTTATGTTTTCAATATCCATAGCGGCATATTGATAGGCATATAATGAAAGTTCTTTTGTGTTTATAATAACTATGTGTTAGGATTATGCCTTAAATTTATATATTTAGAAATTAAGGGTAGCCGAGAGGTCACCGATCGATCGGGGGATGTCCGATCGATCGGGTGATTTAAGTGAAAAATACATGTTTTGGCCGAGAGAGGGCTGATCGATCGGGCTTGGCCGGATCGATCGGGAGTCGTTTTTCCACGAGGGTTATAAATAGACCTGTTAGGGTTTCAGTTTAGGTATCCAATTCAGAGTGAGGCTGCCGTCATCTAAAGAGAGAGAGGTGATTTCATAATTCCTCCAATTCAAATATTCGAGTGCTACGAAAGTTCAGAGGGAGTGATCTATAATTCTCCATATATCTCGTTAAGAGGATGTGTGATTGTAATTCTTCCATTCAAGTTCAATAAAGATCTCCATCTCCGCCCGTGGTTTTCTCCCCTCTCGATTGTAGAAGGGTTTTCACGTAAAATCATTGTGTTCTTGTTTGTTCTTTCTTTCACCGATTTTGTTTACTTCTCGTTTATGTGAGTCATATTATTTGAATCGAATCAAGTGATTAGGGTTTACGTTTCCGCATCAAGATTTTCCTAACAAATTGGTATCATAGTATATCAAGTTTGTTCCAGTTTTTCTCACAAATTGGTATCAGAGCCCTGTTTATTTCGATTTGATACAATGACGTCCGCAATTAGGTCCGAAGTTGAGAAGCTTGGTTGTCAAGGGAGCTTTAGCTTATGGCAGATTCGCGTTAAGGGCCTCTTGACTCAGAGTGGCTTGAAGAAAGCTTTAGATGGGAAAGAGAAGAAATCAGAGAATCTAACAGAAGCACAATGGGAGGAGTTAGATGAGAAGGCTCTCACTGCAATTCAGATGTGTCTTACCGATGACGTTTTGACAGAAGTTCTGGATGTGAAGACCGCTAAGGAGTTACGGGAGAAATTGCAAGATATGTTCTGTTTCAAGTCTGTCTCTAACAAACTAGTAGTTAAGCGTCGGTTGTTCACGTTTCGTATGTCAGAAGGTACGTCACTTAAGAATCACGTCAATGAATTTAATTCAATTATTCAAGAATTAAAAGAATTGGATGATGTTCCTAAGGATGATGATCAGACAATGTTGTTATGTTCTCTCTCTACTTCATATAAGGGTTTTGTTGAAAGTATGATTTATGGTGGTAGACAAACCATATCTATTGATGAAGTTAAGAGAAACCTACTGAGTAAAGAACGAGTAAATAGAGAATTATTTGATTCTGTTAATAACTCAGGTAGTGGTTTATTTGTGAGGGGGAGAACTGAGTATGATCATAGTGGAAGCAAGTCTAAGTCTAAGTCTAAGTATCAGGACCTAACCTGTAACTACTATCATAAGAAAGGGCACATTAAGAAAGACTGTTACTAGCTTAAGAGAAAACTTGAAGCAGATGAGAGGTCTGACCAGAGATCCATAGTAGCTAGTGTTATGGCAGATGAGATTGATGGAGATATTCTGTCTGTGTCTGAACCTAAGTCCAGTTTTAGAAAAAGTTGGATTTTGGATTCGGGTTGCTCCTATCATGTTTGTCCCAATCGGGATTGGTTTTCCACGTACGAGTCAGTTCGAGGTGGAGTTGCTTTGATGGGTAATGATACTTCATGCAAAGTTCTGGGTATAGGAACAATTCGTTTTAAGATGTTCGATGGCACTATCAGGGTTTTGAGCGGTGTTCTCCGTGTTCCTGTTTTGAAGAAGAATCTCATCTCTTTAGGCACTCTTGAGTCTAAAGGGTACAGGTACACAGCTGAAGGTGGAGTTTTGAAGGTCGTTAAGGGTGCTTTGACAGTCATGAAAGGTAGAAGGGTAGGTACTCCGTATGAGCTTGTCGGTTCCACGGTTGTTAGATCTGTTGCAGCATCTTCATCATCCTTGTTGTTGAAAGAACCAGAGATCACAAATTCAGGACGTTTGCGATTGGATCATTCAGGTGATAGGGGTCTATCTGAGCACAGTGTGAGGGGCTCTTTGTGTGGTCAGTCTACAGGACTGATAGTCTGTGAACAAGGGCTTTATAGGAAGCAGAAAGGTTTTCGCTTCAAGCAATTCCTGACGAACATCACGTTTGATGAATCTTCGTTATTGACTCCACAGAAGATGTCATCAGTTGTTTGTGATTCAGGTCAGGTGAGTAAGCCAGAGGGAGTTCAGTTTAAATTAAGCAACACAGTTCAGCAATAGGTGGCTGTTTTAGAAAGTGTGTCAAGAGCCAATTCAGAGAAGAAGAAAATTGGCATTGCTGATAACCTCTCAGATATGTTGACTCAGATGCTACCTAGCAGGAAGTTCAAGCCTCTCTCGAACTCGGTTAGGTTTTTTGTTTTGTGGAGTAGGTGGAAATATTTTGTTTTTTGTGTAAATTTGAGTCAAGGTGGAGATTTGTTAGGATTATGCCTCAAATTTATGTATTTAGAAATTAAGGGTAGCTGAGGTGATTTAAGTGAAAAATACCTGTTTTCCCGATCGATCGGGACTCACCCGTCGATTGGGAGTCGTTTTTCTGCGAGGGTTATAAATAGACCTGTTAGGGTTTCAGTTTAGGTATCCAATTCAGAGTGAGGCTGCCGTCATCTAAAGAGAAAGAGGTGATTTCATAATTCCTCCAATTCAGATATTCGAGTGCTATGAGAGTTCAGAGGGAGTGATCTATAATTTTTCATAGATTTCGTTAAGAGGAAGTGTGATTGTAATTCTTCCATTCAAGTTCAATAAAGATCTCCATCTCTGCCCGTGGTTTTCTTCCCTCTCGATTGTAGAGGGGTTTCCACGTAAATCATTGTGTTCTTCTTGTTTGTTCTTTCTTTCACCTATTTTGTTTACTTCTCGTTTGTGTGAGTCATATTATTTGAATCGAATCAAGTGATTAGGGTTTACGCTTCCGCATCAGGATTTCCCTAATAAATTGGTATCATAGTATATCAAGTTTATTCCAGTTTTTCTCACTATGCATCCTATCATCGGTTGTTGATGTGGAGTGACATGTATTTATCCCTGTTTTTAGAAGATTTGGATTAGAGGGTTAGTATAACTATGGATGTGATGGGGTTTATTCTAGGTTGTATGTGCTGTGTTTTTCCTTCATTTTGATTGTTGTGGTTGGATGTGACATGTTATGTAATGATAATGTTGGTTCATAGCAATTAGGTGGAGAATTATAGTCAAACATAGCAGCGACAGAGAGAGAGAAAAATAAACCACTGACCTTCAAAAGTGAGCAATTAGAGAGATCTTAGAAACATTGATACTGCACCATGGTAAATACCGCTATCCTAAAAGATGATTTCGCCGTTGCTCGGGTGCACACAGTATTACCGGCGGCTATTCTCCGGGATTAAAGCGATCTAACTCTTATAGTACACTCATTAATTGTCGGGCAGGAGCGCTGCCCAAGGATGTAGAAAAGTTTGAGTAGATAGAGAGAGAGGAGAGCTTTTGTGATTTGGAATGATGAAAAACATTAGCCTAAGGATGCTTTTATAGTGAGTGAGATGACCCTTGGAAAAGGATGCCGGATGCCGGATGCCACGCTCCCAACAATCACCGCCTCCAGCAGGCATGCACCCATCCCAACAATCACCGCCTCCAGCAGGCATGCACCCTGGAAAACACAAAGACAGTAATTGATGGCTTTTGGAATCTTTATGAGGCAGCTGCATAAAGCCTCTAGGGCCGGCACGCCATTACTCATGGTTTTGGAACTCCCTTTCCGAAAATAAAAATTATCCGTTAGAAAAGGACCACCATGCCCTTGCCCTCGCCCAGCCCCCCCGCTCGCATGTGGTTCCCATCCTCTTCTCACCCTTACCTTAATTTAATGGGTTAACTTAGACTTATTTTAGGTGGAGTCTCCTTAACAAATTTTCCTATGTGGGAGTAGCTACCAAGAACGATTGAGGTTTTAAGAGACTTTAGCTTGTGTCTTTTTCCAACATTTGTAAAATATAAGATAATGTTGTTTATCGAGTCTGTTACAAAGTCAATTGTGTTACAAATAGCTCAGAAATCCTTGCATAGCAACTATGGCATCAGATCGTGATTCACGGTGGCAGTGCTATGGATGTAAGATGTTGTCGCATGAATTGCATAATGTCTAGCTCGAAACCCAGTAATATGGTACCGCCCATCACACAGTTACTGTATTCCATGTATGCTCCGTTATTATGAATTCTCTTTTAGCTCCTAATCTTTTCTTTTCGTGAAATTTCACCGGGCCTTAGGTCTGACCAATGAAGTTGACAGATATGACGTTTATATATAAGCCCAAATGGAGTTCCATCATAAAACCGATTAGCAATGGGTGAAGCTGCTCACTAGCCTTATATGTTAATCTCATTGCTCTCACAACTACAACATGTTATTCTTATTAACACTGTTTATCATTCTCTATATCAATAGCCATTCTCTTCTACTAACGCATCATGGCTCGAAGCACAGGGTCACTTTCCTAGGCGCCGAGTCGTGCCTATTAGCCGGGTCCGCTAGAAATGCGTACCATACAAAGTACCGAGGCGTCTTCGGCGGGCAAGCCATCTCCTGCGCCATTCTCAGAAAAGGGGTTTTCGCTGCCAGCGCCGCTCTGACACTACTGTCCATGTTCGGGTCGGTCCTTTATATCTGGGCCCACTCAAAGGCTGACACAGGCGGATGGGAAAAGCAACGAGACGAGGGCCTTGGGATGGCAGCCTCTGATTTCTCTCACCAGAACCCGGCAATCGGTAAATGAGCAGAGATTCAGGTGGTTCTAGCTCAAAGATTTAGGGGTGATTAAAGATCTAGAGATGTCTTCATAATCCTTACATGTAGCATAAGGTATCTAATCTTGAACAGGAGATTAAGTGTAGGCATTGTTGTTTGTTCTTCGCTTGTGTGTCGTTGTAAATTTGGGTTCCATCATGTTGTTGTAAGGGGTTTTCATTTTGTAGAAGTAAACCTGCTTTTTGCGTGTTTGCTAGTACTAACTATTTTTACTCTGCTGATATCATGGCAAGGATCCGAATTAGTGTTCATTTTTTTCAATGGCCGTATATTCTTTGAAGTTAGACACTTTTTGGAAGAAAAGGTTTTCCATCCAATGGGTGAAAAATAATCTTCTTTGTAAGATGGGGAAAGACGTCATTTCCCGTGGTTCCAAAAATTCAAGATATGCATAAAATGAACTGGAAATGATGGTAGACAAGTAAATGTCAATACCGTTAGATGACGATAGCTCCAATGATTGGCCAATTATGTTTGATCTTGTATTGAATTATGTGTTCATTTACCCTTGAATTGAGAAGGGTTGAAAATGATTAAGGATCTAAACTAAGGATTGTAGGTTGAAGTGCATAATAGCTTTATGCTAATGTTTTTGAGGTTTTGTGTAATATTTTAAAAATAGTATAATATTTGAAGGTATTTTTATGTCATCTTGAAATTTTAATTTTTTTTCGGATATGACATTAGAGTTTTCCTAATTTGTTCTCACAAAAATATTCTTTATTTCGGTCTAATTAATGGGTGAGGCTAAAACAAAAAGATAGGATTTTTTTTTTTTTTTTATATCGAAATTATGTTTATAAATAGTTAGTTTTTTACTTAACTATTATAACTTTTTAGTTTTTCAATCAATCATCTATCTCGACCTCATTAGATTTCCGTTCGGGTTGCATGTGCAAGTGCTTTTTTATAAGTAATATATGACATTAGCAATAAAGGCTTGCATGTTGGCTCTAACTCAATAGTGCAATATTATTTCTTTGAAGGCGATCCATGTGCATGTTCATATTCCATGACTCGGAAACAATGATTATTAGGAGTTCTTAGGTTTGGTGCGATGGTTAAGCTATCCACCCTCAAATATGAGGTCTTACTGTATTTGGTATTGGTGGTCCTCCTTTGGAAAGTGTTGTACCTTGTTATCTTTTAAAAAATCAATTATTATGGAAAAAATATTTTTGTTGAATCACTCTATTTTGCATTCTTGAACACTTTATAACAAATATTTTTTAATACGAGAAATCAAAGCATTGTTACTTATATTTTATTTTAAAGAACATGTGATTAAAAACATGTTATTTATTTATATCTAGTATATAAAATAAAATATTTATTGATATTCGCATAATTTTTTTGAAAAAATTTGGTTAACCTAGTCTAAGATTTAATAATATATTTTTCAGATATCTTAAGGTTTTAAAATATTTTTAGGTACTTTGAACTTTGGTAACTCTTTTTGCTTTCCTATCCACGTTCTCTGCACCCATCAGTGATCACAAGTCCGATTATGTGGAACTTTTTTTTTTATAAGGTATGTTTTAATTGGACATCTCCATCTTCACATAATATTCGCCGCAAACCCAACTATAAAAATAGATTCTTCGAGTCTTTTGGATGAAGACTCAATAGTTGTCTCCTCGGAAATATAATTTATTGATCGACAAGATTAGATCTTTAGTTTTATATTTTAACAATGTGAGTTTATTCCTATACATAGAGGGACAAACTTCGTTGCAAACCATTTTACGAAGTAAGAAATCTCGAAGGACAACCATTTCATTGTCAGGCATTGACCAATGTGCACGACAATATTTGCTCCACAGAGTCGTTAACTTCTTTGTACTTCCCGTATTCCTTTGTATGTCGCCTAGTACTCTACTCGGGCACTGATGTGATTTTAAAAGGTGTTTAAAATCGTGTACTCGCAAGCGTACAAGATTGTCGTTGGGTATGCGACTCGTGTCTACAGGGAATAGGAGTTAAGTTCGATTTTGTTATTAATGAGTGGTTGAATTTTGGGTTTTGTTGATTATTTGGAGAATTAATTAAAGAAAGCAATAAAATCTATACTAAAGTGTCAATTCAATTGAGGTTAGTCTAGGGAATGAATTCAAGGTAGTTTTACTCATATCTCATCATTATATTATACTATGACAATAATTTAGAAGGCTTAGGCTAAGAGCATTAAACCTAGGTTAATAGTTAAACTAGGGTTTCGGGTAATGAACTAATCTAAAGGCATAACCTATCATATCACTCTACATATACCATAGGTTATCTCATTAGCATTACTTAATTTCTTCTTACTTCTAATCAATATTAAACCTGAATTAATATTTAAGTTAGGGCTTAGAGTAATGAACTAGTCTAAGGGCATAACCCATCTTATCATCCTACGTGTAGCATGGATTATCTCAGTAGTATTAACAAATTCCTTTGTCACTCCTAATTAAGTATTAATCCGTATGAAAAATTGTGTTTAGAGTTGGGTACAACCTCAACCCTAACCACGCGTGAAAACCAGTTACTTTATGGTATAAGCTACAATTCGTAGATGAATGCTAATAATTTAGAGATCTTAACATGGCTACAAGTGTACACAAAAACAACAATCATAAAGTTATGGGAGCGGGTTATAGAAATAAGGCTACGGCAACAAACAGGGGTGTCGGAGAACTAATTCGGATTTATGCCTGGTAGATTGACGATAGAAGCAACCCATCTTTTAAGGTAAATGATAAAGTACTATAGAGATAGACAAAAGGACTTGCATATGGTCTTCATTGATTTGGAGAAGGCATATGATAGAGTGTCAAGAGATGTCTTATGGAGGGTTTTGGAGAAGAAAGGCATTCCTCAGTACTATATCCTAGCCATTAAAGACATGTACGAGGACGCACTAACCAATGTGCGGATTGCGGAAGGAGAGACAAACGCTTTCCCCATCACAGTTGGGGTTCATCAAGGATTGGCCTTGAGCCCCTTTTTATTCATTCTGGTAATTGACGAGCTCACTAGGCACATCCAAGGGGGAGTGCCTTGGTGCATGCTTTTTGCAAATGATAGTTCCGATGGCGGAGTCTTGCGAAAAGGTGAATGAGAACGGACTAGGAATCGAAAGGCTTTAGACTCAGTAGATTCAAGACCAAGTATATAGAACTCAAGTTCTGCACCTCAATTAGGTCAAGTACAGAAGACATCAAGATTGGATCGGAGTGCATACTGAGAAAGGACTGTTTTAAATGCCTGGGTTCCATAGTGCAGCAGGACAGGGGAGTTGACGGGGATATCAACAACGGATTAAAGTAGGCTGGCATAAATGGAGGTTGGCCTCTGCAGTACTATGAAATAGAAAGTTCTTGCCAAAGTTAAAGGGAAAATACTATAAGATGGTAGAGAGACCAGCTATGTCATACAGTGCGGAGTGTTGGCCAGTCAAATGGCATCATAATCAGAAGTTGAAGATGGTGAAGATGAGGGTATTGCGATGGATGTGTGGACACATAAGGAAGGATAAGATAAAAAATGATGTTGTAAGAAGCAATTTGGCATGGCCCCAATTGAGGATAAGTTGAGGAAGTAATGTCTGCGGTGGTTTGGGCATGTTAGGAAGAGACCAACCACTACTTCTGTCAGGCAGTGGCGGATCCAGAAAAGTTTTCACTGGGGGCACATATAAGAGGTAATAGTAAGCGACAATCAATAAAACTTGAGGTTTAGATTATCATTCATAAATTAGAACCAAATTAACATCTTTTAGCAGACAAATTAACAATTTTGGATGCTTGAAAAAACACTAAAAAATCATAAAACTATATCAACACAAAAGTATACATACATATATATATAATTTAAATTTATGTACATTAAATGGATAAATTAATAATGCTTCATATTAACTTAAGACATTACTAAATAAAAAATATTTATATTTTTGATAAATCCACTACATGTTTCCAAAGAAACATTGAATTTTGCTTGATATATTTTCACTAGCACTATAATGACTAATAGTTTCATTGGAGGCAAAAATGTAGGATGAGGATAGGACTAGAGAACGGCGTGATTGGGGGCATTGTCATTTTGTCTCTCAAATATATTAGTTATTGTATAACGGCTATAGGTTACTATCAGTGGCAAATATAATATTTTAGTAATGTGGTGTCCATGGATGTAATAAAATAAAAACAAAAAATCTATTACGTAATTACTTAACTAAAATTTAATATTTAATTATTGAAATAATATTATAATAAAATATTAATTAAAAAATATAGATATTAGCATATAAAAAATGTTTTAAATGATTATTATTTTATAAGAAATAAATTTGTTCAATATTGAGTTAAAAAATTATTCAATATTAAATAAAACTTTTATGAAAGGGGGAGTAGGGGGCCCAATCCAAGAAAAAACTTGAGAAAAAAATAAACGAAAGTGCGGGCATGGGGGTTTGAACCCACGACCTAATGGAGAAGAAAAATACATAAGCTTCTTTATCACTAGAGCACCAACTCAACTAGTAGTACTTAAGCCCCCATTATATTTAAATTTGGACAAAATATAGTAAGATCCGCTGAATTTTGCAATTAACCACAACACACCTCATGCACTTTGAATTCCAAAAGATAGCTCCCAGGCTTTGCAATTAAATACAACATACCCTTGTACTTTTAATTTCATAAAATAGCCCCCCTAAACTTTATAATTAAACACAACATATCCCTTACACTTTTCATTTCACAACTCACCCTCTGGACTTTGTTATTACACACAACTCACCCTCCGAACTTTGTTAGTAAACACAACTCACCTCTTAGACATTAATAAATTTGAAATTAACAAATATATGAAATTTAAAAATTTAAAACAAATTATGAACAAAAATTTGAAAAAAGTTTGAAAAAATATAATAATACTTTTTGACTTTAATAAAAATTAGAATAATAAATTTAAAATTCAAAAAAAACTATCAAATTAAAAATCAGAGATTTTCTAGTTATACACAAAATATAAGAATTTATATTTTTAGACGAAAGATAGGAGCTTTATATTTCTAGGTAAGAGATAAGATGATTTTCTAATATTTATATCAAATAATTATTTTAATTAATTATAGTAAAAATATTATAAATTTAGAAGATAATAAAATATTTTCTTTATTTCTATAAAAATACTATAAGATAAAATATAATAATTCTTTAAAAATAAATTCTAAAATCAGATTAAAAATTTAAAACTAAAAAAATATACGAAATTAAAAATTTAAAAATAAATACAGAAAAATAGTTTTTTAAAAATATTAAAAAAATAAATTTTAAATTATTATTATATTTTTTCAATTGTTATATATATATATATATATTTCTACGTAAAATGCTATCGCTGCTTCATGCTTCATGCTCTACAATCGATGCTCTACGATTTATGCTTTCTATCTATGTACTTTTGCTTTTATGCTTTCCAGGTTGGGGGTTTTCGGATGCAGCCTCGTTTTAGAGTAGCACCCTAAAAGGGTAACGCTGCGTACATACTTACCTCCCCCCCCCCCCCCCCCCCCCCCCCCCGCGCCCCGCGCCCATATGTGGGAGCCTTCGAGGCAATGGATTTGTTATTGTTTGTTGTTAGTTGATAAGTGGGTCATATCAAGGTCGACTTCCTTATTTTAAGGGCCCAGGTCAAGTTTGATTAGTAGACCCTTTTTCTAGTAACTGAACATTCATGCCAACTTAACTACACCCTGAATAATTTGTTTTATATTATAGTTGTTAGGAATATGCCTCAAATTTATGTATTTAGGATTTACGGGTTGCTGAGGGGTCACCGACCGATCGGGGCGATGTCCAATCGATCGGTGAATTAAGTTAAAATCTAGTTTCTAAGCCGAGAGAGGGCCGATCAATCGGGAGTCTGTTTTGCGTAACCCTAGCCGTTTACTATAAATATGGGCTTAGGGGGTACGTTTTAGGTATCCAATTAAAGAGAGAGCCGTCATCAATTTAATAGCATCACGAGAGTTTAGAGGGAGTGATTCAGTAATTCTCCATATATCTCGTTTAAAGGAAGTATCGTTGTAATCCTTCCATTATTCATACTCACTAAAGATTCTCTATCTCAGCCCGTGGTTTTCTCTCCTCTCGATTGAAGAGAGGTTTCCACGTAAATTATTGTGTGTTGTTTCGTTTGTTCATTCTTTTACCTATTTTGTTTACTTCTTTTGTATGAGTCATATTATTTGAATCGAGTCAAGTAATTAGGGTTAACGCTTCCGCATCAAGTATCCATATTACAAATTAGTATCGTGAATACCAGATTTGTCAAGGTTAGATTTTCCTAACAATTGATATCAGAGCATATCAAGTTTGTTCCATATTTTTCTAACAATTGATATCAGAGCATATCAAGTTTGTTCCAGATTTTTGTAACCATTGGTATCAGAGCCCTATTTAGTTCGATTTGATATTATGAAGTCCACAATTAAGACTGAAGTTGAGAAGTTCGGAGGTCAAGGAAGTTTTAGTTTGTGGCAAGTCCGGGTTAAGGGTCTCCTGACGCAGAGTGGCTTGAAGAAAGCTCTAGAAGGAAAAGAGAAGAAACTGGAGAGTCTATCTGATGCACAGTGGGAGGAGTTAGATGAGAAGGCACTCATAGCTATTCATATGTGTCTTACCGATGACGTTTTGACAGAAGTTCTAGAAGTGAAGACCGCTAAGGAGTTGTGGGAGAAATTGCAGGATATGTTCTGTTTCAAGTCAGTCTCCAACAAACTCGCAGTTAAGTGTCGGTTGTTCAAGTTTTGTATGTCAGAAGGTACGTTACTTAAGAATCATGTTAATGAGTTTTATTCAATTATTCAAGAAATAAAAGAATTGGATGATGCTCCTAAGGATGAAGATCAAGCTATGCTTTTGTTATGTTCACTCTCTACTTCGTATAAATACTTTGTAGAAGGCATGATTTATGGTGGTAGGCAATCTATCACAGTTGATGAAGTTAAGAGAAACCTACTAAGTAAAGAAAGAGTAAATAAGGACTTGTCCGACTCCGTTTAGAACTCAGGTTGTGGTTTATTTGTGAGAGAAAGAACTACGTCTAAAGAATATGATTATAGTGGAAACAAGTTTAAGTCTAGACATCAAGACCTAACCTGTAATTATTGTCATAAAAAAGGACACATTAAGAGAGATTGTTACAAGCTTAAGAGAAAACTAGAAGCAGATAACAGGTCTGACTAGAGATTCGCATAAGCTAGTGTTGTTGAGTATGAGGATGGAGATATTCTGTCAGTGTCTGAACCTAAGTCCAGTTTTAGAGAAAGTTGGATTTTGGATTAGGGTTGCTCCTACATGTTTGTCCCTATAGACGCTGGTTCACCACATACATGTCAATTCAGGGTGGAACTGTTTAGATGGGTAATGATGCAGTATGCAAAGTTTTGGGGATAGGAACAATTCGTATTAAGATGCTCGATGGCACTATTAGGACATTGAGCAACGTTCGTCATGTTCCTAATTTGAAGAAAAGTCTCATCTCTTTAGGTACTCTTAAGTCTAAAGGTTACAGGTCCATAGTTGAAGGTGGAGTTTTGAAGGTCGTTAAGGTGCTTTGATAGTTATGAAAGACAGAAGGGTAGACACATTGTATGAGCTTGTCGGTTCCATAGTTGTCAGATCAGTTAAGATATCTTCATCATCATCGTTGTTGACAGAACTAGAGATCACAAAGTCAAGGAGCTTGAGATTGGATCATTCAGGTGATAAGGGTCTGTCGGAGCATAGTAGAAGGGGCTCTATGTATGGTCAATCTACAGGACTGATATCTTGTGAACAAGGCATGTATGGGAAGCAGAAGAATCTTCGCTTCAAGCAATTCCTAACGAGTAGAGATGTGACATTTGATGTGTCTTCATTGCTATCTCCACAGAAGATGTCATCAGTCAGTTATGATTCAGGTCAAGTGAATAAGCCAGAGGAAGTTCAGTTTTAGTTAAGTAACACAATTCAGCAGCAGGTGGCTGTTTCAGAAGATGTGTCAAGAGCCAATCCATAGAAGAAGAAGATTGGCATTGTTGATAACCTCTCAGATATGTTCACTTCAGTGCTACCTAGCAGAAAGTTCAAGCATCGCTCGGACTCGGTTAAGTTTTGTGTTTTGTCTAGATAACCTCGTGTGTGGGGTGTTTTATGGAGAAGGTGGAGAATTGTCTTTATTTTTGAAATTTGAGTCAAGGTGGAGGTTTGTTAGGAATGTGCCTCAAATTTATGCATTTAGGATTTATGGGTTGCTGAGAGGTCACCGATCAATCGGGGGGATGTTCGATCGATCGGGTGAATTAAGTTAAAATCTAGTTTCTAGGCCGAGAGAGGGCAGATCGATCGATCAGGAGTATGTTTTGCATAACCCTAGCCTTTTAATATAAATATGGGGTTAGGGGGTACGTTTTCGGGTCCAGTGTTCTCAGTCCAAACCAATTGCAGCCGTTCGAGAGGAGATTGCGGGTTTGGTCAGGAGCCGCTTGCTTGCTACTTCTTCGTTCAGAGGAGCTCATTGTCACACCTCCTTGCTTCAGCACTGGGGTCTTGAGACTTAGTTTCTTCTTTGTTCCTTTTGTTGTTCTTTGGTTGTTTTTTGTACGGACTTTGTCTGGCTCTTTTGACGCTCTTTCATATTTATAGGCTTCGGCCATGTCCTGGGGTATGCCCCTTGTAGCTTGTACTATTTTTCTTTTCATCTATATATTTCGCTGACTTACCAAAAAAAAAGGGTACGTTTTAGGTATCCAATTAAAGAGAGAACCGTTATCAATTTGAGAGCATCACGAGAGTTTAGAGGGAGTGATTTAGTAATTCTCCATAGATCTCGTTCAGAGGAAGTGTCGTTGTAATCCTTCCATTATTCATACTCAATAAAGACTCTCCATCTCCGCCCGTGGTTTTGTCCCCTCTCGATTGAAGAGGGGTTTCCACGTAAATCAATGTGTGGTGTTTCGTTTGTTCTTCCTTTTACCTATTTTGTTTACTTCTCATTTGTGTGAGTCATATTATTTGAATCGAATTAAGTGATTAGGGTTAACGCTTTCACATCCAGTATCCATATTACAAATTGGTATAGTGAATACCAGATTTGTCAAGGTTAGATTTTTCTAACAATTGGTATCAGAGCATATCAAGTTTGTTCTAGATTTTTCTAACAATAGTACTAGCTAATAAGCTACTCCATTATATTATATATGTGTGTATGTGTGTGTTTATAATATATTGTACAACGTTGTTATTTCTCCAACTATGAACGTTGATGTGTGGTACATGATACAACTAATTTCCAAAGGGCCTCCAATTAAAAACTACTTCCATTGTTTGGGATCTTAACAGGCTTAGGTTCAATTATAGAGATTTTAAGAGTACAAAGCTATTGTTGGTCTCTACTGGACAGTTTAAACTTCTATGGTAGCTGGTTTTTTGACATGGTAGAGTTCTTTTAATTGTAAGATCACAAAGTCAAATCTTAATAGGCCAACTGTTTGCATTAATACTGTCGAAGCACAAGGATTAAAGTGTATTTGTCCATTATACACACTTCAAGTTATACGCACATTTTGGTGAAGGTGCATTTTTTTTGATAATTTGCTAAAAAATCGCTACATAAGCCGGCAAATTGCTAGTCGAGGCTTGCAACCGACCGCACCAACACGGGAACCAAAACAACCAACACAGAACAAGAAAACAGAAACAACCCTCTCGCCTCAAGACCCGACAAAACAGACAAAGAGAACATGACCAAAAAAGACATGGGGGCAAAAACACCAGCATGTAAAAAACCACCCCAAATAGGGACCCAAGCTAAAAAAAACCTATCTGAAGAAAAGACAAAAGGCTAGCATAAGAATCGGGAATGGGGTTGAAGCCACAACCCAAGCCCCACGCCATATCATGGAGCCAGAATCTCTGGCACCATAGCCGGGTCAAAGCCATCAAAGTTGAAACCCACCTTTTCTCCTATCTCTATTACCCGTTCCGCTTCCAAGATCCTCACATCATACTCTTCTTTCGTAATCTTCTGGATTCGGTTTTCCCCATTCTATTTTTTCCTCTTTCCGGCTTTCTTAGATGATTTTCCAGCATTACTTGTAGGAGACATATCCTTGAGGAATTCCTGCAACTCCCGCTTCTCTCTTTCCCTCATCTTGCGCTTGATCGCTTTTCTCTCTCTTTTTGTTGTGCGGAATTTTTCCTTCTTCTTCCAGTTCGTGCTAGTCCCTTCCAAGCATGGATCTGAAACTTGCTGACTCTGCGGCAAACTATCCTCAACTTGAGAATCCCCGATTGCTGTTGTGGGTTCGAATCCTAGAGAGAATTCAGGCCCAGATGTTGTTGACTCATTATCACTGTTGCTTCCCTGAGTATCAGTATCAGGCGTGGTTATTTGAACTTGATTTTTATCAACTAGAGCTTCATCATTTTCAACCCATGGCAGAAGTAGAGAGGATGTGCCACCTGCTGTGAGGCGTAAGGCATGGCTTGCACGAGTGATCGCTGCAGGGCCCATCTCTCAATGATTTGGCCGTTGAGGTGGAGGGAAACATGTCCAGACGACTGCCAAGCCACTCCCATCTCTTCATTTGTCAACTGCGGGGCAGGAATTCTAATCTCCTCACAAATAAACGAGCATTCTGATACATGATGCATTGAAGGTTGGACTTGTGAAGAATTTCTAACCACGGTTGTGCATTCGTTCCCTTGGGGGGAATGTGATGGTAAAAAAGCCTGCTCCCTAGCCAATCTAGCAGATGCAGCTCTGGCCACCATGCTGGGAGAGTAGTTTGGTACCAGTATAGAGTTTCCTTATTTAATAAAGATCAAATGGGTTCCTCCACTGTGTTGAACCTGGACAGTCTGGTGGATACATGTTGTGTGGCAGGTGTCAATCAAAATCCTTGCAACGTCAACGCATCTCATGGTGGATGTTCTGGGATCCACCCTAATGAACTTCCCCCAGAATTTGGCGATATCAGCAAAGCATTTATTTGACCAATCTGGATAGACAATCCATGGATCTCGAGCCAAATCCTTCTGTTAAGGGATCCAAGAGTCTCTCCAGAGTTCTTATATACTTCTCCGAACATTCGTAGGAGAATCTCTTTATGTGGGCCAAGGTACGCATCCATAGTGTCCATAGTATCACAAACCAGAATAAAGGAATCGTTGCTTAAGCCCTTAGGTGTAATCCTGTATAGGTCATTGTCGGTGATAAATGTAAGAACATCATCCAGACTGACCTCCACATATGAATGGGCAATAATTGACCGCTTAAGCCATGCCTCAGCACTCCTGTTGGCATTTGACACCACAATCCTCAAATAGTTTGCACAGACATCTTCCCCACCCCGATTATGTGGTGTATTCTCTTTTTCCTGAATACCGCTTGCGTTTTCGGGCTGCTGGACTTCGTTTTGCTACGGTTGACGTCGAGCGGGTGGAAAAATTGTTCTTCTTTCTGGGTTAGCCCATTGCACTCGAAGCCTAATGCCCACCACCCATTTTCCATTCGTGGATGTAATTGCTTGTGTAGCTTCATTTAGGTCATGAAACCGAACAAAGCCATAGCTCCACCTAGACCTCATCCTTTTCTTCACAGGAACAAAGGTATCGTAAATTGACTTGAAATCATGGAACACAGCCCTGAGCCATGAGTTTGTTGTTCTTTTTGGTAGGCCATCAACGAAGATGGACCACCTTGCACCTGCAATCGGCATTTCAAGTGATTGGATCTGTTGAAAGAAATGAAAATCAAATCCCTTTCTCCCTTTTATCTCTGTTTCAAGTGATTGGATCTGCTGTTGAAGTGGATAATGTTAGTGTGTCGATGGAAGAGAAGAGGCGAGAAACCGAGATCTGACTTGGAGAAGCAATATCGAAACATTGATGGTACCAGTGTGTAGATCGGGGTCCGGAGAGACGTCAACTACCAGCAGCGGCACCAGGTACCTCCGCACGCTCATTCAAGTGCCTTCACGCTTGGCGGACATGAGAGAGATGTGAAAATCACCTAGTACGGGGTTCTGATTTGGAGATGCTTGATCGAACACTGGTATGTACTAGTGTGTAGATCGGGTGCTGAGGATTCGGGAGCGTCAAGTAGCGGACGCGAAGCCGCCCTCACGCGCTTTCACGCGCCATCGCACTGAGCAGGGCTGTAATATAAAATCATATTTGGGACTTTACCTGAGAGCTTTTACTTTTGGATTAATTGGTTTGATGGTGAAAATCAAGTTATACAAGGATTAAAATTGGGTGCAAATAGGAGCTAATTATTGTGAATTTATTATCTTTCTTATATGCGGTCCTTTCTAACATCAATAACTATTTGCGCCAATATGGAATTCCTTTAGAGGTATAACTCCCAAGGTTGAGATTATACGACGAGATTTTAGGGGCCGATTGGTATGAATTTGTGGGAGAGAGAATGAAGGAATGCAAATGACCCTATCACTAGCACTTCTCTACTTGGTATATGGTGGAATAGAGACAGAAATGAGGTTGAGATAGCAATTCCCATGTTTGGTATATGATAGTGGGAGTGCGTATAAGCAAATGTGGCACAAGCTACCCTCTCTCTCTCTCTTTCTCTCAGCCCTCTCTCCCTCCACCACGCACTAGAGACAACCCACCGCTGCAGCACTGTGCCACAAGCTACCCTCTCTCTCTTATACCCGTTTATGGAGTCGCCCAAGACCAGATCCCCGTCGAAAACGGCTCCTCCACCCTTGATTTCGCATAATCTGTTAGTTGTTTTGAGCAATTGGTAGCAAGTTTGAGTAATCAAGTTATTATTTTTAGTTATTGTGTGATTGTGATGTATTTGTGTAAAGGAACATACCCAGTGCCTCAAGGGCTCCCGCCTACGCAGAGTCTTGGGGGGGGGGGGGGGGTGTACGCAGCCTTCCCCCTTCAGGGTGTTAAGCTGAAGAGAGGCTGTTTTCGAGTGCCCCCCACCTGAGGGTGAGGACTTCCCAGGAGGTCACCCATCCTGGTATTACTCTCGCCCAAGCACGCTTAACTTCGGAGTTCTAATGGGATCCGGTGACGGCGTGTTGATGCCCTTTTTGGTTATTGTGATGTATTTGTGTGATTTCTAGTAATTGGGTTTTGATTTTAAGTAACTGGGTGATACGGTTAAAACTAGGAAGAGTGGCTAGATGACCCTTTTCGAAGCTTTAACTAGGATTTGATAGTAGAAATTGGGAGAGAGACTAGAAGAAATTGAGGGGGTAAAAAGAGAATAATAGGAAGAGGGAGAATTTGATTAACATTTCACATTATGAGCTTAATTACAAGCCTAATGCCTTTGGGGAGGAGGATAACTAACTAATAGTGTCGCAAGTGCATAATAAAGGGACAATATACCTATATTATCTTTAATATAAAGTTACCTACTAAAATACTTCTTAACCACATATCTAATACGTAATTAACTTATTTTTTTTGTAATATAGCTCCCTCCTGAAAATTACCCTTGTTCTCAAAGGTGAAAGTTGAAATATCACTCCATCTAGATCGAATACAATGGGTACTAATTTAAAGCGTACAAACTAGACCTAATAAAACATTGCTATCCTTATATTTAGCCCAACACATACAAGTAACTATTGGGCCTGGAAAAGGAAATAATAAACCCGTGCAAACATGCTAATAGAAATAGGAAAAGGGTATATGATGGTAATTATGTGAAATATTAGGGGTATATCTGTCATTTTGCATTATTGAGTCATTAACCCTCAAGAGGAGAAACCCTAAAGTCTGAAAGCCACTGTTGCTCGCGGGCTTCTTCTTCTCTGGCCCGGCCGATCATCCCTCACCATTGTCAACCGAATCAGATTGTCGGGTGAAGCCAATCTCAACCCCAGCACTGGCGGTAGCTTCGTTAGCTCAATCGGATCCGGTCTTAGCAGCCACAGTGGCTCCAGTGAGTTGTTCTTCACCATCACCTCTGTCAACTCGGTAGCCGCCTCCAGTCCCGTTCCATTCTGCATTCGTGGTGTTGGTTGGTCCTCTAAACTAATAGGTATTGTATTCTCCAATTTTTTTTTTTTTCGGTGTTTAAGGGTGTTGATTTACCTCTATTGGCCTATTCATCAATATTTCTTGACAATTTGGCCAAATTTTCCATCCATGGGTCCGTTTTAAGATCCTTCAAATCCATTCTGCGAAATTGCTCAGCCATTTCAGCTCCTTGTCTACTCAGTTCTTCGGCTACTTGATTTTTGAGCTCTAAGCTTATATTGACAGCCATGGCAGATCTTTTCCACAGGTCGAGAGGGTCGCTTAGCTCTGATACCATTGATACGGTTAAAACTAGGAAGAGTGGCTAGATTACCCTCTTTGAAGCTTTAACTAGGGTTTGATAGTAGAAATTGGGGGAGAGACTAGAAGAAATTGAGGGAGAGATAGAGAATTGTAGGGAGAGGGAGAATTTCATTAACATTCCAAATTATGAGCTTAATTACGAGCCTAATGCTTCTATTTATAGAAAAATGGGGAGGGGGTAACTAATTAATAGTATTTTAAGTGCGTAATAAAAGGAAAACATACCTATATTATCATTAATACAAACTACCTACTAAAATACTATTTAACCACATGTCTAACACGTGATTAACTTATTTTTCCTGTAACACTGGGTGATTTCAAGTTATTTACTGGGTTTTGATTTCGAGTAATCGGCTAGGGTTTTTTTCACCTAAATTGTCTCCATGCGGGAGCTTGACATGAGTATTTGTATTCAAAGGCTTATATAATGTAATCAGTAATTGGATGCCATTTTGAGATCTAACTATATGTCCATGTTCTAGTTACTGATATTTAAGGACTTTAGTTGTCAAAATATAAGAGGAAAAGTAAGTGGAACTTATTTATAATAGGTTAAAGTTGTTATTGTGCTGTGGAGTTTATCACTGCCCTAAGTCGTTTATAGTCCCACAATGGAGCATATAGGACCAATGGACACTTTGACCTTAGGGTAAACATCACGTCTGCACGGTAGTGTATCTAGAGTAATGGACTCGAATATGCCCTAATAATGTGTAGTATTTGTACTTGTAAATTATAAAGCGAAAATTGCAATATAAAATAACAGAGGAAATGAATGGGATTGGGAAGATTGATGAATAGGGAGGAAAGAGGAGATTTGACCCAAATTCTATTTCTGAGTGCTTAATTCATTTGCAAAGTAGATTGAACTTGTAGAAAACATTAGAATTGTAACAATGTAACCCTAAAATTGAGAGATATAAGGAGACTAATTTAATAAGCACAATGACTAGAAATGATTTGCTGATTTGAGTAATTGACTGTTTTTGAGTAATTTCATAGTGATTTTGATTATGTGGGTGTGATTTGAGAAATTGGCTAGGTATTTAGGATAATTCGGTTATTTTGAGTAAGCCAGTGGATATTTTTGTATTTCACTAGTGAGTTCGACTAAATGGATGGTGATTTTGAGTAAGTGGTTGGTAGTTTTGAGTAATTAACTTGTCACGTCATGTTAAAAAGGTGATTATAAGTAAGTGGGAGGTGATCCTGAGTAACTGGGTAATTGTATTGATTACTTGGTTGGTGATTGGGAGTAATTTACTAAGGAGTAATTGGGAGATTTTGAGTAAGTGGTCGGTTACTTGGAGTAATTTTTGTTGGTGATTTTGTGCAATTGGTCATTTTAAGTCATCCCACCACTCCTCACCAGTCGCCCCTCTCTCTCTCTCTCTCTGTCTCTCCATGTCGCTCCCGCCTCACCCTCACATCCTCCGCCTAGTCCTAAGCTGCCGGAAACTCACAGCACAAGTCACCAACCTATCCACCAACTCCATCATCGCCCTAGCCTCCTCCTCCGAGCAAGAATTCATCCCCCTTTACAGTGCCAAGCTGACACGGTTCCCCCGTTCCCACCACTTCTAGGACGCCCATGTCGCCGCTCGTGTCGGTGAGAAACTAGGGTTCCTTCTTATGGAGATCGGGGTCGCCGCCGTTCAAATTGACGTCCGTGAGGAGACCTTGCGGCCGCTATATCACTGGAAGATGGTCTACATGATATGACGAAGACAGATCCATCAGGTTGGGGTCCTCGGAAACAGCCTCTCTTCAGGTTGACACCCTGAAGGGGTAAGGCTGCGTACATCTACCCTCCCCAAACCCTGCTTTTGCGGGAACCCTTGTGGCATTGGGATTATTGTTGTTGTTGTTGTTGGTCATTTTAAGTAAGTTGATGGTGGCTTTGTGTAATTAGCCAATGATTTTGATTAATTCAGTGATTTTAATAAGATAGTTTAAGCTAGTGTTTTGTGTAAGTGAGAATTGACTTTGAATAATTGGGTTAATTTGAGTAAGCGAGTGGTGACTAGTGACTTCAAGTAATTGGATGATTGATTAAGTGGGAGGTGATTTTGAATAATTAGTTAGTGATTTCAAGTAATTGGGTGATTCTCAATATGAAGATCATGATTTTGAACAATTGGATCGTGATTTCGAGTAATTAAACGATTTGAGTTGGTGGTCATTTTGGCTAGATGTTGAGTAACTGATTGATTTTAATAATGAGTGGTGATGTTGAGCAATTGGCTAATAATTTTGAGTATTTGGTTTATTTTGGTAAGTGATCAGTGATTTTAAGTAATGAACTTGTAAATTTTGAGTATTTGGTGAATTTTGACTAATTGGCTAGTTATTTTGATTGATTGGCTAGTTATTTTGAGTAATTGATAGTGAGTTCGAGTAATCAGGTAATTATTTTTAGTTATTGGGTGATTGCAAGTATTTGGTTGATTTCAAGTATGTGGATTGTGATTTCAAGTAAGTGGCTAGGGTTTTTTTGTCATTTGATTTTTGTTTTTGAGTGATTGTGTGGTTTTTAGTTATTGGTGATTGAAGTTATTAGGCAGTGGTTTTAAGTAACTTGATGATTTGAAATAAATGAGAGGTAATTGAGTAATTAGGTGGTAATCCTGAGTTACTGGGTAGTGGTTTTATGTAATGTGTAGTGATTTCAAGTATGTGGGTTATGACTAAGAGTTATTTGCTAGTGATTTCTAGTAATTAGGTGATTTTAAATAAGTGGATGGAAACGGTGAGTAGTTGGCTAGTAACTTAAAACTAAGTGGTTTTATGAGGGGGTGATTTTGAATAATTTGCTAGTGATTTTGAGTAATTGAGATTTGACTAGTGACTTTGAGTAATTGGGTTATTTCGAGTAAAAAGGTGCTGATTCTGGTTAACTAGCTTCTGCTTTTGAGGAATTGGGTGATTATGAGTAAATGGTGGTGAGTTTTTGAGTAATTAGAGTGATGTTGAGTAAGTAGGTGGTGATCTTCAGTAATTAGTAAGGGACTTTGATAGGTGGTGATTTCTACTAATTGGGTGGTGACGTTTAGTAATTTGGTGACTTATAGTAAGTGTGTGGTGATTTTGAGTATTTTCGTGATTTTCAGTGAGCGGGTGGTGCTTTGGAGTGTTGACGAAGAGACATTTACAACGATTTGGGCAATGGATGTCTGTTATTATTGTTGTTGTTTGGCTGTTTTATTCATGCTTGTTTGTCTGTTATTACTTTATTTGACTTATTTTCTTAATATTGTTCCTTCTTCTTTTTCTCTCCTTTTTCTTTTCTTTCTAAAATTCACTTAATTACCCATTACTTGAAATCACCGCAAAATATGCTTGTGCAAATAATATTGGCTTTTATTTGGCTTTTTCGTTTGGTTGTTTGTAGCTGTTGGCTTTAATTACTCAAAATATGTAGCTCATTACTCAAAATCACCATATACGCAAATTCACTAGCGAAAGTGCTTAAAATCTTCATCCACTGACTTCAGGTCAATAGTGAAATACTTGATCACCACTCAGTTACTCACAATCAATAAATAACTTGAAGTCTCCACCTAGTTACTCAATATCGTCACCTATTTACTCAAAATTACCAAACAATTTACCTATTACTCAAAATTTTGTGAGTTTGGTTTGTATAAGTGTGGAGTCACCTTGAGTAATTGAATTTTTTTGAGTAGTTAAGTTATTTTGAGTAAGTGGGTGGTGACTTTGAATGATTGACTGGAGATTTTGAGTAATTGTGCTGTTTTGAGTAAGCCAATGGTGATTTAGTAATTGACTAGTAATTTGGAGTTATTGGGTGCTTGACTAAGTGAGAAGTGATTTGGAAGTGATTAAATAGTAATTTCAAGTTATTGGGAGATTTTGAGTAGGTCTATGGTGATTTTGATCAACTGGATTGTGATTTCGAGCAATTGGGCAATTTGAGTAAGTGGGTGGTGATTTTTAGTTGCTAACTAGTGATGTGGAGTAATTGATGAATTTTGAGTAATTTTGATTAATTGGCTAGTAAAGAGTGTTTGGGTGATTTTGAATAAGTTGATGGTGATTTCGAGTAATTGACTTGTTTGTTTCAGTAAGTGGGTGTTGATTTTGAGTAGTTAGGTGGTTAGTTTCAGTAAGTGGGTGATTGTGAGTGATTGGATGATATCGAGTACGTTGGTAGTGGTTTGGAGTAATTCAGTGAGTTTGAATAATTGGCTCATGATTTTTCGTCATTTGCTTGTGGTTTTTCAGAAACTGGATGATTTTGAGTATTGGCCAGTGGTTTTGATTAACTTTGTGATTTTGAATAAGTGGGCAGCAATTTTGAGTAATTAGGCAGTGATCCTGAGTGACTGGATAGAAGTTTTGAGTAATTGGGTGGTCATCGTGAGTAATTTGCTACTGATTTCGAGTAACTGGGTGCTTTTACATAAATGGATGGTGATTGTGACTAATTGTGTAGTGATTTTGAGTAATTGTAATGTTTTGAGTAAGAGGGCGGTGACTTCGTGTAATTCACTCACTTGAGTAATTGATTGAATTTGGAGTAAGCGAGTTGTAATTTAGTAAATCACTATTAGTTTTGAGTAATTGGTTGACTTTGAGTAAGCAGGTTATGATTTTGAGTGATTGGCTAGCAAGTCTGAGGAATTGATTGATTTAGAGTGGTGATTTTTAACAATCGCCAACTGATTTTATGTAATTTGGGGTAATTTTGAGTAATTGGGTGATAATTTTGAACTTACTCAATGGTGATCTAAAGGAATTTTGGGGTTTTGAGTAATTTAGTAGATATTTCAGGTGACTAAGTAATTGGGTAATTAGAGTAAATGGGTGATGACTATGAGCGACTACGTGGAGACATTAAGTAATCTAGGGAGTATGCAGTTAAATTGTGATTTCGAGTAATTGGTTAGTGATATTAGTAAGTTGGTGGTGATTTTAAGTGTTTGGCTAATGATTTCAATTAATTGGGTGACTTTGAGTTATGTGTTTTTTTTGGCAAGTGATTCTATTTTGTGTAATCTGCTTTTGAGTTTGTTTGGTGATTTTGAGTTAAGAGGACGATGATTTTAAGTAGTTGACTAGGTATTTTGAATGATGAGTCTATGTCGTATGCTTTACTCTAGTCAATGTCATATGCTTTACTGTAAATAGTGGGTAGTGATTACAGGATATTGATTGATTGTCACGAATGGTATATGTCGGATAAGTAGTAATAATTCATTAGTATTAGTCAATTAGTTCAACTCAATTGTATTAGAAAATATTAGCTAATGTTGGATAGTAGTGGTGATTTAGATATTTCGGAGGGAATGTTAGTTAGTTATAGGTAGTTAGTCTGAGTTAGATATTTTTAGATTGTTGCTTAGATATTTTGATTTTCCTTTCCTAGTTGCTGCCTCTCAGGTTGGGGGTCCTCGAAAACAGCCTCTCTTCAGGTTGACACCCTGAAGGGGGAAGGCTGCGTACATCTACCCCCCCGACCCTGCTTTTGCGGGAGCCCTTGAGGCACTGGGATTGTTGTTGTTGTTTCCTAGTTGCTGCCTCATGTATCAACCACCTTGTTCTTGAACTTGGGCTGTCTCAATCTTGTACTTTTGACAATGCACAATCCTTCTATTTCATTTGTCTATAGGGAATCAGGTGTTCTTCCGCCGTAACCCATAGCTAGCATCGTTCTTGCTCCAATTATCTTGCTGGTGTACTTCATCTTGCGGCTGCTGCAGAAAGCCAGCTTGCTGATAAAGCTTGGATGTGCTCTAACCTTCATTCGCAACATCTTACTGAACTGATCTTCTATATGAGCCTTCGATTTCATTGATGTAACATGCGGTTGCAACAATACCTCATGAACAACAGATTGTAATGCTGCACCATGACCCTGAATCGGTGCCGAATTTGCAGCCACCGTAGTACAAGTCTTCCTTTCCCTTGCCTATTTGAAGGTACCAACATGATTCCAAGGAAGCACTCTTGTTTGGTGTGCCCGCAAAGGATCAGGAGGAACACCCTTCAGGGATGAATCAACTCCAGCTGCAAATGATGATACCTGCTTTTGGAGCTGATCTATCATTCCCGAAAGTTGCATTAGATCTTCTCTTGTGATTGGTGCATTTCTTCCACTGTTTTGGTCAAAATTTGCAGCTGTTGATTCAATTTTGCCACTGCTCAGCCTGATTCAAACTAGAAGTTGAATCACTAGCCATTATAGTTGTTGACACCATTGGATCTTGCTTCTTACCTTTAGCCAACGTGAGAGTTTTGCAATTACACAAGCTCTGATACCATTTGTTATGATTCAAGATCAATCTTGGATCATAACCTAGGAGAGAGAGTATGAGATGAGAAAGAAGTGAGATAGAGATGAGAAAGTAGAGAGAATTGAGAAGAGAAAGAAGATATTTTCTATTTCATGAATGAAGATTACAATTGATGATCACTACTACTTATACAAGCAATAAGGCGGTTGATACATGAGGCAACAACTAGGAAAGGAAGATCAAAATATCTAAGTGTCATGGCCCGGATATATTTTGGATATAGGATGATTTGGTATTCTTACCTTAATATTGTAATAAGTAGTATAAATCTTTAGTTTAGCATAATAAGTCTTTTTAATTCATGTATAAGTCAAGATTGTCAAGGAGAAGTCAAATGGTAGTTTAAGTAGTCAATCTTGGCGGCTATGGAGGGAATGTCGGTTGCTAAGTGTAGTTCAAATACAATGTATCTAGCTTGGCCTCCCTTAGCTTGAGATTAGTATAAATATTGGGTGAGTCTCTTGTAATAGGATAACTTTGATCATAATACAAAATATCTTCAAGATATTTCTCTCTTCTCATGTAACTCTCTCTCCATTTCTCATCTCTATTCACTTCTTTCTCATCTCATATTCTACTATCCCTAGGTCATGACTCGAGTTTGATCATGACTCGAGTTTGATCTCGGACCATAACAATTGGTATCAAACCCTTGAATTATGCATCCAATTAGATTGATTTAGTTCAATTTAGTTGTATACGCTTAAAATCAGGTGTGATTTGATATCAAATATCCTTGATCACATTGGAAGTTGATTAGGAGTACAATTTTGAACTCTTGATTAATAAGCTTGCGGCTACTATTTGATTTGAGCTGCTTCTACGTGTAGTTTGAGGATTTGCATTTGGCGTGGTTGAATTTACTTCAATTAGGTTAAGTTGTATTGAATCAACTGGTGGAAGTTAGCTTTTGGTATTGATCTTCAGTGCTTGAAAATTCTCGTGCAATTTGGTACTAAAGAGGTATTATCCTTGTAACTACTTCAGTTCACTGTAATCTTGGACAAGTTGCGCAGTGACACTACTAGCCTGCAGAAGAATTGATCAAGAATCGTGCTTAAGTGTACTAATCTCAATGTTCCGAGGTTTCAATTGAAATTGCGTTGTGATTGAGGAAATTGAGTGGATGTGTTGTTCAAAGTTTAGATCAAGGAATTGAGTTGTTCGCCTAAGCACTGCAAGTTCAATTCTGCTTCTTGATTCATTCATCAAAACAACGCTGCAAGTTCAGGCGATCATTACAGCTGGAGTTGTGGTTGATTGGCTGAATCGTGGATTGAAATTTCTGCACTTAATACATAATCAATGATCTTGTGCTAGATAGCTGTCAATACCATTGAATTAGTGCTTGCCATATACAATCAATCTGGACAGGATGGACAACGAGGCAATTCCTACATTTCAAGACATTTAGGTTGCAGCATTTGACTCCTCCTTTACAATCTTGACTTATACATGAATTAAAAGGACTTATTATGCTAAACTAAAGAATTATTCTACTTATTACAATATGGAGGTAAGAATACCAAATCATCATATATCCAAAAATATATCTGGGCCATGACACTAAGCAACAATCTAAAAATATCCAACTCACACTAACTACCTATAACTAACTAACATTCCCTCCAAAATATCTAAATCACCACTACTAACCAGCATTAGCTAATATTTTCTAATACAATTGAATTGACCTAATTGACTAATACTAATGAATTATTACTACTTATCCATACCATTCATGACATTGATTTTGAATGAGTGGGTGGTGTTTCGAGTTATTCGCTATTATTTTCGAGTAATGAATTAGGGTAATTAGGTAGTTGTTGTTAGTATTTGGGTGATTTCGAGTAAGTGGGTTGTTCATTTGAGTAATTGGATGATTTTGAGTAATTAAGTGATTTTGAGTAGTTTGTGATTTTAAGTAATTCACTAGTGGCTTGAGTAATAAGTGGTGGGTAATTTTGAGTAATCAAGTAGTGATCCTGAGTGACTTGGTTGTAGTTTTGAGTATTTGAGTTATGATATTGAGTAATTTGCTAGTGATTTCAAGTACTTGTGTGATTTTAAAGAAGTTGGTTGTGATTCTGAGTAATTGATTGAATAAAGTAAATAGATGATTTCATAAGGTGGTGATTTTGATTTATTCACTTAGCATGTGGTAATACGGGTATTGGCTAATGATTCTTTGGAATTCGGTGATTTTAAGTTAGTGGTGATTTTGAATAATTATGTGGTGATTTTGAGCAATTGGGGAGTGATTTTGAATAAGTGGGCGGTGTTCATGAGTAATTGGCTAGTGATTTCGAGTAATTTAGGTGATTTGATGTAATCTAGTGGTGATTTTGAGTAATTGGAAGCTTCATAGAAAGTTTGGTAACTTTGATTGATTGACTAGTGATTTTGAGTATTTTGGTGGTTTTGAATTTCTCCTAATTGGCTTGTCATTTTGAGTAAAAATTATGCCTAATTAGGCGGTGATGTTTAATAACTAGCTAGTTATCATGTGTAAAAAAGGTGATTATGAGTAAGTGGGCTGTGATACTGAGTAATTGAGTAGTTGTTTTGATGAGTTGGGTATGTGATTGTAAGTAACTGAGCATGAAGCAATTGGGTAATTTTGAGCAACTATTTGGTAATTTAGAGTAATTTGCTAGTGATTTTCGAGCAATAGGTGATTTTAAGTGGTTGATGGTGCTGAATAATTGGCCATTAATTTCGAGTCATTAGGTGATTTTGATAAGGTGGTGGTTTTGAGTAACTGTTTTGTGAAAGTAGGTGGCGACTTTGTGGAATTGACTAGTTTTTAGTAATTTTGAGACATCGGGTGTTGATTTCCTAATTGACTAGTGATTTCGATTAATTGGGTTTTGAGTGAGTTGTGAATCTCGTAATAAAGTCGCAATTACGTGTAATTGGACGATCAAATCGAGTTTGTAGTGATCTTGAGTAATTCATTACTAATTTTTAGTAGTTCTGTTGTGATAGAGAGTTATTGGCTAGTGATTTTGAGTATTTTGATGATTCCTGAGTAAGTAGGTGGTTGTTTTAAGTAATTGTTTTGTGATTTTGAGTATTCGGGCGATTTTGGTTTTAGCCGCGGGTAATTTTGGGTAATTTTGAGTGACTCAGTAGTCTCGTTGGAATATTGAGTGATTTTCGGTCATTAGGAAGTTATTTTTGGTGATTTTATTAATGAGTAGTGATATTAAGTAATTGGTTTATTTTGACATGTGTGCAGTGATTTTGAGTAATTGGCATGTAGATTTTGAGTACTTGGTATTTTTGAATTAGTGGATGGTGATTTTGAGTAATTGGCTGAATTGGAATTCTTAGTGATTTTTAGTAATTGAGTGCTGACTTTTTAGTAATTGAGTGGCTTGTGATTTTGGGTAATTTATTAGTGCTTCTATGAAATCGGGTGCTTTCAAGTAAGTGGCCGGTGATTTTTTGAGTAATATGGGCAGTAATTTTGAGTAAATGCTTGGTGATTAAGTGTACTTTGCTAGTGATTTCGAGTAATTGGGTGCTTTTAAATAAGTGGATGGTAATTGTGAGTAATTGTCTAGTGATTTTGAGTAATTGGAAGGTTTTTGAGCAGGTGCATGGTGGCTTCAAGTAATTAATTTACTTTAAGTGACAGGTGGGTGGTGATTTTGTAAATCACTAGTGGCTTGCAATTGTTGGGTGATTTTGAGTAAGGGGGTGGGTGGGGATTTTGAGTATTTGGCTAGTGATTCTGAAATTTGGCAAGTCATTTTCAAGATGTAGGTGATGATATGGAGTTATTGGGTGGTGTTTTTTTCGTAATGGGCTCGTCGTTTTGAGGAATTGGGTGATTATGAGTAAGTGGTTGGTAATCTTGAGTAATTTGGTAGTTACTTTGATGAATTTGATGGTGATCGAGAGTAATTGAATAGGAAGTAGTTGGGCAACAGTAAGTGTGGTGATTTAGAGTAATCTGCTACAATTAGTAAACGGTTGTTTAGTTTTTGTAGTTGGCTAGTAATTTTATTGTGTGTTTGGTTTGTACAAGTGTGTAGCCACCTTCACCTTGAGTAATTGCCTATTGTTTTTGAGTAATTAATTTATTTTGAGTAAGCGGGTGGTGACTTTGAATAATCGACTAGATATTTTGAGTAACTGAGTTATTTTGAGTAAGCTAGTGGTGATTTAGTAATTGACTAGTAATTTCGAGTTTTTGGGTGCTTGAGTAAGTGGCGGTGATTTTAAGTAATTAAATAGTAATTTTGAGTTATTGGGAGATTTTGATTAGGTATATGGTGATTTTGAGCAACTAGGCTATGATTTTGAGTAACTGGGCAATTTGAGTAAGTGAGTGACGATTTTGAGTTGCTAATTAGTGATGTTGAGTAACTGACGGATTTCGAGTAATTTTGATTAATTGGCTAGTTAAGAGTGTTTGGGTGATTTTGAATAAGTTGGCGGTGATTTTGAGTAATTGATTTGTTTGTTTGTGTAATTGGGTGTTGAATTTGAGTAATTAGGTAGTAAGTTTTAGTAAATGGATGATTGGGAGTGATTGGGTGTTATCGAGTACATAGGTTGTGATTTGGAGTAATTATGTGATTTTGAATAACTGGCTCGTGATTTTTCATCAGTTTGTGGTTTTTCAGAAACTGGATGACTTTGAGTATTGGCTAGTGGTTTTGATTAACTTGGTGATTTTCAAGAAGTGGGTGGTAATTTGTAGTAATTGGCGGCGACCTTAAGTGATTGGGTAGAAATTTTGAATAATTGGGTGGTGATCGCGAGTAATTTGCTACTGATTTTGAGTAACGGGGTGCTTTTACATAAGTGGATGGTGATTGTGACTAATTGCATAGTGATTTTGAGTAATTGTAATGTTTTGAGTGAGAGGGCGGTGACTTCGTGTAATTCACTCACTTTGAGTAATTGGGTGAATTTGGAGTAAGCGAATTGTAATTTAGTAAATCACAGTTAATTTTGATTAATTGATTGATTTTGAGTGAGCGTGTTATGATTTTGAGTAATTAGCTAGTGATTTTGAAGAATTAATTGATTTAGCGTCTTGATTTTAACAATCGGCAACTGATTTTATGTAATAGGGGTGATTTTGAGTAATTAGGTGGTAATTTTGAACCTACTCGATGACAATTTTAAAGAATTTTGAGTAATTAAGTAGATATTTCGGGTAATGACTAAGTAATTTTGAGTAATTTGGTGAATTGGGTAAATTGTTGATGACTATGAGTAACTAGGTGGATACATTAAGTAATTTAGTGATCTGTTGTAGTTGAATTGTGATTTCGAGTAATTGGCTAGTGATATTAGCAAGTTGGTAGTGATTTGAAGTGTTTGGCTAATGATTTCGATTAATTGGGTAATTTTGAGTAATGGGCTATTTAGTAATTGGGTGATATTTCTGGCAAGTGATTCTATTTTGTGTAATTTGCTTATCATTTTGAGTTATTAGGTGATTTTGAGTAAGAGGACGATGATTTTAAGTAGTTGGCTAGATATGTTGGATAACCGTATGCTTTTACTAGGTAGTGGTTTTGAGTAATTTGCTAATTATTAGTAATTGTGTGATTTTGAGTAAGTGGATGGCTATTTTGAGTAAAAGCACGGTGATATAAGAAAGTGGGCGACTTTTAATAAGTGGCTGGTGATCTTAAGTTGGCGGGGGTGTTTTGAGCAATTAAATAAAGTAGATGATAACAGATCAAAAAATCAATATATTGGGCTGCGAATTTTTCTGCATAGGATAAGCTTTCCATACTAATGTGTAGAAAGGTAGTAACATGTGTACCACTATGCTCAATATAAATCTATAGAATATGCGATGAAATTGTGTTTGCTTTTTGAGTTTAGTGCTGAATTACGACATATGGATTGAGTAACTATGAGATTTTTGGTAAGTGGGAATTTTGAGTAATTTGCTAATTATTTAATGTATTTGAGAGTTTTTAAGTAAGTGGATAGTGATTTTGAGTAATTACGTGGTGACTTGAGTAATTTTGTAATTTCGAGTGATTTGGTATTGATTTTGAGTATGTGAGTGGGATATGAGTAATTGGCTATAGATTTAGAATATTTTGGAGATTTTGAGTAAGCTATTTGTTATATTTTGTAATTTGCTAGAGATTTTGACTAAATGGGTGGTACTTTAAGTAATTGGCTAGTAGATTTGAGTAGCTTGGTGATTGCATAATTTTGAGTAACCTTATGATTTCTGGTAGTTCGGTCACTTTGAGTAACTAGGTGATTTTGTGTAAGCTGGTGGTGACTTTGAGTAATTGGCTGGAGATTTCACGTAAGTTAGTGGATTTTGAGCAATTAAATGGTGATTTTAAATAATTGAGAAGTGATTTGAGGAAGTTGGTGGTGATTTGCTTTATTTGTGCTAATGATTTCGAGTAATTAGATGATTTTGAGTAGGTGGTCATAGGTAATTAGCTACTGATTCTGGGTAATCATGTGGTAATTTTGGCAATTGACTATGTTTTGTGTAATTGGCTTGTGAGTTTGAGTAATTGGATGATTTTGTGTTAAAGAGTGCGGTGATTTCACGCAATTGGGTAGTGATTTCGACTAACTATGTGATTTTTTTATGGGTGGTTTTTTTTTTTTTTTTTTTTGTCGTATGTCAGTTATCATTTTGGTATTTTTTGTAACTGAATGGTGATTTTGAATTAATTGCGTGGTGATTTGATTGATTGGGTGTGTTTGAGTATTTGGTTAGTGAGTTTACGTATGTGGGCGCGATTTGAGTAATTGGCTAAGCATTTGGAGTAATTAGATGATTTTGAGTAAGCGAGTGTCTTATTTTTGTAATTCGGTAGTTATTTTCACCAAATGGGTCGTGATTGAGTAATTAGGTTACTTTGATTATGTGCGTGGTGATTTTTTGTAATTGGCTTGTCATTTTGAGTAGAAAAGGTGGTTATGAGTAAGTGGGTGATGATGCTAAGTAATTTTGATAGTTGGTTTAATGAGTTGGGTCTAAGACCATACCGAGAAAGGAGGGTTTCAGATATTTGGGTTCCATGGTATAGCAGAATGGCGAAGTTGACGAGGATGTCAATAACCGGATTAAAGTAGGCTTGCATAAATGGAGGATGGCCTCCACAGTACTTTGCAATAGAAAGTTCCTGTTAAAGCTAAGGGAAAATACTATAAGACGGTCATGAGACCGGCTATGTCTTATGGGGCGGAGTGTTGGCCAATGAAACAACATCATACATAGAAGATGAAGGTGGCGGAGATGAGGATGTTGCGATGGATGTGTGGACACACAAGGAAGGATAGGATTAGAAACGACGTCATAAGAGGCAAATTGGGTGTGGCCTCAATCGAGGATAAATTAAGGGAGGAACGCTTGAGGTGGTTTGGACATGTTAGGAGGAGACTGACCACTGCTTCAGTCTGGAGATGCGAATAGCCTCATACTACGGTAGGCAGGAGAGCGAGAGGCAGGCCAAAGAAGAGATGGTTGGAGACGATCCAACTAGAGCTCACCCACCTAAACCTATGGGAGAAGATAGCCTTAGATAGAACTCGTTGGAGGGCTAGCATAGGGGTAGCCGATGTAGCGGCTTAGAGTAGAGGAGCTTATTATTGCGAACACTAGTGTTTTTAGGCGTATATGACTTCCTCTTTGGTGCTTATTTGCGCATCTGCCTACTTGCCTATTATTTGCCTTGCAGTTGCCTTCCATTGAGTTTTGCTTCATAATGCTTGCCTTGTGCTATGTTTTGCTCTTATGCTGTGTTGCTTTCTTGCTCCCATGCTGCCATGCTTCCTTGCTGCCACGCTTCTTAGGTTGGAGGTCCTCAGACATGGCCTCCCTTTAGGATAGAAGGCTGCGTACATCCCCCCCCCAGATCCTGCTTATGCGAGAGCCTTTGAGGCACTGAGACTGTTGTTGTTGTTGTTGTAGTGGGTATAAGCAATAAATTTATCAAAATATCCTCCAATAAATTTTAATATAATAATGATAATAATAATATAACAACAACAACAACAACAACAAACCCAGTGCCTGCGAGGGCTCCCGTAAAAGCAAGGTCTGGGAATAATAATATAACAATAATAGTAATATAATAACAACACCACCACCACAATAATAATAATAACAATAACAACAATAATATTATTATACTATAATAATAATAATAACAGTAACAGTAATAATAATAATGATAATATAATAATAATAATATTTATTATTATTAATATTATTATTATTATTACAACAATTTTATTTTAAACATTATTAGTATAATAATAATAATAATAATGTTTATAAACTTGTTTAGATTTTTTATTTGAGGGTAACTAAGTAAAACAAAATTCACATTGAGATTAAAATAGTAAAGAAATTTACGGGTCCCACAATTTTTTTCATTCCTACTTCCACATTTCCAAACCCGGGGGGGGGGGGGGGGGGGGGGGGGGGGGGGGGGGGTGGAGTTATGGCAATACAGGATTGGGACTACTTTTCATTCGCACTCCCACCCCCTTTTCATTCCCACTTCCACATGCCAAACAACTCAAAAGTGGGAATGGATTTCCCACTTCCACCCTCTCATTTCCACCAACCAAACAACCCCTTAGGTTCTAAATTACCCCAACCCTACTTATATACCAAAAGAAAAATAAGAATAATCGATGACTATTTGCATTGCGTCTTTACATTGAGACCGTATTTTGTGAAATGCACTAAAAAATCTATTATAGGTTTACATTTATTGTTACTCTTTTTTTTTGTTTGATATTTGGGTGTTTTCGTTTCTGTGACCATTAGTTGAGTTGTGTTAAAGAAAGAGAAGGAAGCTGTTGCTGGTGCTAAGGTTGTGGGCTTTGCGTTGCAATGGGCCCTAGTGTTGAAGGTGCTGATTATCTATTTGACATGAGGACACACAGGGAAGGAAGGAGTTACAACCCTCGAATTTTAGGTGATATTATAGATACCAAGGTTGATGAGGACTATATGACATTTCTATACAATTTGGAGGAATTTTGTGGGATGGAGTTCATGGAGTTGGAAGAGGCGGAAAAGGAGGAGGATGTGGAGGAGGATGCCGATCCTCACTATAAGATGTTCTTGGAATGTTTGAAGGAGCATAGGACTGCATATGATCTCGACTTTGAGGACAATGGGGGTGAGTCCATCCATATCAACTATGAGTATGAAGATGACTTTTTTGGTGAGCCCAAAAGAAAAGCGCCTTACCAAAAGCATGCTTTAGTGAGAGAAACAAAGGCCTTAGAGATGGATAATACTTCTGGTTTTCGGGATGCAAATACTCATAGACATGGTTCCAAAATCTTGAGGGATACTTTGAGAGTGAAGAGGGAAGATTTGCTCGATGAGCCTGGTTACAAATTGAGTCATTCATATGGGAATGATAAGCAGGAAAGACAGGATCGCAGAGTTCTAAGAAATACATCAAGCATGAAGAGGAGTGATTTGGTTGATATGCCATGTTGGAAATCTGGGCATCTGCGAAGGCAGGATAAGAAATCGAGCCATTTACATAGGAAGGCTGGGCAAGAAAGACAGAATCCCGAGAATTTAAGGATTATATCAAGCATGAAGAGAAGTGATGTGCTTAATAAGCCCCATAAGAAATCCAAGAGGTCGTGGAGGCAGGACAAGCAGGTAAGAGTGGGTTGCACGGGAGATGAAACTTATAGCAAGTTCCTGAATGGTATCCAACGGGTGAAGGGATCTTTGCACTTTCTGGATGATAGTACTCAAGTGAAATATGGGGAACATGAAGAGAATTTATCCTTTTCCAAGTTTAAAGCATCAGACTCATCTTCAGATGATTATGAAAGGAAGCCTAATCTTATAGATGATTATGAAAGTAAACCAATTCTGACAGATTATCAAAAGAAGATGAACTCAGATCGGCAAAAGATGTTTCATTCATCTGTAAGTGCTTCAATTACCAAATTGCTTCTGCTTATCTCCTGCTTGGCCTTCCCATTTGTGTATTTTTTTGTACTAAGCTAATATTCCTTGCACATGCTCGTATTTTTTGCAGAATAAGCTGGACAAACAAATTGATCATCAGAGCATTAATGGCATCAATTTGCAGCTTAAGGAAAGGCTTATTAATCTCCTTAAGAAACCTTATGACGGAAATGAGCTCAATGATCTATGGGCAAAAGCCAAGTGTAAGAAACATAAAATACGCTATAAAGATATGCGTGGTGGGATTTCAAAACCATACAAGACTAATGAGTTAGGCCGGTCATATCTTGATTCCTTCCCTGGTAAGTTGTACACTTTTCTTGTTGGTAGTGCTGTTGCTATGTTGTCATTTTGTTTAGTTATGCTAGGTAATGAGTTAAGGATTAGTTGATTACTTTAAGCATGCTATTCCTTCCCGAGGTTATATTTCTTATCAATTTTGCTTCCATGAAAGCCCTCCCTTTTTCCTCGTTTTCATATCTATTCTGATACTGGAGTTGATGGTGGCTTTTGCGATCACAAAATAAGAAACTAGTGAGCGTAAGATGTACCTTGCTTGTCACAATTTTAATTCAGATATGATGGTCATTTTGTTTAGGTTTCTATTTTCTGTATTACTTACTAGTAGTAGTGGCGGGCTAATTTTGGATCAAAATAGGTACGGGACTAATTTTAGGGACTGAAGTTGAAAATTTGGCAAAGTTCAAGGATGAAAATAGGTATTTAGCTATCGCTCCCTTCAATCTTTGACAATGGATTCTGTGCTCGTTCATTGAAGCTGGTCAGTAATTAGGATGTTTTTATCAACACGCCTTTTAACATCTTTCTGCTGATTAAAGAATTTCAGGTGATGGAATGGATCATTCTTACCTTTTATTGCTGAAAAATTCCATTTTTACATCTTCTGTTCTTATTTTGCAGCTCTTGGAAAAGAAATCAAAGCAGCCAAATCTGATCTTCCCAAGATCTTGAATCTCCTACGGGGATTTTTCTTTTATTTGCAGGTATATCTCTATCTTTTTCTTCTCACAATCCTTGAACACTTATGGGATCGCTCTGTTCCTTTCCTCATTTATTATCTTCTGTGTTGAATTTTGGGTTAGTTATGGGATACGAATGTGGTGTTGATGTTATATTGTCTCAAACCAGAAATTTTAAATTAATTCATCAATAATTTCTTGATGGTCAATACAGTTTTTCTTCTTGGTCAACAACAGCCGGCGGCCATGGTCAATACAGTTTGAATATTTATTTTTCGATAGTTTGAATACAAGTCCGAGAAAGCATTGCATGGCTTGAATAGTTTAAATATGATTAATGTGCTATTTTCCTTGTCCATAATTGCAGTAAATATAGTGGAATGAGCAGTATATTGAACAATAACTTCTACATCCTTGAACCGTTCCCTGAGGAATTCTTAACTTAACTAGCTCCTGTGATGTGTGGCTCACCGCAAGGGCTGGGGTTTAGCAGGTAACCGGGTTCCTCATTAGCCAAAAAAAAAAAAAAAAACCTTCTACGCCCTTCATTAGTTCTTAATATGCAAATCTATTTCTCTTTCAATAAATAATATACTATATATGTGAAGAATTAGGGTCATTACAAAAGTTCCATTAAGTAATGACCAGTCATGTAATGGCTAGTGCAAAATCTATTACGCTACAACCTCTATTTGATTCCACGGATGAAGCATGCCAGTCATTACATAATGGATTTTAAGGGTTTAAAAGCAACTTATGTCTCCTATAGAAATTCAATGCAACTAGTATGATCTCTTACACGATGTCCACTACATTTCACTTCTATGACACCTACTGCAATGCGATTTGGTTCAATGGTAGGAACTGGCAGATAGTTTCCATTTTCACAAATTTTGTTTATTTACCTTTCATTATAAACCAAAAGCATGTGGCTTATGCTTATGATCACGCTCAACCACCCTTTTAAACTATTTCCTTTTTCATATTTGATGCTAACTTTGACTATTGATCTTTGTGACAGCATTGTTGTCATGGTGGAATAAAACCACCATGGAGAGATGAGTCCTGTAAATCTATTATGCCGGGATCCAAGTAGTAGTTTCTCCATTGTAATCGGTGCTTATCTACGCCCTGGTATTTTTGATGAAGCGTGTGAAATATGCCAAAACTCCATGCTTAGGGAGTTTCACGGTAGTTGTACGAAGCAATAGCAGAAGCAGGAACAGGAAAGCAGGCATTCCTAGAAGTATCTAAGGTTAGAGGCGTGGAGGGAGCGATTACATTACTATATATTAGATGTACAACAAAAATTAATGAAATGTCTTTAGTTGAGCCTTTTAAAGCTTAAATTTCAAAACAAAATCAACATTGGGCAATAACCAAGAAAGTTTGGTTCTCTAATGAACGAGGTCAAGAAAATTAACTCTAATATAGTCACATAATTCAATCGTTCTTTACATCATGTGATATAATTAGCTGACATTTATCTAATGAGTATTTTCCTATCAAAATGATTCCACCAAGTTTGATTGGAAACACAAACTTGGCTCCCCAAATTGCGTTTCTATGTAGAAAATTTATATTCCTGCAACTATGTTTTCACCGCGATTTTAATGAAGGTTTGCCTGGACCAACTTGCGACTCATTCTTGTGACCTGACAATCACTATTAATTACACATGGTGCTACAGGATTGTAGGACATCGAAAATATGCTACGATGCAATATTGATGAGGATTGGTCTTGTAGTATTAAACTTCCGAGGTTGAGGTCGTAGGACTAGAAATCATTAGTTTAAATCTCCAAGTCCACTTGTTTAAAAAAGGGAATACTACTGTGTGGATTCTGAATCATCTGATTGAGCAGTTCAAGGAAATATATCGGTACAAAAGAAATATGCAACAATCTATTGGTCTTATGTTGCTGTTACAGTTGGCCGAATTGAGAGTTCTTTTTTGTTTTGTACATGATTACAGAGATTGTATGCTAGTTTACTTGTGACCATTACCTGGTTATTGTGCATCTTGAAATTGGGACTCCGTGTTGCTGAATTTCATGCCGAAGTTGCCCATGCTGAAGTTCAACACTTTAGCGTTCATGTTATATTTGATTTTTCCATCATACAGAAGCTTTCTTATGTAGCGCTTGATGTCAGAAAAGATGAAGTAAAGCGTGTATTTAGTCAACGGTGCTCCCTGGTTTTGACATCAAGATCAAAGTTGTCAGAGTTCAAGCATATATTTGTGGGTAAAAATCAGGTCAATGAAATTTTCTTAGTCATAATATCTCCACCCTTAGAGACGAATAGGGGTGGAGAAATGGCACCATGTTTACTTGGAAAAATACCGCTTGAAAAACTATAAGCTCCAACCATGCATCTTATTTTTTTGAATTTCGATCAATCGAATTTCTTTGTAATAGTTCAAATGAGATACTTGGTTGATCAAGCAAATCATCAATTGATGTAGTAAATCAGTTACTTCGATTGAGCGAAGTGAAGCAATCAATCCATTTAAGTAAATTTTGATAGATGGAATGCACACTCAATTGATTGAAGAAGAAATTGTTGTTAGGAAAGTCACCCTCACTAAGTCAGCTAATGAACCCCAAATTTAACCTGTTGTCGTAGACATTAGTATGTTGGCTGCGGTCGCCCTTGCTACCAAGGAAACTAAATTTTTGTTGATGACATTGAAGCCGAGTATTAAGAAGTTTGGTAATAACTTTCCACATCAAATTAAGGTGAAAAGAGAGTTGGTTTTGGGTTGGAGTATCATTTGAAGTTGAGCCTGGGCTTTTCAAGTTCCTATGCTCTTTGGTTAGCGCAAGACAAGCTTCAACTTCTTAAAGGTAGAGGGACGTGGTATATTGAGTTTCGAAAGATACTTCAAGTATGTCTATATTATATAATTGTCTGTTGAAGATTCATGATTTTTAGTCACATGAATTAACTATGTGAATTGCACACATTCTTTTTGTACAAATAGCATTATTTTGTTGGAATATTGGGGTAGTGTACTTCAATTTTGCTTATTTTGTGTTTTGCCTCTATCTCACATAGGAAGAGTAGTGAAGGGGATTCTAGTTTATATATCTTATTCTCCTTGTATTTGGTAAAGTCTTGAGAGGCCTAGAGTAGGTTGTGTACAACACACTCTCACGCGACCGCTTCGACAAGCTGCGTCGCGGTGTGCTGTGGTGTAGACTTTTTCTAGCCCGGATCTTTATTTTTACGGACATTAATTTTTTACTTATCGTAAATGAACTTCATTGGGAGTTGTGAGACTAGACTCGAGCTCATGGGTTTGAGCTCAAGCTTGAGGTCCCCCTGTGCCCAATCTTGAGTTGTTATGCTTGAGTATTTTTCTGTTAGTTTAGGTTTGAGTTCGAGGCTGCAAGCTCAAGCTGGAGATACACATTTTAAACGCGTATTTGCCTGCTGCCTTTCATAACCATTTTTTTACCTTGCTTGTGCACGGAGTTTGCGCTCCTCCATAAGTGCCAGTTCCTAATTGTGGCCGGATTTCTTGCCCACAATCTTTAACCGATTTCAACTTGCATATTAAGTATTTTTGCCTATAAATAACGTGCTTTATGGTATTGTTCGAGACACAGAAAAATATAGAATTTCTTCTACTTCTTTTCTCTGAAATTCTCTATGTTCTTACTTTGGTTATTGAGCAAGTTAGGGTGTACTTCAACCCATCATCTGAGAATACACTCCTGTGTTGGGTATGTTAACCCTGAGAGTCAGAATGCCTAACGATCCCGTTTGTACCGTAGTGGGGGCATAAATGACTTAGGGCAATGATCCACACGCGGCAACTTCCTTTGGTTCATTCATCACCTTTGATTTGTTGTTTAATTATCTTATCTTAAGTCAAATCGGTGTAATAAGAGGTTTATTGAGTTCAGTTTTGTCTTTGTGTCGTTCAAGTTTTATTATCCCCCCCTCCAAAAAAAAAATCGAGTTAGTCTTGGAGTCTCGAATTTGAGAATTTGGTTGCTCATTTGCCCATATTTTCAAACAGCTGTAGTCGTTTATTAAAATGAGTAATCAAAGCATGGCTAACGCTAGTTTTATCATACACGACATGTCAAAGATTGAACCTTTAGGTGGTAAAAACTATAAAATTTGGTCTGATAAGATGGAGTTTTTTCTTGGACAAATTGACGTCCATTACACCCTCTCGAGTGACAGGGCTTCTCCTAGGTCGAGCCATGACTTTGAGAAAGATAATCGAACCTATAGGGGATTGTTGCTACATTGCATGATAACCCGTCTATACCAGATTTATAGTAAGATGATAAATGCTAAGGAAATCTGGGAGGCCTTACGTGGTAAGTATGGAATGGATGATAGCACTACTAAGAAGTAAGTTTGTGTAAGGTGGTTGTCTTTCACCATGATCGATGATAAACCTGTTTTAGAACAAATCCACGAGCATGAGAACTTGTGCGCTCACACACTTAATCAAGGAATGAAAATATGTAAGATATTTCAGGTGAATTGTCTCATTGAGAAATTGCCTCCTTCGTGGGAAAACTATAAGGCGCAACCAAAACACAAGAAGGACATGACCTTACAAGAGTTAGTTTCCCATATTAATCTCGAGGACCAGAATCGAAAACAAGAAAAGAGAGGTCCTTTGAGCGATCATTTATGTCTGCTAACTTGGTTAAGTTTAAGAGTACAAGAAATAATGCTAGGTTTAAGAAGCCATGGAACAAGAGACGTTCCAACCAAGGCTCGAGCTCGAGCTTGAACTCGAAGCAGTAGCAGACTCGTGGCAAGAGGCCTCAAAATAACCCTGAAGGTGGATGGAAACGAGTCAAGGGAACATGCTGGACCTGTGGCGAGATAGGCCATACCTCGAGAGATTGTAAGAAGGGATGTGGACTAGGAAAACCCAAAGAGTACAAACCTCAAGCCAACCTCACCGAGAGTGGAGATGTCTTTGTGGTCATGATCTCTGAGGCGAATATGGTTGGGAGCATGGTTGAGTGGGTTGTAGATATTGGTGCCACGAGGAACATCTGCACCAATAAGGACCCGTTCCATTAGTATGAAAAAGCCGATGTGGGGGAGTGTGTGTTCATGGGCAATTCTAGTTCAGGTCCTGTTCTTGGCAAGGGAAAGGTCCTTCTAAAATTTGACTTTGGAAAGTTTTTATCTTTGCATAATGTGTTGCATGTCCCTGATTTGTGTGAAAATTTTGTTTCTGGTGCATTGCTTAATAAAGCTTGTTTTAAACTGACCTTTAAATCTGATAAGCTTATTATCACTAAAAACACCAACTTTGTGGGCAAGGGTTTTTGCAATGGGGGTCTCTTTGTACTTGATGTTGAAATGAATGAGAATGGATCTACTTTTGCTTATATTGTTGAGTTTTGAATTTGTGGCATACTAGGCTCGGACATGTTAATTACAATTAGGTTAAGAAGCTTAAACAAATGAGTTTAATTCCCAACTGTAGTCTAACTGAACCTGACAAATATGGTATATGTGTCGAGACCAAGCACCCTAAAAACCTTTTAACAAATCAGTTGAACGAACAGTTAGCCTACTTGAACTTGTGACTGTGACTTAGGTGACTTTAAGAACACCATGAGTAGAGGTGGTAAGAGATACTATATTACCTTCGTTGATGACCACTCGAGATTCATCAAGGTGTATCTCCTGAGTTCTAAGGATGAGGCCGAGGAGATGTTCCTCAAGTATAAGGCAGAATTTGAGAATCAATTGGACCGAGAATCAAAAGGATTAGGTTTCATATAGGAGTATGACACTACCTTCCTTAAGAAACATTGTGATGAATATGGCATAGTTCACGAAGTATTAGCCCCATATACTTAAAGAGACGATGAATGCTATGTTGATTAGCTCAGGCCTACCCTTGAGCTTACAGAGGGAAGCCATGTTGTTTGCATGTTGTGTGCTTAATAGGGTTTCACATAAAATGTTAGATAAAACACCTTATGAATTATGGAAGGGCTGTGTGCCTAACCTTCAATATTTCAAAGTGTGGGGGTATCTAGCTAAAGTTGGGATACCAGAATTTAAAAGAAGTAAAATAGGTCCCAAAACCATAGATGCTGTGTTTATTGGTTATGCTATGAACAGTGCTACATGTAGATTTATGTTATTGAATAGCTATAACCCTAGGCTTGGTAAAAACATGGAATCTCGAGATGGTGAGTTCTTCGAGCATGTGTTTCCCATGAAAGAATCTATGCATGTGTCATTGCTTGTTTCTTCGCCTGATGCATCTACTCCATCTAGTCATTTGCTCCCCGAACTTAAGGTTCAGGAACTTAGAAGAAGTAAGAGGGTTCGAACTGAAACTAGTTTTGGACCCGACTTCGTTACTGCATTTCTGTTTGAACACCCTAATTTTGGTGAGCATGTTGTAACTGCATTCAAGTTGGAGGAAGATCCTAAGACCTATCATGAGGCCATGAGATCCATAGATGCTCACTTTGGAGAGAGGTCGTTAAAAATGTGCTAGACTTAATCATGAGTAATAACACTTGGGTATTAGTGGACCTTCCTATGGGATGCAAACCCATAGGGTGTAAATGAGTGTTTAAAAAGAAATTGATGGCTGATGGATCAATTGACAAATTTAAGGCTAGATTAATGGCTAAGGGGTACACTCAAAACAAGGTATAGGCTTCTTTGATGCTTGTTCACCCGTGATTAAGATAGCCATTGTCCATTGTGAGAGCTTTGATTGCTCTAGCGTTCGTGCATAACCTTGTAGTACATCAGATGGACGTTAAAACAACTTTCTTAAATGGTGACATTAAGGAGGAAATTTATATGGAACAACCCGAGGGGTTCGAGGTTCCAGGTATGGAGCATAAAGGTTGTAAATTTGTGAAGTCCTTGTATGGTCTTAAGCAAGCTCCTAAACAATGGCATCAAAAGTTTGTTTGTACTTTGGTCATGCATGGTTTTGTTGTGAACAGTGGTGATGCATGTGTGTATTCTAAGCATGTTGATAATGATTGTGTGATAATCTGCTTATATGTTGATGGCATACTTATTTTTGGTACGAGTGTGAATATATTGCATGCTACTAAGTCTTTCTTGAGTTCATGCTTTGATATGAATGACCTAGGCGAGGTTGATGTGATACTTGGAATTAAAATTGTTAGATCACCTGAGGGTTTGACTTTAAGTCAATCCAAATATTGAGGAAGTTTGGCCACTTTGATGACACTCCTGCTAAAACTCCCTATGACGTAAATGTTCGCTTGAAAGGAACATAGGTGATAGTGTGTCACAGGCCGAATACGCTAAAATTATTGGTAGCGTGATGTTTTTGATGAATTGCACACTCGTTCTGATATTGCCTACGTCGTTCGTAGATTGAGTCGTTTACCCATAGTCCAAGTGATGAGCACTGGGTTGCTTTGGTCAAGCTTTTAAGATACCTTCGAGGTGCAGTGGAATGGGGTCTTTATTATAAACAATTATCATCTGTTGCAGAGGGATATTGTGATGCTAACTGGGTATCTGACAGTGATGGCTTTGTTTTGTTTCGGGGGAAAACCACATTCTAGGAAGTGGTTGTCCTTTTTTCCTTTGTTTGGCTCGTCATTAGCTTACGGAAAAGGTTTTTTGGCGGAAAACCTTTTCCCTCAAATGAGGGAAAATGACTTCCCTTTCAAAACGGGGGGAAGTCATGATTTTAAGTGACTTAAAAATCTTCGCAGTTATTATCATGCAAATCGAGATCGAATCAAAATAAACCAGACTGCACTATAGACATTTAACTTCAAAAGATCGAACAAGAATTAGACTAAATAATTAAAATTTGCTTGGATATTACTTTGTTATTGTTGCAACAGACTAACTTTAATCAATTTGAATTGTTATATAATATTATAAAAGGAAATTATCTAGGTAATATTTTAACACTTATTACATAAGTACTATAATAATTCAGTAATATATAATTATGTACCTGAAGTTTAAAAATTTTCTCATGAATCAGACATCTTTTGTCAAGATTTAGTATATTTCAAATGAAAACAGCAATCTATATGTAACCTATATTATAATGAAATAATTTATTTTATTCGAAAATGCTAACATGACATATTTTTTAATAATATATAAGTAATTTTTGTTAGAATATGGACAACTTTTTGATAATATGATATTTATACCACATTAGTATTTTTTGGCAGAAATTAGTTGAATTTAATGAAAATTTATCAGATTTTAACATAATATATACACAAGTGATAAAATTTCTTATGTCATGACGCCACATTGTATATATTAAAATGACAGAGTATTTAAACGATAAATGCTCAAATTTTAAAATATCTAAGAAAATTTTTTTCTTGTTTATATAGCTTTAATAGTTAACTTTTTATTTTGTTACTTCATATATGTTGTCTTATTACTTATGTTGTCCTATAAATGGATATAAAATGACTGGTGAAATTTTTTTTCAAAAACATACAAGAAGACATCACAATGGGGAATTAAGTTTTCCTTTGAAATAAATAACGGAAAACCCCGCTCAGAATTTATATTTCCTTGGAAAACCTTTTCCGAAGAAAAATCAATTCCTAGATTCTACTTTTCTTTCAAAACAAAAGGAGCCTAACTTTACTGGTGGCTATGTTTTTGTGCTTACTAACGGTGCTGTGTGTTGGAAATCTTGTAAGCAGACCTGCATTGCTAAATCGACCATGGAGTCATAATTTATTGCTCTTGAGATGGCAGATTTGGACACTGAATGGCTGAGGAATATGTTGAGAAACATTCCATTATGAGGGAAGCCCACGCCATCAGTCTTAATGCACTGTGACTCACGAGCAGCCAATGAAGTTGCTCAACGTGAGGTGTATAATGGCAAGCGCAGGCATATTGGCCTGAGGCATGCTGTAACAAGGCACCTTATTGAGAATGATGTGATCTCGCTCGAGTTTGTAAGGAGTGAGAAAAATTTGGTAAATCTCCTTACTAAAGGCCTTTCTAAGAAGGCGGTATGTGATACAACAGAGGGAATGAGGCTTAAGCCCACTTGTGTGTCTTGATCTTGGTGGATACCCATCTCGGGAGTATTCTCGATGTTAATGGGTCAAACGAAGTTAAGGTTGAGCTATTTGTGATTAAGCCACCCTAGCCCCTTCCGAGATAATGCTGCTGGTGGCTTGGAACTGTCAAATCTGCCATGATGTTTTAGGTTGAGCTTTACGCTCTTAATGTCATCCATAACCCTTTGTGGTGGTGTGGGCTAGCACATTTGATGGACACACTGCTCCTGCTATGATGTGAGGATGAGCTCGAGGCTTTTAACGTTGCCCATATCTTGTAGTGGTGGTGTCGGCAGCGCACTTGATAGACTCACCGACCTGCTATGATGTTGAGGATGAGCTCCATGCTCTTAATGCAATCCATAGCCTATGATGGTGGTGTGGGGCAGCAGACTTGATAGACCCACCTACTGGAATGTGGAGGTGGTAAGACATCCTCTGTTGAGAGTAAGGGCTTACTCTCTAGAGCGTTCCTGAGTACCCAGATATCGGATCTGTTTTGTTGAGAAGGACCTCATACATCCGAATTGCGGAGTGCGTTTCGACCCGAGAACCACATGAAGGGACGTTTGTGCTCTTCACAATGACCGCTCATGGTTCAAGGCTATGTTTGCTATTGGGTGGTTGTGGGACTTGCATGTTCACTGGGTGCCGATTCAAGTTCAAAAGACATTTGTATCGTCAAGTATGGATCTCATTGTTCAGTAACCTCCTTTCTTTCTTCTTTTTTTCAAAATTGAATCATTTGGGGGAATTGTTAGAATATTGGGGTAGTGTGCTTCAATTTTGCCTATCTTGTGTTTTGCCTCTACCCCACATAGGAAGAGTAGTGCACGGGGTGCTAGTTTATATATCTCCTTCTCTTTGTACTTGGTAAAGTCTTGAGGGGCTTAAAGTAGGTTTTGTATACCACACACGTGTGCGCCTGCCCCGCCTTGCTGAGGCACGTCACAATGTGGAGTAGAATGGACTTTTTTGAACCCGGACCTTTATTTTTACGGACATTAATTTTTTACTTATCGTAAGTGAACTTTAGGGGAGTTCTGGACTGGACTTGAGCTCATGGGTTTGAGCTCGAGCTCGAGGTCCCCTTGTGCCAAACCTTGAGGTTTTTATGCTCGATTATTTGTCCGTTAGTCGAGGTTCGAGTTCGAGTTCGAGGCTACAAGCTCAAGCTCGAGGTATTCGTTTTAATCGCATATCTACCAACTACCTTTCATAACTGTTTTCTACCTTGATTGTGCCTGGATTTTGCGCTCTGCATATCCGTCAGCTTCATAATTATGGTCGAATTTCTTGCCTATATTCCTTAACTGATTCTAACTTGCACGTTAAGTAGTTTTGCCTATAAATAACGTGCTTTGGGGCATTGTTCTAGACACAAAAAAATACAGAAATTCTTCTTCTTCTTCCCTCTGAATTCTCTCTATTCTTACTCTGATTACAGAGCAAGTTGGGGCGTATTCCAACCTCTCAGCCGAGTGTGCACTTCTGTGTTGGGTGCTGGGTTAACCCTGAGAGTCGGAGTGTTTGATGATCTCGTTTGTACCGTAGCGAGGACATAAACGACTTAGGGCAGTGGTGAACTCCACGGTGTAGGAATTTCTTTCGGTTCATGCTTCTCCTTTGAATGTTTTAATCTTAGGGCACGTTTAGTATAGGGTTAAAAAAGGGGGTAATCTTTAATGGTGTAATTGTTAACGGATAACAATTACCCGTTAAAATTGTTTTTCCTTTTACCTTGTTTGGTTGTGCACTTTTAAAGGAGTAAACATTAACACATGAATCTTTCATTATGTTTGGTTGTGCACTTTTTTTAATCCTGAAATATTTTTTAAGTAGTTAAAATAGTTTTGTAAATATAATATTTAAATATTTTTTATTATTTTTAATATTTAAATATTATTATATATTTTTGACTATTGGATTTTTATACATATTTTTTACATTTTATAGTTAGAATATTTTTTAAATATATAAAGTATATATTTATAATATCCAAAATTTTCAAACAATAAACAAGTTAAAATTTTTTTATCCCTTCCCTTGTTATAGATGTTGCATTGGGAGGGGGGTAGAGCAATGGTTTTAATGGGTAAATTTTTTCATGGATTAAATGTTAAAAGTAAACTAAACAGAGTTAAAAGGAGTGTAATGGTTACTCCTGTAACCATTAACTCCTCTTAACCCCATACCAAATATGCCCTTAGTTGTTAATTATCTTGTCTCAAGTTAAGTTGTTGAATAAGAGGTTTATTGAGAGATTTATTAATTTTAGCTTTGTCTTTGTATCTTTTAAAGTTTTATTTGCCAATTTGAGAATTTTGTTGCTTATTTGCCCATATTTTCCAACATATTCTTCTATTTAAGATTAAAAAATCACCAAGAAATTACCTCGTGGTAATCAACAAGATACTAGAAGTAAGCATAAACTTTGTTGCAAGTGCCATCAGTCCACAAGAATTCATTAGTCGGGTTAAGCATGATCCATTTCATAGGTATTCGGGCCAATATAAGCAGCATATATCCGGATATGCCTTGTGACACTAGTGAGCCACTACCCTCCATACTCTCGGCTCAGGTTCTTGCTCTTCACATTTTATTGTGGCTTAACTGGCCTTAGTACTGTCTATTGTTTTTCTTGGTGTTGCTCTATGTTCTCTTTTCTGGATTCCTTCTCATTTTCTGCTACCTGAACTTGGTCTACTTCTTGGACCTCCACTGGTCGCTGAGCTGCGTTGTGGGTGGGTGTCTTCTGACTTCAATCCAACCCTACAAGGGAGGTTTTGTAAAGGCCATGTAGGATGAAGCTGCAGGCATGATGAAGTTTGTTTTGGGTTTTAGGCTTTGGAATTCACTTATGGGTGCTTATGTAAGTGATGTTAGAGGCCTTAAGAGACCAATGTATTTGGGTTTTTTTTGTTTTCTTGGATAAGATGTGAAATGTATTGTTTTTATTAGGGTGAAGGGGCGAGCTAGTGTAGAGGAAGCCACAAAAAACCAAAGAAGAAAAAAGGAAACAAAAAGAGCTTGACTGGTCAGGCTTCTCGATAAATTTTTTTGTTGTTCTATTTCGTAGCTGTTATAAAAATGATAAAATACACACTCAATATGTGGCACGCTGTACTTTTCTTCCTTTTCACTCAAATTCCTCTCCTAAGATTTATAATCAAGCCCATATATATAGGGTTAAAAACAGTTAACATTAGCCCTAAAATACTTAAAGTTTAAGCTCATCCTTGAATATCCAATCTGAAAGGTTTGTAGAAGCCCAAAGATGTAATATGGAAGGGAAAGATTGTAACAAAGAAATGGTGTATCTTGCTAAGTATAAATAAAGGAAGAATATAAATAGATTAACACTTCAAAGATATAAAAAGGTTAGAAAAATACCTCAACAACATTCTCAATTAGATGTGATGGTGAGAATGAACTAAGAACCATGCTACAACGCTTAATTAAAGAGGGCGAAGATGAAAAACTTAAACTAATGTGTTTCTCTCTATCTTGTGTTATTTTTCTAACGTCCTACAAGAGGTATTTATAGGTTAGCTTTGATTAAAATATGAATGGTTCTAGCTACACACTAACTAGAACCTCTTATAATAAAGTAAATAAATGAATAGTGGTTGAAAAACTAATTAAATATAGCAATTTGAATTTGAGCTATTCTTTACAAATCTCCACTTTGGCTCAAGCCACTGATAAGTTCCTGGAAGCATTAATTTGTATTGCTAATGCCAACCAAGTTCAAACCCTGGTTAAACTTGGATAAGGGAACTTGTTTTGTCAACATATCAGCAAGATTGTCAATTGTGGTGATTTTCTTTACTATAATATCTCCTTTAGCCACAATGTCTCTGATGAAATGATAGCGGACGTCAATGTGCTTGGTTCTTTCATGGTACATCTGATTCTTTGTCAAGTGAATGGCACTTTGACTATCGTAGAATACGATAATCATGTTTTGTTGAACACCAAGATCTGCCACCAACCCCGTAGCCAAAGAGTCTCTTTGATATCTTTAGTAATTACAATATATTTTGCCTCTGTTGTTGACAATGCAGTAGTTGATTGCAAGGTGGCCTTCCAACTAATAGTGTTGTTGCAAAGTATGAAGACATAACGTGAAAGGGATCTTCTTTTGTCAAGATCGCCACCTTAATCAGAATCCACATAACCGACAACATTGTTATCTATCGACTTGTTCTTATCAAATACTAAGCCTACATGTGCAGTACCTTTCAAATAAAGGAAAATCCATTTCACTGCTTCCTAATGTCCTTTTCTGGGATTGCTCATGTACCTGATAACCACACTAATGACATGAGAAATATTAGGTCTAGCACATACCATAGCATACATCATGCTACCAACAACACTTGCATAAGGAACACAAGATGTGCTCTTTTTCTTCCTTTGATTTCGGTGAAAGTTTAGCAGACAATCTGAAATGTGCAGCAAGCAGAGTGCTAACTGGCTTACAATATTGCATGTTGAACCGCTTAAGAGTTTTCTAGATGTATCTCTCTTGATACAAGAATAATCTACTAGTTTTGCAGTCTACGAATCTCCATACCAAGTATCCTTTTTGCCACACCTAAATTCTTCATTACAAACTCGCCATTGAGTTAATTCTTCAACTTGTTAATTTCAACTATGTCTTGAGCTGCAATTAACAAGTCATCAACATACGGTAACAAGTATATAAAAGAACCATTGGGAAGCTTCTTGTGGTAGACGCAATTTTCATATTGACTACTAAAAATTTCGCACACCAATCATGAAAGAGTGAAACCTCTTATACCGTAGTCTAGGAGACTGTTTTAAGCCATATAAAGACTTTTTCAATCGGCTAACATGATCTTCTTTTCTAGGAATCGAAAATCCCTCAGGCCGCTGGATATAAATTTCTTCTTCGAGGTCACCATTAAGAAATGTGGTCTTAACGTCAAGTTGTTCAAGTTCCAAGTTCTACAAGGCGACTAAAGCAAGAAGCACGTTGATAGATGAATGTCTAACTACGGATGAGAAGACTTCTTTGAAATCAACACCCTCTTTTTGTGTGTAGCCTTTAGCTACGAGACGCGCTCTGTATCTTTTGCTTCATCAATATTTGAGACACCTTCCTTTCTCTTATATATCCATTTGTAACCAATAATCCGCCTGTTTGGTGGCCTTTTCACACGTTCCAAGTGTCATTTTTATGACACGATTCAACTTCTTCGTTCATTGTGGTTATCCATTTTGAAGAGTCTGCACAATAAATGACTTTTGAATAGGTAGATGGTTCGCCACCTTCATTGAATTCTTGTGCCATTGATAACACATATGCTACTAGGTCTGCTTCATTAATATATCTATTGGAGGTTTAATTATTCTTCTTAGCCTATATCTAGCAATGGAGTACTCCACTTCATGAGAGGTAACTTCAGGAGGAGACACCTTAGCTAGCGGGCATAACTGCTAAGAGGAAGATGAATCTTGCATTTTATTATTTGAGGTGTTTAGATGAAACTCCACCTTATTGCGAGCTTTCTCCATTCCTTCAAAACTAATGGGTATGTAATGCTCCTTAGTGAAGCATAAAGGACTCCTTAAAGGTTGAATCTCGACTAATAACGAATTTGGGTGATTTAGGGTCTAGACACTGTAATATGTATCCTTTAACTCTAGATGCATAACCTAGAAAAAATGCGTTTTATTGCTCTATGTTCTAATTTTCCTTCAGTCACATGTCCGTTGGCCGGACATCCAAAAACTCTTATATTAGAACAATCAGCAGGGCCATTAGACTAAACTTCCTCAAGTGTCTTAAAATCGAGAGATGAGTGTGGTGAACTATTGACGAGATAACATGCATTAGAAGCTGATTTGCCCCAAAAATCTTTAGGCAAACTGGCATTAGAGAGCATAGATCATGTTCTTTCTAAAATTGTTATGTTCATGCGTTCGACAACTTCATTTTGTTGAGGCATCCCAAATACTGTTCAGTGTCTGACAATGCCTTCATTGTTGCAAAACTCATTGAAATCACTTCCACAAAATTTGAGACCATTATTTGTTATGAGCAATCTGACTTGTTTTTCAGTCATGGCTTTCAATAGCTAGAAATTAAGGAACACTTTATTTTTGTGTTTTAGAAAATAAACCCTTGTTTTCCTTGAATAATCATCAATAAGGTGAGCACACAACGAGCACCTCCTTTAGATGGAACACGAGAGGAACCTATAAATCAGAATGAACATAATCCAAAGTACCTTTAGTTATGTGAATTGTAGTACTAAAGCTGACTCTTTATGCTTTCAAAAGACACAATGCTCGCATAATCCAACTTCGAGGTACTATGGCCACAAAGCAGCCGCCTCTTGCTTAGGATATTGTTACCTTTTTTATTCATATTGCCCAATCTCATATGCCATAATTCTATGATGTCAGATTCTGAGAAGGTTGACGTGGAGATGGTTGTTGAACATGTAACATTAGTCCCTTGTAGAACATACAAGCTACCTGATCTTATAGCTTTCATCAAGACAAGAGCACCTTTAGTGACTTTTAAAACTCCACCTTTAGCAGTGTATCTGCACCCATGAGATTCCAGAATGCCTAAAGAAATGAGATTTCTTTTTAAGTTTGGAATGTGATGGACTTCAGTGAGAGTTTTGATAATGCCATCATGTATCTTGATTCGAATAGTACTCTTACCAATTACTTCACAGGGTGTATCATCACCCATAAGGACAACTCCACAATCCATAGCTTCATAAGTGGAGAACCAATCCTTGTTAGGGCACATATGGTAAGAGCAGCCGGAATCGAGAACCCATTCCGTCTTTGATCTAAATCGAATATTTGTAATGAGTAATACGTCACCTTTATAATCATTTTCAACAATACTTGCTTCAGCGGAATTTTCAGTCCTGCTATGACTACCTTGTTCCACTTGTTCTTTAGTTTGTAGTAGTCAGAAATATCATGCCCCTTCTTGCAATAGCGACATAATTTTTCATTTTTTCTTGACTTTGACTTGGACTTATTTCGATTGGAGCTACTACCCTTGTCAAGAGATCTACGTCCAACAAAAAAACCTTCAACTTTGGCTTCCAATGGTGATTCAGAATCAAACTTCCACTTCGATAACAAATTAGATTTAATATCGTCAAATGAGAGTGTTTGGCTATTGCTATAAAGCATGATTTCCTTCAAATGTCGGAATGACACATGTAAAGAGCAAACTAATAAAACAACCTTATCTTCTTCTTTGATTTTGACATCAAAACTTTCTAAGTCTATAAGGATAGAGTTAAATTCCTCAAGATGAGACTATATGAACATGCTTTCTACCATGCAAAGGTGAACAAACACTCTTTTTAAGCATAGCTTATTTGCGAGACTTTTTGTCATGTATAAAGACTCTAATTTCTTACATAAATCTGCAATTGATGTTATGCGTTAGACCTCTAACAAAACTTGATGCGAAGGATACAACTGGATAGCCTTCAAGGCTTTATCATCTAATTCTTCCCATATTTTTTTTTGTCATGGAAATTACCATGTTTAATTTCTCACAAGAGCTTTCTTTGCCCCAATTTATGTTAAGATAGCTTACATTTTCGCTCGCCAAATACTAGAGCTAATTTTTTCAACAAATTTCTTGATGTCAAATTTTGTTGAAGATGTCATCGATGAAATTTGATTAAATTTACAATTGAGTAGTCTCTGATATCAATTTGAAAGGTTTGAGGATGCCTTTGATACTGACGTTGCATGTAACCGAAGCCCAAGGATGTAATATGAAATGGAAATATTGTAAACACAAAAATGGTGTATCTTGCCAAGTATAAATAAAGGAAGAATATATGTAGATTACCACCTCAAAAATATAAAGGTTTGAAAAATCCCATAATAAAATTTTCAATTTGATGTGACAAGGAGAATAAACTAAGCAAAATGATATAATGCCTAATTAAAGAGGGAGAAGACGAAAAATTTAAAATAAAGTGTTTCTCTCTATTTAGTGTTATTTTCCTAACATCCTAGGAGAGGTATTTATACGTTAGCTTTGACCATAATTACAATCTCTTATAACAAAGTAAAGAAATAGATGATGGTCGAAAACCTAGTTAAATATAGCGATCTGAATTTAAGCCAATCTTTACACAATTGTTCATACATTTAGAAACATGCCTCATTAAAGATTGTACTAGAAAACTCTAAGTTAGACAAAAATCCTTGCGAAGAAAAATAATACAATGTTCTAGTCATAAGCATTTTAAATTGCCTCATGAAAACCCTTGTCAAGAAAACCCACTAGGACAAGACCATGGCAAAGGGAAAAATAGTCACGTGTATTTTAATTCCCTCATGTGAATATGTCAACAAAGGATGTCTCCGATTTGGTGCATACCAATCTTGTGTATTAGTTTCTCAAAAGTTATAAGTAATACTTTCGTTAATAAATCTGTTAGGTTCTCACTTAAGCGACATTGATGAACCTCATTCGTTAATGATTTGATGATACATGTTGATTCTATAACCTTCAATATATATGTCTTTGATTTAAGCAATATGTTCAACATTATCTTCATATAGTATCATCACACTCCTTCTGATTGCTGAAAGATTACATTCTTCTTGAATATGTTAAACTAAGGATCTCAACCATACAAATTATCTGATTGCTTTGAGTATCTTAGCGTGATTTCAATAAGTGGCTACAATTGTTTGTATTGTAACAAGATATAGCAATATCACTATATTTAAATGAATATCCCTTTTATGAACATCTTTTCTGAGGATTAGACAAATGACCAATGTTCGCATATCCAATCAATTATGAGTTCAACTGTTTGGAATAGAGTAACCCCATATTAGTTGTTCCATAGAGATAGTAAAATATATGTTTAACCCAATTCCAATGTCTTAGTGTTGGTGTTGAACTACATCTTGCTAATAAATCAATAGAAAAAAACTATAATTAGTCTCGTGTAGTTAGCAAGATACATTAATGCACCAATTTAACTAAGTTATGGTACTTCCCAACCAAAACTTCTTTCATTATCCTCTCGAGGACGAAAGATTTATTTCTAAAGAATCCAACAACCATTGTGGCACTTAATAGATGTCCTTATCCATACCAAAATGTTTGTACTCTTTCTTCGTACTGGTGGATTGATGAACTAAAATTCTACCAGATAGATGCTTGATTTGAAGGTTGAGACAAAATTGTCCTTTCGAGATTCTTTCCTCAAATTCTTAATTCTTATTTAGGTATGTAACAACTTTGTCAAGCTCATAAGGAATTCCTATTTGTGAGCCTGGACCATTATATTTCCTTCCACCAAAACCTTTCTTCCATTTTTACCCTTATGGCCCCTAGAATTGATATTTTTTTTGAACTAGAGACAAGATGAGTATAATGAACCGTTTCCTTTTAAGCCTTTTCTCCTCTAGAATGCTCCTAGAGATGAACTCATGGAACCCCATGTTTTTTTTGACATGTTATATAAGCCTTAAAAATTTTAAACTCTTTAGGGAGTGGCTCGACAGCTATTTGAACAATGACTAGCTCGGTGAAATGCATTTTCAAGGTTTTAAATTTAGCATTCATGTTGGCCATTTTGCTTAAAATGCTTCCTAATGTCTACTAATATTGTGTTTGGTTTGTTGACTTATAAGCGCTCTAGATTCCAACTTTTCCGCATTCAACAAAAGTAATATCAATGCCATCAAGAAATTCCTTGACGGTTTTCTAAGAAAACAGACCTTCAAGATAATTCATCAAATACATGGGCTTTCAGAAAACATTGAGAGTAAAACGTTTAGATCACTCCTACTTATTAGAAAAGGTCTTTTCTTTAGTAATACTTTCAACTATAATCTCGGGTTGTGTCTCTCTTATAGTAAAGGTCAAGAAACCTTAGAGTGACTTCTATAGTACGTTTCCACCTCTTATAGTTGGTAGTATAAAATGATTTAGTGGAGTGCATGATGAAAGACACAATAGGGAAACTTAGCACTTTTTTTTGAACAGAGGAAACTTAGCACTTTAGTAGACAATATAACATAACATCTACATTTATGTAAATAACAAGTTTATTGGAGCTCATGCAATGACCAAATCCAGAGCTTTATGAGGGCTGGATTATCATGGAATACATATTAATGTCATACGTGCATACATTCAGGAAAGAGTCCTGGCTTTGTTATGAGTACTCTTTCCCAGCACGGGTTGTGTCAAATTGACACTCACTTAGGGATATGCAAAAATCGGTCTAAACCATAATCCAAACCGGTCCAAACCATAATTTATGGCTTGGTTTGGTTTATAGTTTAAAAAACTATGGTTTGGTGTAGAAAATTTGGTTAATAGGGTTTATAGTTTAGGTTTGGTTAGGAAGGTTCAATGATTATTTACATAATATGAATCATAATAAGTCGTGTTAGTAGCTAATAAAATTTTACTTGACAACCTGATAAAAAAAAGATTATTTGCACCGAAGGTCCCTATATTTTTTTATCGTATCAATTTAGTTCTTGTACCTTTAATTGTGTTAATTTAGTTCCTCTACAACTTATATTGTATTAATTTAGTCCTTTGCCAAAATTTAAATTAAGTTAATGATGTAATATTAACAGCACAGTCATATTGGATACAAGTAACCAAATGTAAAGCCACCCATTAATTCAATTTACCCAAATATGTGATTGAACCATAAAAATTTCATTAACAATTTAGCATAAATTGTTAAGCACTACAATAACACAATACACTTATATAGGGACTAAATTGACACAATTAAAAATGTAAGGACGAAATTAATACAAAGGGCAAAGTACAAGGACTTTTGGGGTAAATAACTCAAAAAATTATTACTATTGAAATTTTGTTACATAAATATTTATAAATAAGATAATTAAGTTAGAAAATTACAGATATATAACTAACTTGAATATTAACAAAATCGATAAATATCTATAATTAATTTTAATCTATATTTTATTAATAAAATATGTAGCTTTTTTAAAATTATGGTTAAACCATAACCAAACCGGGCCAAACCGCATATACGGTTTGGTTTGGTTTGAAAATTTTTTTCAAACCGTATTAATACCGTTTGATCCGATTTTGGTGCGGTTTTTATAAAAACCGGACCATGCACACCTCTACACTCACTCACTCAATGATCAAGCCCTCAACTTTATTATGAGAGAGAAATCATCATGTGATGTATTCTAATGTCTTACATACAATCCAAGAAGAAAGGAATCAACTTTGTATGGATATCCTTTCTTGCCTTGTGCTTAAACAAATAAGATAAATCGCAGCCACACATTCAAGGTATGATTTGCTCTTGATTTGAAAGCTGTTCTAATGCTTGCATGGTGAAACCAACACTTCAATTTTCATATTTTTAAGTAAATACAGCAAATGTTTATTACCATAGGAAAAGGGGAGATTGTTGGCCCAAAGACCATGGACATTGTAATTTGATGATAATTAATCATTTAATGCATCTGTGTGGTTAACTATTCTAATCATGTTGAAAATTACTCATGAAAAAGTTACAAAGATCATGATCAACTCATGATGATATTATGCCTTCAAGTATGGTGAATCAAGAGAACAATGATTTAAGTTTGAAGTGAACAACGACCCAAACCAAAATACAGAGGAAATTCGAGTCCGCACGCAAGAAGTGATGCCTAGGACTTAGGATCGAGTATATCGTTTTGAGTTAAATAATCTCATTATCAATATGTGGTGCTCTCACAAACATGTCTTCAAATAATTCTGAAATTGTATTTCAAAATGACTCCTAACCGATATGATACATAAATGGTAACCTTTATTAATTGGTTTATTCGGAGTCATGGCTTCAATAGTACTATGCGATAGAAAGTTCCCGTTAAAGTTAAAGGGAAAATACTATAAGACGGTAGTGAGACTGGCTATGTCCTACGAAGCAGTGTGCTGGCCAGTTAAACAGCATCATACGCAGAAGTTGAAGGTGGTGGAGATGAGGATGTTGAGATGAATGTGTGAACACACAAAGAAGTAAATTGGGCGTGGCCTCAGTTGAGGATAAGCTGAGGGAGCAACGTATGCAATGGTTTGGGCATGTCAGGAGAAGACCAACCATTACCCTTGTCAAGAGATACGAAAAACTCCATATTATAAACAGGAAGAGAGGGAGAGGCCGGCCAAACAAGAGTTGGATGGAGATAATTCACATGACTTCACCCACCTCAACCTAAATGAGGAGATGACCCTAGATAGAGCGGAGTGGAGGGTTAGCATAGATGTAACCAATATAACGGTTTAGGTTAGAGGAGCACATCTAAGCTAGTACTAGATCCCCTAGGCTTATTTTTTCGATAATTGTGACAAAATCGCTAAACTAGCTGGCCACTCGCTAGGCGAGGCCAGAGTTCGACCGCAACAACACGGGGACCAAAAATATCCAACACAAAATAAGAAAACCGGAACAGAAATGCTCGCTACAAAACACAACACAACAGACTGCGAGCATAGGACCAACAAAAACACGGAGACAAGAAACACCAGCACGCGCAAAACCAACACAAACAGGGATCTTAGAAAGAGACGGAGCAGAAGGCCAGCACAAGAACCGAGAGTGGGATTGAAGCCACACCCCAACACCCAAACCATATCAATGAGCAATAAGATCTGCCACCATAGCTGGGTCGAAACCATCAAAGTTGAAGCCCACCTTTTCTCCTAACTCTATTACCCGCTCCGCATTCAGGATCCTCTCATCATACTCTTCTTCTGTGATCTTCTTGATTCGATTTCCCCTATTCCGTTTCTTCCTCTTCCCGGCTATCATAGTCAATTTTTCAGCATTATTTCTAGGAGACATATCCTTCAAGAATTCTTGCAACTCTTGCCTCTCTCTTTCCTTCATCTTGCGCTTGATCGTTTTTCTCTCTCTTTTTGTTGTGCGGACTTTTTCTTTCTTCCTCCTGCCCATGCTAGGCCCTTCCATGAATGGAGCTGATACTTGCTAACTCTGGGCAAATTAACCTCAGCTTGAGAGATATCGATTGCTGTTATTGGCTCGAATCCTGGAGGGAATTCCGGCCCAGATGTCGTTGACTCATTATCACTGTTGCTTCCCCGAGTATCGGTATCCGATGTGGTGATTTGATCATGATGTTGTTGAGCTGGAGCTTCACGATTGTCAACCCATGGCAATAGTAGAGGAGGATGTGCCACATGCTGTGAAGCACAAGGCCTGGCATGCATGAGTGATCGCTGTAGGGCCCATCTCCCAATGATTTGGCCGTTGATGTGGATGGAAACATGTCCAGACAGCTGCCAATCAACTCCCATCCCTTCATTTGCCAACATGTCCAGACGGCTGCCAATCAACTCCCATCCCCTAGGCTTATATGTATGCCTGTTTGATTAAAAACATTTTTGCTGTGTGTTGGCCACTTATTGTTCTGTCATTTCGTAGTTTTGTATGCTATTATTTTTATGCTCTTATGCTGAGATGCTTTTATGCTTCTCAGGTTGGAGGTCCTCGAACACAGCCACCCTTTAGGATAGCACCCTGAAGGGGTAAGGTTGCGTATATCCCACTCCTCCCAGACCTTGTGTATGTGGGAGCTATTAAGACACTGGGTTTGTTGTTGTTATTAGAGTCATGGCTTAATCAAGGGATTAAGAAGAGAATCTCTCATAATGACATTTAATGTTGATTTAAAATCTATAAATACAAAAACAAGATTAGGGGAAAATACAAATCAAACCTATCGGTAAAATTATCCAAAAAGAAAAAGGGAACCCAAGGCATATCGAGTGTCAACAAAAAAGTTTATTATCGACGTGAAGAGTAAAAGAAAGCCTAGTGGGCTGTTGGGTTTCGATATATGTTGAAACATTTTTATCTTGCCTAATCTTAGTTTAACAGAAGGTATTAGTGATTTTTAACCTTAATCATCATAAGTTCAAGCAAAATTAAAAGTCTTAGGTTCAATCTTTAAATATACCTTTGCACAAGATATGCTTATGTTGGAGTTTGTGCAGTGATTAATCTTTTAAACCATCAAATTAGAAGTCTAAGGTTAGAAACTCTTCCACCCAAATTCCCTGATTATTATGAGTGTTTATATCACCCTAATCAAGATAAAATAAAAGCTAAATTAGATATAATGAAATAGTGTACCAAATAACAATTCCATCTAGTCTAATTTTCAGTTTGATTAGTATTTAAACTTCTCTAAAATGTTCATAGATCCAAATACATATTGCATATAATTAAATTGAACCAAACCAAATAACAATTCCATATAATTAAGTATTCAACCAAAGGATCTTGAATAGAACCAAACTGCAACCAATTTCTTCTTATCCTGAACCATATAATGCTAATATATTCCGAGTTCTGTTTTCATCTGTCACACGCTTTAACTCGGAGTTCCACAAAGTTGAACATCCAAGACTCCTTCTAGGCTACTAAATCATTAAGGGTGTCACTTATTTTCATCAAAGTGTATAATGCAAAACCATGGATTTGCTTTTCACCAGAAAAACAACGATTGTACAAAGTACTTAAGAGCATCCAGAAACACCGTCAATCTTAATTTGTCATGAGACAAAATTCATGAGAGAGGCTCAGAATGTAGAGTCACCAATAACATTAAAATATAATCAAATAAGATTTATTGGGTCAAATAACATCTTCAATGTATATATACACTTTACATATCAAAGTATAATCAAACCCAACTTTTTATTTGGTGAAACGGTAAGATGAAAACCCAAGAACTTCAAAAACAATTTACAAGAAAAAATCACACAAGCAGATAGACAAGCAAGTTCATGTTCACTTTGCGAAAAATTTCCCATTTTTTAAAGAAAATTTCCCTCCCAAACCCTGCTTTTTAGGAAAATGTGCTCTGAGGACCTAGCTTTCCAAATTTTCAACAAAAACCCGGTTTTTCAGTTTTCTTTCCTTTGTCCTAAAACTGAGAACATCTTTCCATTGTTTTCCAAGTTTTCCTTTTGCAATTCAGGGTTTGTTCTTCCATATTTCCTCGATCTTCCAAGTGTTTTCCAGTTATACATTTTCCAATGAAAACACTTGGATAGAAAACTAAAAATTCAGAAATTCCTGCAAATTGAACTTTTGCTAGGGTAGTTTGGCTGAGTGGGGCTAGTCAAAGCTGGAAGAGCGGCTCCATCTCCCGCATAGGTAGTCTTCTAGGAAGATGTGCTCGTCAATGCTGTTCATGGAAAGTGAGTCATCCTCGACATCGAGGAGAGCGAGGCTGAGATGGGATTGGAGGTTAGGCTTAGGAATGGCTTCACCATCAAGCCTGTCAGAGTTCTCCGAGGCATCCACTTGCTGCCTTGCCCATTTCAACACTTCTACATCACCTTGGAGAAGCTTCACCACCTGCCCTCGACAAGAAAATTTTATGTAAGGGCTTATGGATATCGTATTGGGTTTCTTTAAAAAGTATATAAATTCCTTATAAGTCTTATTTTTGCCAAAAAGTTGAATAAATAGCCATATAATTATTAATTCTTAGATATTTTGATAGCTTCTAGTATATGAATAAATTTATGAATATGCTTTGCAATTAAAATACAATTTACATGCACAAAAAAGGTGTTACAGAAGTTCTCCTTTTGTCTCTTTAACAAGTGTTATAAAATTAGGGTTAAGAAACGACAGATCGCACAATGAACAGCTCATAATCCATTACTTTACCCTCATTTCAATAACTGCAATAGTTTTATCAGTAAGAGTTTGAGCAAATGAGGGAAAACAAGACTCGAAAATATAATATATTCTCATACTTTTTGTGTTCTAAAATAATTGTCACTTCTTGAAGCCGGGTAGAAGTTAAGAAGTTCTTTTTATTCACATGTACATTTGTAAAATACGCAAAACAAGTTACATTAGTTGAATATCAGAAGATTTTCTCAAGAAAAGAAAAGGAAAAAAATGATCATGTCAAGCTAGTGCTTTCTATTTCTGGGGAAACGATATCATTTTAGAATTGATTGAAGCAATTGCTAAAATACTCTTTTAGACAAAGTATCAAAATTGAAAACATGGGGGCAAAGCAAATGCTTCAAATTGGTGTTATATGTATAGTAAGTTAAATAAATTTAACAAAAAAGGTGAGGTAATATTTATTTTGTGACGGGCCTAAAACAAAAGGAGTGATGTTCATTTTAGGATAGGGTGAACTAAAATAGATTAAGTTGCCCTGCACTGCATATTAGTATTTATTAGTCTTGTGGTGAAATTTTACAATATACGTTTATTGTCCCAAATTTTTTTTCTTCAAGTTTTGTATGGACATATATGTGATATTTTATAATTTTCTAAATTAAATAGTTAAAACAATTTTCTAATTTATCTATCAAGGACGATGAACACATGGATATTCACATGCGGGGACATGTTAGAATACAAAATTATTCTTCTGCTTTCACCTAGCAGATAAGCATTTGAGGTAGTTTATTCTTAACCGAGGGCAAGATCTTACATATGGAAAAGAATGGATGCATAGACAGGGGAAGGGTTAATAACGTTTTCTATGTCGGGTAAAAGAATGAACATTCATAGAAATAAGTAGAAACTTGAACATTCATAGGAATACGTAGAAACTTACAAGGCTCATCTGTGGCCGAGCACGAGGTGCTCTTCTAATACAGAGTATGGCAGCCAAAACCATCCTGTCAATCTGATCATAGTCGTAATTACCAGGCAACCCAGAATCCAATAGCTTGGACACCTTTCCTCCATTAAGAATCGGCTTCGCCTGATAAACACCACCTAGTTAACTCAACCAGCAAGGAACTTGGACTTGATGCCTCATGAAAGATTAGGTCTTAGCTATGTATCCTACAACTAAGTTCCTTGGGCTACCCACTAGGTATGTGGGCACCGACTGACCACGTAATAAGTAGACAATGCATACTCAAGACTATTCAAGATGCACATAAGCTAGCCTAAATACTCCAGTTAACAAAAGAAAAATATTCCTTTAGAACTACACTACTCAGATTGTTAGAGCCCATAAGAGTGTTCAAAATCCTTAAACCCGTAATCTGTATAGAGCAATAGAAATTTCCTTAACTGGCCAAAATCTTATAAATCAAGATAACCATTAGTTCCAGTATAAATAGTTTATTTTCTCTAAATCACAATACACGCAAAGGGAAATTTTGTGGTCAAGAAACTTAAGTTGCTCACCCACATAACAAGGCTTTCTTGACCCTTGGGATGTTCAGCACTTATAGGCTTTCTTCCTGACAGAAGCTCAAGAAGCACAACTCCAAATGCATACACATCAATTTTGTCTGTCACTTTGCCGTACATAAAGTATTCAGGGGCCAAATAACTGCAGTACAAAGTGCAAAACGTAATGAATTTCAGTCAAGAAGCAGACTGTCCCCTCCAATCATAGAATCAAATAAAGGTCATTACATTAATGCGTAAAGGAATTTGAGCTAGCCGTTATATGATTGGTTTTTGGACCAGCTACCATAATACTTATGTATTACATCCTTATTATTAAGATATATTTATTGATCAAGTGCGATACAGAAAATTGGGAAACGGAAGGTTCAACAGCCTTCTTTTAAACTCTTATTGCTAAAACAGTTAAGAAGCAAAGGGGAAAAATAGTTTAACATGATTTTCACACCCCGATAATAGAGGAAAAACACATAAAACAAGGCATAAAAATCTAGAAAATAATTGAACGAATGAAACTCTAGGTTTCCTTTACTTAAATAGAGGAGCTTATTCAATAAGAATAAAAGACTTAAAGAAAAAAAAGATAAATATAAAATTACTAATAATTATCTATTAATCTAATAGCTAAATAACCTAATAGATGTCAATCTCCTCAAGTCTTTATCTAGCCGCATCTCCTATCAACTCGCCAAGTCTGGAATACTCGTCAAGCCTGCCAAGCCCATCCGCCATCTACCTATGGGCTGCATCACTTGTAGATATGTATAAAGCTAAAAGGCATGTCAAAACTAATCGTCATATAGCTTTTCATTTATATTTATCAAAATCGTAAAAGCTTTTTGCCATCCATTTTGTACAGCTGCGACACCTTGCTTTCACGACATCACAATGCAACCACGAATGACTGTCAACCGTGATCCTACTCCACTGTTCCAATTTATTCTAAAATATAATTTCATGGTGTGTTGTAGTTTCTGGTCGCAGAAGCAGGTGTCACAACATTACGCAACAAGTTGTAATGCTCACTTTAGGCAGCTGTAGGAACTGCATTTGCTTTTGAGCCCTACCCTTGCAAACTTTTGAATGGAAAGCTATGGCTCCATTAGTTTAACATTCATTTGATAGTTTTTTAAAACGTATCCACATGTTTACAACTATGTTTAAACAAAATATGCATATGTATTATGAAGGTTATTGCAAGAAGTGTAATCTCATAATGGTTAATCTTGTAAAAACTAGATTAAAATATGTTATTAAATAACTATCGCATTTTCATGTGATTCCATGGCATTCAGCCCCTAAAACTACACTTCTACATATTTAGCAGTATTTCCACATGAATGCCGCTCTAGAACAAAAGCAGACAAGTTACATACCCAAATGTTCCCACCACATCAGTGCATGTTATGTGCGTCGAAGTCAATGCCCATTTAGCAAGTCCAAAATCAGAAAGCTGAAGAAAACAGGGGGTGAAACAGTGAGCCCCTTAACATGGAGCGAGAATCACACATTTGGAATATCACAACGGTAAATCTTCACCTGTGGCTCAAAATCGTCAGACAACAATATATTTGAAGACTTTACATCTCTGTGAATTATAGGTTGGGTGTCATGACTATGAAGATAATGTAGCGCCTCAGCGACACCCGCAGCCACTTTGTAACGCTCGTTCCACCCAAATGCAACCAAGTCCTTCTTACTACCTGTTAAGGAGATAGTAAAAAGCAAAAAATTTGAGAACTAGATAAGTTAAAAGCACACACAAAATCACAAAGTGAGCTGTTAGTTAATACCGTGAAGGTTTTCCTCAAGGCTTCCCCTTGGTAGAAGATCATAAACCAAAAGAAGATGATCTTCCTCAAAACAAAACCCGAAAAGAGAGATCATGTTCTTGTGGTGCAATGAGGTGATTATCTCGATTTCTAAAACAAACTCCTTCAATACTTCCTTGGATGGTTTTAAGATTTTTACTGCCAGTGCCTTGCCATCAGGAAGAGAACCTTGATAAACCAGACTACTGCCTCCCTTTCCAATCAAATTTCCTTCAATGATCAAAATGATTCACTTTTAAGTAAGCACAAAGAGAAAGCAAGGAATTAAGGTATTCAAATGATATAAGTTAAAGAAGCCAACCAGGAGAGAAATTTGATGTGGCGGATTGAAGTTCCTGATACTTGAACAATCTACAAGTTGATGAGTATTTTTCATGAAGACCTTCTAGTTCTCTAGGTAGGCTTATGTAGTCATGATCAAGAGAACTATGACGAGAGAGAGCCTCATTACCAACTGGAACAATAGCTCCATTCTGTGCATCAAGATCAAAAGATCCATCCTCTTCTTGTTGATCGCAATCTGATTGTTTCATAGATGAATTGGCATTGGGTACAATGTGTCTAGTAGGCAACTGCATTGCCCATTGCAGAACAGAGACGTCTCTCAGCAAAGATGGATCAAGATCTTGGCTTCCTGACATTAGCACCTGCCGGAGAAGAGGCCAACCTGGTCTATGCTCAGGCAATCCTTTAACCATTAATGAAACCGAGCTTGAGGCCACTTCCAACTTCTTTAATGGTACTATAGCCAGTGATGTGTCCTTGTGATCATTGCCGTTTGGCTCTTCTCTTATCTGAATGCGAGAATTATCTGATGAAAAGCAATTTGGGGAACAAATAGTACAATTCGGGTTTGGAGCACTTCCGATACAATCTGCATCAACTTTGCTCATAGCCCGCTTTAATTTTTCTTTTATCCCTTCATTACATCCTGCTTTGTCTTCCATATTTTGTTTCGACTTGCTACTCACTGAGCGATGAAACACATTCAGGATGCTACTTTGCTTATGGTCAGTGGGCCCTAAAATATTCAACAAAAAAAAAAAAAAGCAAGTTCATAGCCTGAGTTGATGGAAATTCAACTGCCATTACAAGGCAGGGGAGAGGGAAGATGAAATCACAAACCTTCCAACTCCTTGATTCTAACTGCAGATACAGCAGCTTCCCTACGATAGACAATTTTTCCATTATGAACAGCAAGCACAGAACAATCCTTTGACAGTTTTTTCGCAATATATTTCGCCATGGAGGTTGAAGATTGGATTGCATGATGCTTGCTTGCAGTGCCAACAACAACTATGCTCGCATTGTATGATTCTGCTTCCCAGACTAGTACTTTGCGGATTGATGAACCACGGCAAATTTTCAGCTTAAGATCCACCTGCAAGGCTCCACCATGGTTTCAACCTTTTTGTTCAAAATATAGAAGCAGAAAGAAAATAGAAATTAAACAAAAACAAAATCCTATCACTGAGGCCAACGAAACCCCGGCCCAGCGGTAAAACACAACCAAGGTTGAGGCTCTACCAGGAAAACAAGATAACCAAAATAATTCAACTGAGGCCAATGAGGCACTTTGTTTGGTGTTAGAACACTACCAAGACTTAGGCCTACGATAAGACATCATAGGTTCTGATCTCATCTTCTCCACCCTGGTTTGATTACAACAAGCCCAATGCCTAAAAGGCTGCCGGTGAGGCGGGCCTGGGGGGTGAAATATACAGCCTTACCCTATAGGGTACTCCGCAGGGAGGCTAGTTCCGAGTGCCCCCAACCCGAAAAAGTAAAAAAGCAAAAATAGAATAATATTTATAAAAACAAGTCCCCGTTTCATTGCAAAAGGAAAACAAAAATCAGGAAGCTGAGAAAATGCAGGACGTGCAACATTCCTTTGGAAATTTCAAAATTAGGACCAATATGATAAAAGGGTACTCCATAACTTAAAACAATTGATTTTCAAGTTATTTACATCGTTGATATCAGAGTTGCGCCAACTATCGGGGTATCAGGCTAATGTGCCACACTCTGAAGTTGTGGGAAAGGGTCATAGAGAGGAGGTTAAGGCAGCTGACTGAGGTGTCCGAGAACCAGTTCGGATTTATGCCCAGGAGATCAACAATAGAAGCCATCCACATCCTAAGGCGGACGATAGAACATTATAGGGAGAGACAAAAGGACCTTCATATGGTCTTCATTGATTTAGAGAAGACATGTGATAGAGTGTCAAGGGAGGTCCTTTGGAGAGTTTTGGATAGGAAAGGCATCCCCGTACCATACATTCGAGCCATCAAAGACATGTATGATGAGGCACAGACTATGGTGCGTACAGTGGATGGGGAGTCAGACGCTTTCCCGATAACAGTGGGGGTCCACCAAGGGTCTGCCTTGTGTCACAACCCTCAAGGTTGTGACGGCCCAAGTCTAGGACTTAGGCCCGTAAGAGACAATAGAGGTTAAGATGAGGGAGAGAATAAGAAATAGAGTTGAGATGAGAGAGAGAAAATAGAATTTAGGAGATGAGAAATAGAGAGTAAAGATGGGAAAGTAAGAGAATTCATATCATTGATTTAATTGAGTGATTACAAAATGAACTCTAACTCCCTATTTATAGAAATATTACAAAATACTAAAAATATGGAATAAATCTAAAAAATATCCTAAAATATCTAAAAACATCTATTACAACAATTAATCTTGAATTCAATCCCAAAAGATTCCTTTTGCAACAGCTAGGAAGGAGAGGAGCTCCCAACGGTTCATGACAGGCTGTCATCTAGCTGGCTGGGGACGCTCCCAGACCGGGGTCTGGTTGCCTGGAACGCGGGCCAGGGTCGGGCCCTGGGACGGCACTGGCACGGCCTTGACAAGGCCCTGGCACGGCACTGGCAGTGTCTTGACATTGTCTGGCACGGCACTGGGCAGCGACCCTGGACACTGTCTTGACAAGCTGAGGACCGGACTGGCACAACAAACTGGGACACCATCTTGACATGCTGGGCACGGACTGGGGCAGCGACTCGGACAATGTCTGGACAAGGTTGAGGCACGGCACCCGCAGCGACTGGGCATGGTCTTGACACTGTCACGGACATTGGAATATCGTGCCCGTGACACCTTGAGCCCTTATCTGTTCATTTTGGTTATGGACAAGCTCACTAGGCACATCTAGGAATGCGTACCTTGGTGCATGCTTTTTGCAGATGACATAGTACTGGTGGGGGAGTCGCGGGAAGAGATAAATGAGAAACTAGAACTGTGGAGAGGGGTTCTAGAGTCGAAGGGTTTGCGACTAAGCAGAGCCAAGACCGAGCACATGGAACTCAAGTTCGATCCATCTACCACGCCTAGCCAAGAAGAAGTCAAGATTGGACACGAGGCCATTTCGAAGACGGAGAGATTCAGGTATTTAGGGTCCACGATACAGCACAACGGCGAAGTGGACGAGAATGTCAGCTACAGGATCAAAGCGGGTTGGCACAAGTGGAGGATGGCCTCTGCGGTACTTTGTGATAGGAAATTCCCTTTGAAGCTAAAGGGAAGATACTATAAGACGGTGGTGCGGCCAGCCATGGCGTATGGGGCGGAGTGCAGGGCGATGAAACAACAGCACACTCAGAAGATGAAGGTGGCGGAGATGCGAACGCTGAGGTGGATGTGCGGACACACAAAGAAGGATAGGATCATAAACGACATCATAAAAGGCAAATTGGGAGTAGCTCCCATTGAAGATAAATTAAGGGAGCATCGTTTGAGGTGGTTCGGACATGTCAGAAGGAGACCGGACGAAGCTCCAGTCAGAAGATGCGAACAACCTATTACTACATTAGGCAGAAGAGGCAGAGGCAGACCGAAGAAGAGATGGCTTGAGACAATCCGACAAGACCTCAACCACCTAAACCTTCGGGAGGAGATGGCCTTAGATAGGGCCCAATGGAGGGCTAGCATAGGGGTATTAGATGACCCGGTTAGAGTAGGGTAGTCTTTATCTCTATCTGTCTATCCCTTTCTAAGTTTCTATCTTTCTATCCCTATATCATCCTCTCTCTCGTTCTCTTTCCTTTTCTCATCTACGTTTTTTTTTTTTTTGGGTCCATACTTATGCTTTCTGATGTTTGCCAGGGGGAAGGCTGCGTACATTTACCCTCCCCAGACCCTGCTTTTGGCGGGAGCCCTTGGTGGCACTGGGCTTGTTGTTGTTGTCTATCCTATATTTTTAAATTCGTTCAAATTATTCTTTCATATATTATTTTACTTAAAATAATCCCTAATATTTATACGTTGTTCAAATTAGGGACCAATTTGTCTAAAATGAAATATTAAGGACTTTTGAACATTAGAAAAAATAAAGAACTAATTTGGACAAAGTTACAAATATTAAAGATTATTTTGAAAAGCAAATTTGAGAGACCAATCCAAACAAACTTAAAAATATTAGAGACGAATTAGTTGATTTTTCAGTTCTCTACAAACTAAAAGAATCAAAAGGCAGTCAGTTTTGTTCATTCCATTTACTTAACATTCTCAGTTTCCAAACAAAACTAAAAGCCACACATACCTGTTTCAAGCTGCAGAATCCTTCGTACACGGCAAGTACAGAATCAAATGTTTTTACCAGTGTCAGCAGCGACGATTTCCCATCTCGATCTACTATTTCTACCCAAACAATACCAATCAAATTTCTAAGTTAATTACACAAACAAATCAAACAACATTTATAAATTTCCAAATATGGAATGAAATTAATCAAAAACTGACAACAAAGCCCACCAACCCTCAAAAATTTCTATTTCTCGCGCAGAAATTAACAAGAGAAAACCCATGATTCCCATCACCCAAAACGATCATAGCAATACCCTCAACCCAAGAAAAAAAGACTGTTATTATTGTTACGGCAATAATTGTTCCTATTAGAGCCATAATTGTGATTTGTATTTAATAATAACCATAAAATTTTACAAAATTGCTCTTACAATAACAATTTTGCCCTATTAATAATATTATTGAAAAAAAACCCTTAATTTGAGAGGAATTAGAAGTCAATACGGAAGGAGCAAAGCAGAATATACCATGGTTATCAAGAACATGCAAAGCGATGACACAATCGCCAGGGTAAGCCACTTTGACCATGGACCACGTTAGCAGCTCCCTACTCTTACCGTCCAGCTTCACTCCCACCACAACCACTCTCCCCTCTTCTCCCTTCTCTCCTGCCATTCTCTGTGTCTCATACGACGTCATAGTGGGGGGGTGGTCTTCATATATACATGGAGGAGTGTGATCACTGATACAAATCTGATTGGTAAACCGGGTCAATAGAGGATACTAGGAATATGATATTAATATTAATATATATTATTAAATGGAGGCAATATTAGGGTATTAATTAATTCATGTCATCATTAATTAATTAAGCTCTAATTATACCAACTAAGGTAGCTTAGGGCCTCATGTTCAAAAAGGTAGCTTAGGGCTATAGTATAAATAAAAGAGATTAGGATTAGAGTGGGCATGTTGATGTGTAGTCATGTGTGTTTTTCTCTCTCCCTCTAATCTCTTCTGTGTCCTCTCCCTTTCTTTATGTAATTACTCTATTTAGGAGCTATATCTATCACATATACATACAAATATACAACGGGGCAGCCGTTTACTGCCCTGGCTTCGATTATAGCTTGTTTGAGTATTAGATTCCATTGATTGAGCTAGATTTGACCTAATTTCATATCAATTGGTATCAGAGCTATCATTCCTCGGCTTCTACAATGGATTTCGCACTAAAGCAAGCATTTGTGGCTGGATTGATGGATGCGCAAAAGAAATTCGATGAAATGTCAAAAAGGTTGCATAAAGGGTTGGAAGAAATTCGGATCAGCTGTAAAGAGGGACGAGAAGAGTGGAAATCGAGTGTAGAAGTTACCTGAGTACTGATTTGAAAGAGGATCGAGCAGCGGTGGGAGATATGGTGATTTTGGAGGAAAACACCGGCGCAGAGATCGGGGTGGACACGGATCAGGCACTGGATCTCGGAGATGCGGTGGCCGAAGACGAGAATGACCACCAGGGCAAGGCGATCGGAGTTAAGATGAAGAAAGAGGTCGTCGATGTTGACAGCGGAATGAAAATCGGAGGGCGAAGTACGGAGGGCAAATATGTACCAGAATCGAAGCTAACCACTAGAACTAAGGTCGGGCACCACCAGGTGGTCGAAGATGGCAGAAGCAGCAGAGAAGACGAGCGACCACCGACCTCTGCACCGCCGTCGTCACCACCGGCTTGCGATTGCACTGCCGGGCGCCGTGGAGCATCGCCGCCGAGGGTCCGCTCTTGGCCGGGCAAGGGGCACGCCACCAGCACCAGTAGTGGCTAGGGTTTCGTTCTGAGAAGGAAGGTTGCACAGGCAGCTAGAGGGGTTGGGAAAATTTGAGGTTTACGTTAAAAATTTACAAAATTGCCCTTCTATTTACTTTAATTATAAATTTGCTCTTGATATAAAACTATAGAGATATTCTACTCTATAAGAAGGTAATAAAAATACAAACTTAAATATAACTAATAAAAAATAGCAAGTATTTTATATCAAAACTAGACTATTTTATTTAATTTCTTTTTCTCTTTTCTCTCGTTTCTTTCTTTTCTTTTTCCCTTTCTTTTCTTTTCTTTTCTTTTCTTTTTCCTTTTATTCTTGTTGCATCCGTGTTGCGTGCAGTGTGTATATATATACATAAAGGGGAAGGGGATAAGTCACCTTAAGGGTGGCTCTTATTGTGACAAGTGTTACAAATACCTGTTTATATATATGTATATGTATGTATACGTAAATAGATATTTTACATAATTTCTAATTTTCTATAATATCCAAACTCGACTCTAAAATTTGTACCCGAAAAATATCCAATATTTACAAAACTCCCCCTTTGGATATTTTCTGTTATTCGGGATGCAGTGTCCAAGCTAAATACGCCTGCTTCGTTAAAAACATTGCCAGGAAAACCCAGTGGGAAAAACTATAGCGAAGGAAAAAAGAGTACAGCTTATATTTAACTCCCCCTCATGTGAACATATTAGTAAGGGGCGTTTCTGAGTCGACGCATACCAACCTCATAAACTAATTTCTCAAATGTTGATGTCGATAATGCCTTCGTGAACAAATCTGTCAGATTCTCACTTGAGCGAACTTGTTGAACATTTATTTCACCCATCTTCTGAAGCTCGTGTGTAAAGAAGAACTTTGGTGAGATATGCTTAGTTCTATTGCTTTTAATGTATCCACCTTTGATCTGAGCAATACATGCAGCATTATCTTCACATATTATTGTTGGACTCCCCCTGATCGTTTGAAGACTGCATTCTTCTTGAACATGTTGAATAAGGGATCTTAGCCATAAGCATTCTCTACTTGCTTCATGAAGTGCAAGTACTTCGGCATGATTTGAAGAAGTTGCTGCTGTTGTCTGCTTGGTAAATCGCCAAGATTTAGCAGTGTCACCATAGATGAATAAATATCCTGTCTGTGAATGGCCTCTATGTGGATCAGAAAAATATCCTGCATCTGCATATCCAACCAATCTCGGACTTGATTGTCTTTAATAGTATAATCCCATATCAAATATACCACGGAGATATCGAAAGATATGTTTAATTCCATTCCAATGTCTCCGGGTAGGCGTTGAGCTATACCTTACTAATAAATTTACTGAAAAGGCTATATCTCGCCTTGTATATTTAGCAAGATACATCAATGCAACTATTGCACTTAAATATGGCACTTGAGGGCCAAGAATTTCTTCATCATTTCCTCCAGTTCGAAACGGGTCCTTATTCACATCAAGTGATCGGACGACCATCGGGGTGCTCAACGGATGTGCCTTGTCCATATAAAAATGTTTACGCACTTTTTTGGTATAAGTAGATTGATGGATTAAAATTTCATCAGATAAGTGCTCTATCTGCAGGCCAAGACAATATTTTGTCTTTCCGAGATCTTTCATTTAGAATTCTTTATTCAGATATACAGCAGCTTGTTTAATCGCTTCAGGCGTTCCTATGATGTTCAAATCATCAACATAGACTGCTATTATTGCAAATCCACAATTCGATTTCTTAACAAAAACACATGGGCTAACTGGATTGTTCACATATCCTTCTTCCAGGAGGTATGTACTAAAACGATTGTACCACATTCGCCCTGATTGTTTCAGACAGTGATCTTTGTAATTTAATTGAATACAGCTCTCGAGGTTTTGAGCTATATGCTTCTGGCATTTGTAGCCCTTCAGGGATTTTTATATAGATATCATTGTCAAGTGATCCATATAGGTAAGCCGTTACTATGTCCATAAGACGCATGTGGAGTCTTTCAGAGACTGCTAGGCTTATTAAAAATATGAATGTAATTTCATCCATTACAGGTGAATATGTCTCTTTATAGTCAATTCCTGGCCTTTGTGAGAAGCCTTGAGCTACAAGTCGTGCTTTATATCTCGCGACTTCATTCTTTTCATTTTTTTTTCGCACAAAAATCCATTTTTAGCCTATGGGTTTCGTATTTTCAGGCGTTTGGACTACAGGCCCAAAAACTGCACGTTTCGCAAGTGAGTTTAACCCCGCCTGTATTGCTTCTTTTCATTTTGGCCAGTTATCTCTTCTTTGACATTCTTGAAGAGATTTAGGTTCAAAATCTTCACTTTTTGTGGTCAAATTAGTGGCCACATTGTATGTGAACACTTGATCGAGAATCGTTTCAATTCAATTCCACCGTATGCCAGTAATAGCATAGTTTATCGAGATTTCTTCATTATCGACATTTTCATCACTTTTACAATTCTCAAGTATTTGATACCCTCGATGAGCCATTTTGCCCTCTGTTTCTTTTCCTTGGATTTGCATTTGTACCACTTTAGGGGTTTTTTCTTAAGGAGTTTTAATAAAGGAGCTAACTCGTTCATGTTGCTCTCTTTTCTTTCTTGGATTCTTATCTTTAGAACCAACAGGTGTGCCACTTCTAGCGTGCAGTAGATGTATTTGCCAATGTGTTAGAAGACTATTTATTCGGAATATCAATTCGAATGGGGGAATTCATAGCTGGGACATGTGACCTGGTCACTCATTTCGTGTCAACGAATGTATCTGGTAATTGATTCGCAATATTTTGTAAATGGATAATCTTCTGGACTTCCATTTCACATTGATTCGTACGTGGATCAAAATGTGATATAGATGATGCATTCCACTTTATTTCACACTTTTCCAGCTTTAGCTTTTCTCCCCCTAATTCTGGGACCATTGTTTCGTCAAATTTACAATATGCAAACCGTGCAGTAAAAATATCTCCAGTCAATGGTTCAAGATATTTTATAATTGACGGGGACTCAAACCGAACATAAATTCTCAGTCTCCTTTGGGGACCCATCTTTGTGCACTGGGGTGGAGCAATTGGAACGTATACCGCGCAACCAAAAGTTCGTAGATGGGTTATATCCGGTTCTTGACTAGACACAAGTTGCAATGGGGAGTATTTATGATAAGCAACTAGCGTAGCACGAATGAGTGCTACAACACGCAATATAGCGTGTCCCCATGCAGAACTAGGCAACTTTATTTTCATGAGCAATGGTCTAGCATTTAGCTGCAGACGTTTATTCAGCGATTCTGCAAGACCATTTTGTGTATGCGGGTGAGCCATAGGGTGCTCAACTGTAATCTCAATTGACATATAATAGTCATTAAAAGCTTGGGACATAAAGTCTCCTGCATTATCAAGGTAGATCTTCTGGATCTCGTAATCCGGAAATTGAGCCCGTAATCAGATTATTTGTGCTAGGAGTCTTGCAAATGCAACGTTACAAGTGGATAATAGGCAAACAAGTGACTAATGTGTTGAGGCATCTATTAATACCATAAAATATTGAAATAGTTCACATGATGGAATAATAGGGCCATATATGTCTCCTTGTATTCTTTTCAGAAAATTAGGAGATTCAATCTCAATTTTGGTTGGGATGGCCTACTAATCATTTTGCCTTGAGCATAGGCAGCACATTAAATCTTATTAGGAGAAAGAGTCTTCAGGTTCTTTAATGAGTACCCATGAGAACTTTCAATAATTTTTCTCATTATCGTTACACCCGGATGGCCCAAACGGTCATGCCACAGGGTGAACATTTTGCAATCAGTCAACTTCTAGTTAACCACTGTATTTGATTCAATCGGGTTTATGTAAGTATAATCTAACCCGGAAGAAAGTGCTGAAAATTTTTTCACTCTTTTCTTTCTTCCTGAAGTAAGCAATGTAATATAAAGATATTCTTTATCGCCCTCATTTATTGTCTCAATATGATAACCGTTGCGACAACTATCTCAAAAACTGAACAGGTTTCTCTGTGATCTGCTGGAAAACAGAGCATCGCTTATGTTTAGTTTTGTCCCTTCAGGGAACATAACATATGCTCTTCCGGAGTCTTCAACCAAATTTGAAACACCCGATATTGTATTAACATTCGCTTCAGCTAATCCTCGTTGAGAGAAATACATTTTGCTTTTGAGGATAGTGTGTGTCGTTGCACTGTCTGCTAGACATAAATCTCCATCTTTGATCAAATTTATGTTTCTATAAAATACATATGTATTAGTGGGATTCCATTTAAAATTTTATTAGGAATAACTCATTAAGATAAAACACCAAAACATATTATTTTATTACACACACCCCAAACTATATTATTACATCAAAAGTAGAACAAACTTAGTACAAAAGATATAACAGAAAATATAAAACTTTATTCCAGTTTAACACTTCCATCTCCTATCAGGTGATCAATTCTTCCACTAGGATCCTCAAAGAATTCAGAGACAGCAAGATGTGTCACATCAAGTGGAGAATGATCTTCAGCGAAATTTATTTCTAGGAGCTTTTCTTTTCCTTTCAATAATGCTTGATATAGCTTCACCAAATGGTCAGGCATACGACAGGTACGCCACCAGTGGCCTTTTGTGCCACAGCGGTAACAACTTATTTCAGCGTCTTTCGACAAATTTGGCTGATTGGTTTTCTCCCTTTTATTTTTCTCTTCATTGTTGCCGGACCCCTTAGATTTCTGTCCATTTTGATTACCTCGTCCACGACCACGACCACGACCGCATCCACGACTACGGCCACGTCCGCGACCACGACTACGGCCACGGTTATATGTATTATTTTCATGAGAAGCGGCATTCACTTCAGGGAATGGCTCTGACTCAGTTGGTCGTGACTGATGATTTTTCGTTAACAATTCATTATTTTGTTCAGCAACAAGAATACATTGAATTAACTCTGAGTATTTTTTGAATTTTCTTTCTCGATATTGCTGCTGCAGGAGCATGTTTGAGACATGGAAAGTCGAAAATATTTTTTCCAACATATCCTCCTCAGTAATATTTTCACTGCATAATTGCAGTCGGGAGGTAATACTAAACACTGCAGAGTTATACTCGCTTACAATTTTAAAATCCTACAGCCGCAGGTGAATCTATTCATAGCGAGCTTTAGGGAGGATCACATATTTCTAGTGATCAAACATCCCCTTTAAATTAAACCAAAGGACAAGTGGGTTCTTGACAGTAAGATACTCGGCTTTTAGTCCTTTGTTGATATGATGCCTGAGAAATATCATAGCTTTTGCGTGATCCTGCAGAGATGCGCAATTAACCTTTTTAATCGTATCTCCGAGATTCATAGCATCAAGATGAATCTCAGCATCAAGGGTCCAGGGCAAATAATTCTTGCTACTTATATCAAGAGCAGTAAAGTCAAGCTTTGTTAGATTAGCCATTACAAATAATAAAGGTTAGGATAAAGAAAAACTTTACCTCAAGCTTATAATAATCTTTGTCTAGCTAGAGACTCGTGCTGATAACGTGATATAAAACTATAGAGATATTATACTCTATTGGAAGGTAATAAAAAGACAAACTCAAATATAATTAACAAAAAATAACAAGTATTTTTTATCAGAACGAGACTATTTTATTTAATTTCTTTTCCTCTTTTCTCTCATTTCTTTCTTTTCTTATCTTTTTCCTTTTCTTCTTGTTGCATCAGTGTTGTGTGTAGTGTGTATATATATACACAAAGGGGAGGGGGATGAGTCCCCTTAAGGGTGGCTCTTATTGTGACAAGTGTCACAAATGCCTGTTTATATATATGTATATGTATATATACGTAAATAGGTATTTTACATAATTTCTAATTTTCTATAATATCCAAATTTGACTCTAAAATTTGTACCTGAAAAATATCCAATATTTACAATAGCTCTTTATTTTAATGTTTTTAGAAAACGGTTTATGACTTTTTTATTTTTAAAAAAGTTGGATAAAATTTGTAATTTTAGGATTTGACTCCAAAGGGTTAATAATTTGGGTATCGATATCATGACCCTTAAGAAAAAGGGTTTCAAAAGGGGAAGGTATTGATACAAACACGATATTAGATCCGATTAGTAAATATCAATAGAGCGTATTAAAAATATAATATTAATCTATAAAATTAAATGGGGGCGACTGTGGTATTAATTAATTGATGTCACCATTAATTAATTAAGCTCTAATTATAGTAACTAAGATAGCTTATGAATAAAGGAGATTAGGATTAGAATGGGCATGTTGATGTGTGGTCATGTGTGTTTCTCACACCGTTTACTATCCCGTAGCTTCGATTATAGCTTATATGAGTATTAGATTCCATTAATTGAGTTAGATTTGATCTAAGTTCATATCAATCACACTATTTATATCTAAGATTGGATTGGGGGAGGGGGGAGGGGCGGTTTAGTGGAATGAGTGGAAGTTTGGTTTGGGAATGAAGGGTTACAGCCGGCAGGTTGGATTGAGAAGAGGAGAGGAGAGGAAAGTGGTTTGGTTTTCAATTCAAGGAAAGGTTGCACACCTAACTGCGGGGTATCAATGAAGAAAGCCAGAGAGAAAGAGAAGGATGAGAGCTTTTGGTGGGTACTCCGAGGAGGAGGTCACTAACAAATAACAACATTCGTCCCTATTTTTTATTTTCAAGAAACACAAATAATATACAATAAGGAAAGGTCAGTGATATTGTTAGGATATTTTTTTGTTAATATTAGAGCAATAATAAAGACTTTTGTAATTTTGTTGTGATGAAGTTGCCCTAACATTAACAAAAAATGACCTTAACAATATCACTATCCTAAGCAAATTATGAATTATGTTTTAATATTTGTTATTTAGGTATTTTAATAGTTTAATATAATATAATATTACAATAAAATATTTTGATATTTGAATACTTTATTGTGTAAGTGCTCTATATCGAAATTTGATTAATGTTTATAAAAATTTGACCAGTTTTGTATTAAAAATGCTAATATAATATATGAATACAATAATATACATAAGTCATTTGGCAAATTGCAATAAAAGTTCAGTAAACTACCTATATATTGCTTAAATTATGTGTAATATTAACATTTTTTTGACAAAAAATCATCACACTCTAATAAATATATTTATATATTATTGAAATTATGTTGAGTTTTAGCTTTTGCCAATGAAAGTCTATCAAATTTCAGTAGAAGGGTTCCTGATTGATAAAATCTTACAATTTCAGGGTACAAAAGTGATAACATTTTTAACCATTATATAGTATAAAATGTCATAGTACCAAGGTGATAAATTATCAAATCTCAAACTACTTATATATATATATATAGGGAGCGGCTGGAATGAGAATGAAAGTTTTGCGAGAATGTGAGAAAATTAAATCTACACTGTTGGATCGTAAGTAAAACTGATCACTGGTTCTAAAAGGCTTATCGTGTTTGGAGCCTTACCACCATCCAACAGTCACCGCCGCCATCGCTGTGCTGCTCCTCTCTGCCACCCCACCACCACCCGTCTCCCTCTCTCTCTCTTTCCATCCCATCTTAGATTCTTGCAGTCACCACCACCACCTAACACCACATCCACCGCCTCCGCTACTCCTCTCCACCACCCTCGCCACCACAATCCATCTCTCTCCCTCCATCCCATCTTAAATCCCAATGATCACCACCACCGCCTCCCACCACTGCCACCCTCCACCACCACGGCAGTGGCCATTGGGTTTTGAGATAGGACGGAGAGAGAGAGACGTGTGGCGGTGGAGGAGAGGAGTGGCGGTTTGATGGGCGGTGGTGGTAGGTAGCGATGGTGGTGGCTGTAGGGATCTGAGATGGGATAGTGAGAGAGAGAGATAGGTGGAGAGAGAGAGATGAGTGGCGGTGGCGGGGTTGCGGGGTGGCGGAGAGGAGTGGCGGTGGCTGTGGTGATCGTTGGGTGGTGGTAGGGCTTTGGATACGATGAGCCTCTCGGAACCATTGATCAATTTTACTTAAGATCCAACGATATGGATTTAATTTACTCATATTCTGGCAAAAATTTCATTCTCATTCCAGCCTCTCTCTCTCTCTCTCTCTCTCTCTCTCTCTCTCTCTCTCTCTCTATATATATATATATATATACACACATATATATATATTTCAAGAAAATTATCTTAAATAATTATTCAGATAAATTACATATTGGTACCTTGAGGTTTAGTGTATTAATTTTTTTAGTCCAAAAAGTTATATGTATTTAATAAAATAGTTCAACCAACGATATAAAATAATGAAAGCGATGCCTGTTTTGCGCCCTTACACATCGCTATTTGGATTATTTTATTAAATTTATGTAACATTTTTGATTAAAAAATTATTTCACAAAGTTTGTGGAATAAAAAAATTAATACACCAAACTTTGGGGTACTAATTGTTAGAAAAATTTGTAGAAAACACAAATTTTGTTAGGAAAATAAACAGGTATCACTATCAGTCACTGGCTTCAAGGCACATAGCAAATAATTTTCCTTAAGACTTATTTCTTTGATTTTGAAATAGTCTAAGAGATACAATGAAATCCACCAACAAAGTAACAGTAAGAGTGTAGAGAGAGAAAGATTACTGAGACTTTTTGTGAGAAAAAGAGAGAATGATTTTAACTCGGTACAATACAAATGCCAAAGGGGGGCTTTATGTAGAGAACAATGTGTGTCTTGTGAAGAGACACATCCATAAATATATTAAACACATGTTATTAATCAAAACCAAATGTTTAAACACCAAGAACACATGTTAAAATACTAAGGGACACATCCCTCCGAAATAAATAATTAGTTTCCAGAAAACCAGAAATTGGGGCGCCAAAATAACGGCCTTAACGGCTTTATATGTCGACATGTGTGTCGACACACAGCCCCCTAAAAGTGTTTCTGCATATTTAAGCCAAAATATATAACAAGTAAACGTTCAAAACACTTTATTTTGAAAATACACCAACATTCCCCCACCATTTTTAAAATGCATCGATTCTCATATAATTTAAAAAATATATCGAAATTAAAAGAAGTCTTTATGCATAAATGATATTGGCCTAAAGCCACTAATATTGTAATTTTGATAATAACAACCATTTAGTAAGTCATAGTATTTGAATTGTTCTAATCTTGTTTTTAAGTGACTCATAGGAAAGCTATGAAAATCAAGGCCATTCATGTTGATACGAAGCCTTTTAAGATGATGAATCAAGAGGAAAAGAGATCAAAGCTGAAGAGAAGATTCATCCATATTGAAAATAACGAGATCAGAGTCCAAGCATCTTAAAGTCATTTATTTTTATTTTATTGGACTTAGGATCGGGATATATCAATTGAGTCAAAATCTCAATATTGAGATGTGATGCTCTAACAAAAATATTTTTGAAATATTTTTTAAATTTGATTTTCAAATTTTATTTGAAAAATATTCAAGTCATAATTTAAACCAATCTTAGTTGTCAATGAAAATATTTTTCAAGATTTGCATTTTGAAAAGCATGATCAAATCAAACTAGATAAATTTTAAATGGGTGATTATTTAGCTTGATTCATTCAATCAATCATAAACATAGCAAACAAGGAAATTAATTCAAAAATTAAGCTAATATGGTAATTGATGTGATTATAAAGTGTGTTTTAAAACCTTTACTCGCAAGCGTACGAGATCATCGTAGCTAAATCGGGTATACGGGTCGTATCCATAGGGAATCGGAGTTAAGTTAGATTTTGTTATTAACGAGCGGTTGAAATCGAGTTTTGAGTTGATTTAAATGATTTGTTAACTAAAATAGCAAAACTGACGATAAACTAAAAGTGTCAATTCAATTAAGGTTAGTTTAGGGAATGAATTTAGGGTAATTTAACACGTATCCCGTCATTATATTTTACTTAGGACATTGATTTGAAGGAATTAGGCTACAAGCTCTAAGCCTGGGTTAATATATAAATTAGTGCTAAGGATAATGAACTAGTCTAAAGGCATAACATATCTTAGCACCCTAAGTATAGTGTAGGTTATCTCATTAGCACTACTTAATTTCTTTGTTACTCCTAATTCAATATTAATTTATATAAAAGATTGGGTTTAGGGTTGGGTACAACCTCAACCCTGACCACGCATGAAATCCTGTTATGTTATGATCTACGCTACAAGCACAAGACTAATCGCTGCAAAGTTGGAGATCTAGTCATGGCTACAAGCACACATACAAAAATATCCAACAATCATGAAGAACTCCCCACAGGGGTGCGAATATAACATAACTAAACCAATCGTCAAAAGTATAATATAAATCTGCGATACGGGCGGCTATCTGCCCTTCATCCCTAAACTAAAAGAGTCTACTCCTCCATGGGAGTTTTATACATCATTAACATCTAAAAAAAGAGAAAACAATGAATAAACAACTAGAAATTGAAAACTCCCTCAATTGACGTTGACGTTGATCCTTGCTTTGATCCTTCCGACACTCTGACCACTTGCGCTTCGGCGTTTGAGAACACTTTGGATCTCGTAGCGGCTTCGGGAGGAGAGGAAGCGTGGCAAAAGATCCCTCAAATAATTAGGTTTTCGTTATTTAAAAGCGGAGTCGCGTGCATGCGGCTCGTCCGTCCGTCCCCCCGCTCTCTTCCTTTATTTGATACATATATGTTTATATATATATATATATATATATATATATATATAATATAATATAATATAATACAAAATATAATATAATATATATTATTATATAAATATAATATAATAAAATATATAAATATTATATATATATACATATATATATATATATATATATTAACTATCCATGAGATCTATTTGAGTTACCAAATTCAGTTGGTCATTCTTTTCCACACGTGGTCGGGTTTCTCAAGGTAGTCTTCAATTATGCCTCGATAGTGCTTGATTTTGCCATTTTTCAACCTTTGTTTACTCCATTGCACTCTAAGCCAAAATGTACCTAGATTACAGCAAAACACATATGTAAAAGCCAAATATATTGCGGGAATGATGAATAAAATACTAAAATATAAGGCGCATCAACATCTCCAAACCCACACCTTGCTTGTTGTCACAGCTATTTTATGAACTAACTGTGATGGCGATGAGATTCGCTCACCCAGCCTATAAGAACATAAAAATGAAATAAAACTGAGAGGCTTTAAAGCAAAAACACGAGAGAAAAGTCTCACACGAAATAATGGCTATTTTTCATTAACAATTTCTGAGATTACAAGCTACCAAAATGAATGCCCATTACACATATTTATAGCCGTAGTCAACCCCATAATCAAGGAGTAACCGTTCCCGCCCTTTTTCCCCTCTTTCTTCAAGCCGTGCCCCACTCTCTCTTGCATGCCTTGGGCGGTTACTAGTCAAGCTGGTCAAAGCACATGTCTTATTTATTTAGGCTCAACATTTAAACTGGCGGTTACCTCCACTTCAGCCCACTCTTCCATTTTCCTGCTCTTTTCCTCGTTTGAACTGGTCAACGGTCATTCCCGCTTCTTTTCCTTTGGTAACCGTCTCCAATATGTGTCATGTGCTCTTTCTAACCATTCTTCAAGGTCGGGCTTCATTGGGCCTACTTGGGCATGGGCTGGGCCAGTGCCCTGCACTGGGCCCGTGCCTATCGCTACTCGTCTGCACCCTTGGGCCGGCCCAGTGCCGTGCCCTGGGCCTTGTCATGACACTGCCTAGGTCGCGCCCTGCCTATGTCCTGACATTGTCTGGGACCGAGCCAGGTCCTTGTCAAGACATTGTCTGGGCCCAGCCAAGGCCTTGTCATGACACTGTCTGGGGCCGAGCCTGGCCTTGTCATGACACTGTCCTGGGTCGTGCCAGACCCTTGTCACGACACTGTCCTAGGTCGTGCCTGGCCCTTGTCATGGCACTGTCCTGGGCCGTGCCAGGTCCTTGTCACGACACTGTCCGGGGCTGTGCCTAGCTCATGTCATGACACTGTCTTGGGCCGTGCCAGGTGTCATGACACTGTCCGGGGCCGAGCCTAGCCCTTGTCATGACACTGTCTGGGGTCCGCGTCCGTCTCGATTCCCACTTTGTCCATCACTTAGGCCTAGGTCCGTGGAGGCCTAATGCACCCTTACCTGAGTGCGCACCTCGTCCACATGATGCCAATCTTTGGCGGCCCATCTGACACGGCACAGGCGCAAGGCACACACCTGTGCCCCCATCCTTGGTGTCGCGGGTCTTACAAACCTTCCCCACTCGAAAGACCTGACATCCTTGGAAGGGTATTAAGGTACTCCGCAACTTTGTCCTCAAATTGCCACAAAGTTACGTCTCGTTCCCACGTAGCCTCCGTTAAAGGTGTGCCTTTCCAAAGAACCAAGAAGTCTCGTCTCTTGTTCCAAACACCCTATGGTCAAGGAGTGCCCTATGGCGCCTAGGTGAAGGTCCATTGTCACGCTAGCATAGCGCATCCACACGTGCGCTTGGAGTCAGCTTTTCATGCCTCGTCCTTTCTTGTGCACCTAATGCTCCTGACCCGCGCGCCTTGGTTCAGTGCCGTGCAACAAGCGCATGGCCCTCAGTCCGTTGATGTCATGCTCAGGCTCATCCCCGTTAGGCTCGGTTCATCCTTACAAAGGATGCGCATTGCGTATATACTTGTGCCTTATTGATGTCCGTATCATTTTGACACAACGCATGCGTTTGCACTTAGTCATGGGTCCATCCTTAACTAGTGCGGCACAACTAACGTGTGCCCGCTTGAGCATAATTGTGCGCTTGACTAGTGGTCCTTTACTATGTCAATGCGCTGCTTCAAGCGTGCATGCCCTCCCCGGTTAATGTTTGGGTCAAGGTCCGTTATGTCCCCTGTCGCAGCCAAGACATAGGCGCTAACATCCCTTCAAACACTAGAGGTTTTTGCGTCAAGTACCTATGTCGGAGCACTGATTGAGTCATGATGTGCTTAACGCCAGGCATCACCCTGTGCGCAGTATCCCAATGTCAAGGATCTTACAAACCTTCCTACCAGAAGAACTGACATTCTCGGCAGAAAGAGTAAGTACCCTAAGAACTAACTTAGGCCATCCAGTTCCTTTAGTCGTTCATGGGCACCAGCAACATCGCGTTCCCATCATGCTTCGCAATAGGCCACGGTTTGCACACACCAACTAGGATTGGCAAAATTTCTTATGCACACAAGTCCGTTAGTGTTTTGACATCGTTTCATCCAAACTAATGTCCACAAATCCTTAATGCACTCAAGTCCTTTAGGTGCTTTGAACATTGTTTAATTCATCCTTTTTAACACACATAGGTTACATTCCGTTAGTTGTACCATTCATCATTCATTCTTTTCAAGGCATAATCTTGTTAATAGGGTGCGTTCAAGTCTCATTAGACACCCCACATTCGATAATCCATCATGCATGTATAATTAACATATATAGGTATGGCACACAATACCATGATAAACGATCATCGAAACAACATAAATGAAAGCCATCGAAACAAAATGAAAATTACATCCAAGAATCTCCAAAACAACGGAGCCCAAAACAAAACATATAACCATAGAAACATGCATAAATCATAGACATAAACAGCAGCCCATGAGTCTGCTTGGATGACCAGCCACTTGCGCATCATCCGGAACCTGTTTTGTCCATCAACTTTAGTTAGCTCATCCTTACATGAGATGGAGATGGCTCAAGATCCTCATCCTCATCATCGTCCTGCTGAACTACAGCACTTAAGGGTTGTTTGTTAGGACAATTCCTTGCAAAGTGAGGACCATCACATATGAAACAAGCAATAGACTTAGGACCCATTCCTTTGTTATTCCCATCATTTTTGAATGGGACTTTAATGTTGTTGGGTTCAGTGGCAGGACCCTTCTCCTTTTTAAAGGACTTAAAGCCATGTTTCTTTCCCTTCTTAAAGTGATCTTTCTTATTAAAGTCACGTCCAACATTAAATTCCGTTAATGATTCAGCCGCAACCAAAGCAGAGGCAAGGTCATGGACCTTTTGGCGCCTCAACTCTAGTTGAGCCCATGGTTTAAGACCCGAAATAAAGTTAAAGAGTTTGTCCTCATCCGACATATCTTTAATTTCTAAAATTACGGAACTAAAAACATTTACATACTCACGAACCGAACCACTTTGTTTGAGGTCCTTCAGGGCCTCCCGGGCCAACCAAGAAGCATTGGTTGGGAAGAATTGTTCACGAAGGTCTTTCTTCAAGGCCTCCCATGAGCCAGTTCCAGCACGACCAGCAGCACGATCCTCTGACGCACGAGTTCTCCACCACAACTTTGCATCACCCATCAAGTGCATGGATGCCATGACAACCTTGTCTTCCTCACGGACATGGGCAACCATAACGTATTGTTCCATGTCCCAAAGGAAGTTCTCCAAGGTTTTGGCATCACATTCACCCCAAAAGGCTTTCGGAGTAGGAACTTTAATGTTATTCTTGTTAAGTCCACACGTACCTGCATCAATTGTCTTACGCAGTACCAAAATTTCTTTTTGTAAACTTTTCGCCGTAGGAATGGAGGCCTCACCGACATGAGGTACATTTGGGGAACTACTACCCACCCCATTAGGGTCCAATCTACGAAATACATTAGGAGGAGTGGGGGCCGGAGATGGAGTTCTTTGGGCAGCAATTAGAGATTTGATCATTTCTTTAAGGGACCCAATTTCACTAGACAAAGAATTCATGGCACCCAACACTGTTCCCGGGGGAAGGTCATCGACATTGTACTCGGAACCTCAGATTTCTTCAATCCGGTTCAAGCGCTCGTTAGTCCTAGGACGTTTTCCATGTTCTTGATGATTTTGAGTCATGGTAACCACAAATACAACAATTCAATTAACCAATGAAACGCAGTCACACAAGGGCAAAGTCACGCAGTCCAACCAATTTTCAGTATAAGGAGGTTCGAAATTAACCGAATCCCACACAATAACCAGTATGCACAAGATCTCACACAATCCACACAGAGATCACACGTACTCAGTCCAACAAGGCTTAGAACAAGCGATACCAGCCAAGCAATGCCACAACCGACACTATGATGAACCCACAAGTACCAGCCAAGGCCTAAATTCGGAAATTAGACCCTGACTAGAACTCTGAAATTAAAATTCGAAAACAAGGGGCAAACCTGATTTTAGACTCAACCACAAAGCCAACTATCAACATGCAGGTACTGGGCAGTACATACACAAGTTCTGGGCAGCACATACGCAAGTTCTAGACCGCAAGCAAGTAGCGTCTGGACACACGGTTCAAGCGAACCTAGGCTCTGATACCATAATTGTCCCAGCTATTTTATGAACTAACTGTGATGGCGATGAGATTCGCTCACCCAGCCTATAAGAACATAAAAATGAAATAAAACAGAGAGGCTTTAAAACAAAAACACGAGAGAAAAGTCTCACACGAAATAATGGCTATTTTTCATTAACAATTTCTGAGATTACAAGCTACCAAAATGAATGCCCATTACACATATTTATAGCCGTAGTTAACCCCATGATCAAGGAGTAACCATTCCCGCCCTTTTTCCCCTCTTTCTTCAAGCTGTGCCCCACTCTCTCTTGCATGCCTTGGGTAGTTACTAGTCAAGCTGGTCAAAGCACATGTCTTATTTATTTAGGCCCCACATTTAAACTGGCAGTTACCTCCACTTCAGCCCACTCTTTCATTTTCCCGCTCTTTTCCTCGTTTGAACTGGTCAACAGTCATTCCCGCTTCTTTTCCTTTGGTAACCATCTCCAATATGTGTCACATGCTCTTTCTCACCATTCTTCAAGGTCGGGCTTCATTGGGCCTACTTGGGCCTGGGCCGGGCCAGTGCCCTGCACTGGGCCCGTGCCTATCGCTACTCGTCTGCACCCTTGGGCCGGCCCAGTGCCGTGCCCTGGGCCTTGTCATGACACTGCCTAGGTCGCGCCCTGCCTATGTCCTGACATTGTCTGGGACCGAGCCAGGTCCTTGTCAAGACATTGTCTGGGCAGAGCCAAGGCCTTCTCATGACACTGTCTGGGGCCGAGCCTAGCCTTGTCATGACACTGTCCTGGGTCGTGCCAGACCCTTGTCACGACACTGTCCTGGGTCGTGCCTGGCCCTTGTCATGGCACTGTCATGGGCCGTGCCAGGTCCTTGTCACGACACTGTCCGGGGCCGTGCCTAGCTCATGTCATGACACTATCTTGGGCCGTGCCAGGCCCTTGTCATGACACTGTCCGGGGCCGAGCCTGGCCCTTGTCATGACACTGTCCGGGGCCGAGCCTGGCCCTTGTCAGGACACTATCTTGGGTCCGCGTCCGTCTCGGTTCCCACTTTGTCCATCACTTAGGCCTAGGTCCGTGGAGGCCTAATGCACCCTTACCTGAGTGCGCACCTCGTCCACATGATGCCAATCTTTGGCGGCCCATCTGACACGGCACAGGCGCAAGGCACACACCTGTGCCCCGATCCTTGGTGTCACGGGTCTTACACTTGTCCACAAGTAAGATTCTATTTAAACTAGCTACTGGCGGAAAAGTCAAGTCAAGCATTTAACCGCAAAGGTCACTTGTGAAAATTATTGTTCGACCATACTTGAGAGTGTACTTGAGAGTAGCGAATCCTTATGTGACGTTATTATTGCACTAGCTCTGACTTAAGTCTCCGCTATTAAGGTCTTTTTACTCGTGAGTGATTTTAGAACTTCTCCCCCTTCGTCTTACTTCAAAACCCTCTGACTTAAAGAAGAAATAAGGGTAATAAGTAAAGGAACAAGTTATCATAACCCTTCACTACTAATCAATAGTGAAATCTAAAGGCTTCTCTTTTTTCTCTTGTTTTCCCTTCTCCCCCCCCCCCCCCCCCCCCCCCCCCCCCCCCCCTTTTTTTCCTTTTTCACTCGGTTAGGTGTGTCTCTCTCAGACCCATGTAGCGAGTTTTCGGCCGGCAGCTCTCGATCCAGTTGGTTCAAGGTACTAGGTTTTAAGAGACCCCTACAGACCTAATGGCTCGAGTCTTAAGGATCCACAACCTAATTCGTTAGCACATACCTTTTTTTTTATTGCTTATTTTAGTAACTATAAAGTTGATTCTTTTTAAGCTTTCCCTATGGCCCATGTAGCGAGCTTTCAACCGGCAGCTCCCGACCCAATTGGCTCAAGGTACCAGGTCTTAAGATACCCCTACGGGCTTACTTGCTCGAGACATAGGGGCTACAAGAACCAACCAATCACTTTGTTTTTTCAGGGGTTACTCAAGATAAAGAAATATACAATTGATTTCAACATTATTAGAAGTAGAATAGTGGATTCCTATTCCTAAAGTTATTACCATTATTTCGACCCAAACAGTAGGATATGTCACAAGATTAAGGGTGAAAAGTAATAATCTCACTAACTAGTTAAAAGACAAAAATATGGATTCAAAAGTCTGATTCAGCAATAATCTCATCTCATAAACATTCTAATCATCAAAGTAAATCTCAGAACTAGCCGACAATAAGGGTCACAAACAACCTTATACTCATTTATGCCTTCAAAAATGTAGCTAATTTATGCCAAATTAAGCTTAAAGGACAAACAAAGTTGACTCTCATCTGCCATCCCCAAAACCAAACCTTGCATTGTCCTCAATGCAAATCAACAAAAGTAACTATAAGCAAGGAAAGGAAAGAGACGACCTGAGGTATGGCATATTCAGCTATACGTGGTGAGCAAATCCAAAAAGGAAAGACAGAAATAGCAAGTTGCATCGAAGACATAGAAGACAGAATACTAAACGGACTTGTTAGTAGTGCTAGAAATAGTGATTATACAAGTGTTTAGTAAAAGAGAAACAAAGTTAGCATGGTAGGGATAATAAAAGGACGTACAATTGAGAGAGTTCATGTCGAAAAACAAATTAAAACAAAATTAAAAGTAGGTTGGGTTGCCTCCCAAGAGCGCTAAGTTTAATGTCTTCAGCCGGACGTAGTTTAGAGCACAATGTCAACTAAAATCCGAGGCAGTGTCTGCCATAGAACTCAGTTTGACCCAGTAGGGATGATCCCCAAACCCAACAGCGTTTCTAGACCCGTGACTAGCAAGGAGGAAAACATTACCAGCATCGAGGTCGCAAATCTCTAGCCTACTAGGTCCAGGTGATGAAGCACAGCTACCGACACAGACAAGGACACTATTACAATAGTCACTTTTAGTAGAATCCGGCTTACCTAGCTCTACCAAAGGGCCAATATCATCAACCCTGTAGCATTCCAACTCGTCCTCAGTCTCAGGGTGTCAAACAAAGTTTAAGACCTTCAATTTGCCCTTGAGATTTCCAAAAGAAACCTCCAACACTCCCATCCTACAGTGAATCACAGTGTCGGCCGTTGCTAGGAATGGTCGACCTAGAATAATGGGAGCATTGTGCTTTTGCCTAGGAGTAGGGTCTATATCTAAGATGAGAAAATCAACAGGGAAGACAAACTTGTCAACCTTGACAAGTATATCTTCCACTACCCCACGAGAGACTCGCTCTGTCCTATCAGCCAATTGAAGTGTAACATTCGTTGGCTTAAGGTCTCCTATACCCAATTCCCGAAAAACTGAGTAAGGGATGAGGTTTACACTCGCTCCTAGATATAGCAAGGCTCTACTAGTGTAACGCTCTCCCAAGACGCATGGAACTGTAAAAGCCCCGGGGTCTTGAAACTTGAGTGGGGCCCCTGATACTAAAATACTGCTCACCTTCTCGGTGAGCCGGACCTTCTTCGAGATATGCGCTTGTGCGCCCTTCTTTTTGGTGCAAAGGTCCTTGAGGAACTTGGCATATATAGGAATGTGTTTAATAGCTTCGATCAACGGTAAGTTGATCTTCACGTCCTTAAACAAGTCTATGAGCTTAGTCCTCTTTTGGTCATCCTTCTTCTTTGGTCCTCTAAGGGCCGAAGGAAAAGGGACAGTAGGTTCAGCAAACCTACCTTGTGGGACCTCCCTGTCAGCAATGGGAGATGGGTCCGTGCTCTCCTTCTCAACCTCGACCTCAACATCTCGAAGGTTCCCCTCCCTAGACACTGACACAACTCGAACTTGCTCGTGAGGGGGCAAGTTTGGGCTAAAGCTAGTTGACCCTACTGGGAGTGTGAGAGGTTGGGAGGGTAACCTCTCTTCCTCTCGCTTATGAAGTGCTTGGGCCAATTGTCCTATCCGGTCTTCTAATCTAGCTATAGACTGAGAGTGAGACTGAACCAGTTGTGTGGTGTCTTCCATAAAGTAGAGCATACGCTCTTGAAACTGTGAAGTATATCCTAGAGGTGGGGAAGGAGGGTTATCATGGGTAACATTGGAGTAAGGTTGAGTATCATACCTGTGCCCTACCTGCAGAATGTGAGGGTGTGTGTTACCTACAAAGCCGGGTTCTTATTGTCTCGTGGGTTGATTATGATTGGCGTTTTGCTTCCACGAGAAGTTCGGATGATCGTGCCACCCAAGATTGTAGGTGTTGGAGAACGGGTCGCTATTTCCCGAATATCCTTGAGCTGTATGAACCTGTTCTTGTACATATTCGGAAAATTGTGACGCATAAAAACAATTAAGCACAGAATGGTCCTCACCCGAACAAATGCCACACCGAGTAGTACCACTAGATAACTCAGCTGCATAGACTGGGCGCACATTAGTAGGATTCGCATGCAAGTTCATAAGCTGATCCATCTTCCTGCTAAGGGCGTCCAGTCGAAGGTTAATGTCATCGGTAGGTGCTACTTCGTAGACACCGCGTGTTCCCCCTCTTACCACTCTCACAAAAGAGGCTTGGACGAGAGAGTGTTCGCTGAGGCGCTCAAATAGCGTCCATGCCTCGTCCTTATCTTGTTGGTTAAATGCTCTCTCGCATGAAGCATTAACCATTTGCTTGTTGGAAGCTGTGAGGCCATCGTAGAAATTCTGCACAAGAGCCCACTTGGATGACCCGTGGTGGGGACAGCTTCTAAGGAGCTCCTTAAATCTGTCCCAACTCTCATGAAATTGTTCCTGATCCTTTTGTTCAAAACTGTTGATTGCACATCTAACAGCCATAGTTCTGACTTTAGGATAAAACTTGATCAGGAACTTTTGCTGGAGGTCAGCCCAAGTGGTGATTTCACCTCTCGGAAGAGACTGAAACCACCTTTTGGCTACAACCTTTAACGAGAAGGGAAAAAAACGTAGCCGAACAACATTAATTGAGACACCTTGATGATGACAAGTTGTGCGAATTTCTATAAACACATCAAGGTGCTCGTATGGGCTCTCAATCGGCTTTCCATAGAAAATGGGAAGCATGTTGATGATCTCAGGCTTAAGCTCGAAGTTAACATTACCCACGGCGGGTAACGTAACTTCGACGGGTGGGACGTACGTGTGGGGAATGAAGTGGTCCCCAATCGTACGCGGTGCATAGTTAGCCATTCTAAAAAAATATAACTAAACAAAAAAAAAGAAAATAAATAAGTAAAAGTAAACAAACAAAGAAAAATAATACAGAAAAGTAAACTAATGAAAAATAAGTTTTTTTAAACAAAGAAAAAAATTTAAAATTAAAAAAAAATAAAATAACTAAGAAAAAAAGGGAAAAAAAAGTAAAGTGAAAATTTTTTTATTTATTTAGATTTTTTTTCTTAAACCAAAAAAATAAAATAAAATAAAATAACTTGTTAATTTCAAAATCAACTTAGCTTACCGAGTCCCCAGCAACGGCGCCAAAAACTTGATGTGATTTTAAAGTGTGCTTTAAAACCGTCTACTCGCAAGCGTACGAGATCGTCGTAGCTAAATTGGGTATACGGGTCGTATCCGCAGGGAATCGGAGTTAAGTTAGATTTTTTTATTAACGAGCGGTTGAAATCGAGTTTTGAGTTGATTTAAATAATTTGTTAACTAAAATAGCAAAATTGACGATAAACTAAAGTGTCAATTCAATTAAGGTTAGTTTAGGGAATGAATTTAGGGTAGCTTAACACGTATCCCGTCATTATATTTTACTTAGGATGTTGATTTGAAGGACTTAGGCTACAAGCTCTAAGCTTGAGTTAATATATAAATTAGGGCTTAGGATAATGAACTAATCTAAAGGCATAACCTATCTTAGCACCCTAAGTGTAGTAGAGGTTATCTCATTAGCACTACTTAATTTCTTTGTTACTCCTAATTCAATATTAATTTATATAAAAGATTGAGTGTAGGGTTGGGTACAACCTCAACCCTGACCACGCATGAAATCCTGTTATGTTATGATCTACGCTACAAGCACAAGACTAATCGCTGCAAAGTTGGAGATCTCCCCTTTGAGGGATGCGAATATAACATAACAAAACCAATCGTCAAAAGCATAATATAAATTTGCGATACGGGCGGCTATCTGCCCTTCATCCCTAAACTAAAAGAGTCTACTCCTCCATGGGAGTTTTTTACATCATTAACATCTAAAAGAAGAGAAAACAATGAATAAACAACTAGGAATTGAAAACTCCCTCAATTGACGTTGACGTTGATCCTTGCTTTGATCCTTCCGGCACTCCGACCACCTGCGCTTCGGCGTTTGAGAACACCTTGGATCTCGTAGCGGCTTCGGGAGGAGAGGAGGAGAGGAGGCGTGGAAAAAGATCCCTCAAATAATTAGGTTTTCGTTATTTTAAAGCGGAGTCGCTTGCATGCGGCCTGTCTGTCCGTCCGTCCGTCCCCCCGCCCTCTTCCTTTATTTGATACATATATGTTTATATATATACATATATATATATATATATATATATATATATATATATATATATATATATATATATATATTAACTATCCATGAGATCTATTTGAGTTACCGAATTACAACCCAGTTGGTCATTCTTTTCCACACGTGGTCGGGTTTCTCAAAGTAGTCTTTAATTATGCCTCGATAGTGCTTGATTTTGCCACTTTTCAACCTTTGTTTACGCCATTGGACTCTAAGCCAAAATGTACCTAGATTACAACAAAACACACATGCAAAAGCCAAATATATTGCGGGAATGAAGAATAAAATACAAAAATATAAGGCACATAAGTAATCAATTAATCAATTAATTTATTTAGCTAATATGGTAAATTAACCCATCAATCAAGCTAATTGATCAAAACCTTTCAAATCCACCCAGGCATGCTAAGTGTCGACATACAGAAGGAATGTGTTGACACACAGACATACAATAGCCAACTGAAGAAGTTGTGTGTCGACACACAGAGGTTGTGTGTCGACACACAGTACTGCAATAGCTCTAACGACTACATTTTAGATTCGATTTCTTTCCAATTTTTTTAAAAAAAGTTTTCCAACAGCTCCTATGTTATCTTGGCCTATAAATAGGGCTTAAATTCTTTGATAAAATCATCCAACTCTTCAAGTTTTTATTCATCAAAAGCTTTTGAGTTCTACTTTTGCTTTAATGTTCTAACCTTTTGTTTTTCTTGAGCATCACTAGTTCTCTTTATTGTTGATCATTGAGCTTAATTGGCATATCCTTAGCTTTGGCTAAGCTTGATCTAGTGTCAATTCACTTTTGAAAGAGTGAAGAATTTGAGTGTTTTAATTCTTTCATTGCTTTTAATTCATTTCATTGTAAAGGTTGGATCCTGAGCCTACGGTTACAAAAAGATCGGTTGTAAAACGTTGGTCTTGAGTCTACGTACAAAAAGACCGGTTGTAAAGATTGGATCCTGAGCTTGATTTTAAAAAGGATCATAAAGCTTAGTTAAAGACTCAAGTGATGAAGAGTAGTCACTTGAGAAGTGGACTAGCTTCCGGTTTGGAAGTGAACCACTATAAAAACCTTTGTGCATATTTTTATTCTTTCCTTTATCTTTTCATTTCATATTCATTGTCTAACTTCCAATTTAATTTTTGGTTCACAAAGTTTAATTTTTCAATTATCAAGAAAGAACCTAATTCAACCCCCTCTTAGGTTGCTCTTTGGGCCTTCAAATGAGAGTGTCTTTCGATTGAACCCTCACTTAGTGAAAACACATTACAATTAGTCAGAGTGTAATGGTAGACTAACCTTTGAATTATACAGTCCATTTGACTAACCACACAAGTCTCTACACAAAAGACCTACTCTCCATAACACACCTCAACTTCGACTGACACATTTAAGGCCTTGTGTCCCATACCCTTCATAAGTGTAACAGAGTCAAACCTATGTATTAAAACACTCCTTGAAGTGGCCAAACTTCACACTCATTTAGGTAGACCCCATTGATCATATACTTGGAATACGACATTCAATAATTTCCTCAGGTCCGCTAAGAGCGTATGCTCAACCTCTTTATCCTTTGTCATAGGTCACCAAGCACTGCACCTAGGATGGAACTTTATTTTTAGTGCTTGCAATCACACGAATGATGAAACTCTCTCATTGAACACAAGACCTAATATTGTATCAGGCGTTGGGTTGAGGGTCCATCATGGGTGACTAAAATTGACGGGTTTTACGCATCAATTTACTGATATTTATTACCAAGTCTCTAGCAAGGCTTTTCATTAAGGGGTCGACTAGATTCTGACTTGTATTTTCAAAGTCCACAGTGATCACTTCTTCTTCCATGAGTTGTTTCTCATAACTCTGTCTCACACTAATGTGTTCAGATTTTTATTTATACACCTCACTCTTGTGCATATCAAAGCGTAGACTCAATATCACAATGGATAGAAATAGGTGATGTTGGCTTATGCCATAAAGGAACTTTAAACAAAAGATCCTTTAATCATTCTGTTTCTTTATTAGCAGAAACCATAGTAATAAACTCTCAATCATGATGGAATTAATAGTACATGGTTGGTTCTTGAAATCCCAATAGACAACACCCCCACCATATAGTAATACTCGCTCGTTTATAGAAGCGTAGTCCTCCTTATTAGAGATACAACTGGCATATGAGTATCCTTCTACAATAGATGAATACCCATTAAAGGTAATACCATAATCCATGGTTATTTCATTACTTTATGTACCACATGCTAATAAACTTTAATTAAATTGCTAAGCATACATACTTAACTTTCCAACAATAAAGACTATACTGGACCTTTTTATACTCTAGTTGTACTATTGAAGTACCTTCACTTGATACTTAATATCCATACCAAATATCAATATGTAATCAACATAAAAATATATAAAGACTCTTTTGTCATTATTACACTTGCTATATATGCATTTATCCGATTCATTTATTGCCTTTTTCTAAAATTGACATCACAAGACTTCCTAGCCTTTTATAGAATCAAATTCTATAATACAACAATATGGAACTTTAACATTCATATTGTCTCTAGTTCATACCTCTAGATACATAGAGAAATACAATCCAAATGACTTTTCATTTCTCGCTCTTTGACTTATTCAAGGTTCTAGAGCTTTTTAGGGATTTATTCCCTCACAACATGATTTTCATCATATGATAAAGGCATGTCATTTTCCATCAAAATTCAATCTTTCGATCTAAGAAAACTATTTTTACTTAATATATTTTACTTCACATTATTATAATGCATTGTCATTTCATCAATATCAATGAAAGATTCAAAATCACTTTTGCATACTCATCTTTATTCACATTCATGAACTTCAATTACCCACTATTAAATTATATGAATTATCATACCATATGTAAGCATCAAACCTTATGAGTAACATATGAGTCATTATAATCAATATTATATACTCTTAATTTGCCACTTAGATGATTAATACCATCATAACACATGAATATGGAATCACATAATAGAATTATTATCTATGCAATAATCGTACTCATATTGTACGCAATTTGAATATCTTAATATGGTGACAAAATATTAGGGATCAACATAATTATAGAGCAATCATGTGATATTTATCTTTCATGATTCACTAATTTCAATTTCACTCAAATTCACACCACTTTCGCTTTTACTGAGCAAACAAGAAGCACTCATGTTCATAAATTAAAATCACAAAAAGTTATGACTGTATTCACATGCATACATGCATCAATCGCATAACCATATTAACATACATGCTTATACATAAATTGTACTTCATATATATAAACACGCATTTATTAGTTACTTTAATTGTAATCCATTAACCATTTAGCTCCAGTAATATATACACATACTTATACTCAAATTCTTTTCATAAGTATGAACATTCATGGATTGAACCTCAATATAGTAACTCTCCATACTACAAATTCTTGATATTTACAATGCATTCATAATATATAATTATATTGTGATTATATTTGTATACACATTATTTTATTTCGACCATCATAATTCTATGAGAATTAAAATCTCGGTTATATATTTTTACGAGTTTATAACAATCATGTACCTATAATTTGATGTCTTATGGAAGTTAAACAAGTCACCATCAATTAATCATTACAAACATGTATAATCGACCATACACATGTGTTTGACTTTAGTGTCAGCATTTACAAATGCAATATTTTGTTGGGCATTATATTGTAAAGTAAACATACAATATTGCATTATATTCATACAGATGCAAATATTTATGAGTATCAAAGGAACAATTACATTGCAAAGTGAATATGCGATTCTCAACAATGAAAATCAAACTTTTGATAATTATTATTTTATCTTTAATTTCCTTCACGCAATTACGTATTCATATTATGAATCTAAACTATGAGTACATTTTCATATTCAATGAAAAAATCCATTGTTCCTTTCTATTTATAATTGTATACCCAAATTTTTATAATAGTATGATACAACGTGAAAGCTTTTGAATCGGTTTTTAACAAGCATGTATAAAATATCTATAAGCAATAATTTCATGAAATAAAAAAAAATATTATCATATTCATGCATGCCTTTTTTCCATATTACCAATTCATAATAAAAATTCAACGAAGGTGTGTTTACAATTCATGATTTGGTAGATTTATCTTACCAATTTAAGTATATATACAACCATGTTATTTGAAATTGTCAGTGAGATTCAACTACCAATTTTATAATAAACATGAATCCACAAATCATTTTCGTTTTATTATTAGTTTTGGCATCATCTCGACGTATGGTTTCAACAACCACGCAAAAGAAGGATTTCCCTTTTTTGTATCTCCTCAACACCGCCCAAAACAATAGTGTTCCTATTAACAATTTATAATATCCATATTACCAATTTAATTACCAAAAGACACGCATGTGAAATCGCGGCACAGTAGCATCATGATGAAGATACCCTACTGTTATATCGCGGGTTCGAATTCCATACACAAGGCCACTAGAAAGCATTTTCAAACAAGGAAAACCATACATGGGAATCGTCAATAATTTTTTCCCCCCTTTTTTTTTTTTACTATCATTTGAATTCTGTGCAGTGCGGTTACAAAATATACATTTTAATTCTCTTTCCTTTTATTTAATCATGTGTCCCTATATACATGACTTTGTATAAATTAAACATAAAAATGGTATATGCATCAATGGCTAAGAACACTATCCTGTAGTCGGTTCGAAATTTTGTAATAGCATCAGGATTTTTGTTTTTGTTAGATTAACATGACATAAAATCATTATACTCAAATTTCATGTCTGATTGAAAAGCCCTTAATGAAAATTTATGATACTAACCATCATAATAATGCCCAAATGAAAATCATGAGTTCTTGATTTTGGTTATGACATCATATGCAAAATTAACCATGTGCATAATCAACAATGCGCAAAACACAATTCTCTTTCATCTTAGAACTTCATGATTTTCATATTTATTTAAATTAAAGAACATACCTTGATCCATAACGATTTATATAATAGAAAGATCTAAGAAGAAGACCCATTCCTCTCTCTTCATCACTTTCATTTACCTCTAAAGTTTGCCATTGTCACACCAAGGAAAGAAACCATTGTTTATGCATGAAGATAAGTCTTAAGATTGTTAGAACAATTTGTAGAAAACACAAATTTTGTTAGAAAATGATGTGTTTTTCTACGTCTATCAAAATTTAATATAAAACCCTATCTATTAAACACACCTAAATTGAAGTGTAGGGCGAGAGGGCAGCGAACCACAGAGATTAAGAGTGCGTGAATTTAATCTATGACCTAAATTGATTTAAATGAAACTGAGATATCTTTGTGCTAATTAATATAGAAAATGACAATTAAACTAAAGTAATCTACTGCTAATCGGGAACATGTATTAAATTGGAGCCTAGGGTTTCGAATCCATCATTAGCCAATTATTTTTGCGTTAACTCTTAAATTGGGGTTATTAATTGTCACACGGGTAGTGGTTTAGGCTACAAGCTTCAACCTACTAAGATAATATTGTTAGTATTGCGTATTGACCCTATCTAACTAAAGCATAAGGAAAATAGGCTTTACCTAACGTATTGTTAATTAGTACGTATTGATCCTATCTAACTAAAGCATAGGGAAGATACGCTTTAATTAACAATTCGGTTAATACTATTGCCTGATTAATTAATTCTAAGGCTACAAGTACAAAGAATTAATTTATAAATATCAATATCAACAATTAAAGGTTACAAACTCAATAATCATATCAATTGAATAAACAATAAAAACATAATACTTCAAAGTATTTATCTCAACCAAGCAATTCATGTAAATAATCAAATTAACCCAAATTAAAAGTAAACAAAAGTAAAGGCTAAGATTTCATCTAGCCCCAGAGAGCAAGTTAGCTTTCCATCAAGGATGATCCAGTGAAGGAGGAGATGAACGAACTCATGTCGGTCCCCACGCTAATTTCGCTCTCGTTCCAATTTAACGAAAAAGAAAGAAAAATAAAATAAAAAAAATCTGAGAGAGAGCTGAGAGGAGAGAGAACAACAGGGGCCAAGAGAGAGAGAGGTGGTGAACCCCGAACAAGAGACTCCATCCCAAAATCGAACACCTCCCTTCCTTTTAAATCGAAGACGCTACTGCTAACGAAACCCTAAGTCGGTGCTGGTGGTGGGCCGGATGCTGGTGGTTGACGGGCCTGAAGGTCGAATCGGGCCGGAGTTGGGCCGGAGGTGATGATGTCGGTGTTGGGCCTGGTGTTGGTGGTGTCTTGGGACTGCGTTGGGCCGGTGAAATTGGTGGTCGAATGATGATGAGGTGAAGTTGGGCCTGCGTTGGGGGTCTTGGTAGGGGGTGACGATGCTGTTGGGCTGGGGGTTGATGGGCTGAGACATTGATGGGCTTGAGTTGGGCCGGTGCTTTGGGTCGGTGATGGTGCGAGCTTGAGGTGGACGGTGCTGGGCTGTGTGTGGGATTGCGTCTGTTGGGCCCGATACGGGTCAGGCTCAAGTTCCAAGCTTATACGTTCATGTTCCGAATCTCGATTGACTTGATTTAATTGTTTACGCATCGAATTTGTCTTATTTGCACCAACATTTGACAATTTCCGGAACTTTAATTTTAAACCTGCTAAACATAAGAATTGCCAAAATGAGTGTAGAATTACAATTAAATAGGTGCAAAATAATTAAAATAACAATTAAAAGATGCGTAAATACGAGACGCATCAACACCCCCACACCTAATCTTTGCTAGTCCTTAAGCAAAGCATGGAATAGACATAACGGCCTAAGTGACCAACTACCCCAACCATCCCAACCTTCACCCAGTTTTCCGAGATTAACACCTATATTATAATTCAAGACTAGATTAAATCATTTAGAGCATTCTCCAATTCTATGAATTTAGATGATTAAACTTCAAAACTCGTCATAGAATTTCATTGACCTTGTATCAACTAATAGAAACTATTCAAGCAATTTAAGCGCACAAGTGAAAGTGATTAGGATTTTATGCCACAGAATATCCTCAAATTCTTGCTTCCAACCAAATATATAAAGGTTTTGTACACCCGCACTATTGAATCTTCTAAACACATGCCTATACATAGAGAAATTTTAAGTGGCATATGAGTGACCACTTTACAATATTCTGACCTCGATATAGCACAAAAAAAAAACTTTATCACGAACGTACATCAATTTTTTATTTTTTTTTTCTTTTGCCTTTTTCTTTTAGAGGAAACCCCACTTTTTTTTTTTTTCCTTCTTTTCATTTTCTTCCTTTTGTTTCCTCTTTCTTTTTTGTCCATTTTTGGACTTTTTTTTTTAACACGTACTTCATCATTACAATTGACATTGACCAACCAGTACTTTATATAACATCAAGGGTAAGGATTAGGATAAGCCAATAGGGCAGGCTTGCAAAACTCAAGATATATAAGGTTGTTTACTCAAATTCTTCATATTTTCCGTAACATGAAAGTCCTGTGCTCAGTGAATATGTGAGCGGCATGAGTAGAACCCATTAATATCAACAATGATCAACAACACTCATTAACAAGTATGAAGTGGAATCATTTAATTTCATGAAATTAAGAGAACAAAATAAACAACTAATTCCACTGTCATCATAACATACGCGTCGATCAAGGAAAACTTAGCTAAATAGTTATAATGCACGCTCAAAATGCACAAAAGATGTTCAAAATTTTAAAAATTTGACCAAAAATGAGCATATGCAAATGAGCCTCACCCCCACACCTAAATCATATATTGTCCTCAATGCAACAACATCAATCATTAAAGCACAAGAGATAGGTGAGATGGAGCAGTACAACCTGACGAGATGGCATGGACATGTATATATGACTCCTTTAACACGGGACAAGAACCTGAAAAGAGAGAAAATAAGTCTCCAAGAAACTAATTAGCTCAAAAACTAAATTAAAACAGGAATTAACAAAACCTAGGCTGCCTCTTAGGAGCGCTAAGTTTTATGCCTTCAGCCGGGTGCAATGAATCAAGCAGAGATCAAGTATTAGTCATGGTGTCCATCGAAGAGACAACTTCAATAAGTTGTCCATCAACAATGCCATCCAACTCAACTATAGGTTTAAGCCTTTAACCATTTACAGTGAACGCACGACCATCTTTAGGGTGGTATATCTCAATAGCACCCGAGGGGTATACCTGCTTAACCACAAAAGGACCATCCCACCTAGACCTCAACTTACCAGGAAAAAGACGCAATTTAGAATTAAAAAGCCAAACCTTTTGATCAGGAGCAAATGTTTTCCTCAAAATATGTTTATCATGAAAAGCCTTGGTTTTGGCTTTATAAATCTTTGCAATCTCATAAGCTTCATTTCTCAACTCATCAAGTTCACTCAATTGGAGCTTTCGGTTAGATCCAGCTTGGTCTAAGTCAAATTCAAGGCTCTAGTGGCCCAATAAGCATGGTGTTCTAGCTCGACTGGTAAATGACATGCTTTACCAAAGACCAACCTCTAGGGTGACATAGGCAGTGCGGTCTTATAGGCAGTGCAGTAAGCCCAAAGAGCATCATTTAACCTAAGGGACCAATCTTTCCTATCAGGACGAACCGTTTTCTCAAGTATAGACTTGATCTCATGGTTTGAGAGCTCTACTTGACCACTGGTTTGGGGATGATAGGGGGCGGCGATCTTAAAATGCACTGAGTACTTCCTAAGAAGTGCCTCAAATGACCTATGAATGAAATGACTACCACCATCACTAATGAGTGCTCTAGGGGTACCAAAGCGGTTAAAAATGTGGTCCTTGACAAATTGCATGACCACTTTGTGGCCATTGATCCTAGTAGGTATAGCCTCAACCCATTTAGACACATAGTCGACCCCTAAAAGTATGTAAAGAAACCCAAAAAATGGGGGAAATAGTCCCATAAAGTCAATACCCCAAACATCAAATATTTCCACAATTAAAATGGGGTTCAAAGGCATCATGTCTCGACGCGTCATTGTGCCTGTGCGTTGACAATGCTCACATGCAAGACAAAACTTTTGAGCATCCTTGAACAAAGTAGGCCAATAAAAACCACATGGTAGGACTTTTGCAGCTGTCCTACGACCTCCAAAGTGTCCTCCACATGCATACGAGTGACAAAAAGATAAAATGCTATGATACTCACACTCTGGAGCACATCTATGAATTACTTGGTCTGCACAATGTTTAAACAAGTCAGGGTTATCCCAGTAAAAGTGCTGTACTTGAGAGTAAAACCTATCCTTTTCTTGCTTAGACCAAGTAGATGGAATCGCACTTGTAGCGAGGAAGTTAACAATATCTGCAAACCAAGGGCCACATGAATGGGAGATAACAAAAAGTTGCTCATCGGGAAAAGAGTCATACATTGAAATAGATGGATCATGATGCTTAAAGAAAATCCTAAAGAGATGGTCAACTACCACATTCTCTGCAACTTTCTTATCTCTAATCTCAATGTCAAACTCTTGAAGTAGAAGAATCCACCTAATGAGCCTAGGTTTAGTTTCTTTCTTAGAGAGAAAATATTTCAATGCAGCATGGTCAGAATAGATAATGACTTTTGACCTCAAAAGATAAGAACAAAACTTGTCTAGAGCAAACACGACAGCTAGCAACTTCTTTTCAGTGGTGGTGTAATGGCATTGGGCATCATTAAGAGTTTTACTAGCATAGTAAATGACATGAGGCACTTTGTTCAGTCTTTGACCTAGGACGACACCTATAGCAAAATCAGAAGCGTCACACATAATTTCAAAAGGAAGAGAGTAATCTGGGGGCTGCATAATGGGGCCGAAACAAGTAATGACCTTAGTTTTTGAAAAGCTTCTAGGCAAGACTCATCAAACTCAAATGACATTTCCTTAACTAGCAAGCTAGTCAATGGTTTGGCTAACTTCCCAAAGTCCCTAATGAATCTCCTATAGAACTTGTATGACCTAGAAAGGATCTAACTTGCTTCACGTTTGAGGGAGGAGGTAAGTTTGCAATCAGATCTGCCTTAGTCTTATCAACCTCAATACCCTTCTTGGACACTCTATGACCCAATACAATCCCGACTCTTTTCCCAACTCAAAACAAGATTGGTCTCTTCACATCTTTTTAGCACAAGCCTTAAATTATACAAGCATTAATCAAACGAAGGTCCAAAAACAGAGAAATCATCCATAAAAACCTCGAGAAATCTATCTACCATAGACATCATGCATCTCTAAAATGTAGCGGGTGCATTACATAAACCAAATGGCATCCTACGATAGGCAAATGTGTCGAAGGGGCACGTAAAAGTCATTTTTTCCTTATCCTCTGGGTAGACTGCTACCTGGTTATATCCTGAATATCCATCAAGAAAACAGTAAAAGCTCTGACCAGCTAACTTCTCCAAAATCTGGTCAATGAATGGTAGAGGAAAATGGTCCTTCCTAGTGGCAGAGTTAAGCTTCCTATAGTCAATACAAACTCTCTAGCCAATGGTCTCCCTAGTAGGAACCCACCTACTATCAGAAATTGGGTAAATGATACCCGCATCAAGCAACTTCACAATCTCTTTTTTTACCACTTCCTTCATGTTAGGGTTCAACCTCTTTTGCATCTCTCTAGTGGGTCTAGCATTCTCATCAAGAAAAATCCTATGCATACAAATGGAAGGGTCTATACCCTTCAAATCAGCCACAGACCACCCAATGGCACTCTTATGATCACTAAGCACTATCATTAATGCATCCTCCTGTTCCTAGACAACTGAGAAGAGATAATCACACGTAAAGTCTCATCGGGTCCTAAGAAAGCATACTTAAGAGTAGATGGCAACGACTTAAGTTCCAGTTTGGGTAAGGCAGGGGAATCCGAAAGCGTAGGTAAAGCTTCTACTTTTGACAATCAATGACAATTCTCTAAAGGGGCACATATCTCAAGCAAATCATTCATCTCTCTAATGTCATTTTCAATCTCAAAATCATCAGAACAATTGTACACTAGTGCTCGCTCAAGGGAATCACAAACTAGGATAGAAGGGAGTGTTTGGTCCGCCAAATCATCAATAATATCCACCCAGAAACACTCCGACTCATCTTCACTAGTGGGTGACAACGAAGCCTTAAAAATATTCAACCTAATAGTCATGTTAGCTATCCATTACCCCAGATATACAATTAATGATAGCATTGGCAATCGCTAAGAAAGGCGGACCTAGAATGACAGGGACATGGTTTTTTGAATGATTAGAAGGTTCCGTATCATGCACAAGAAAATCAGCAGGAAACAAGGCTTTGTCTACTCTCACTAGCACGTTAATCAGCTCACCACGGGGAATCCTAGATGATCTATCTACTAATTGTAAGGTCACCATGGTGGGTTGCAACTCTCCCAGGCCTAACTCCTCATATACCGAGTAAGGAATAATGTTGACACTCGCTCCTAAGTCCAGTAAGGCTTTATCGATCGGGTAGTCTCCAAGTGAACAAGAGATGGTGAGGACGCTAGGGTCTTTGTACTTAACTGGAGTGTCACACTTCAGAATAGAGCTCACTTGCTCGGCTAAAAACACTTTTTTAGGCAGATGTGCTCTAGATCGCCTCTTTTGGCTCAGTAGATCCTTAAAGAACTTCGCATAGGCCGGGATCTGTTTAATCGCATCAAAAAGGGAAATGTTTATCTTTATTTGCCTAAACGTCTCCAAAATGTCTTCCCACTTCTTGTTTTTCCCATTTGGATGTGGTGCAACTAAAGCTTGGGGGAAGGGTACTCTAGGTTCATATGACAAGGGAAGATCAGAGGCTTTAGGAGTGGGAGAAGGGTGCACGACCTCATCGGTCTCCTTTTCTCTCTCCTTGCTCTTCTCTTCTTCCTCACCACTCATGGATACTTCACTTTTAGCACTCACCCCATTGTCAACCTCCTTCCCATTTCTCAACACTGTAATAGATTTTGCTTGTTCTTGCTGGAAAGGATAGTTGTCTTGTCTTACATAGTTCATAGGGTTCTCTACAGCCTGGCTAGGGAGTCTTCCCTCATCTTTCCTACTCAGAGTGTTAGCTAGTTGACCTATTTGGGTTTCTAGCTTTGCAATCGATTGTGTATGGGAGTGGAGGAGTTGGGAATTAACTTCTAAACCTTGCAGCGCACTCAAAACCTTCTCTTCAAAATTTGAATTAGAGCTCAAATTAGGAGGTTGAGAGTAGTTAGAAGCATACCCTTATGGTTGAAAACCGACAGGCCGGGGCATACCAGGTTGTCGAGGTCGTGGGTTTTGTTGTTGTGGCATAAACTGTCCTTCTTCTCCTTGCCTCCAGCAGAGGTTAGGATGGTTTCTCCAGCCCGAATTGTACGTGTTAGAGTATGGGTCGTTTCGTGAGAATCCTTGGGCTGCATTGACTTGTTCCTCCGACCACTCCACATAAGGTGAAGCAGAGGGGCAGTCATGTGTAGAATGAGAGACACTAGAGCATGAATAGTAAGCACTATGCACATTGAAACATGAGATAAATTAGGTACAGTAGAGGGGGCCAGTGTCATCTTAAATAGGGAAGTTAACTACTCTACGGAAGAGGCATGAGAGTCTACTTTCTTATCTAAGATGGAGGTGTAAGCAATCTCATTTACTCCTCTATTTAACCTAGTAGCATTAAGACGTGCATGTGCGGCAGATTGTTGTGAATTCTCATTCAAAAGTTCAAACAATTCCCATGCCTCATCCTCATTCTTTCTAAGGAACTAACCACTACACAAGGCATCAATAGTTTGTCGACCCTTCTCATTTAACCCATAATAGAAATTTTGGACTAGTTGCCATTTAGGGATAGCATGATGTGGACAAGCTCGTAAGAGTTTCCTAAACCTATCCCAACTCTCATGAAACTCCTCAGTAGGGAGTTGGCCGAAGGTGTTAATGGCTTTCCTAGCGGTGTTAGTCTTACTAGTGGGATAGAATTTCTTAAGAAATTCTTGTTGCATTTGAGTCCAAGTACTAATCGTCCCACTAGGTAAGGTGCCTAGCCAATACTTAGCCTTTTCCTTTAAAGAGACAGGAAAGAGGTGAAGTAAGATGGTGTCATCACTAACGTTAGGGATCTTGAAGGTTGAGCAAACCTCCATGAAACTGTCCAAGTGTGTGTACGGGTTCTCATTGTCTAAGCCATGGAATGAAGGAAGCATTTGTATAGTATGTGGCTTAAGCTCGAACTGATGGGCTACGGGTGGCAACCTCATGCAAGACGGTGAGGCGTATGTTGTGGGAGTAAAATACTCTGTGAGCGTACGTGGTTGTTGTTCGTCAGCCATTACTAAATCAGAGTTAGCACTAGCAGATTTTGCTCGGTGTTGGGCTCTAAGGTCTCTTAAAGTTCTTTCAATTTTAGGGTCGAATATGGTAAGGTCAAGAGACAAAGAGCGATGATCGTGCATGAACAATTAACCACACGAAGCAAGTAAATTAAAAATTAAATAAGCAAAATAAATAAAACAGACAAAATAAATACTAAAAAAAAAGACAAATAACAAGATACCCTAAAATCTACTTATGCCTGAAAATCACAAGAAAAATAATGCTAATAAAAATAAAATAATTTTTTTTTTGAAAAGAGACAATAACACGAAGCAAGAAAATTAAAAATTAAAAATCCTAAATTAAGAATCTAATTAAGATTTCAAATCCTGGGTTGAAAAATAAAGTAAATTAATTTAAAATTAAAGAAGAAATTGAAAGTTAAAAATCAAAGAAAGTCACAAAAATAAAATCATGAACGTTACCTAGTTCCCGGCAACGGCGCAAAAATCTTGATGTGTTTTTTTACGTCTATCAATATTTAATATAAAACCCTATCTATTAAACACACCTAAATTGAAGTGTAGGGTAAGAGGGTGTCGAACCATAGAGACTAAGAGTGCGTGAATTTAATCTATGACCTAAATTGATTTAAATGAAACTAAGATATCTTTGTGTTAATTAATATAGAAAATGACAATTAAACTAAAGTAATCTACTACTAATCGGGAACGTGTACTAAATTGGAGCCTAAGGTTTCGAATCCATCATTAGCCAATTATTTTTGCTTTAACTCTTAAATTAGGATTATTGATTGTCACACGGGTAGTGGTTTAGGCTACAAGCTTCAACCTGCTAAGTTAATGTTATTAGTATTGCGTATTGACTGTATCTAATTAAAACATAAGGAAAATAGGCTTTACCTAATGTATTGTTAATTATTACGTATTGACCATATCTAACTAAATCATAGGGAAGATAGATTTTAATTAATAATTTGGTTAATACTATTGCCTGATTAATGAATCCTAAGGCTATAAGCACAAAGAATTAATTTAAAAATGTCAATATCAATAATTAAAGATTACAAACTCAATAATCATATCAATTGAATAAACAATAAAAATATAATACTTCAAAGTATTTATCTCAACCAAGCAATTCATGTAGTGGTGCCGGCCCGTTTGGGAGCCGGACCAGGCCTGGCCCACTTTTTTTAACAGAAATAAAAAAAAATTTAAATAATACAAAATTATTTTGTACTAAAATTATTGTAATTCATTGATAAAAAATATAAGATACAAATATATTTTTTTTCAAGCACTAATAATGCTAAATATACATGTTCAAAAAATATAATGCTAAATATATGTAATAAAATAAAATATACAATAAGTAATGGTAAATATCTTATCAAAAAAATAATGGTAAATATATAACATAACAAATACAAGTACAAATACAATGCAGTTGGGGCCTAATATTTAAAAGTAGAAATTTGTTTATCAAAAAATACAAAGTTTGACCTATGGGGGGTGCAGTCGTCTTTTGTCGTAAATATTTAAAAGTAAATAATTGATATACAAAAGTGTAGATATCAGTCACCTAGGGGCGTATCTAAGCCATCATTTGACGTATCAGTTGTGCGGTCGTCTTCTTCATTGCTCGATGAATCCAGCTTCATTCTCTGTTGATCTCTTACCTTTGCTAGTAGCCAATCCTTCAAGCACACGGACATTTCCAAGCTTGACGGCGATAGCTTCGCCCTCTTCGTTCCAAGGAACCTGCCACCAAGACTGAAAGCACACTTCGATGCTACTGAAGACACCGGACAACTTAGTATATCACATGCCATGGTGGAAAGCACGGGATACCGGGTTTGGTTTGTGTTCCACCATTGTAAAATGTCAAAATGCGGTTTGGCCGGCGGCCCGAAAATATGGACCAACGGTGTCGGCAAATAATAATCTAGCTCGTCACATGACGTGGGGGCTACTGTGGGGGTAAATTGCTCCAACAGCTTCCACGAATATGACGTGTGTGAACTACTTCCACTAGATGTGGAAGATCCTACTGCAGCAGTACTACGATTATTGGACGCTAATTTATAGGAATATTGAGAAAATAGACTATGCAAGTCGTTATCGACATCGACAATGAAAGTGTGGATATTAAGACTAGGATGCAAATATTTGAAAAAATGTTGGCAAAACAAGTTTAAACCCCCGCGTTTACAACGAGGGTCTAAAATAGTTGTCAAGCAGTATGTAAGAGGTAGTTCAGAATAATATTTGGCAAACTTTTCTTTCATTGCCTTAATCGACCCAAAAAAAATGTCGTTGCCTCTTTAAACATGCTAAAAAAGTTACAAATTTGATCTATTGTCTCCCAATTTATACCGTCCAAGTTGTAATCACTCCATTCTGTACGATTTTCCTGGGCGAATTCCATCAGAACGTCTTTGTATGATAGAATGCGCTCTAACATTAGTTTGGGAGTCTAATTTGAATTGTTTATATTCTATGTTATGCAACCTACATAAATTTCTAAATCTTCTTTTTCTAGTGCCAGATAATTTAATAGATATTATTACGGATCTTAAGGTGGTAAGGGATACTTTTATAAGATCTGAACCATCCATTACCATTAAATGCAAAATGTGACAAATGCAACGAATATGGAAACACTTCCCGCCTAACATGGGTCTCATTTGCCTAATTAAATGTGTAACGGATGCAGTATTATTGGTAGCATTGTCGAATGTAATACTGAAGATACGTCGCTCTATGCTCTAGTCGCGGACTGCCGACATAATCGCACCCGTAATTACCTCGGCAGTGTGGGGGCAATCTAAAAGTCCAAAATGAATTATCCTCTTTTGAAGGATGAAGGATTCATTGGTCCGGTGTGCCGTCATGCACATATAAGGTTGGCCGGGTTTCGACGTCCATACGTCCGACGTCAATGAGAACATGCTCGTGTTGGTCGCAAAAAGTGTTAAGACCCCAGCTTTCATCCCGTGGTACAATGTAAAAGCGTCCACTTTACGGTGTTCCGAGGAATCCTCACAATGGCGGGGTTCACATTTCGTTGGAGGAAGTTGACGAAATTTAGGTCTTCGCCAGTATTAAAAGGTCTTTCACTCAAAATTATATATTTAGCTAGCCCCTTTCGGTTGCTCTCTTGAGAGAACCTAAAATTAGCAAGTGCACCGGTCACTTGCTGTACTAGACGTTGTTGGCTCTTATCTGGATATTGCTCGGGGTGGCACCTAAGTATATGTTTGTTTAATGTGCCTGTCCCACTGCCAGGTTGATGGCTAAAATCCCTAAGTGGGTCACATAATTTACAAGTTGCTTTATTAGTTGTCTTATTAAAGGTAAAGTGCTTCCATACCCCACTAGTTGTACGCCTACTAGCACCGGTACTAGTCTCAGGCTGGGCTTCGGTGGTGGGCGTGGGTTCCTCATTAGCTTGTGAGTCTCCAACCCCACCACCACCTGACTCATGATAATCTTGTTGTTGTGAAAAGTCATAATCTATGCTATCATCAATGTATGGGGGTGGGTCTGGTTGTATAAAAGCTCGTTCTTCCGTATTAAGTAAGACAATTCTACTCCTTTTAGGGGTTCTGGGTGGCCGAGAAGAGCTAGAACGAGCACGACCGGCTCCAGAGGATGATGAAGAGTTGTGTGCTGTATTAGTATAAGTGATTAGTATTTATAAAATGCAAGTAGTAATACAAATTAAATAACTAAAAATGCAAATCAAATAAAATTACGAATCAAATAAAATTGCGATACTAAAATTATCGAAACGAGAGAACAATGAAATTCGAACTTCAGCCAAACACTTTACGAACTTCGAACTTTAGAGCACAATTTTACAATTAGCAAGGTTGGAGAAGATGGGAGATAAAGAATGTATAGAGAGAGGAGAGGATGAAGATTTGGTGAGGAAATGAGTTGGGGAGGATTGAGTATTTCTAGAAAAAAAAAATATAATTTTTTTTTATAAATTATAGCCGTTGCCCCAACGGCCCTTAGAGCCGTTGGGCAGGCCCAGGAGTGCCCGGGCCCGGCCTGAGCCCAAAGGCCTCTAAAATTTGGCCCGAGGCCCGGCCCGGTGGCCACTACTAAATTCATGTAAACAATCAAATTAACCCGAATTAAAAGTAAACAAAAGTAAAGGCTAAGATTTAATCTAGCCCCAAAGAGCAAGTTAGCTCTCCATCAAGGATGATCCGGTGAAGGAGGAGAAGAACGAACTCATGTCGGTCCTCACGCTAATTTCGCTCTTGTTCCAATTTAACGAAAATGAAAGAAAAATAAAATAAAAGAAATCTGAGAGAGAGATGAGAGGGGAGAGAACAACAGGGGCCAAGAGAGAGAGAGGCAGTGAACCCCGAACAAGAGACGCCATCCCAAAATCGAACGCCTCCCTTCCTTTTAAATCAAAGACGCCGTTGTTAACAAAACCTGAAGTCTGTGCTGGTGGTGGGCCGGACGCTGGTGGTTGACGGGCTTGAAGGTCGAATCTGACATGAGTTGGGCTGAAGGTGATGATGTCAGTGTTGGGCCTGGTGTTGGTGGTGTCGTGGGACTGCGTCGGGCCGGTGAAATTGGGCCGATGCTGCTGGTGGTCGAATGACGATGCGGTGAAGTTGGGCCTGCGTTGGGGGTCGTGGTAGGGGGTGACGATGCTGTTGCGCTGGGCGTTGATGGGCTGAGGCGTTGATGGGCTGGAGTTGGGCCGGTGCTTTGTGTCGGTGATGGTGCGAGCTTGAGGTGGACGGTGATGGGCTGTGCGTGGGACTGCGTCTGTTGGGCCCGATATTGGTCGGGCTCGAGTTCCAAGCTCATACGTTCATGTCCCGAATCTCGATTGACTTGATTTAATTGTTTATGCATTGAATTTGTCTTATTTGCACCAACATTTAACAATTTCTGGAACTTTAATTTCAAACCTACTAAACACAAAAATTGCCAAAATGAGTATAGAATTACAATTAAATAGGTGCAAAATAATTAAAATAACAATTAAAAGATGCGTAAATACGAGACGCATTAGAAAAGTTATAGAACAGGTATCAATATTATTCATCGATTTCAAGGCATCTAGCGTACCATTTTCCTTAAGACTTATTTCTTGGATACTGAAATAGTGTAAGTGATACAATGAAACTACCAACAAAGTGAGAGTAAGAGCATAGAGAGAGAAAGATGACAGAGACTTTTTATTAGAGAAAGAGAGAATGATTTCAACTTGGTACATTGCAAATGCCAAAAGGGGGGCTTTATATAGGGAACAATGTGTCTTTTGTGAAGAAACACATCCATAAATATATTAAACACATGTTATTAATCAAAACTACATGTTTAAACACCAAGAACACATGTTAAAATACCAAGGGACACATCCCTCCATAATAAATAATTAATTTCCTAAAAACCAGGAACTGGCTAGCCAAAATAATGACCTTAACTGCTCTACGTGTCGATAAACAAGGCCTGTGTGTCGACACACAAGCCTATGTGTCGACACATAGACCCAGAACTTGGGTTCTGTAAGTCTGTGTGTCCACACACAGAATTTGTGTATCAACACACAACCCCCCGAAGTGTTTCTGCATATTTAAGCCAAAATATATTACAAGTAAATATTCGAAACACTTTATTTTGAAAATATACCAATAGTAATATGTAATTTACCCTATTTATTACTTAATTATTGTAATATTTTAATACAATGATATCTTAGAGTTTAGCTAGAAGACGAAATGTCAGGAAAGAAGCTCTAACTTCTCTCTAGCTTTTTCTTGCTATAGTAAACTAGGGAAAAGTGTGATTGAAAAAAAAAAACTAAGGCAAAAAAAAGAGTGAGTGTTTCATAAACATGAAACGTCAAAGGAAAATAGGGATGATGAGCCAGGCGATGACTTGGGGTTCCCCAACCCCTCGCATAAGAGTGGGTGTGTTGGCGCGTGCACTGGACGTTGACGTCGAGACTTCCATCTTTTTCCTCGTCGAAGAGAGATCTGCACAATCGTACTTATGCTATGGTAGATGAAACGCTCCCCCTTGAGTGTTATTATTTCATGAATGTCCAGTTTTAGGGCTTCGAAGTTCTATTCTTCGCCCTCATCCATGGTAGTGTGCAATTGTGTGTTTGGCTGAGGTTGTGCCTTTGCTTTGGGCCTGGAAAGTAGCTCATGGCAGGACAATGACCCTCTGATGGCTTGCTGATTATGCTTAATGCTATCTTGGTGTAAACAGACCAATTTTTACTCCTCATGTCAAATCTGTTAACTCTTAGGGCTGATTTGACTAAAATAAGTTATTTCTCTAACAAATTGAGCATTAGATTGGATACCCCCTCTTAATATGAAATCCCAAGAACTATTATAATTGAATGAGTAAAAAAGAGTTGCATAGGTCCTCTTATATAGAAAAACAAGAGAAGAAAAAAGACTATACTTACCCGTAGCATGACCCAAACCTAGCGGTATAAAGGTAACAGGGGATATGATGACAGCATTATATCATCATATGTCAACACTAAGATCTTATCCTATAGCTATGATGACAACACACTTATCCTATAGATATCCTATAATAGGCCCCCTCAATCTGAGCGACGCGGAGTCATGTGAAGATTGGCTTTGTGAGTAAGGAAGCGATTTGTGTCAATTCCTTTCATGAAGATGTGAGTGACTTGTCTTGTGGTAGGAGTGTAGCAAACTTGGAGATCTCCTTTCCAAATGTTTTCTCACACATAGTAAAAGTCTACATCAATGTGCTTACTTCGGTTGTTGGAAATGGGATTTTTGACTAGGTAAGAGGCAGAGACATTATCACAATAGACAGTGATAGGGTCAGGATGTCGAAGCCCAAGATGCATGATGTATTGTATCCAGTCACTTTCGGCTACTACTTGGGCAATGGCTCAGTATTCGGATTTTGTGGTTGACTTGAAAACAGTGGCCTGTTTCTTTGCACATTAAGATATGAGGTTAGGTCCAAAGTATATGGTGTATCTAGTAGTTGAGCGTTTGGTATCCGAGCAGCCACCCAAGTTAGCATCTTCAAAAGCAACAATAGCAGCAAGAGAACCCGAGATTAAGGATAGGCTGTGGTTAAGGGTTAGTTTAATATACCGTAGGATGTGTCTGACTACATGGCAATGAGTGGTCTGAGGGGCATGCATAAATTGTGAGAGAAGATTTACCGTACAAAAAAAAAAAAGAAAAAAAAAGGTGGGTCAGGTCATGGTGAGGTACTAGAGGGCCCCAACATCACTATGGTATTTAGTTGGGTCCAATATAACTCCCCTTCATTAAGAGAGAGATGTGCTCGAGTGGGTAGGGGTGTTTTGACTGGTCTGGCATCATGTAAGTTGAGCTTCGTGAGTAAGTCAACTGCATATTTGTGTTGAGAAAGAAACATACCATTTTTGTTACGTTTTGTCTCTATTCCTAGAAAATAATGACAAGGACCCAGGTCTTTCATCGCAAATTGGGTGATAGGGAGTGGATGAGGCGTTCTAGGTGTGAGGTGCTTGTACCTGTTAGGATTATGTCATCGACATACAATAATAGACACGTAGAGATTTTATTTGGTCTTTTGAATTAAAAGTGAGGGGTCTGCTCGACAACATATGAAACTGAGACTATGGAGGAACGTGCTAAATCTATGGAACCAGGCTTTTACACCATAAAGGGCTTTTCGCAAATGACATACATGATTTGGAAATTTTGGGTGAATGAATACCTATGGTTGGTGCATGCAAACTTCTTAATGTAAGTGACCATGAAGGAAAGCGTTCTTAACATCTCGTTAGCGAATGGGCCAATTGTGAGTAACAGCAAGAGAAAGTATAAATCAAATAGTGGAGGGTTTGACTACCAGGCTAAAAGTCTCCTTGTAGTCAATTCCCTCATGTTGATGGAAACCTTGTGCGTCAAGTTGCACTTTAAAACATTCAATCGATCCATCCGCTTTATACTTGACCTCGTACTTCCATGTGCTTCCTATAATATTCTTACTAGGGTCAGGTGCGACTATGATTTTGGAGAAGGGCATTAAATTCATCTGCCATAGCTTCTGGGCATTTAGGATTTTTCACTGCTTGTGAATAGCACGTTGGTTCCTGAACAACAATTATGGAGGAGAGTGAAAGTAGATATTTGGGTTTACGAATTCCATCCTTAAGCTTAGTGCACATTGGGTGAGCGTTAGTTGCGGGAGGTTGCGCTATTGGCTCTATGTTCTAGACATCAGATGATAGGTCAAGAGTGTTAGTGAAACATGACACGTCCCCAGGTCTGGTCGGTTCTGTCAGTGGTGTGGCCAAGGCCACTCTCGTGGCTGGTGTCTGGCGATCATAGTCAGAAGCCGGGGCTGCAGGAAATGGGGGCGAGGCTGTAGCCAAGAGTGGGGCTACGTCGGCTCTTCCTAAGAGGTCGAGTTTATTGTCGTAAGTTTGAGTTGGGCATTATCCAGGATTGGTTGTGAGGCCGGTATAGATGCTTGGCTGAGGTCAGGCTAAACCGATTGGGGGGGGAGAGGATGAGTTGAGGGCCATATCCAAAATTTTGAACCGGACTTTGATCAACTAAAGGGAGGGAGGATGAGGCATTAATGTAGGTCTTTTTGGAGTGAAAGAGGTCGTTTTAGGAAAATCTTGTTTCGTCAAATTTTACATGCTTACTTATATACATGAGACGTGTTTGAGGGTCAAAGCAACAATAACCCTTGTACCGTGCGGCGTATCCTAAGAAAATGTATTGAGTGGATCTAGGGGCATGGGGTGTGAGATTAGGGTAACACACACACACATGAAAATGCAAAAAGGGGTATAATCAGGGGGTTTTTGAAAAAGTTTTTAAAAAGGGGAGATGATTTTTAAGAGGGGAGTGGGGAGTCCATTATTGTAAAACATGCTGTATAAAATGCGTCATCCCAGTATTCATAAGGAAGTTTAGAGTGTATCAGAATTGTTCGTTCCATTTCAGATAAATGTTGATGCTTGCATTCTGCCACCCCATTTTGTTATAGGGTATCAGGATAGGATAGGCAAAAGTGAATTCTATGTTTCCAAAAGAGAGAATTCATACATCAGTGGTTGAATTCACCTCCCCCATCACTTTGAAAAATTTTAATTTTAGTGTTACATTGATTTTCAACTAAAGTTTTGAAGGTAATGAAGATTTTATAAACTTCAGATTTACGCTGCATTAGGTATAGCCATGTAAACTTAGAGTATTCATCAATGAAAAGAGAATAATATTTATATAAAGAGTTTGATAAAATTAGTGACTGCCATACATCTGAGTGAATTATTTGTAGGGAAGATGTAGTGTCATGAATCACACGATCAAAAGGAAGACGACAAGATTTTTCTAAACAACATGAATTACAAAAATTGGAAAACTTAGCAATTGCAAAAATATGTTCCTTACATAAAGAACTCAAAATTGCACTACCAAGATAACCTAAACATTGATGCCATGATTCTCCTTATGTGACACAGGCGACGAGACTGGTAGTAGGTGGGGTGAAGTTATAAAGGGGCCTATTATTGGGTACTCGAAGAAGTTGTGTTCTTGTAGTTTTGTCCTTAGCACAAATGAAATCCAGGTTAAATTCAATGAAACAATTACTTTTCTAATAAAGATTCTTAATAGAAAGCAAATTATGTGTGAGGCGTGGAACAAGCATTGCGTTATAGAGTTGCAATGGACGAGTTTTAGTGTGAATTGTTGTTAAACCCAAGTGTGTTACATGTAAAAATGCGCCATTTCCAACAAGAACCCTTTTTTGAACCTTATAAGGAAGAAGTTTGTGAAGTATACCTAGGTTGGGCGTCATGTGGCTGGAGGCGCTCGAGTTTGGATACCAATTGTAGTCACGAGGTTCTCCTATCGTCATAGCCGTGAATGATTGGGAGGGTTTAGGAATAGAATTGTTGTTATAGCAATGTGGGCAAGTGAGAGCAGCATGCCATGTGGGGAACATATTTGGCAGATTTGAGGGCTGGGTCCAAGAACTCCAGTAGCGGGATTTTGTTAGAGAGCTCCATTAGGTCTTACGTGAGCGCTGAATGAGGAGGGGTTTGCTCCAGTATAATATCTCAAGTGCTTGGCATGTTGTTGTGGTTGATTTCTATTTATGCCTCCTTGACCCCCTTGTCCCCCACGGTAGTTACCCTTACTGTGCCCATGGCCTCCACGGCCCACGTTGGATCCCGATTGTCCTACACTTGTTGCAACCAAAGCATGGTTTTGATCTGGGTTGGGGCGCCTAGAGCATAGAAGAAGGGTCACTCTTCATTTTATAAAAGTTGTTAAAAAAGTGTAATTAGGCGAGTTTTGACGAATAAAAGTTGAAAAAGTTGAGTATTCTCATGGAAGACCATATATAACGTAGTGTGTGAGTTATCTTTGTGAATTGGGAGAGTCTATGGCTACGAGATCGTCCGTTATGGATTTAAGTTCAGATAGGTACACGTCCATTGTTTTGCCATCTTTCCTATGATTTGTCAGTTGAGATCGGAGATCAAGCTCTATGGCTAACTAGTGATCCCGAAATCGCTTGGCTAGAGCATCCCACATGGAGTTAGAGGTAGGTTGCCATACTATATCATTTATAAGTTGACAAGGGAGGGTAGCGGCGATTCATGAGCATAGGCTTTGGTCGGTATGCACCCATGTTATATGTTTGGGATTTGGGTAGATTGATCCATTGATAGCGTGATTTGGGTAGGTGGGCAGGGAAAGGTCCCATCTGTGTAACCCAGTAATTGATGGGCCAATAATAGCATATTAAATTGCTCTCGCCAAGCAGGGTAGTCGATGGTTGTTTCTAATTTAGTGGTGACAATATTTATGATACTAGATAATGGAAGAAGTATTCGGGATGAATTAAATTGAGTTTCCAAATTAAAATTAGGGTTTGACATGTAGGGATTTTTGGGGGGGGGGGGGGGGTCGGAGCTACATGGCTAGGGTGGGACACGAGCTCTGGTTGTGAACTGCATTGGTGGTAGTGGTGCTTAGCAGCAGTAGGGGGAAGAAAATTAAGAGTACCGATTTGAGCGGTTGCAAGATGGGTGGAGAGGCCTGAAACAAGCGCCGATGTTACTATTGGCCTCCCGGGGGAAAACTATGTACTAGAGATGGCGGCACTGGTATCTACCATCCCTTGGAGAGCAGATCTCGATGTGATGGGGTAGACCATAGGAGGGTCGTTCACCACCAGGTCTGGACGCACCATTAGATCGGGTGACGGAGGACGGACACTAGGGAGTTTGGCCTCCGACAAACCTGCGGCCATGCGAGGGGGAGGGGGTTTGTAAAACGACGTTCGCATACGACCTATTAAGGGTTAGCAACCATGACTTAGATTGAAGGGAAAAAAAAAGAAAAAAAAAACTTTAAGAACAATTAACAAAATAATAAAGAAATAAAAGAAGAGAAAAAAAAAATTTGGAATAAGGGGTGCTCTTATACCATATGAAATCACAAGAACTATTATAATTGAATGAGTAAAAGAGACTCATATAGATCCTCTTATATAGAAAAATAAGAGAAGGAAAAAGACTATACTTACCCCCTAGGATGATTTAAACCTAGGGGTATGAAGGTAAAATGGTATATGATAACAACACCATGTCATCATATGTCAATACTAAGATCTTATTCTGTAGTTATGATGACAACACACTTATCCTATAGATATCCTTTAATACTTACTTCCTTGTTAAATTCATGATTCTCATGGCCATGTTGGTCATCTCCTTGGAAAATTTCTTTGAGATTTTTGTTGCCAATTTCATTAATGAGAAGGTCACCTGAAATTTATTTTGAGGGCTAAAGGATGTTGATGACTCTCAACTATTGTTGCCCTCGTTGGGTGGTTGAAGTGGAAAAATTCCTTTTATTCAAGTGAAAGATTGTTCGCTCCCTCTGGAAGGTTGAAGACCAAGTGCATGCAAAGTGTCCAAAGCTTAGTATTTTTTTTGTCACTTTTCTTTGTTTTGTTTTGACTCTTCTATGGTTTTGTGCTCTCACGCATCCCTAGATTGAGCTGGTATTAGCCAATCTCTTGTGACATCCTTGGATTGAGCTTATTAGCTCTTCCTCACCCTTAGGGCATTGTTTGCTAGTTCAAAATTGACTTGTTTTTGTTCTAAAAAATTAATGTTATCATAAAAGGTTTTTTGTTGGAATATTAGGGGATTGGCTCAGCCCGTTGCCCAATAAAAATTGTTAGGTATGTTGAAAAAAGTGTCATCCTTATTTGATGGCCATCTTTGAAACTATGGTCAACTAATTAAAGACTGATTCTCTTTTTCCTGCTTTGGGTTTTGATGAAGGCCGATATGCTCCACCTGTTAACCATACAGTTTGGATTTTTTGGTGGAAGTTTATTAGCGATATTACCGTTAATTTTATTAATAACAGGCAGGCACATCCTAACATTCAGGAAAAATCTATGGACGCGTCCTTTTCCTTATTAGTGGCTTATGCCCTTGCAAGCGAGGATGAGAAAGATGCGTTCTTCGAGAACCTTGCTAGGAACGGTGGCCATGCATTTTGAAAGCCTTAATGCTTAATTGGATATTTTAATGAGCTTTGCTTTCTACTGGATAAAGTAAGAGGAAATAAGATTGTTGATTAAAGATTTAGAAGGCTAAATTCCTTTTGTCGAACTCTTTGCCTCCTTGATATTCTTTGGAATAGCTAAAAGTAAACCTGGAGCAGGCTCAGAAACGGATCCATGATTTAGGAGAAACTTGATAGATTTATTTTGAGTTCGATTCATTTGCTTCCCCATTGCCTTGTCCATAATGGTCAAATGGCTATTTCTCATCACAGTCCTTAATATTCGTTCCTGATTTTTTATTTTCGGGAGTACGTGAACAGTATGTAATTGTTTTAAGTTTGCTTGTGTCTTAATTATAATCTTTTAATAGATGAGATAATTAAAATTATTGTACGATTTTTTTTACTTACATAATATAAGTAGGTAGGGAACATTTTTCGGCATTGTTGTTGATTTGCAGTTATTTTTTAGAATGAGTAGGGAATATGAGTCGTGGGTTCATGAGATGGCTTTTTTGAATCTGGAGTTTTTTTGAGTATTGATAGGGAATACTTATCATCATTATCATTTATTATTATTATTTATCATATATTTTAGGATAAATTACATATTACTACTCTAAAATTTTGTGTATTAATTTTTTAATACATAAACTTTTTAAACAATATTTTAATCTAAAAGTATACATGCATTTAATAAAATAATCCAATTGTTAGTATGAAGTGTAGAACTTGCCATTATTTGTTGGAAAACCAACCATCCCCTCATTGTTTCTCCATTCCTTACATGAATCATAATGTTGTAACTTGTGACACTAGTAACAAAAATAGTCAAATTAGAAGTCTATTTTATAACCTTACACACCGCTTTTTAGATTATTTTATCAAATATATATAACTTTTGAATTAAAATATTATTTCACAAAATTTGTAAACTAAAAAAAATTAATATATTAAATAATATTTGAATTAAATACAGGTTAATATTTTAGTTCACAAATATTATGAACTAAAATATTATAAATGTTGACATTATACATAACTTAAATCATATAAATATATATCTTCTATCAATACTGAAAACTTTTTTGTAGTAGTCTATTTAATTTTTTCACTGCTCAAACATACTAATTGATTATATATCACATTAGTATTCTTTAGTGAATATTATCCGAATTCATGTACAAGTTATCTAATTGATAAAGGTTTCAAATAATAAGTAATTTCATTGTATATGATAATATATAACGAAATCAAGATGATAAATGCCTAAAACTTATCGTATTCAAGTGAGAGTTTTTTTTTTTAATCTATGTCTTTAAATTATATTCAAGATGATAAATGCCCAAAACTTCTGGTATTCAAGTGAGAATTTTTTTTTAATCTATATCTTTAAATTATATATTCAATGGTATGTTCAAATATAATAAGATTATTAAAAAATATATTGTAATTATTTTAAAAAAATTATAAATTTATTTTTTGTAATAATTGTTCAATTTATTATTTTTATAGTAAATTTATTTTGCATGCTAAATTACTAATGTTATCCCATATGATGCACGGATGTTGTTTATATTTTTAAATATAATTTATATATAATTACATTAGAATTTTATTGAATTTTATAAAAGATGCAATATTATATATTTTACAAAATTACCTAATAAAGATATTGAATTTCTTGTTTTTTCTTCCTAAAACCTGGAATATTCAATGAAACTCTCTTGTAATTGCTTGTATTGGATTTTATAGACTTTTGTTGACACACTTTAGAATTGCTTGAATTAAAATTTAGAGACTTTTGGAGATAGAGATACTTGAAATAATATATAAAATATATATAGAAATAAAGGTACCTGTCGGTTTTTGGATTTGAGAAGGAGGGCAGGGAAGAGAGCCATTGGCAAACCCCATAAGACGATAAGCACGTAGGAGCATGGATACTTGTTCTCGCCAAGTGGTGTAATCGGTCAGAGCGTCAAGTTCAACAGTAACGAGACTTGTAATTGAGGAGGTGGGGAGAGGTACCGAGGGAAAGGAGGGTGCCGGGTAAAATGGGGACCCGGAAAAGGTTGTGGGGAGGGGGTTTGAAAATTGTTTTGAAGGCTAGGGAGAGAGGAGACATTCTCAATACTAAGAATCATGGACGAGGAACCTGGGTATCCACTAGTAAAGTTTAAAGTGGGGAACGAGGTACCATAGCTATGGCCGGAGAAAGTGGGTGCCGAGATCAGGGGAGGTAGGGACCCGAGGTGGGGAGGTGTCGACAGCCGGCTGACGGTTGGCTGGGAGAGATCGATCGGCAGCGAAGGGGTTAGGGGAACACTTGATGGAGACGGAGGAGAGGAGGAGGTGTGGGTTGCAGCCATGGAATCACAGATCAAGAACCGAAAGCTATGCACTACGCCCGGGAGGTGGTGGTCACCGAAGAAGGAAGAGAGAGAGAGGGTGGCGGCACTAGGTTTTTTTTCTTGTTTTGGATGCCGGTGTCAGGGAGGGGAGGCGCAGCGCTGGGGAGAGAGAGAAGGTTGTTTAGGGTTTGGTACACTCTGATACCATGTGAAAGAATAATTATGAGAGCATAACCCAATAGGGTTGCTGAGCCATGTATATATGGAAGTACTAAAGTAGAAGAAAGTACATAAAAGTCCTTAGGGTTATATAAACATAGAATATAAACTAATCTAGGGTGCTATACCATTTATGATTTCAAGATGTTTGCCCTAACTTGAAATATACAAGAAAATTTAACGATATAAGGATTACCTCTCTAGGCTCGAGAATAATTGATTCACCCAATCAATTAACTCAAATAAATGTTTAAAAAACTTGCTCCAAATGGCTCCAAGATCAACCCCAATCTCTGTCGAATTTCGATTCACACTGTCGTTCACCATTGCCGCGTCACGCGACCAATTTTTCCACTGAGCGCCGCTATCAATTTTTGGGGTTATTTCATGTTGCATGCTCTAATAAAAATTATATAAATAATATAATATATATCCCCAATTTCAAAACCCTGATGGGTTTCACAAGCCAATACGCATGGGCTTAAAACCCATATTTTATTTTCATTCTTTTTCCTTCTTTTTTTTTTTTCTTTTTTTTACAAATAAAGCCTGTAACATGTGGGCTGGACTATGTGCATATTATGTACCACAAAATTCTCCCCCTCCTGCCCACCACGAGGAGGAGGGAACTCCACATCAGACTACTTGGCTTCCATACTGGCCATCTTAATGCACAAGTCAACCTTGCCACAAGGCAACACCTTAGTTAACATATTAGTCATGTTCTTGTCAGTGTGAATCTTTGTCAGTATCATCAGCTTTTCTTCAATCATAGAACGCAACCAATGATATCTCACATCAATGTGCTTTCTGTGGGCATGATACATGGAATTCTTACTTAGGTCCATCACACTCTGACTGTCACAGAATATCACACTTTTTTTTTTTTTTTTATTTCAGACCTAACTCTTAAAAAATCCTCTTCATCCACAACATTTCTTTCCATGCTTCAACAATAGCGATATAATTAGCTTTAGTAGTGGAAAGAGCATGACACTTCTGCAACTTGAACTGCTAAGACATAGCTTCCCTTGCAAAAGTGAACAAATACCCTGAAGTAGATTTCCTATTATCAAGACATCTTGCCATATCAGAATATGTATACCCTTTCAAGAATTAGTCCTGAGCCCGGAAAACTCAAACACTATTTTGAAGTACCCTGAAAATATTTGAAGATCCACTTTACTGCTTCCTAATGAATTTTCCCTAGATTAGAAGAAACTTGCTCACAACACCCACAATATGAGCAATATCTGGCCTGGTATAAACTATAACATACATTAAAGACTAAACAACAAAGGCGTAAGGAATAGAAGACATCTCTTCTCCCTTTCTTGGTCACAAAATAAGACTGTTTACTTAATTTGAAATGTGAGGCAAGAGGTGTGCTAATTGGTTTAGCGGTTTTCATGTTGAACCTATCAAGCACCCATTCAACATACTTTTCTTGTAACTACAATTTTCCAGCTTCTCTATCACAAGTAATCTCCATACCCAAAATGTACTTCACTGGACCTAAATCTTTCATTTCAATAGACTTTGACAACTCCTTTCTAAGTCTTCAAATCATATCTTTACAGAATTTCCTGATATACACACAATGAGCTGTAGTTATTCTCTTGTACCCTTGACCCACCGTAAAGGAGTTAAATTCTTGTACCACTACCTAGGAGCCTGTTTCAAATTATACAAGCTCTTTTTCAATCTGCAAACCAAGTGCTCTTGACCCTGAACTTCATATCCTTCAGGCTGCTTCATGTAGATTTTCTCTTGGAAGTCACCATGAAGAAATGTAGTCTTCACATTTAACTGTTCAAGCCTAACATTCATACTAGCTGCCATACCCAGTACCACTTGAATGGAACTCATCTTCATAGCTAGAGTGAAGATCTCAGGAAAGTCAATGCCTTTCTTCTGATTTAAGCCTTTCAACACCAATCGAGGTTTATATTTCACAACTTGATCGTCACTCTTTTTCAGCTTGAACATCCACTTGTTTTGAAGTGCTTTTCTGCCCTTAGGAAGATCAACTAACTCACAGGTTCCATTATTCTCTAAAGAATTCATTCTTTTGTCCATGGGATTCACCCAATTAGCCTTGTCTTCATGGTTTTGCACTTCTTAGTAGATCTCTGGCTCTCCATCATTAGTAAGACAAATGTAATCAGAACTAGAATACCTCGTAGATGGCCGATGTTCTCTATCAGACCTCCTCCTCACATGAGGCTCTATAGTCATTGGTTGGGGGACTAGCTTCCCCTGCTTAACATCATCTATACCCGGAGCATCATCAACTGCAACTGGCTCAGTGTCGTTCCTAAGTTCTGTTTCATAATAAACCTGCTCTTCATCTGTGGCACCTGATCAAAATGAAATCGTTGTAGTATCAGCAACACCACTGGAAGCACATGTAGTCTTCTCCGACTTTTCAAAATTAGCTATGTTCTCATGTTCTTGAAACACGACATCTTTGCTTCTCACTATTCTTTTTGACAGGGTCCTATAATATGTAACTAAACTCCTCATCACCGTATCCTACAAATATGCATGGATTGGCTTCACTATCAAGCTTTAATCTCTCTCCTTTTGGCACATGCATGAAGTCTTTACATCCAAACATCTTCAAATGAGAATAAGAAGCGTCTTTTCCCATCCCCATTTTCTTTGGAATATCAAAATTCAAAAGAACCGATGGAACCCTATTGATGATGTACACAATAGTATTCGCAGCTTCACCCCAAAATGCCTTTGGCAGCTTCAACATTTTGAGCAAACATCCGATTTTCTCCACAATGGTTCTGTTCATCCTTTCTACGGCATCATTGTGCTAAGGAGTACCTTTGTTTTGTTCTCTCATGATAAATCCCATGCTTCTTATAATACATTATAAAATCTCAATTAACGTACTCTCTCCCATTTTTAGTTCAGATACACTTTAGTAGCATCATTGCCTGTCTCTCCACAATAGCGTGAAATTGCTGAAAGACTTGAAATACTTGGCTTTTGGATCTCAAACAAAACAACCAAGTTTTTTGTGAAGCATCATCAATAAAAGTAACAAAATATTGATTTCCTCCAAAAGATTCTACCTCAATATGACCACATACATCAGAATGTATCAATTCAAGCTTAATTCGCTTTCGTATCAATTGTTTGTTAAAACTCACTTTGTAAGGGTTAAGTGACTTACCTTTAAGTGAATAGATGAGGGACTCTTTAGCCAATATATGCAACCCTATCTCACTCACATGAGCTAGCCATCTGTGCCAGAAATTCAGTGAAGCATCATCCTTGACCGTGTTCGATTCACCATCACACACTGTCACACTTGTCTTGTACAATGAACAATAAAGCTTTCCTCTGCCTATTATTAGTGACCCTTTGGTAAGCTTCCATTTTCCATCACCGATATGATGAGTATAACCTTTTTTGTCCAGAACATTCACAGAAATCAGATTAAGGCACAATTCAGGATTATGTCGCACAGTCTTCAAAGTAATAGTGCAACCTGTACTAGTTTGTACATGGATATCCCTTATTCCAATGATATTGGCAACACTAATTTTTTCCATTTTCACGGTACCAAAGTCACCTGCTTTATACGTTAAAAAAAAAAAACTTTGTCTTGGGAACACAATGATAAGAAGCACCAGAATCAACAATCCATTCAACATTAGGATCACTTATATGATTGCACTCACCTTGAGCACAAAACAATGTTGCCTGGCCATCATCATCTGTCACAGCAACCACAGTCTTCTTATCATCTTCCTTTGTCTTACTTATTTTACCTTTTTGTTCGTTCTTCAGAAGAAAACAATTTCTCTTTAGTTGTTCAGTTTTATAACAATGTTAGCACTCTGGTTTTTCTCCTCTGGACTTACCAGGCTCCTTAGGCCCTCTACTCTTGCTTCTACCTTGGTTCTTAGTAACAAGTGCCTGCACATTAGCACCCACCTTTTCTTCTTATCTTCTTTGAACAAACAGTCTTTCAGTGCACTTAGGGACAATTTCCCATTCGAAGCTAAGTTACTAACAGTTACCACCAAGGCCTCACAACTATTAGATAGAGAACTTAAAAGGAACAAAGGCTGCAACTCACATCAAGAGTAATTTTCATAACAATTAACTAGTTAATAACATCCTGAAATTCATTCAAGTATTTGGCCATTGATCGTCCTTCTTTCAATTTCAAGTTGGCCAACTTCTTAATAAGAAAAGCCTTATTTCGTAGAGTCTTTCTCTTAAATCAGCTCTCTAAACTTTTCCATAATGTCTCGGCATTAGTCTCTTGTGATATATGGTGAAAGACAATGAAATATACCCACTATCTAATTGTCCCAATAATTTTTCTATTATGTTTCTCCCATTCTTTATCTGTCAAATTTTTTGACCTACCACTAACACCATCAATCGGGTCATGCAAATCTTTACAATACAGTAGGTCCTCCATCATTTGCTTCCAAATTGAATACTTTTCTCGGTCAATTTTATCATACCACTAGTACCATCCATTATTATTCACCCTAATAATGAACTTAGCTTTGATACCACTTTGTTGGGGTCTAGACACCTAAACACCAAATCCAATTGACCAATCAAGCCAATATTAATGACATATATAAATCACAGAATACACCAATATCACCAAAATATCAACAGCAAAATAAATATACAGAAATTAAATCAACACCAGATTTAACATGAAAAAACATCCAGAGTAGATGAAAAAACCAGGGGGCAAAATGACAGCAAAATCCACTATAAAAAATAGCAACTACAATGCTTATGGTTTTAAGATGTTTGCCCTAACTTCAAACCTACAAGCAAATTGAGCAATGTAAGGATTACCTGCCTAGGCCCAAGAATAATTGATTCACCCAATCAATTAACACCAATCAATACCCAGAAAACCCTCTCCAAATTGCTCCAAGATCAAACCCAATCTCTGTCAAATTTCGATTCACGCTGTCATTCACCATTGGCGCGTCACACGACTAATTTCTTCACTGAGTGCTGCTATTTATTTTTGGGGTTATTTCATGTTGCATGCTCTAATAAACATTATATAAATAATATAATATATATCCCCAATTTCAAAACCCTCATGGGTTTCATTGTTGGAAAAATGATACAAGCTAACTTTTGATTTTTTGGGAGAGTTGTATCCCACATTGGAAAAAAAATAGTGTGGATGATTCTTTTCTTAACGGGTACATTTATTTTTTGGAAAATATTTTTTAAGACTTAATACCCATAGCGGTTTAACATCATTAAATATATGACCGATTATAGCCATTGAAATTCATTGTACCTGGTTTTAATACATTTTACTATTGCAATTTATTACGCCCGTTATTTTACCGTTGCAAATTAAAACTTACATCCCACTATTTATTCCCTAGCTCTCTATCGCTCTCGGTCGGTCATCTTCATAACAAAAAGTATCTACATATCAAACCCGTAAGCAAAACTCTCTCAAATTTCACTTCAAAAATGGCCAGCAAATAACAACCCCCTTGGCTCAAGGGTATGTGGTTTTGTATCCTTATGGTCAGCATTTCCTTGCAAATTTTGGGTTGTTTTGCTGATTAGGGTTGTCTAGTAACAGCATCAGTGCATGTTTGATTCATATTCTCCACATAAATTTGGGTCTCTAAGCTTTTATCTCTTCTAAAATTTGGACAAATTTTGTGGCTCTCCTAGTCAACAATTGACGAGTGCATGTTAAGAGTCAGATCGTGTTAATTCTGGAGGACGGTTGCCGGTTATATTGTGTGCACCGGAGCAGCAACGAGATCGTCTTTTAGGATAGTGGCATTTACCACGGCGTAATATCATCGTTTTGTAAGATCTTTCTAATTACTCTTTCCTTCGTTGCTGTGCTTGAATATTAGTAAGTTTTTTCTAGCAATTTAAAAGACGATTTTATCAATCAATCATGAGCAATTCTGTGTTGGTCTGGGTATTTGTTGTGAAATTGATTGGATTGACTATATCTGGTGTATTGATTTGCATTTTTTGTATGATTGCCATCGAAAAAATTAGATCTTGAGGATTCTTGGTGGTCTCTGCCTCTCTCCATTTTTTCTTTTGGAATTCATTGAGGCTCAGATCTGTGCGAGTCCTCTTCTCTGATATCTTTAATTTCTTCATATGCTCCTCATTTTCATTCAATTGAATAACTTTTGTTGTTTTCGAGCAATTTTTGTTACTATATTACAAAAAGAAAAAAAAGGAAAAATTAAATAAATAAATATCTTGATTTGATTAAGAATGCTAGTTGGGTCTTACAAAAATTAAGCCAACTTAGCTCTATTAGTAAAAATTTGGATTAATGTGTGGGCACTTAAATAAAAATATAGTGGCGATAAACCCACACTCATATGACTTATACTATGAGCTAGCAAAATGTGGGGATACTATCTTGTAGAACTATAATGGTTAGAACTTGTGGAATACATTTTTTGGGCTTCTTAAAAGACAATATGATTTATGTCGGTTCTGATCTAGTAAGCATGAAGTGATAATGTTCCACTCTAGTAGTGGCATATATGAAAGACAATAACTTGATATATTAATTAAATTTCCAATTGAATGCATAATAGGAGTCTGACACGGGTACTCGAGGTGGAGGTGTGTTTTTAGTTAAACGCGATCAATATGATAAATTGCATATGCAAACTTGTTAGAATGAGACCCTAAAACTTGTGAAGAGGTCATGAAATCTATTGATTCCATTCTTGAAAAGAGGTCATTAACAATGAGCTAAAATTAATCACCAACATCACGAGTAAACATTCTTAAAGGGTGTAAACCAATTGGCAGTAGAGTGGGTAGTCAAAAACAAAAATTGAAAGTGAACTGCTAAATAAAAGTCAAAACTAGTAATTAAAAGCCCCAAAAACATGAAATTGATTTTTGACACCTTCTTGCTCATGTATAAGATAGAAACACTTAAGAGTTTTAACAATTTATTACTCTTAGCAATGATCTTGTGGTGTAAATATCAAATGGACATCTAATTATGTTTCTAAATAATAACCCTAAGGAAAAGTTTGTTTAAAACAACCAGAAGGATCTATGGCCCTCAGTATGGAAGATAAAATTTGTAAACTTGTACATCCTAGTATGGGCTTAAATAAGCTCCCAAAGAGTGATATTAAAAAAAAAATTTATAACCTTGGTCATATAGTGCTGGTGCTACCGTTGTGTGGTTGACCATTCTGTACGAAAATTAAACTCTGTGCTTTTCAATTTTCTGTGTGATGGTTGTGGTTAATACGTGTTTAATGCTTGAGCTCGATTGTGAACTTGAGCCTTGAATCTAAAATTAGTCAAATCTTAGGTTAGGCATGTCTAGTTGCACAATATTAAATCCCATTATATTGGTAGAACATTGAATGTTTTGAGTTGAACCATGGATTAGATCTTGTATGTGAGAATTGGATTTTCTTGCATATTTGGGCAACCTAAGTGAAATAAGTTGATTCTTGTAAAGGGCTAATAGGACTTGTGAGTTCTTAGAGATCTATGTGTGATTTTGTATATTAGTCTCCATGCTGATGTATCTCATGTATTTCCCATGGTTATGTTTGAAGTATTGTGAATATGTTGTTATATGTTACTTGAAATGATGAAAGCATATTGCTTTAAGTGTTGAAACATGTCTCTTTCAAGCTGAATATGTTGTTACATGTTTAATTTGGGCTGTCTGTTGCTGCTACATGTTGGTTTGCTGCTAAATGTTGATGCTCAATACTGAATTTGGTGTTGTCTAGGTTGGTTTTGGGCTGTGTATTATGTACATACTGCATATTATGACTAGTAGCTACTATAAGTTGCTGTCAATATAGTTTATAAACATATTATGGGCTGTTTGCTACTATTTTATGTTGTTTTTTGGACTGTAAATGCTGAACTTGCTATGGCTTTGCTAAATTTCAGCTTTAGTTGGGAAAAATATGATATATTTGAGTCATATATGGACTTTGTTATCTTTGGAGACTATTATGCCCTTAGGATAATTGTTTCATGCCTTCTTTTCTAGTTTTGGGAAAAGGGTAAGGTATAGGTCATATGAGAACCTTGATTGATCATAAGCTTGGTATTTAGCTTGTGTCTAGATACCTTATTTGGGTTACTCTCACATGTTGTACACTCATGTTGGTCATTTGGATGACATATTATATGACCCTAGTGTTGACTTGATGAGGAGAAATACGTGGCATCACATCACAAGCTAAATACACTAATTAAGGTGATTGATAGCATTATGTTTTGATGAATAACATAACACTCGACCTATTATATCATATGTCAGTGGTAGATCTAGTCTACATACATTGATCCAAGTGATGAATATTGAAGTGCTGTAATTAAATTATTGAACTACTAGTGAAGTATTATGAATGGGGCTTACGTTGTAATAGACTCCTTATTGTGTTGGGTGTCTAGTATCAATAAGAGATATTTTACTAATGACAATGTATTTAGGCTCATTAGTAAGCTATATTTTAGGACGCCCCTTTAAAACCTGCATTGTTTAGTTGTCTTTAAAGATTAAGTTGGCAGGTAGAAAAATTGAATAGCTTAGAAATGTAGTAAGAACCATTCCATTGTGGGGCTTATAAGAGCACCCGAGAGCCTATGAGAACTGTTGTCTAATCATAATCTTTTCTAATTATTGTGTTTTGCTGAGGTTTGCTAGTTATAACTAGCTTTTGAAAATTGATTATGGTGAAAATATTATTTTGGTGACTGTCCAAAGTCAGTGTGAATAGCTTGATGATGCTAGCACTTAGGCTCAAGGGCCTTGTAGAGACTTGGGTTGCCTTAAGTTGAATTATAAAAGGCATGCCTTAAGTTGAATTATAAAAGGCATGTTGTGAATTATGGCCTTATGTACCTCTTTCTCTTGATATCACCAAAATTTAATATAACATTGGTAATACATGGACTACCCTTAATATTGATAATGCATGCACTCTAAATATGATGAGAATGGGTATATGGTCTTTTGTTACCTAAACTGGTGGTGATCTAATTGATTTGAGATATTAATATTTGACAATTATGATGATATGTGAAATTGACAAATTTGTGGAATATGTCTTTCATGCCAACTGTATATACGATATACGTATGACATGTGTACTATTTGAGTACTTGGGATAGAGATATTATTGTATTGATATGACATTTGCTCCACTATTGTGTTATATTGACTCTTGTTGAAGTTGGCAGGCGATGGAGCTAGTTGTTTAACAACTCGTTGCAGATACCTCAATGTGAGGGTGAGAACAACTCGTGATTGATGTTGGCAGTGGTCAACTCTCAAGTACTGCTTTATTCTAGTACAGTGTTGAAACGCCATTTGTGATGGTTGAGCTTGATGCTTTAACCTAGCCTAGCCCATAATCCGTAACAGAAGATGTGGACACTGCACACTTGATAGGTTTAGCAAGAGGAGACTTATTTATATCAAGCATGAGATCATAAATGATCTACTCAAAAGAAAGTGATATCACTAAATTGTACAAGGTCTGAAAAGAACTTTGTGGATCCATTAATAAAGACGCTATGTTGAAAAATGATTGTGGAAACGTCAAGGGGGATGGGACTAAAGTCTATATATGGATGAACTATGATGTATTCAACCTAGTTTAATAGGTTCAATGTGAAAAGTCATAATTTTATTCAAGGAGTGCATTGTATTTTATGTTGTCCCTCCCTATGGTGTGATAGTGCGAAGACGGGTCCATAGCCATATGTTTGGTGGTGTAAGCGAGGCTTGCACTTGATGGACACTGTCTGTATGTTACCAAGGAATGAGGTTGAGCTTTAGCTCTTAATGGACCCATATCCATATGTTTGGTGGTGTACGGTAATACACACTTGATGGGATCCACCTATGTAGGTATGGGAGTATGACCGCTCCCTATGAAGGTTTAAGGCTTGCCTTCTAGAACGCCTATAGATATCCAGGACGAGTGCATGGCAGATAAAACGCGCCAAACCGCTGGAGTTACCGAGATGTGGAGTTTAGTATGTGTCGGAGTGGCAGACTATACAACCCTTTGTGAGGTTCAAGACGAAAGTCACCTTGCATTCTGTTGGTTCTAAACTTGGGTAACACTAGGGGATTCGAGTCGCAAGACATTGGCACTGAAAAACAAAACTCCCTTGACCCAATCTATTCTTTTTTGTTCTCTTCTGGTTGTATCCTTTGTGGGAGATTGTTAAAAAATTGATACAAGTTAACCTTTGGTTTTTGGGAGAGTTGTATCCCATAATGGAAAAAACGGTGTGGATGATTCTTTTCTTAAAGGGTACATTTATTTTTCGGAGAATATTTTTCAAGACCCGTTATCCATAGCGGTTTAACGTCATTAAATTTGTGACCGTTTATAGCCGTTGAAATTCATTGTACCCTATTTTAATAAATTTTACCATTGCAATTTATTACATCCGTTATTTTACCATTGCAAATTGAAACTTACATCCCACTATTTATTCCCTAGCTCTCTATCTCTCTCGCTCAGCCATCCTTATAACAAAAAGTACCTACGTACAAAACCCATAAGCAAAACTCTCTCAAATTTCACTTCAAAAATGGCCAGCAAATAACAACCCCCTTGGCTCAAATGTATGTGATTTTGTATCCTTATTGGCAACATTTACTTGCAAATTTTGGGTTCTTTTGCTGATTAGGGCTGTCCAGTAACAGCATCAGTGCATGTTTGATTCACATTCTCTACATAAATTTGGGTCTCTAAGCTTTTATCTCTTCTAAAATTTGGGTAAAGTTCGTGGCTTTCCTACCTGACAATTGACGAGTGCACGTTAAGAGTTGGATCACGTTAATTCTGGAGGACGGCTGTCGGTTAAATTGTGTGCACCGGAGCAGCAGCGAAATCGTCTTTTAGGATAGTGGCATTTACCACGGCGCAATATCATCGTTTTGTAAGATCTTTCTAATTACTCTTTCCTTTGTTGCCGTGCTTGAATATTAGTCAATTTTTTCTAACATTCACAAGCCAATACCCATTGGATTAAAACCCATATATTCTTTTTATTTTTTTTCCTTTTTATTTTACAAGTAAAACTTGTAATGTAGGCTAGACTATATGCATATTATGCACCCCACAGATACAAAAATGAAAGAGTTTTGGATATGCAACTTTTCACTCCTTTACCTTCTATAATCTCTCCTGTAATTTTATATGTACCAATTTCATATATTTTTGTTATTCCATCTCTCTAAACTATTTTTCTTCTACATATTAATTCTCTCATTCATCATTATTAAAGGTCTTAATGAGTAATCTTGAGTTGGATATAGAAATCACAACTTTTTATGAATTCCCAGATAAAAGAGGGAATTTGGTTTTGTTTTTCTTAATTTCCCACCTCTAATGTATACACGTATCTTTTTTAATTTTGCGCCTTTAAACACTTAAGCTCCATATGGCATACGAAATTGTACTCTGAATTTGTAATTCCAATTCCAATTTCGAGGAAATTAGAATTATGATGGACTTAAAATTTTATTGTTTGGCTAATCAAAAGAATTGGAAGTTGGAATTGTAATTCCATAATTAACTGTCTCGATTTCTGAGTCTATCAAGTTAGAAAACTTCGGATTTCAGGTCAACTAAGGTCATCTTTTGATTAGATTGGATCATTTTAGATTTGAGTCATTTTGAGTTTTGAGTCAACTTGGGTTGGATTTTAAAATTGAGTTGAATCATATTGTGGTTAAAGTAGCATTGGATTTTGGGTTAAATATAAGGGTTCACTCTAGGATTCAGGTTGGCACGGGTCGGCTTTGAGTCATGGATGTGGTTTTAGAAGAGTGTTAAAATCGTGTACTCACAAGCTTACGAGTAAGTCGTAATTATTGTAAGTACATGATTGTCATATCCATAGGGAATTAGTGTAAAGTTGGGATCAGTGACTATCAGGTGGCTATAAACTAGGTTTTTGTTGGAAGGGTTGAACAATTAATCAAATTAAAGGAATTAACTAGTAAACTGGTTGTCTATTGATCAAGGTCAGTTTAGGGTATAGATTAGGGTTAGCCTAAATCGAATCCCATTATTATATTTTATTATAATGACTTTAAAAAGATTAGGCTAAAAGCTCTAAACCTAGATTAATACTTACAAGCTCTAAACCTAGATTAATACTTAAGTTAGGGCTTAGGATAATGAACTAGTCTAATGGCATAACCCATTTTATCATTCTAGGTGTAGCATGGATTATCTCAATAACACAATTCCTCTGTCACTCCTAATTTAATATTAATTTGTATAAAGATTATGTTTAAGGTTGGGTACTACCTTAACCTTGACCATTCATGACCCTTTAGGGTTAGTTTTCTCATGAAGAACTTGTTATACTCCAGTATAGACTACAAGTATAAGATAACATGCGAATAAAGTTGGAAATGAAAGCATGCTACAAGAACATAATGAGAAAACCAATCTTAGAAATATAAAACTCCCTACAGTGATATGGAAATAGTATAACAAAAAGTCATTATTCCACTTAAAACATAAAGTCGGGATCCAATGGCTACTTGTCCTTCATCCTTAAACTATTAGTCTACTCCTCCATAGGAGTTTTATACATCATAGATCCAAAAGAAAAAGGGAAGAGAAAACTCATAGATTGAATATTTGATCGTTGTTACCTTGACTCTTGCTTCGATTCCCTCGTACTCCGACCACTTATGCTTCGGCCTTCATGGGAATTCGATCTCTCTTGGAGGCTCGGGGAAGGAAGAGAAGTGAATGCAGAATTGACGTATGAACATAAGGGGTAAAATTGATAGGTATGAATTGTGGTGAGGTTGAAAACCCTACCATGGTAATTAACAGGTTGCTGATCGTGGCAATATTAAAAACCCCACTACAGCGTAGCCAAATTCACCACCTTGGTAGGCTAAACTAAGAATACAGATAAATAGCCAATTTCATCATCCTGGTTGGCTAGGCCAAGGATACAGATAGTAGCTAATTTTCAGCACCCTGGTTGGCTAAGCCAAGGATATAGACGAACTCTCAATCCAGAGAGAAATAAAAGAGAACACTCTCTAACGTTTAATTCATCGTGAAACTTGAATGACTACATAGCTCACCCCAAAGGGGTATTCATAAGGACTTGATAAAAAAACGCTAGATGACAAACCCTAAATATAATGAGTAAAATAACCCTAGAGCCATAATAAGAGTAAAAGGGATAAAAAGGTAATTGGATGAAACCCTAGTTTATTCCCCTAATATGGAAAGATACTCCTAAACATGAAAATATACTCAAATCAAAATTCAAACTATTTCTAGTTACTAAGCTAATAAAGACTAGGATAAATAAATTGACTCAAATAAAACTAACTAAAAATTCTTGTGAATCTTCATGACTCTCTGTGTCAAGAATAAAGAATACCTGCCCAAAAAAAATCCACTTCCCCTATTTATGGGCACGCTGATTCGTCAACCATGATCGATCGGGCAAATAGTTGTGGACGATGGATCGGTCTTTTGAACGATTGATCGGGTGCATCTAAAAGCCTGAAAATACGTGATTTCAAAGCTGAATCTTGACTCGATGGGTCTTTTTTCCCCAAACATGGTCGGATTTCTCAACGTAGTCTTCAAATTAATCCATTTAAGCTTGTTCTTCAGTGCTTTCCAAGATGTCCTTACTTCAACATGTACCAAGTATAAATACGCAAATATTATACCATAGTACTCATGTAATACCCGAAAATATCGTAGGAATGTGGTGAAAAAAGATATAAAATAAAACACAAATCAGCCATCTCTAGGTTTCGTGTCAATTAAGTTCAGTTATCTCAGGATCTGGGTTACATTGGTTAGGTCCCGTACAAGTCAAACCAGAGTCACGTATACTCATTTAGATTTGAGTCATGTTGAATTGAGCTCTAATGGTTTGGGCATTTTCCGCTTTGAGTTAGATCGGGTCAAGTTCTGGTCTAGTCAGATCAATTCGAGCTCGAGTCATTCAAGATGGGTCATTTTGAAATTCGAGTCAAATTTAGGTTGGGTTGGGTGTTTCAATTTAAAGTCATATTGAGTTTCAAGTTACTTAAGTTAGTTCATTTTAGTTTTCAAGATAGTAGAGTTAGTATAATTCCTTCACTCCAACCCAAGGAATTGGAATATATGATTTTCAATTAAAATCAAAATCTATGGATTTAGACAGTGAAATTGTAATTTTAATTCCATTAGTTAAACTGATACACACCAAATGAGGTTCCATTCCAAAAGTAGTTGGCAATTGACATTTCTTACTTTATCCCACCCATTTGCTCGTTTTTCTTGGCTTTAGTGTTTGTGTGGTGACCCTAAATGCAAAATTAGATAGACATGAAAAAAGGGACACACCTCGACATGGAAGCGAGTCTAAATATTGAACCACTTGTGTTTGACCTCAATCAATCACCTCTAGAAAAGGGTTGGTGCTATTGGTTGAATTCGATTTAGGTATGCCAAAATAATGTGGATTCTGCTCACGCTCTAATTAAGGAGACTTAATTGTATATTTTTGGGTTTTTTTTTGTTGTTGTTGATTAATTTGTCACAGTAAATTAAATGAATATGGACCGAGCCCGAGTGGCAGTTGGGCTGACGGAGTAGAGCCCACAGATACCTTACCTCGTATAATTAAGAGCTTGGAACTGGGGCAAGGACAAGTTCAATAGCTCAATAGTCCACTCACAAGCCTAAGTCTAGATATTTTTAGGCTTGGCATGCGTGATTTGTGATAACTCAAATGAGTTAAAACTAGATGGTTTGAACCATATTCGGGTCACTGGACTAGGACCAACTTAATCAAGGTCCAGGCCTTGGTCGGGAAAGTCTTAAACCAATGATGCAAAACTTAACTATTGATTTTTGAGAACCGAAAGTTATGGCAAGAAAGTAGCTATTGGACTCGAGACACCATTATCAAGAAAGTAGCTATTGGACTCGAGACACCATTATCTTTACATCTTAAGCGATTGACATCTTGAGTCTTTCTCCATGTGTTGTGCACATGTCCTTTTATCTCAAAATGATGGTGTTCCAACTCCCTCAAGTTTGTGGTGTAAATAAATGCCCCCTTTTAGCCATTGATAATTTTTAGATTTTCAATGGGTAAAAAAAGAGTAATTTAGCCCCTTGGGCTACAAGGAAGCTTGTTTATGTCTTGAGGCTGTTCCATTCTCGTGCGTCTGAAAATACTCAAACCGTTGGGATTAAACCCCCTACTTCCATGCCTTGCTTTCGAATTCCTTGCAATCCTTTATAGCTCAAATCTCGCTTTAAGTTCTTGATTCTTGCGTGTTCTTGTAGTAGGCTCTCAATCTTCTTTTAGAACTATAATTCTCACTTTCAACAATGGCCCAAATTACTCATTGTGTTTCCGGCGCTGTCCCTAAGATCAATAGCCCTATGGGGCTTCCTCATATGCTTGGTGCAATTAGATAACTCCATCATTCTTCATAAACTCCTAGTCATTATGGATGTCATTCCTCTTGAGGAGGGTCTCTCATGCTCATTGGAGGAGAGGTCCTCTTATAAATATGATTGTCTTCTGAATATGCTCATCCTTTCATTCTTTGCCCAGTTTTCAACCCTGGGGAAGAAGTGCCCAGGCTCAAGGGCATCCTTCCCAATACTCTAGACTCTCCCTTCCAAAGATTCTTTTATGCAAGTCAAAGCTGGGGAGGATGTCGTATTTGCAAAGACTTAATCCCCTTAAAGGGCTAAACTTTCTTGACGAGTCAGTATGCTGACTACATGCACTAATTGACTCCTCGTCTCGAGAAGAAGTGGAGGGAACCCTACATATTGGAGGCCATCATACTTTCCAAGGTCTCGCTCATGTATGACTACCCCGCTGTAACAACCCTCAATTGCTATTGCAACACCTGTTACAATGCCTTTGTCCTCCTAGAGGGTTTTCTTGGGATCACTCCAGACGACATAGTAGACCTAATAGGACTTTCACTTGGAGGCTTTGAGCTTCCTTTGGACACCTTTTGTCTTAAAGGAGCTGAAGCTTTTTCTTCTTCTTTTTCTATTTCCTCCCTACCGATTGGATATCTTTAAGGAAGTTCGCGGGTATGGGCCAGATTCTAAGGAGACAGAAATTGTTCTGGATGAACAAGTTTTTCTTTGCTAACCCCTCAAACATCGTTCTTAAATCTTTTAAGATGGTCACAATCAACTTAGCTTTTAGTAGTTGGGACCGTTACTTCTGGCCTATGCATATTGTTGCCTTAGGGAACTAGTAGAGAAGAAATATATTGTCCAAACAGGAGCCCCCCTTTGGCTTCTCCAATTATGGCCACAAGTCTATTTCCCTCACCTCTGTCATAGGGGTCTCTGTCCATATAGATGACCCCATTATAGATAATATTTTGTACGTATGAAGGTCCTCTTTTCCCTAGGGTGGTCTTTGGAGTGTTGACCCGAGCAGGTTCTAGCTCCCAACCACAAGTTTGGAGTCCAATGGGCTCCTTTTGGGGGAAAGAGACTCGGTTCTCTTTGATTCAGAAAAATGAACCTTAACCAAGATGCCTATGTGGACATCTCTCAACCTTAGTAGGTAATTCTCTATCGTTGAGACTCCCCCTTTTGTCACTAGACCTAGCTATTAGGTGAGCGTATGGTGATCCTGCCCCTCACAGGTATACTTCATATGCCACCTGACATTTTATAGCTTAGTACAAAACTAAATGGTCCTTCTAGAAGGCTAAAGGTGCCAAGCATTACATTACCAGTTTTGTTGAGACTGCAGGTACCAACTCGAGAGGGGCTCAAGCCTCAGCACTCAAGGAAGCTCCTATTGGAATTGGTGCCCTTAGCTAGTTTTAAATATTAAATAAATAAAATTATTTTATTTATTGTGCTTTATAAATCTAATGTATGTGTAATTATTTTCTAAAACGTTCCATGAAATGGACGTAGTCCAAGATAACATGTCAGGTTTGGTTTAAGTGACCAATGAGATTGAGCCACAGATAAACTTAGATTAAACTAGTGATATGTCAAAGTATGTTCGCAGTTAGTGATAAGTTTGGACAACTTGTCTGATAAGACTATAATATAATACTTTAGATGGCTTGTCTTGATCATGTGGATAAGGATCCAAAAGTATTATATTGATGTTGTCAATAAGAATGGAACAATGAGCAGGACCATGTGAATTATTTGTTTCTTGAACTGCTATCAGAAATAATTAGTTCGGCAAGACGATAACTCTAAATCAAGGAAACAGTCTGAACTTGCATGGATTGTTCATTGTTTTGATGTACCAAAAGGATTAGTCAAAGTGTGTTGACTTGAATCTTATATACGTTGGGTAATGGCATGAAGTGTGGCGGGAATGGTTGTTTTGCGTGAAATTTGTAGTCTCTAACGAGATAAAAAAGTCCCCTTAGTTTTTTCCGTAAATATACGAACAGATTCTAGAATCTTTGGCCCAAATATTCTATATGTTTAACATCTAGAATTAATACGTAAATTGTTTATGTATTATTGAATTGTTCGAGAAGAGCGAGTTGGGAACTACGGCGAGAGATGTGAGAAAAGTAATGATATAAGTTACTTTTGCCCACGGATACGTATTAGAGTAGTTAATTGTCGTGATAAAAGTTATTTGACAAATTTTTGAGTGAATATATTTAACACCAGAGTGCAGTAAAACTTGTTTAGTGGAATTAAATTTTACTAAATGGTAATTAATTGTTATCATGAGATGATAATTAGATTTGACCTATTTGGAGCTTGAGTTAGATTATCCCTGAGGTCCCTCCACAAACCTCAACTTAGGCACTATTTGAAAATACTTAAATTGAATTCATGGGATGAATTATTTTTTTTGATGAGATGAATAAATTAAATTTGCTAAATATAATTCATGAGATGAATTATTTATTTATAAGATGAATAAATTTATTTTACCAAATAATATTTATGAGATGAATTTTATATATGTGGGAATTTAAACAAAAAAAAAGAGCGCACGTGTACAGGAGTTGCAATCCGTGCAGCACGGATACGACCAATCAGGGCGCAACACAATATTTGGTCTACGGATGATGTTGCGGACCAATAAAATGTTGACACGTGGAGATCCTTTTGGTTTATAAATAAGCTGTGCGTTTTTAGCCGTAAATTAAATTAAGAGGTTTTAGGTTTTGGAACCTAATTTTCTCCTACGATAAAAACTATAAAATTGTTTTAAGGGTTTTCTAAATTATTGTTTAGCATGATATTCTGCTGCACCCGATCTAGTCAAATCGGGACAGTTTTTTTAATATGTTCCCAACAAACTGGTATCAGAGCCAACTCTAAATACGCTCATGATTGGCATTAAAAATATTAGGTTTGATAAAATTGGATTATGTAGAATTGCAAAATATAAAATTGGGAATTTCATTAAAGAAAAAAGACAATCCTAATTTTTGTCGTTAAAGAGTTTAATAACAAGATTGAATGTCCATTAAAATTTTAAGTTGTTTAAACTTTTTTATGAGTCATGATTCAATCAAGGAGCATACTTCTAAGTCGAATCTAATAAGATTAGATATTGAAAGAGTTGATCGATTTAGATTATTAATCTAATGTGATTAGATTTTGATCTAAGGTGTAAAATATTCAATTGTTGAATATTTTATGATAATCCAAAATAACGAATATCTAATAAGATTAGATATTTGGTTTTCGACCTAATGACAATAACATCGGATTTATTTATTTAATAAAAATTAATAAATGAGTAAATAAGTAAATAAATAAAAGGGTTTTAAATAAAAATTATTTTTTATTTTAATAATTTAAGTAAATAAATAATTAATTTGTATGAGATTCTAATTATGATTAAATAAAAATTGTTCCAAACGTTAGGCCCTTAAGTGTTGTTGTTCAAATTGTTTGATAACATGACAATGTAGTTCGGCATAAAGGAAGACACGAAATAATGTATTGCCATCTTGGTTGGCAATGTAGTTTGGCACTCCAACTCCGTCTTTGGTACTGCCTGGCACGCTAATAGCGGCTGCAAATGCCACAGTTGCTATTAGGGTGGCACCCACTGTGCCAGCTGCAGCCGCACCTTTCATCCACTTCTCCCCTGATTTGACCAAATCCCTGTGTGTCCCTTTGAAGATTTGTTCTGCCGTTCGTCCTTGGTAGTCTGTTTCTTTAATGTAGGATGGTGGAACATGCTTTTTCACCTCCTGTTAGTTACCATGTCTAAAGTCAATCTACAGGCTTACTTTACACCAATATACGTCATAAAGTCCTGTTAATACTTAGTACGTACCTCAAACCGTTGTAACTCATACTGCATTCGAATGGCTGGACCGCTAGAGTAAGTAAATACATAGGAAGGATTGAACGCTGACACGAGATGCAAGATATTCAGATTAGAAGTGTCCCGGGACCCAATTGCAATGTTCTTACATCTACCCTTTTCACAAAGAAGTGCAAAGATATTTTCACGACGATGCATAGCTGACAGATGAAACGCGTTATGGCCGTCGTCATTCCTAAACCATATGGCTTCCGGTTGTGCTGTCAAAATTTCTTCTACGATTTCATGGACTCCTAACTTAGCTGCCATAAGAAATGGAGCTTTAAATCTCGAGAAATTTCCTGATTCTAAGATTTTGTTGCATAATGACATGATTATCTGAACTGCATCATCATAAGTCAATAATATAGGCGTTAGCCTACGTATTAGAACAATCGTCCCATTAGTCACGTACTTATAGGCTTGGTAGTGTGATAGGTTTCATCCTAAAATCAATTGGCAATAGTTGATGTAGCTCCCTTGATATAGATGTTGGCAATTTTCCAGGATTTAGGGTTGTATTAAGAACGCTCACAATAGATATTTTGTCTTTCTAATATGGGATTTGTCATTGCTTTTGTATTGGACTGTCTATTAATCCTTTAGGCCCTTAAGTGTTAGATTTCATTCACATGTTCGATGTTATTTAAATAAGTTAAATATTATATATATTGTGAATAAAGTTAAAAGGCCATGCAAATATGTAACTTGGTGAAATATTTAATTTCGTCAAGTGGGAGAACTTTTTCAATAGATCTAATATGATTAGATAATTCAAAAATTAAATTATTTGAAAGGAAATTCTCTAATATATCTAATGAGATTAGATTACATAGGTTGGATAATTAAAGAAACCTAATTAAATTAAAAAAATTAGAATGTGATTCTAATGCTGATTATGAGATAATCAAAATTAAAAGAAAGATCTAACATTGTAAATTTCAAGTGGGAGCGAGGATTAGAAGTTGATTCCTCGCTGTCTCCATTGCCAGTTTTGATAGTATAGTGGATAGGCGCTACTCCCCTAGTAGGGCGTTTGTTCGCTATATATAGGGTTAGACTTCTTATTGATAGATAGAGGTATGCGTAAAATGAGTGCCACCACATTGACGTGGAGTTTATTTTTAACTTGAACTAATGTCTAGGTAATGCTATACACTTGACTAGGATAGTAAGATAGTATCCTAGGAAGCATTGTTTAAGAAACATATTTTTTTACTTTTAGAGATCAAGGAAGAAACGGCGAGTCAAACATGTTTAGTAAACATATTAATTGTGAATAGTTCTCATTTGACTTATTACTTGTTACGCCTCTCCCATAGTAACGAGTCGCTTGGTTAGTTCATCGTTACACACACACAGAGAATGATTAGTGGATTCCATGCTTTGTTTGTTTGCCAAAATTATTAAAAGATTCACAAGACTCAAAATATCAAGTGGGATCGAGCTTATAAGTGAATGCTCATCGCCTCTGTTACTGGTTTAGTAGTATAGTAGGTGGGCGTGACTCCCCGAGGAGACGTTCATTTGCATAATATAAGGTTATTCTTCTAAGAGATGAACTGAACTCCACACGGTCAAGTATGGCCATGTCGACGTGGAGTATATCGAGACCTTGTATGGATGTTCAGGTAATGGTGTACACTTGACTAGGGCCTACATTAGCCTTTCGAGGAGCTTTTTTGTAGGACCTTAGAGGTTAAGGGAAAAGTTGTGTGTCAAATATGTTTTGTAAAGAATTTGAAAGAAAACATATTTAATGAGAAATGTTCTCACCATTCTGATATCTCAATTCGGCTTGCCGATGGGGAGTTTTTGATAGCTCGGTTGGGCCGCCACAGCATACATGTCAGTGTTGGATCATGAATTCTAAGCTTTGATTATTTGCTAAAAGTAAGAAAAGTAATTATGTACATTATATGATTTGTTTAGCAGTTTTTGATTTCAGATTGGTTATTATACTTTTGCATTGCGATCATTATTGGTATGTCTTACTTGTTTGTTCTGTTATGCTCACTATGATATGATATGTCTTAGCACATGAAGAACACTAGGAGATGCTTAGAGTTCTTTAGGTTGTTGCTAGTATATCTACTAAGTTGAAAAGCACTTTCGGAACATTAAAGTAGACTAACGAGTTAGTTGGATGCAAGGTTTGGACATTATATTTCAAACTTATTCTAGTATTAGATACTTGAATTGTCAACTCTAGTAGAGATGATCAAATATTCAAAAGAAATGTTTGGTTAAAGAACTAGTAGCATAAGAACAGTTTATAAGAAATATGACAGACACATGATTGAGTTAAGAAAGTTCGATTAAAGAGCGTGTCATGTATTGATGGCTTATTTAATTGAACTGGAATTCTTGACGCAAATATTGATATCCAATTTCAGCAAGATATGATTCTGACTTATCTATGAAGGTCTTTCAATCGGTTTAGGCTTGATACATTGAATAATAAAGATTGTTCATTGTTTGAACTAATGAAAGTACAGTTTGAGAGAAAAGGTGTCATGACAACTAAGGAAAGAGTTTACTTAGTGTAAGCATCTATCTCAAGAATGAGGAGCCTTAAGAGGGTAAAAAAAAAATACGAGTCAAATTAGTTGTCTCTTTTATAATAGCATTGGACTTTAAAAGGAATTGCCTAGGTACTTAGATACTATTGTTGCCAAGACGGAAAGCCAACATGGCAGGGTATTTGATATCTTGTCTCCTCTAGTTGTGACTAGCAGTTAGTTAGCTAGTGTTCTGGGGAATGACTTTAGAAATTTGATTTCTACTTGTTATTTGATTTAAAATAGTCTTTTGGTTATTTTTCTAAAAACTAGACTAATAGTCAAGTACGTAAAGTCTTATTACAAAGTGTACATTGGTAGAGAGTTGACTTATTTTAATCAGGACTATGTTAATGGCAATTTATTAGTCTAATATAAGCTGGGCTATTTAATCATTATATAAAAGAAGAATTTCCTGAATACCATATAGTTTTTAAGTGGTACTTAATTTTAGGTCACATTAATCTAGTAAGATTAAAAAATTGGTTTGATATGTCTTATGCGTTCATTAAGTACTAAAATAATAACCAGTATGTGAATCATGTTTGAATTAATGGTGACTGAAAGGGCATTTAAGAGTAAAGGCAGTAGAGCCACTAAGCTGCTAGGACTTGTTCATAAAATGTTTATGGACTGCCAAAAAAGTTCAAACGAGCAGAAGCGAATAGTATTTCATAAAATGTTTATGAATAACTACTCAATTATTTGATATATGGATATACCTATGAAGACTAAAGTCTTTAAACATTTGAAAAGTTCAAAGAATTAAAGACTAAAGTTGGATTAGTTAGGTAATTATATCAAGTCACTTTAATTAGATCGAAGTAGAGGATTTCAACAGAATTCTTATTTATCCTTACTACAAAAAGTTATAGAAAGGACCAATTTCATGTTGTTGAATGTGCTCAGATTCATATGATGAGTCACTTCTACATATTAAAAGGTCTCTTATGTAAGAGGTTTTAGAAAGTGTTCTAAAAGTACCGTAGATATTTTGTGTTGGATAAACTGATAGTATGAGATACTTTGTCTCTACAGCTTGATACAACTTATAGTGTAGATAATGTATCTTCGACCAGGTTATTGTCATACTAAGTACATGAGAACTTTGGTGTAGTGGAAGGATTGTCAGGGTCACCTGATGGATTTATGTCTTCAATCTTAACGGTTAAGCAGGATGGTGATCTGATCCTTTAGACTATAATAAAACTCTTAAGTATAAAGATGTAGACCAATTGGTCAGGGCAATTATATTTTAACTAAGTCTGGAAACTTATAGAGGAGTCGAAAGACATTAAATTCATTAGATTGGATCTGAATGGATCTACTAGTATAGAGAGTTCCTTCGATAAGATGGTAGGAACCTTCAAGGCTAGATTGATGGCAGTGAGTTAATACCTTATAGGGAGGAATCATCTTTGATGAGACCTTTTGGAAAGATGTTATGCTTAAGTCCATAAGGCTGCTCTGATCCATTGTATCTCGTTGTGATGAGGTCTAGGAAAGGAATCAAGACGACATTCTCTGAATGTTCATCTTCATAAGCGTACGTGTATGATACAACTAGACAAGTTTGTTGCCAAGATTCGGGAGCATATAGTATGAAAACCGAGGAAGTCAATTTGTAGACTTAAATAAGCTTCTTGTTCATTTAATAGGAAGTTGAGTCAATGGTTAGTGAACAATCAATGTACAAGTGACATAACAAGAAAATAGAGACTTTTTAAGTGTTGTATATAGATAACATTCTACTCATTAAGAATGATGTAGAATTGTTATGAGCTATTTAGCATTTGTTGTCCAGTTAGTTTAAAACGAAAGAACCAAGATGAGCACACTATGTTCTTAGGGTCCAGCTTTAGCGAGATTCAAAAGAAGGGATGTTTAGTTTATCATGGGTCATTTGTTTTTAAAACGGACTTTAGACACTAGACGTTTGAAATTCGTGTTTACCCTTTTAGTGGGAGTTATTAGAGGGTGAAGAGAGAAGCAATCTTGTACTGCTTATTTTACTATGGAACACGGGTGCTTGATAGCTATAAATTTGTTAGGTAGACGAGTTAAATTGGAAGGTTCCTAGTAGTTCAAACTTTGTGAGCAAGGGAATGAGATAGTGAAAGATCAGTATTGGTTAAAGTTTATAGTAAAAAAGGTTGCAGATCCCTAGGGAATAGCTATGCAATACAAGGCTATTTGGGTTTAAGGACAAGTGAGAGATTGTTAGAATCAGTGGCCTAGAAAACCCAATTAGTTTGTTTTAAATATTAATTAAATGGTATTATTTTATTTATTTATTGTCTAATTGTGTTTTACAAGTCTAATGTACATTTGTTTATTTTTCTAAAATGTTCCATGAAATGGATGTAGTTCAAGATAAAATGTCAAGTTTGTTTTAAGTGGCCAATGAAATTGAGCCACATATAGACTTCGATCAAACTAGTGATATTTTGTCAAATATGTTCATATTCGATAATAAGTTTGGACAATTTATCTGATAAGACTATAATATGGTACTTTAGATGGCTTGTCATGGTCATGTGGATATGGATCCAAAAGTATTATATTGGTGTTGTCAATAAGATTGAAACACTGAGCATGATCACATGAAATATTTATTTCTTAAACTGCTACAAGAAAACATTAATTCGGTAAGACGATAACTCTATACCCAAGAAACAGTCTAAACTCGTGCATGGATTGTTCATTGCTTGGATGTACAAAATGGATTAGTCAAAGTGCGTTGACTTGAATCTTACATATGTTGGATAACGGCATGAAGTGTGGCGGGAACGTTTGTTTTACATGAAATATGTAGTTTCTAATGAGATAAAGATGTCCCATCGCAAATATACGAATAGATTCTAGAATTTTGGGCCGAACTATTCTATACGTTTGACATTTGAAATTAATATGTAAATTACTTCTATATTGTTGAATTGTTTGAGAAGGGCGAGTTGGGAATTACTCCGAGAGATTTGAGAAAAGTAACGATAGTAGTTAAAGTTACTTTTACTCATGGATATCTACTAGAAGGGTTAATTGTCATAACAAATTTATTTGAGAAATTCTTGAGTAAATATATTTAACTCTAGAATACGGTAAAATTTACTTAGTGGAATTAAGTTATATTAAATGGTAATAAATTGTTATCATGAGATGATAATTAGATTTGACCCATTTGGAGCTAGAGTTAGATTGTCCCCGGGGTCCGTCCATAAGGCTGAACTTAAGCAGTGTTTGAAAATATTTAAATTGAATTGATGTGGTGAATTATTTGTTCAAAAGATGAATAAATTAAATTTGCTAAATATAATTCATGGGATGAATTATTTATTCATAAGATGAATAACACTATTTTACGAAATAATATTCATGAGATGAATTTTATACATGTAGGAATTTAAAAAAAAAAAAAAAAAAAAAGAGCGTGCCTGTAAAGGGGTTGCAATCCGTGCCACACGGAAGTGACCAATCAGGGAGTGACACGTGGGTCACAATATATGGGTATCCGCGGTAGATGCCGTGGACCAACAAAATTTTGACAGGTGGCGTTCCCTTTGGTTTATAAATAAGTTGCGCACTTTTAGCCGTAAATTAAATAGAGAGGTTTTAGGTTTTGGAACCTAGTTTCTCCCACAACAAAAACCCCAAAACTGTTTTATGGGTTTTCTAAATTATTGTTTAGCATAATGTTTTTGAAAAAAAAAAATTTCAGAAAGATTAAAAGGAAAAAGTTTGTTCCAAAAATTTTTCCTAAATAAATATTTTTTGAAGCCCATACTCTCGGTGCTAGAAGAGGTTATTGCGAAGAAGACCTTGTGGTATCGAGAATTCTTCCTCTGATTTCAAATCTTCAAGTCGGAGTTGGGATCCGCTCTTTAGGTATGTATAAATTAGATATTTGATATTTAATTTTTTTCCTTATTTCATTTATTCTACATACTATATTTATATATGCTTTATTCAATGTTTTTCGTTTGTCATATTATGAACCTATTAGATTAAGATTTAGATCTAATTACATAATTTATTAGGTCAGGGCTTGAGATTAAAGATTAAGAATTTTAATTGGTATTCCGCTGCATCCGACTCTAGTCAATTCGGGAAAAAGTTTTGAAATATGTTCCTAACAGCTCCATCTCAGCAAATCCTTCCCGGTAGTCACTTTTATCTTACATATGCATGATTTAAAGTTTTAAGTCATTTTACTACACTAACAAGTATTTTAACCTTGGTGTAAGCACTACCACTCAAAGAAGTGTCTTAGAATCACCGCGAGCCACCAGGAGCTTCACCAGGCTATTGTTGGAAGAATCCCCAAAAGCAACAATACCCACATCTGTTGTAGGTTGCTCAAGAAAAAGGCGTAGGAGGATAGCCCAGCTACACCAATAATAAGGGGAGCTCTAGCTATAGAAGAGGAGGAGGAGAAAGAAGAAGAAAGTCTCTTGGCTAGTGAGAAAGAGGAGAACATGATAGCCACAATAAGAGGTCATGTATTCCTTCAAATTGAAATTTCATTTGATGTGCTCCCTCCAAATTGTTTTATTTTCTTCCTGATTCCAAGTTGCCCCAACAACTCAAACAATCCCCATAATTGTTGAAAACCCAAACTCACCTTTTCGGAGCTAGGTTCCAGAATCTACAACCATAACAAAGCCCATTGACACAACTCTGGAAGAGGAAAAAGGCTTCATTTCTTCAATCTTGGAGGCAACAACCAGTGATATCTTAGCCAAGGAATTGCATTTAATTGCCTTGAGTCAGGATCTCATCCAAGCCCTGCATTTACTTCTTTGGGGAGCCCAACTGCCTCGGAGGAAGCTCATGTAGGTAATAATGTCTTTGCTTTCTTTATGAGTTATTCCTATTTGAACAACGAATTGGTTTTAACTCTTTTCCCTTTAGGATGCATACCCTTTGAAGCAGCCACTCCCACCTCGAGGAGCAAGAACCAACAACGACTTCTCCTCGAATTGAGACACAAAGGACAATAACTCATCAATACCAACTAATGGATTTCAAGGATTTCTAATGTACTCTTCTATCATGTTTTAGGCCACCCCCCGTCCGTCTTTCTCACCAAGATTACCCTGTTCCTTTAAAAGGTTTGAAGTAAGTGGACGGTTGGCCCTTCAGCAGCTCAACCTAGAGTCATCCCCGAGGTCACAGAGGTTAAGCAACTAAGTTTAGCTACCCATTCAAGACCTGGCCTCAACCTCAAATAGTCAAGAGGCCTTAACCCTTGAGAGAGCCCTGAAGAGTGATCCAAAAGCAACCTTGCCCATTCTAAAGGAGCTTGAGACCCTCTAAGGCATCCTCTCAAAGTTCTTCAGGAAGTTCCCTCTCTTCTTAGTAGAAATGTGACGGTTAATCAGTGATTAAGGAGATCAACCTTTCTATAGGTCATGGGAGCCTCCATTCTTTGTTTGGAAAGCTACAGATGGCAAAATTGTTGGGAAGGTATTTCAAAAATTTTCCCTAGACCGTTTTGAGTTGGCGTAGAGGAATACCAATTTAATTTCTCAATTTTAAATCTAAAGTACTAACCTAATTAAACTATTTAATTAGATCTAGATCTTACTCTAATAGTTTCATAGTATAACAAACAAAAAAAATTGAATGAAACAAATATGAACATAGTATGTAGAATAAACGAAATAAAGAAAATCAAATTAAATATCACATACTTAATTTAGACATACCTAAGACGCCAATCCAAACTCTGACTTGAAGATCTGGAGTTAGCAGAAGAATATCTTGGCACCTCAAGGTCTTCTTCGCAATGACCTCTTCTAGCACTAAGAATGTGGGCTCTCAAAATATTTAATTTTTAAAATTTTTAAAATTTTTCCTTAAATATTTTCGAAAAATAAATTTTCTAAAAAATTATGCTAAACAATAACTTAGAAAATTCCTAAAACTATTTTAGGGTTTTTTGTCGTGGAAGAAAACCAAGTTCAAAAACCCTTTTTTTGTGTTTAAAAGACAATATAATTTATCGTATTATATATTAATCTCACGAATATTTGTTTAGCATAAAAATTTATTTATCTCATAAATAAATAATTAATCCTGTGAATTCATCTTTTAAATATTTTCAAATAATGCTTAAGTTAACGTTGAGGGGCTTTAAGGACAATCTAACTCTAGCTCGAAATGTGTCAAATATGATTATCATCTCATGATAACAATTGATTACCATTTAGTAAAATTTAATTCCACTGAACAAGTTTCACTGCACTCTAAAATTAAATATATATTCACTCAAGAATTTTCATATTAATTCCAAATGTCAAACAATTCAATAATACATAAACAATTTTCGTATTAATTTCAAATGTCAAACATGTGGAATACTTCGGCCAAAGATTCTAGAATTTGTTCTTATATTTGCGAATCAACTAAGGGGACATCTTTATCTCGTTAGAGACTATAGTTCCATGTAAAACAACTATTCCCACCACAATTCATGCAGTTACCCAATGTACGTAAGATTCAAGTCAACACACTTTGACTAATCCTTTCAGCACATTAAAGCAACTAACAATCCATGCATAAGTTTAGATTTTTTCTTGGATTTAGATTTATTGTGTTACAGGATTCATTATTTCTAATAGCAGCTAAGAAACAAATAATTCAAGTGGTCCTACCAGTGTTCTAATCATATAAACAACACCAATATAATACTTTTGGATCCCTATCTACATGACCAAGACAAGTCATCTATAGTATCATATTATAGTCTTATCAAATAAGTTGTCTAAACTCATCATCGAATACGAACATATATTTTGACAACATATCACTCGTTTGATCTAAGTCTATCTGAGGTTCAATATCATTGACCACTTAAACTAAACCTGCCATTAGAGGTGGCCGCAGGCCGGGCTTGGCCTGGCCCGATTTCCGATCGGGCCCAGGCCTCAAGCAAAACCAGCCAACCCCCCCCCCCCCCCCCCCCCCGGGCCCGGGTTGGCCCGGCTCTCCCCCCCTCCTAGTAAGTTTACAATGGGGATCCAAAATGGTGGCAAAATAATAAGTAAGAGGTAATTCAAAATAATATTTAACAAATTTTATCTTCATTGCGGCAACCGAAGCCTCCAACACGGAGTTGGAATGGTTATCTACCATCCAAGCAACAATATTTACCAATTTAGATATTGCTTGTGGCATGGTAGGATAATAACAACCAGAACAAAAGTCGTAGTATCTCCAAACATACTAAAAAAATTACATATTTCTTTAATTGTATCCCAATTTACTGCGTCTAAAATAAAAAACCTAAGATCTAAATGACTAACCTATACAAATTCAATTAATATATCTTTATAAGATAGTAATCTTTCTAACATGCCTACTGTTGATGACCGCCTATTTGGTATATCTAATTTAAATTATTTATATTGAATATCATGCGCGTCACAAAGATTTCTAAATCTTTTCTTTTTAGTTTCGGATGATTTGATCGCTATAGTAACTTCTCTTAAACACTCAAGAAAAGTTTGTATTAGGTCCAAACCATCAGTTACCATTAAATGCAAAATATGGCATATGCTACATAAGTGAAAACATTTCGCACCTAACACGAGTCTCATGTACTTAATTAATTATTTTACGGATGCATTATTGTTTGTAGCGTTGTTGAAAGTAATGCTAAAAATTCTGTGCCCTATACCCCACTTGAGGCATGCTTCTATAATGGCACCTGTGATTATCTCAGCAGTGTGGGGATAATCTAGAAGGCAAAAATAAATTGTTATTTTTTTTGCATAATGAAGGAAGAATCGATCCAGTGTGTCGTTATGCACATGAAAAGCACACCGGGTTTCGACCTCCATGTGTTGGACGTCAACGAGAACATGCTCGTGTTCATCCTAAAAATGTCTGCAAGCTCATTTTTCATTCTAAAAAATTCTTTAAATGCGTCTCGCTTGAAAGTGTTCTGAGGAACCCTTACGACGGCGGGGTTTAACGGGTTTTGGCAATACCGGACGAATCTAGGATCTTCACCGGTGTTAAATGGATTTTCAGCCCCAATGACATATTTTACTAATTCTCGTCTATTGTTTTCTTGTGAAAACCTAAAGCTAGCAAGCGCACTGGTCATTTGCTGTACTAAATGTTGTTGGGATCTATTTGGGTTTAGTTCGAGGTGGCTTCTCACTAGGTGTCTTTTTAGTGTGCCTATGTCACCACCATGTGAATGACTAAAAACTTTAGGGGGTCATATAATTTATAATAGGCTTTATCAAGTGCCCGATCTAGTGTGAAGTGCTTCCACACCTCACTAGTATTACGCCTACTACTAGTGGCGTTGTGGGTTTTAGTCTCGGTGCTAGGGAGTGTGGGTTCTTCTTCGAATTGTGAAGTTTGAACACCCCTCGATTCAGGTAATTCCTTGTCGTGGTACTACTATTCTTGCTCCTCCCAATTTAAAGTGTATATGTAGGGAGGAGATAGATCAGGTTCTAAAAGTGTTCGTTCCTGGGTATTAAGTTCAACAACTCTACCCGTCCTAGGAATTTTAGCCTGTCGTGAAGAGCTTGAACTAGATTTACTAGCTCCAGATGAAGATGAATTGTGTACCATAGTAGTATTGTTGATTATTAATTAAAAAAATGCAACTAATAATGCAAGTTTAGTAAATAAAAATGACAAAGAAATAAAATTTTGATATTAAATTTACCAAAGCGAAAACTAAAATTTGAACTTCTACAAGATTTTATTAGTAAAACAAGTTGCAACTTCGAACATCGAAAATTTAGGGCAAATTTAGAGCAGGAGAAAAAAGAATTGGATGGAGCGATTGCTGTGGTGAAATGAGAAATTTGGATTAGTATTTATAGGAAAAAAAATTTTTTTTTTTTTTTTTAAATTGGGGCCGGGGTTGGGGGGGAGGCTCTACCCCCTGACTAGCCTGGCCCACTAGCCACCTCTACCCAACATGCCATCTTGGACTATGTCTATCTCATGGAAAGCTTTTAGAAAACAATCACGTGCATGTTTGACTCATAAAACAAAATTAAACAATAAATAAATAAAATAATTTCATTTATTTAATTTTTAAACTAACTAATTTGGTTTTCCAGAATTCTGACAATCTTCCACTTATCCTAAACCTAATTAGCCTTGCATTGCATAACTCTCCCCTAGGGATCTGTAAACTCTTTTGACCGTAAACTTTAACCCAGTATCGATTTGTCACTGTCCCAAACTTTTGCTCACACACTTTCATCTTTTAAAAACTTTCTGAGTCAACTAGTCTACTTTAATCCATAACTGTCAAGTACCCGACTTCCATAGTGAAGTAAGAAACACAAGACTGCTTCACTCTTCACCATCTATTGACTCCTACTAAAAGGGTAAACATGGATTTCAAACGTCTAATGTCTACAGTCCCAATGACCCATGATAAACTTAACATCCATTATTTGAATCTCGTAAAAGCTTGACCCTAAGAACATAGTTGGCTCATCTTAAGTCTTTTTCTTTTAAAGTAACTAGACACTTAAATCTTAACAGCTCATAACAATTCTACACCAAACTTAATGAGTAGAATGTTACCTATATGCAATACTTAAAAAGTCTCCACTTTCTTGTTATGTCACTTGTACACTGATGGTTTGCTAACCATTCAAATCCCTAGGACTTGATTAGCCGTCATCGAATCTACTATTCAATAAAAAGAAGCTTATTTAAGTCTACAAATAGACTTCTTCAGCTAGGATACCATATGCTCCTAACTCTTAGAAACAGACTTCCCTGGTTGTATCATATACATAATCTCTCTAAGATGACCATTCAAAAAAATGTTGTCTTGACTTCCATTTCCATATCTCATCATATGAAATACAATGTATGAGAGTATCCTTATGGACTTAAGTATGACATCTGGCTAGAAGGTTTCATCAAAGACGATTACTTCCATTAGGGTATAACCCACTGCCATCAATCTAGCCTTGAAGGTCTTAACCTTCTCGTCCCATGAACACTTTATACTTGTAAATCAATTCAGTTCCAATCTAATGGACTTAATGTCTTTCGACCCCTCCACAAGTTCCCGAACTTAGTTAAAATACAATTTAACTTAACTTTTATTGCCTTGAGCAATTGGTCTGCATCTTAATACTTAAAGAGTTTCGTTGTCATCTAAAGGATCAGATTCACCATCCTACTCAACTGTTTAAGACTTGAAGACATAAATCCATCAAATGACCCTAACCATCATCCCACTACACTAAATCTCTCATGTACTTAGTGTGACAATAACCGGGTTGAAGATATATCTAATACATCATCTACACTATAAGTTGTATCATGCTGTTAAGACACAATATCTCATTCTGTTAATCTATCTAGCACAAGCTATCTACTGTACTTAGAACACTTTCTAAAAACAACTTATGTAGCAAATCATTTGATATGTAAATGTGAGTTATCACATCAATCTTCCTATAGTCAATAACACATTATTGATCCCCTTTCCACAACACTTTGTGGTAAGGAAAAATAAGAGTTCTCCTGAAATTACCACTTTGATCTAATCAAAGTAGCTTGATATATTTACCTAACTGATCCCAACTTTAGTCTTTAGTTCTTTGAACTTTCCAAAAGATTCAAAACTGCAGTCTTCATAGGTATATACATATATCAACTAATTGAGTAGTTACTCATTAATATTCTATGAAATACTTATCATTGCTGCTCGCTTGAACTTTTAGCAGTCCACAAACATTTTATGAACAAGTTCTAGAAACTTAGTGGCTTTTGTGCCTTTACTGTTAAAGATTCTTGTAGTCACCATTGTTTGAACATGATTCCCATACCTGTAATCCTTTTAGTACTTAATGATCCCGTATGACAAATCAAACCGGTTTTGAATCATACCAAATTAGTGTGACCTAAGATCAAGTGCCACTTAAAAGCTATATGGATTTCAGGAAATTCTTCTTTTACATGGTTACACAGCTTAGCTTGTATTTTTTTTTTTTTTTTTTTTTTTTGTTCAACGGGCAAGCACGAATTTCATTAATATCTCAACTAATATTTACAAAAAACCACAATACAATCAAAACTCTCTATCAAAACTTTTAGCCTCACAAAAACCGTCAACTAGATTTTCGAACTATCTATTCCTCTGACTTCACATGTTCGTTATGAATTCGCCCATTTCGCTCCTTCCAAATCAAATATATAGTTGCACTCAAACATAGTCGACGCACCTGAATTTCCCTTAACCTATTTCGATCAACGAGTTAGAACTGTTCCATAATCCTCCATAGTTCATAAGACAAAAGAATGCCACACTAACTTGACACCGAAGCCCAGACTCTCCTAACCCATGGGCAATGAAAGAAGATATGATCTAGAGACTCAACATTGGAATAAAAAAGCACACAACGACTTACCAAATTAAGCCTTCTTCGAATCAACATATCATCGGTCTTCAAACGTTGATACATCACCAACCAAAGTATAAAGCTATGTTTTGGGAAGCAAACATTGCTCTAAATTGTTCTCTTCACATGGGTCTTCTCCTTTTTAAGTCTAATTTGTTCATATATACACCCCACATAGAATTTTCCTGCACTTGGACAGCTATAGCCCGCACCCTAGCTAGCTGTTCCTACTGCTAACCACATGCCACTATTTCTTTCCACACATTCGAGCTTAGCTTGTATTACATGAATAAATTTCCATTAATAGAGTTTGGATTAAAAAAGTCAACTATCTACCAATGTACCTTTTGTATAAAAAATTTGTTTACTTAACTCTCAGTTTATATTATAGAAAAATCACTAAAAGACTATTTCGAAACAAATAATATATAGAAATCAAATTTCAAAAGAAACTGGCATATTAAGATAGTTACTCAGAACCAAAAATATATTCATTATCTTAAACTACTCTCTATTGGTGCCCTTACTGAAAGCCCACTCACCAGAACACTAGTCGATTACTTACTAGTCACAATTAGAGGTGACAGGATATCAAATACCTTGTCATGTTTGCTTTCCATCTTGACAGCAATAGTATCTAAGTGTTGGGAAAAATAATAAATTTTGTGGGGAAAAATGAACTCTGATACCGACTATTGGGTTCACAGTTCTAAACTATGGCAACAACAATAGGCATCTATTAGAGCACTTAGAGTAGGGGACTTTTCTCTCTACCTAAGCCCTCGGTCGGAGAGTCACGCTTTGTGACACTTCACGTGCGAGAGTTCTCGGGAATAGGTTTATCTCTATAAACCCTTTGTCCTAATACCAGTTGTTGGGATGAATTTTTAAAATTCTCCTTAATTTTATAAAGTTTATGCAGCAAAACATAATTCTAAACCTGCGGTTGATTTAAAATTCCTAATTTTAAATCTACAGATTTAAATCATAATTTAAATCTACAGGTTTAAATTCATAATTTAAATCTACAGGTTTAAATTCATAATTTAAATCTACAAATCTAAATAGTTAATTTAGATCTACAGGCCATTTACTTTAATACATTCATAACAATACTTAAAATCAAACAGGCATAACAACAGATATTGTAAATAAATAGAAAAGCGAAAAATAAATGAAAAAGGAAAGAAGAACATACCTAAAATTGCTCCAATTATAAAGAATACTAAGAAAATTGAGACCCCGCAATCTTCTACGCAATGACATCGAACTGCCTGGAGGGCGGGCTCAGAAAATAATTAAAATGAGGAAAGAAAAATTTTAACGAAAATTTTTCTCTCTAATTAGGTCTCCAAAACAATTTTCAAAAACCCAAAATAATTTGTTTGATTGAATGCAAAACCCTTGGAATAGGTACCTCTATTTATATTAGTATATCGGAGCGAAAAATTATAAAACTAACAATGTGGGATTCGCCACTTTTAAAACAAAACGCGTCATTTCTTTAAAAAACAACATAAAAGGATGCGTTTCACAACCAAAAACCCGCGCCCCGTTATGAATTAGCATGCCACATGGCAGGCCATGATTGGCCCGCTTTATGGCAAACAGATTGTCCAGGAGGTCGCACGCTGGTTCGTCCGATTCAGGTCACACGAATTGTAACCCCTATCCGCGATTTTTGGTTTTTTTATTTTTTTTTTTTTGCTTTGTTTCCCACATGTAAAAATTCATCTTATGAATTTTAATTTTCTAAAATTATTTTATTTTATAATTTTCAATTTTATTCATCTCATAAAAAATATTTGGCAAAAATTAAATTTACTCATCTCAAGAATAAATTAATTCATCTTATGAATTCCTTAATATTTTTCAATGGCAATAAATACAAAAGCTTCTGCAAGGACCTCAGGGACAATTTAAATCCAGCTCCAAATGGATTAAATTAATCATCTCATGAAATAATTTAATTACCATTTAATGAGATTTAATTCCACTAAATAAATCTCATTGCACTCCGTCTTAAATTATTTATTCGATATCTTCCTAATAGACTGTATTGATGACAATAACTCCTCCACTAGATGTCCATGGCACAAGATAAATATAACCACTATCATTATCCTTCTCACAGCTTCTCCATTAGTTACTGACTTGCCCTTCACTGAATAATTCATTTATACTTGAACACATTCATAGTATAAATTTCAAATGTCAAACACTTGGAATATTTTGGCCAAAGTTTTCGAACTATTCAAATATTTGCGAATCAACTAAGGGGACAATTGTATCTCATAAGATACTATAGATTCTCTATTGAATACCTGATCCTTGTCACACTTCATGCCGCTACCCATTATACGTGGGATTTCAGTCATTCGTTTAGACCTTATTTATAGTACACCAAAATAACTAATGCTCTATGCACAAGTCCAGAATACCCTCAGGATTTAGAGTCACCGTTCAAACAGCACAATATGAATCACTCATCTCCAGTAGTAGTCTAGAAATAAGTAATCCACATAGTCCAACTCAGTGTGTCAATCTTATTAAACACACTAACCTAACACTTTTGGATCTCGATCAACATGACCAAGACAAGTCGTCTAAAGTGTCACGTTATAGTCTTAACATACAAGTGGTCCAAACTTATCTTCGACTACGAGTCTTTCAAATAACAATCCATACCATTTATTCCAAGTCTATCTGTGGCTTAGTCTCATAAACCACTTAGAACAAACATGTAAATTGTAATATGAGGAATACACCCATCTTATGGATGTTTCCAGAAGAAAACCACATGCAATATAAATGCTCATATACACAAATTTAACTAGGAAACGACTGGAACTTCAATTTTAGTTATTAATTGAAACAATATATCTAGAATAAATCTAGATTTTAGGATACTATTCCTAACAATCTCCCACTTGTCCTAAACCCAATTTATTAGAAAGTCCATACTCACCCCTTTTAAGTTTGAACCAAAGGTCTACTAAACCTAACCCTTAATGAGCTCAATTACTCTATCATGAAGTCAACAATACAATACTGCTGGACATTCCTCTCACTAATGGCTCCCACTCCAATGTTAAAGACATGCTTAAACGTCGAACGTCTTCATTTTAATCTGACTGGAAGTCTTAAAATAGTATATCCAACTGGAACCAGCTCATCACTTTGAAAGATCGGCATAGGATCTATAGTTCTTCTCACGAACTAGAGAAAACACTTCACTGTCTCCTAGTCAATTGGACCCAGTTTAGACTAACACCTGCTTACTATACCATTGTATAGCAGACATTAAGTCTCATGCACAACATGGCATACCTGAGGCTCTCACTGCCAAAGCATATGGAATATTCCTCAGTTGCTCCTCCTCTTAAGGTATTCTAGAACACTACTCAAAAGAAAGAGGGACTCCGTGCTATACCTTGACAACATCTTGTCAATATAAGTGGCTAGAGAGAGATCCAACATCCGACTCTTATGACCTTGCTGAAGCTTAATCCTAAATGTAGAGTTTGCTTCTCCCATGTCCTTCATATTAAGCTTTTTTGACAACCAAACCTTTATAGCTAATGACACCCCTACATCATTCTCAATGATTAGTATATCATTGACATATAACACTAAGAAAGTCACTACTTTCTCTTAATGTCATTTGTACACACATGGTTCGAGCAACCGATTGCACAAACTAGAAGACTTAATTGCTTTATTGTGGCTAAAAGGATCAGATTCAATGCCACGATCAACCACTAAGGCTCTCGCTATGAACCTGTCAAGTGTCCTGACAATTCTCATTCCTATCAGAGCACTTAGAGTAGGAGACACTTCTCTCTACCTAAGCCCCCGGTCGGAGAGTCAAGCTTCATGACACCTCATGTGCAGGAGTTCCCAGGAATAGATTTATCTCTATAAATCCTTTGCCCTAATACCAATTGTTGGGATGAATTTAAAAAATTCTCTTTAATTTTATAAAGTTTACGCAGCAGAACGAGTTTATAATTCATAATTCTAAACCTATGGTTGATTTAAAATTCCTAATTTCAAATCTATAGATTTAGAATCGTAATTTAAATATACATATTTAAATTTTTAATTTAGATCTATAGGCCTTTTACTCTAACACATTCATAATAATACTTAAACTCAAACAAGCATAATAACAAATACTGCAAATAAATAAAAAAGCGAAAACTAAAAGAATAAGGAAAAAAAAAGCATACCTGGAATTGCTCCATTTATAAGGAATACAAGGAAAATTGAGACCTCACAATCTTCTATGCAATGACCCCAAAATAATTTGTTTGATTGAATACCAAACCTTTGGAATAGATACCTCTATTTATAATAGTATACCAGAACGAAAATTAAAAAAAATTAACGATGTGGGATTTGCCAGTTTTAAAACGAAACGTGTCGTTTCATTTAAAAAATAACTAAGGGGACATCTGTATCTCATAAGAGACTATAGATTCCCTATTGAATGCATGATCCTTGTCACACTTCATGCCGTTACCCAGTATACGTGGGATTTCCGTCATTCGTTTAGACCTTACTTATAGTGCACCAAAGTAACTAACGCTCCATGCATAAGTCCAGAATACCATCAAGATTTAGAGTCGTCGTTCAAATTGTATAATATAAATCACTCATCTCCGATAGTAGTCTAAAATTAAGTAATCCACACGGTCGAACTCAGTGTGTCAATCTCATTAAACACAGGAACCTAACACTTTTAGATCTACATCCACATGACCAAGACAAGTTATCTAAAGTGTCACGTTATAGTCTCAATATACAAGTGGTCCAAACTTGTCTTCGACTACGAGTCTTTCAAACCATAATCCATACCATTTATTCCAAGTCTAGTTATGGCTTAGTCTCATAAATCACTTAGAACAAACATGTAAATTGTAGTCTGAGGACTACACTCATCTTATGGATGTTTGCAAAAGAAAACTACATACAGTATAAATGCTCGCATACACAAATTTAACTAGAAAACGACTAGAACTTCAATTTTATTTATTAATTGAAACAATATATCCAGAATAAATGTGGATTTCAGGACATTATTCCTAACAGTAAGTACATAGGCAATTTATTTTAAAAATAAATGTCCAGTACTATTATCAAAGAGGCAAAACTATTTTGATGCATGTTTTATTTTACTCTCTAGAAGTTCCTAATTCCTGATATAGGTGTTTACACTTTCCTTAGTTCTTATAACGCATTTTCTCTCAAATTGTGTACTTTTATCAGTTCAGACAATGACTAATCTCTATTACTCAATGTATCTAGCCTAAATCAATTGAAAGACCTTGATAAGCAAATCAGGATCATATTCTATTGAGATTGGCTATTAATTTTTGCATCAAGAATTCCAGTTCAATTAAATAAGCCATCATCATATGTCACACTCTTGAACTGAATTTTCCTAACACAATCTTGTGTCTCTCATCTTTCTCATTAGCTGTTCTCATGCTACTAGTTCTCTAATCAAACACTATTTCAAATATCCGATCATCTCTACTTCAGTTGAATTTTCAAGTATCTAATACTAGAAAATGTTCGACATGTAATGTACAAATCTTGCATCTGACTAACTCATTAGTCTAGTTTAACATTTCCAACGTTCTTTTCAACTTAGTAGATATGCTAGTAGCAACTTGGAGAACTCTAAGCATCTCCTAGTGCTACACATGTACTAAAACCTATCATATCATGGTGAGCATAATAGAACAGGCAAGTAAGACATACCAATATTGATCGCAATGCAAAAATATAAAAACTAGTCTGGAATCAAAAACTGTAAAACAAGTCATATAACTTACAAGATTAGTTTTCTTATTTTTAGCAAACAATCAAAGTTTGGAGTTCATAATCTAACACTTACATGTGTGACGTGGCGACCCAACCGAACTACCCAAAACACCCAGTCGGTGAGACCAAATTGAGATATTAGAAGGGTGAAGATATTTTTCAATGAATATGTTTTCTTGTAAATTCTTTACTAAATATATTTAACTCACCACTTTTCCCTCAGCTTCTAGGGTCTACAGCAGAGCTCCTCGGGGAGGCTAATGTAGACCCTAGTCAAGTGTACACCACTACCTCAACATCCATACAAGTCCACGTAGTACTCCACGTCATCGTGGCCGCACCCGTTTTTCCTGCACTTCAGTCTATCCTAAGAGATCGAATCTTGTATTCTACAAATGAACGCTCTCTACGTAGAGTGGCACCCACCTATTATATACTGCTAGAATGGTAACAAAGGTCATGAGCATTCACTTAGAAGCTCCCCCACTTGAAATTTTGAGTCTTGTGAGCCTTTAATTAATTTTAGCAAACAAATAAAGTATGGAATCCACCTAAAACAATTTTCTATGTGTGTGCAATGATGAGCTAACCAATCTTCCCATTACTCCATGGAAGAGGGGAGTAAAACAACTGATATGTTTTCTAAACATAATCAACTCACCGTTTCTTCTTTGGTCTCTACGGTAATATCACTATGCTCCCTAGGAGACCAATCTACTATCCTAGTCAAGTGTATACCATTACTTAGACATCAGTACAAGTAAACAAGATACTCCACATCAGTTTGGCCACACTCTTTTTTTTTTTTTTTTTTTGTTGTTGTACCTCTATCTATCATTAAGAAGTCTGACCCTATATTCCATGAACAATCGCCTCCCTCAAGGAGTGGCGCCTATCCACTATACTATTAGACTGGCAATGGAGATCATGAAGAATCAACTTTTGATCCTCGCTCCCACTTGAAATTTACAATGGCGGATCTTTCTTTTGAATTTGATTATCTCATAATAAATATTAGAATCACATTCTAAATTTTAGTTTAACCATTAGATAAAACCCTAATTCAATTAGGTTCTTTTAGTTATCCAACCTATATAATATAATCTCATTATATATATTATGAGAATTTTTCTTTCAAATAGTTCAACTTTTGAATTATGTAATCATATTAGATCTATCTAAAAAAATTCTTCCACTGGACAAAATCAAATATTTCACCAAAGTTGCATATTTATATGGCCTTCTAATTTTATTCACATTATCTATAATATTTAACTCATTTAAATAATATCCAACATGTGAACAAAATTTAGTAAGTACCCTGTTATCAAACAATTTGAATAATCGTTACTTAAGGTCTCAATGTTGAAATAATTAAAGATTTTTCTAAACTCTTTTAGAAAAGATGATGACATAATCTTAATTAGGGTCACTTTACATTATATACTTTTAATCTTTTATTTAATAAATAAATAATTAATTAATTAATTAATTAAATCCGATCTTAATCTCGCTAGATCGAAAACCGAACATCTAAACCCTATTAGATATTCGTTGTTTAGGATTATCGTAAAATATTCAACAATTCTGTATTTCACACCGTGGTTTAAAATCTAATTTCATTAAAGCTAATAATCTAAATCGTTCAACTCCTTAAATAACTAATCTCATTAGATCCTACTAGAATTACGCTCCTTAATTGAATCATGACTCAACTAAAATTTTGAACATTTAAAACTTCGGTGAACCTTCAATCTTGTTATTAAGCTCTTTAACAACAATATTTAGGATTTCCTTTTTCTTTTAATGAAATTCCAAATTTCATAATTTCATAAATCTACATACTCCAATTTTTGCAAAACTAGTATTTTTAAAGTCAATCATGAATGTATTTAGAATTGACTCTAATACCAATTGTTGGAAACATATTTCAAAAATTTTTCCTAGATTATTTTGAGTGGGTTCAGCGGAATACCAATTTGAAATTTTAATTTTACATTTAAAGTCCTGACCTAATTGAACTATTTAATTAGAATTAGATCTTACTCTAATAGCTAATAATATAGAAAAAAAAAACACGAATAAAACAAATATAAACTTTGTATGTTGAATAAATGAAATAAAGGAAAGAAAATTAAATATCAAATACTTATTGAAACATACCTAAAGCGTGAATCCAAACTTCAAATTGAGGATATGAAATTAGAAGAATAATATCTTGTCATCTCAAAGCCTTCTTCGATCTCCAAAAATATTTAATTTAGGAAATATTTCAGAACAATATTTTTCCTGTAATCTTTCCGAAAAATAATTTTTTAGAAACAATTATGCTAAACAATAATTCAGCAAATCTCTAAAACAATTTTAGGATTTTAATCATGGAAGAAAATTAGATTCCAAAACCCTTTTTTTGATAACTTCATGATAAATATCATACCTTATATAACAATAACTCCCAACGAAAAGGCTTCACTTTCCTTATCAAGTTGTGTTGCTGCATGTATATATGAGAAGCGGAGGTGGTGACATCACCTTCACTTTTCCTTTTTTTTTTTCATTTAAAATATGATGCAATTTATCATATTAAATATTCATCTCAAGAAAATTTGTTTAGCTTACTGGAATGACAGCTTTTCTACCATCTTTCCAAAAAATAATTTTTCAGAAAAATTTTGCTAAACAACAATTTAGATCCCTAAAACAATTTTTAGAATTTTCATCATGGGAGAAAATCAAGTTCCAAAACCATTAATTAAACGCCTCTATTGAGTAATATATATATATATATAGAGAGAGAGAGAGAGAGAGAAAACTATCCAGCCAACGTCAGCCCAAACACACTTCCAACCACGTGAAAAAAAGGTTGCCGATGTCACATGACGTTAGCGACCCTTTTTCCCCTTTTTTAAAATTCAAAAGCTTGGCGCGTTGCTTCTCCTTTTTCCTGTTTTTTATTTTTATTTAAACGATGATATTGTTTATAATGCTAGCCCTGGCATTTTAAAATATTAGTCTAGTACCCTATATGCCTACAATACTAGCCTAGACACAACTGGGACTTAGATATTACTACCCAGTAGCCGGACTTAGATACTATTGCCCAGCAATGGGACTTAGCTTTACCTAGACACTTGCATACACCAGCATTGACTGCCAGTTGACCAGACTACCAAGCTAGCCATTACCAACCAGCCATTACCAACTCTATATAAAGGAGGGAGGCCCCTCTCATTTGGGGGACACCCCTTTTGCCCACGCACACTCTCTTCCTCCTCTCGAAGGCAAGGCCAAACTTGTCTAAGGTAGGCCTCCCCATGCCTCAACCTTCCATCGTCCTTTTCGGTCATTTCTCCGGAGCAATAACCATTCTAGCCTTCTACTCTTCTCAGGCTAAGTCTTTTATATCGTTAATATGTGTTTATTACATACTTTTATTATTATTTTATTGGATAAATATTGACTTGAACGTCGGAGGGGTCCCCCTGTGGGTAACCCCACAGGCCCCTCTAACCGTTTGTTTGAATCTTGCAGGAAACACCAGACAAGCATGCAGCTAGAGCTTGAGTTCAGCTCGTCCATATGAACCCCACCTCATATCGGGCTCCCATACTGCGAATAAGCTCACTGGCCAAATTCGTCGAAAATAGATATAATTTATTGTATCATATATTCATCTCATGAATATATGTTTAGCATAAAAATATATTTATCTCATGAATAAATAATTCATCTCATCAATTCATTTTCAAATATTTTCAAACGATGCTTAAGTTGAGGTCTGCGAAGGTACCTTCGGGACAATCTAACTCTAGCTTCAAATGGGTCAAATCTGATTGTCATCTCATGACAACGATTGATTACCATTTAGTAAAACTTAATTCTACTACATAAGTTTTACGGCACTCTAGAATTAAATATATTCACTCAAGAATTTTCTAAATAACTTTATTATGACGATTAATCCCTCCATTAGATATCCATGAGCAAAAAGTAACTTTAATTACATTCGTCACTTTTCTCACAACTTTTGCCATAGTTTCCAACTCACCCTTCTCGAACAGTTCAATAATACAGAAATAATTTTTCCTATTAATTTCAAATGTCAAACATATGGAATGCTTTGGCCAAGAATTGTAGAATCTATTCGTATATTTGTGATGGGGACATCTTTATCTCGTTACAGACTATAGATTTCACATAAAACAATTATTCTTTCTACACTTCATGATGTTACCCAAGGCACGTAAGATTCAAGTCAACGCACTTTGATAATCCTTTTCTCACATTAAAGCAACGAACAATCCATGTACGAGTTCAGATTGTTTCCTGGATTTAGAGTTATAGTTTTACAAAATCAATTATTTCTGGTACCAGTTAAGAAATAAATAGTTAAGGTAGTTCTGCTCAATGTTCTAATCTTATTAACAACACCAATATAACACTTTTGGATATCTATTCACATGGCCAGGACAAGTTATCTAAAGTATCATATTATAGTCTTATCAGACAAGTTAGCCAAACTTATCACCGACTACGAACATACTTTGACAACATATAACTTATTCGATTTAAGTCTATTTGCGGCTCAATCTCATTGACAACTTAGACCAAACTTGATATGGCATCTTAGATTACGTCCATCTCATGGAATGTTTTAGAAAACAATCACACGCATGTTTCACTAATAAAACATAATCAGATAATAAATATATAAAACAATTTTATTTACTTAATATTTAAAACTAACTAATTGGGTTTTTCAGGACACCAATTCTAACAATCTCTCACTTGTCCTAAACCTAATTAGCCCCGCATTGCCCAACTATCCCATAGGGATTTGTCAACTCTTTGACTATAAACTTTAACCCATATCGATTTGTCACTGTCTCATTCCTTTGTTCACATGTTTTCATCTATAAGGAACCTTCTGAATCAAGTAGTCTATCGAACAACTTCATAGTTGTCAAGTGCCCGATTTGTCTAATGAAGTAAGTAATACAAGACTGTTTCACTCTAACCATCTAATGACTCCACCTATAAGGCTAAATAGGAATTCTAATGTCAAATGTCTAAACTCCCTTTTAAAACAAACAACCCATGATAAACTCAACATCTGTTCTCAAAAACTCACTAAAGCTTGACCCTAAGAACATAGTGTGCTCATCTTGGTTCTTTCATTTCAAACTAACTGAACAAGTAAATCTTAACAACTTATGACAATTTTGCACCATTCTCAATGAGCAGAATGCCACCCCTATATACAACACTTCAAAAGTCAGTACTTTCTAGCCATGTCACACGTACTCTCATGGTTCACTAACCATTGATTCAAATTACTAGGACTCGATAACCGTTATTGAATCTAATATTCAATGAATAAATTTAAGTCTACAAATAGACTATCTTAGTTTGCATACTATATGCTCCTGACTCTTGGCGACAAAGTTATCTAGTTGTATCATATACATAACCTTTTCAAGATGACCCTTCATAAAATGTTGTCTTGACTTCCATTTCCCATATCTCATCACAATGAAATACAATGGATAAGAGCATCCTCATGGACTTAAGCATAGCATCTGTTAAGAACAGTGTCCTAAAATCCATATTTATTCTGGATATATTATTTTAGTTAAGAAATAAAATTAAAGTCCCAGTCGTTTCCCAGTTAAATTTGTGTAAGCAAGCATTTATACTGCATGTGATTTTCTTTTGGGAGGCATCCATGAGATAGGTGTAGTACTCAGATTAAATTTTATATGTTTGTTCTAAGTGGATAATGAGATTTACCCACAGATAGACTTGGAACAAATGGTATGAAATGTTATTTGAATAACTCGTGGTCAACAATGAGCTTGGACTACTTGTCTGTTAAGACCATGACCTAACACTTTAGATGACTTGTCTTGGTCATATGGATACAGATCCAAAAGTGTCGGGTTGGTGTGTTTTATAAGATCGACACACTGAGTTGGACCATGTGGGTTACTTATTTTTAGACTACTATCGGAGATTAGTGATTCACGTTGTACTGTTTGAACGATGACTCTAAATCCTAAGGGTATTCTAGACTTGTGCATGGAGCGTTAGTTACTTTGGTGTACTATAAGTAAGGTTTAAATGCATGACTGAATTCCCACGTACACTGGCTAGCGGTATGAAGTGTGACACGGATCAGGTATTCAATAGGGAATCTACAGTCTCTTATGAGATACAGATGTCCCCGTAGTTGATTCGCAAATATTTGAATAATTCGAAAGCTTTGGCCAAAGTATTCCAAATGTTTGACATTTGGAATTTATACTGTGAATGTTTTCAAGTATAAATGAATTATTCAGTGAAGGGCGAGTGTAACTAATGGAGAAGCTATGAGAAGGATAATGCTAGTGGTTATATTTATCCAATGTTATGGACATCTAGTTGAGGGGTTATTGTCATTAATACAGTATATTAGGGAGATATCGAATAAATGTTTTACGTGTAGAGTGTAGTGAGATTTATTTAGTGGAATTAAGTCTCATTAAATAGTAATTAAATTATTTTATAAGATGATTAATTTAACCAATTTGAAGCTAGATTTAAATTGTCCCTGAGGTCCCATCGCAAGCCTATGTATTTATTGCCATCCGAAAAATATTAAAGAATTAATGAGATGAATTAATTTATTCATGAGATGAGTAAATTTAATTTTAACAAACATTACTCATGAGATGAATAAAAATTAAGAATTATGAAATAAAATAATTTTGAAAAATTAAAATTCATAAGATGAATTTTTACATGTGGGAAACAAAACAAAACAAAAAGAGAAAAAGAAAAAAAAGCCCAGGGCGCTATCTGCATACTCGCGAATGGACCAACCAGCGGGCGACGCGTGTCACGTGCTGGTCGGTCCTATAGAGGTATCCGTGTGGCCGTGAGAATGTATTAAAATAACACGCCATTAAAATAACCAATTTGCCACCATGTGTCACACAGTATGTATTAAAATAACACGCCATTTTTCAACCGCTATGAAACCCATCGTTTTGATTTTTTTTGTTATGAAACACTGCGTTTTGAATTACAACAGCGAATCCCACATCAAAAATCTGTTATTTTTCACTCCGGTAGCCTACTATAAATAGAGGTACCTATTTTATAGGTTTGGCATTCAATTTCAGAATAAAAAAAAAAAAGGTTTCTGAGAGTACTGACTTTCAGATACCTAATGGGAGAGAGAAAGTTCTTTTGAAATTTTTCTTTCCTCAAAGTTTAATATTTTTCGGAGCCCACCCTCCGGATAGTTCGAGGTCATTGCATAGAAGATCGCGGGGTCTCGATTTTGATATTCTTTTGATGATTGCTATTTCTTTATGGTATTCTTATATTTGAGCAATACCAGGTACGTTTTCTTTCCCTCTTCTTTTAGTTCGCTTTTGTATCTATTTACTATATTTATTATTATCCCTGTTTAAGTTTATGTATTGCTATGAATATAGTAGAGTAAAAGGCCTGTAGATCTAAATTAAAAATTTAGATCAGTAGATTTAAATTATGAATTTAAATCTGTAGATTTGAAATTATGAATTTTAAATCAACCCTAGGTTTAGAATTATGAATTCTAAACCCTTTTCACTGCGTAAACTTTATAAAACTAGGAAGAATTTTTGAAATTCGTCCCAACAGCCGGTATTAGAGTAAAGAGATTTATAGAGATAACCCTTTTCCTGGGAGCTCTCGCACGTGAGGTGTCACGAAGCGTGACTCTCCGACCGGGGGCTTAGGTAGAGAGAAGAGTCTCCAACTTTAAGTGCTCTAATAGGTGTCTACTGTTGTGACCATAGTTGAAAACTGTGAACCCAATAGTCTGTATCGGAGTTTATTTTTCCAACAAAACTTATATCTTTTCCCAACAATTGGTATCAGAGCCAGTCACTGATTACATTCATAATATACATAAATAGGTATAACAAGATCGAAATAAATAGATTTGCGATTTAATAAAACAGAGATTTTATTAAGAAAGAAAGTTAGTTTAATTTGACGGTTTAATTTAAATTGTATAAATCAATAATGAATTATAGTTAATTCATATGATAGCATAAAGTAATGATTAAATTGTTTAAGTTGTTAATAAATTAATTGTTAATTAAGATTATATAAGGTAATGGTTTTTATTGTTTAATTCATTAATTAATAGAAGTTAATTTGATCATTTATAGGCAACGACTTAAATTATTTAAATAGTTAATGCATTAATCATTAATTCTGAACAACCTATTAATTTGCGATTATGTTGTTCGTATAATGAGATTGTACGTTCTCAGTCATGATTTACGAAATCGAATAAAATTGATCTAATGAGATTAGATTCGATTAATTTTTATGAATTGGATAAAATTGATCTAATGAGATTACATTCGAATATTTTTTTAACGAAATTGGACAAAGTTGATCTAATGAGATTAGATTCAATTATTTTTTTTACGAAATTGGATAAAATTTATCTAATGAGATTAGCTTCAATTTATTTTAAAATTAAAAAAAAAATTGACGCTGATGTCAACATCCGTTGATGCTGACGTCAGCGGGACTGTGCTGACTTCAGCATTTTTTTAATTTTTATTTTTTACAAAAATATATTCTTATTTTAATTTTGGACGTGTAGACATCAATACTGATTTAACTAATAATTATAAATTAAATATTTTATTAATTAATTTTCTTTTAGATTGAGATTTTAAATTAGATTATAAGACAATCTAAATTGTGAATTAGTATTATTTTAAATAAAAGTTATTTTAAATTATTTTAGAATAAGATTCTAAAATAGACTGTGAGATAGTCTAGATCGTTATTGTTTGAAAATAAAAGTTAAACTTTGTTAAGCTTATGTAATTTTAGAATAAGATTCTAAACAAGACTATGGGATAGTCTAAGATTATTTAATTTTAGAATGAGATTCTAAATAAGTCTGTGGGATAGTATAAGTTCTAAGATGTTACTAATTTTTAAATGAAATTAATTTTTATTAATTATTTTATTTTTGAATTAGATTTTAAAAATAGATTATGAGATAATCTAAATTTATGGTATTGTCTTAATGAAAATTAATTTCTATTAATTGATTTAGTTTTAGAATGGGATTCTAAAAATAGATTATTGGATAATCTAAATAATATTATCATTGTTTTAATTAAAATTAATTAATTAATTTTATTGATTTGTTTTAAAATGAGATTCTAAAGTAAGATTGTAAGATAATCAACAACAACAACAACAGCAGCAGCAGCAACAGTCCCGGTCCCTCACGGCTCCCGCAGAAAGCAGGGTCTGGGGGGGTGATGTACGCAGCCTCACCCCTTCCGGCTGGAAAGGAGACTGTTTCCGGGGACCCCCAACCTGAAGTAGTTTGGTGCCTACAGATAAACCACCAATCAGTTACCAAAGCATTCTGAGGAAAAAGGAGCGGAAAGGAAGAAGGAGAAGAAGAAGAAGAAGAAGAATAAGAATAAGAAGCATGGTCAAAGACTAAGCTAGCCTATAAGTGCTACCCTTGAGGTTATGCTTGCCTAAGGATCTTAAACTACCAACCACTTCCCGCACTACTCTACCCTGCCACCTCCGCTACCCTTATGCTAGCCCTCCAACGTGCCCTATCTAAGGTCATCTCCTCTCTTAGGTTTAGGTGGGTTAGGTCTTGACGAATCGTTTCCCGCCAAGTCTTCTTTGGTCTGCCCCTCCCTCTTCTGCCTATCGCTGTGTGAAGCTGTTTGCACCTCCTGACTGGGGCTGTAGTCGGTCTTCTGCTAACATGTCCAAACCATCTTAGGCGGTGCTCACTCAATTTATCCTCGATCGAGGCTACCCCCAGCTTACCTCGTATCACATCATTCCTAATCCTATCCTTCCTTGTGTGGCCTCACATCCAGCGCAGCATCCTCATCCCTGCCACCTTCATCCTCTTTGTTTGATTTTGTTTCATTGGTCGGCACTCTCCCCCATATAGCATAGCCGGTCTTACTACCGTCCTATAGTATTTTGCCTTCAACTTTCGTGGGAACTTTCTATCACACAGCACCCCAGAAGCCACCCTCCACTTCTGCCAGCCTACTTTAATCCTGTTGCCGACATCCTCATCCACTTCACCATTCAGGTGTATCATGGATCCCAGGTATTTGAAGCTCTTCTTACTCTGTACAGTTTCTGATTCGATCTTAACCTCCTCGGAGCTAGTCGTGGTGGAATGGTCGAATTTGAATTCCACATACTCGGTCTTAGATCTGCTAATCCTTAGACCCCTCGGTTCTAATGCACCTCTCCATAACTCCAGCTTCTAGTTTTTGTCCTCTCGGGATTTCCCTACCAGAACTATGTCGTCTGTGAAAAGCATACATCAAGGTACCTCCCCTTGGATATGTCTAGTGAGCTCATCCATCACTAGGATGAACAGGAAGGGACTCAAGGCAGAGCCATGGTGTACCCCTACTGTAATAGGGAAAGTGTCTGTCTCCCCTTCCCCTGTGCGCACATTAGTATGTGACTCTTCATACATGTCCCTAATGGCCCGAATATAAGGCATCGGGATGCCTCTCCTTCCTAACACTCTCCATAGTACCTCTCTTGGCACTCTATCATATGCCTTCTCCGAATCGATGAAGGCCATGTGGAGATCCTTTTGTCTCTCCCTGTATTGCTCTATTGTCCGCCGTAAGAGATGAATGCCTTCCATTGTTGATCTCCCAGGTATGAACCCAAACTGGTTTTCGGTCACTTCCTCTGTTGTCGTAGTCTCTTTTCTATGACTCTCTCCCACAACTTGAGGGAGTGACTCATCAATTTGATCCCCCGGTAATTGGCGCAGCTTTAGAAATCGCCCTTGTTTTTGTAGATTGGGACCAGTGTGCTCGTCTGCCATTCTTCCGGCATCTTGTTCCCCATCAAGATTTGGTTAAAGAGTTTTGCTAGCCAGCTAATACCCCTCTGTCCAAGGCATTTCCATGCCTCAACAGGTATCCCATCTGGACCAACTGCTCTTCCCCTGCCCATATGTTTTAGGGCTTCCTTGATCTCCTCTGGAGTAATTCGCTCACAATGGCATTCGTTCTGATCCTCCCCCGTAGTCTGAAGCTCCCCTAAATCTATCTCTGCGCTCCCCTGGTTGTTGAACAGATCGTGGAAGTAGGCTTTCCACCTAGCTCTAATTTGATGCCCTTCCACTAGCACCTTCCCATCCTCTCCTTTAATGCATTTTACTTGCCCCAAGTCCCTCGTCTTCCTCTCTCTTGCTCTGGCTATCTTGTATATATCCCTGGCTCCCTCCTTGGTATCCAGCCTCTTGTAAAACTCCTCATATGCTCTTGATTTTGCCTCACTAACTGCTTTCTTCGCTTCTTTCTTGGCTCGCTGATATTGTTGTCTCTTTTCCTCTTCTCTACTACGCTCCCACTCCTTAAACCTGTCTCGTTTCGCTTTAATCTTCTGTTGGACTTCCTCACCCCACCACCATGACTCTCTATGGGTAGCTGTCCCACCTTTTGATTCTCCCAAAACTTCGCGTGCCACACTCCTAATTTTCTGGGCCAATTCATTCCACATTCGGTTAGTATCTCCCTCCCCGTCCCAATCGAGCTCTAAATCCACTCTTTCCTTATAGGCTCTATATTTTTCTCCCTTCAAGTCTCTCCACCGGATATGTCTCTGCACGGGTTTCCTGCTTCTTCTAATCCACTTCTTGACCTTGACATCCGCGCACACCACCCGATGTTGTTTAGATAGGTCCTCTCCTCATATGACCTTGCAGTCCCTGCATTGTCTTTGTGCCCTCTTCCTTAGTAGTATGTAATCAATCTGAGTCCTCGCCTCTCTGCTTTGATACGTGATGAGATGCTCATCACGCTTTTTGAAAAAAGTGTTGGCAATTGTGAGCTCATAAATGACAGCGAAGTCCAGGAGGGATTTCCCCTCTGCATTCCTAGTTCCAAATCCGAATCCTCCATGATGTGTCGCGTATCCATCCTCTTTCTCGCCAACATGCCCATTGAAGTCCCCACCAATCACCACTTGTTCATCCTGTGGTATGATTTGCATCGTTCTGTCTAAGTCCTCCCAAAATGCGGCCTTCTCGTTCTCTGGTAGTCCAGTTTGTGGTGCATAGGCACTGATAACGTTCATTATCTCCCCATCTACGATCATCTTGATGCCTATGATCCTATCCCCAATCCTTGACACTTCAACTACTTTATCCTTACGACTATTATCGACTATAATGCCAACACCATTCCTCCCTCTGGTTTTACCTGAGTACCACAATTTACGTCCTAGCATCTCCCTTGCCTTCGAGCCCACCCATTTAGTCTCCTGTAGGCAAACAATGTTGAACCTTCTTTTCATCATCATTTGGACCACCTCATTGCCCTTCTGTTTCAATGTCCCAATATTTAGTGTCCCTATTCTTAGATTCCCCTCCCTCTTTGTCTTCTCTCTCCCCCTCCCCACCCCCTGTAAAGATGGCCTCACATTTTGCGTTCCATGTCTAGTCACGTTCATACACCACTATCACTAAGGCTGTGTACACTCTCAAGGCAAAATAAACAGTGCAAAATAAAAGGGCTTTAACGGGACACACTATTACTAGAAGTTAAAAGACGAGAAATCGAAGTTGAAGGATGGGGATACAAACCTTGGGCTGACCGATTTTTTGAACTTACCTGGGCCGGTCAGCTGGCTGCCGTTTGGCCTTATGAAGGTGGTGGTCGGAGCAGCCTTGAGGACCGTACTGCCTTGGTGGTCCGGTGTGCCGGTGGTGCCAGGCCCTCTGTACTAGCCTAGACAGTCAGCGGTGTGTGTGGTGGTGGGTAGGTGTGATGTTTCAACGTCGGCTGGTGTCAGTGAGGGTGTGGGTGTGTGGTGGGTAGGTCGAAGTGGCGGGTCGGAGTTGGTGTGGGTCAGAGTTGGTGTGGGTCGAAGTGGCGGGACGAGGTGGTGGTGGGGCGCAGGAATCAGTGGGTCGCGGTGGTGGGTGGATCGCGCGAGGGCTGGGTTATGGTGAGTGGATCGGGGTTGGGTGGGTGTGGTGGTGGGTGGTTGGGTGCGAGGGCCGGGCTCAGAGCCGGTGCAGGTGTAGTGGGGTGTTCGTGTGGTGGGTGGGTGGGTCGGAGTGGGTGGTGCGGTGTCCGTGTGGTGGGTAGGTCGGAGTGGATGGGAGCGCTTGCCTGGCGGTGGGACGTCGCCGTCTCGGTATCGTCGCCGATGGGTGGGGGTGAGCCGGCGAGGTGGCCGACGGTGGGAGGTGGGGAGGCGGGGAGGTGTGAGTGGGGGAGGGGGGGTGGTCTGAGTACCCGTTGAAGTTTCAGAGGAGAGAGAAGAGAGAGAGCATTGTAAGATAATCGATGTGGTAATATGATAATATTTTTAAATAAATTAATTAATTAATTTTGGTTAATTTTAGAATGAGATTCTAAAGGGGATTATGAGATAATCCAGGTTGTAAATGCAAGTTAATTAAAAAATCGCTAGTTATAAAAATCAAGTGGGAGTGAGATTTCAGTTGTTGTAACCTCACAGTCTCTATTACCGGTCTAGCAGTATAGTAGATCGATGGACCTCCCTGTGGAGGATGTCGGTTTGCAAATTATAGGGTTAGACTTCTATTAGGATGAACCGAAGAGCAAAGAAACGATGCGACCACGTTGCCATGGTGTATTATGTGTATTTGTATGGAGGTTTAGGTAATGGTTTACACTTGACTAGCATGATGCATTGGCCTCCCCGAGGAGCTTTGTTGTGTCATGTTAGAGACTAAGGTAAAGTGGTGAGTTAATCATGTTTAGTAAGAGTTACAAGAAAACAGGTTACTTGAGAATAGTTCTCACCCGAACTAGCATCGTGCAACCCTGCTGCCAGGGAGTAAGGAGTGGTGTATTTGGGTCATTATTGTATGCATAATAGTACAGTTTGGTGGATATCTAACTTATTGTGCATGCTAAATTGAAATAATATATATCACTGCATTATACATGACTCTTGTTAGATAGTTACACAAATGTTTGCATTTACAGTATTTTTGTTATGGATACGGCTGGCGAATTTCACTTGATTTCGAATACATAATGTACTCACTAGACCAAATCACTTTGCCTTGAAAAATAAGTTAGACTTACTCATTACTTACAAGGGACCTATTAGAAAGAAAGGAAAGGGCAAGGTTGCTATTATAGCAACCAAGTCCATAAGGAAGTCAGTAAAAGAAAAGTGTTTCTTTTGGAAGAAAACTAGGCCAGTGGAGGAGAAACTACACTAAGTACATAGCTACTCTTCCTGCAAAGACTACTAAGCCATCTGGTAGAGATATGTTGATATATCACTTAGTTAAGTCATGCGCAATTGAGAGTCCACCAGGTTCCTGGTGGGTGGACTCAGGTTCAACTGACCATATCTGTAATATGTTATAGGAGCTCAGGCTAGGCTAAAGGCTACATGATGGGTGTTGTACCTGATGGTCAGGAATAGTACAATAATAGTGGTCTTAAGTGTAGGAGATATTAGCTTAGACTTTAGTGATAGATTTTTGTTTTAAAGGATCAATTATTTAAACTTTTGCTGCAAAGGAATTTGATTTCTCTATTTCGATTAATGAATGATTGTTACTCAGTTGAATTGGATAAAGAAGATTTTAATATAAGAAATAAATTATTTATTACAAATGTACATGAATAAATTATTTATTCATGTTATTTCCTTATCAAAACTCTGGTATTTATTTAAATGAATATAACACAAGTTCATTTGCCCAATCTCCGAAAAGAAAATACCCTGAAAGGGAGAATGCCTACACATGGGCACCAATGATTAGGTCACGTTAATTCGAACAGGATCCAAAGACTGGTGAAAGATAGACTAATAGAGGCTTTGGACTTGAGGTCATTACCAGTCTGCAAATCCTGCATAGAAAGAGAGATGACCAAGTCTATCTTTAAGAGTAAAGGCAACATAGTTGGTGGCTTGCTTGAGCTGGTTCACATAGATGTATGTGGACCAATACATGTTCAGGCAAGAGGTGGGTATAAGTACTTAATCACATTTAGTGATGATTACTCAAGATATGTATATGTTTACCTAATTAGACATTAAGTTCAAAGAGTGCAAAGCTGAAGTTGAAAAGCAATTAGGTAAACAAGTTAAATCACTTCGATCAGATCGAGGTGGTGAATATTTTTCAGGTGAGTCTTTAGATTTCCTAACTGCAAATGAGATAAGATCTCAGCTTTCTGCTATGGGTACAGCGTAGTAGAATTGTGTTGCAGATAAAAGGAATAAAGGCGGTCTTTTCTACAGTTCTTTCGATCAAAAGTTTTTTTTATAAATGAACATGCAAAATACTTAGAGAAGGATTTTGCAAGTAAACTACAAAAGATTAAAAAAATAGTATTATAAGAATTAAAAGAAAATGGTACTAATTCTGAACAGCTAGACACAATTCAAAACATAGTGGATGCATTAGATACACCTACTAATAGGAATGAGAATGTTCCAAGTACACGAGAGCATAGGTGTGGTGGGAGGATTGTCAGAACACCTGACAGGTTCATAGTGGGAACTTTTAGTGATTGACAATGGCATTAAATCTGATCCTTTTAGTCACAATGAAACAATTAAGTCTTATAGTTTTAAGCAATTGGTTGAACGAACCATGCGTGTACAAACGACATTAAGCGAAAGTAGTGACTTTCTTGGTATTGTATGTCAATAATATACTACTCATTAGGAATGATGTGGGGCTATCATTAGCTGTAAAAACTTGGTTGTCATGATAGCTCAATATGAAAGACATAGGAGAAGCCTGCTCTACTTTTAGGATTAAGCTTATGCGAGATCGTAAGAGTAGGATGTTAGGTCTTTCTCTAGCCACTTATATTGATAAAATGTTGTCAAGGTATTGCATGGAGGACTCTAAGAAAGGTTTTTTACCTTTCAGGCATGGAGTCCCTTTTTCTCTTTAGAACAGTGTTCTAAGGCACCTCAAGAGGAGGAATAGTTAAGGATGTTCCATATGCTTTGGCAGTGGGAGCCTTATGTATGCCATGTCATGCATAAGACGAGATATTTGTGACGTTGTGGTATAGTAAGCAGGTGTCAGTCTAACTCGGGTCTGATGCACTAGGTTGCAATGAAGCGTTTTCTTTAGTACTTAAGAGGGACTAGATATTATATGCTGATCTTTCAAAGTGACGAGCTGGTTCCAGTAGGATATATTATTTTAAGACTTAGAGTCAAATATATATGATAGACGTTCGACGTCTAAGCATGTCTTTATCCTTGGAGTGGGAGCAATTAGTGAGAGGAGTGTCAAGCGGTATTGTATTGCTGACTTCACAATAGAGTAATTGTGCTCACTAAGGGTTAGGCTTAGTAGACCTTTGCTTCAAACTTAAAAGGGGTGAGTATGGACTTCATCATAAATTGGATTAAGGACAAGTGACAGATTGTTAGGAACAATGTCCTGAAAACCAGATTTATTTTGGATATATTATTTTAATTAATAAATAAAATTGAAGTCCCAGACGTTTCTCAGTCAAATTTTTGTAGGCGAGTATTTATACTGCACGTAATTTTCTTTTAGGAGACATCCATGAGATGGGTGTAGTCCTCATATTACATTTTACATGTTTGTTCTAAGTGGATAATGAGATTTACCCACAATTAGACTTGAAACAAATCGTATGGAAAGTTATTTGAATTAATCGTGGTCAACGATGAGCTTGGACTACTTATCTATTAAGATCATGACCTAACACTTTAGATGACTTGTCTTGGTCATGTGGATGGAGATCCAAAAGTATTGGGTTGGTGTGTTTGATAAGATTGACACACTGAGTTGGACCATGTGAGTTACTCATTTCTAAACTACTATCGGAGATGAGTGACTCACGTTGTACTGTTTGAACGACAACTCTAAATCTTGAGGGTATTCTGGACTTGTGCATGGAGCGTTAGTTACTTTTTGAACTATAAGTAAGGTTTACACACATGACAAAATTCCCACGTACACTGGGTAGCAGCGTGAAGTGTAACAAGGATCAAGTATTCAATAGGGAATCTACAATCTCTTATGAGATACAGATGTCCACTTAGTTGATTCAAAAATATTTTAATAGTTCGAAAACTTTGGCCAAAGTATTCCAAATGTTTGACATTTGGAATTTATGCTGTGAATGTGTTCAAGTATATATAAATTATTCAGTGAAGGGCGAGTGTTAATGGAGAAGCTGTGAAAAGGATAATGGTAGTAGTTATATTTATACTTTGTCATGGACATCTAGTGGAGGAGTTGTTGTCATCAATACAGTCTATTAGGGAGACATCGAATAAATGGTCAGTGAGATTTATTTAGAGGAATTACATCTCATACAAATTATTTCATGAGATGATTAATTTAACCCATTTGGAGCTAGATTTAAATTTTCCCTGAGGTCCCTACGCAAGCCTCTGTATTTATTGCCATCGAAAAAATATTACAGAATTCATGAGATGAATTAATTTATTCATGAGATCAGTAAATTTAATTTTACCAAACATTATTCATGAGATGAATAAAAATTAAAAATTATAAAATTAGATAATTTTTGAAAATTAAAATTCATAAGATGAATTTTTACATATGGGAAACAAAGCAAAACAAAAAAAAAAAAGAAAAAAAAAGCCTAGGACGCTATCTGCATACTCGCTGATGGACCAACCAGCGGGCAACATGTGTCGTGCACTAGTCGGTCCTACAGAGGTATCTGTGTGACTATGAGCAAACCAATCCGCGGCCACCACGTGTAACACGGTATGTATTAAAATAACACGTCTTTTTTTAGCCGCTATGAAACGCGTCATTTTGATTTATTTTGTAATGAAACGCTGCGTTTTGAATTGCAGCAACGAATCCCACATCGAAATTTTTTGCTCTGGTAGCCTACTATAAATAGAGGTACATGTTCCATAGGTTTGGCATTCAATTTTACAATTAAAAAAAAAAGGGCTTATGAGAGTATTGACTTTCAGAGACCTAGTGGGATAGGGAAATTTCTTTTGAAATTTTTCTTTCCTCAAAGTTTATTATTTTTCGGAGCCCACCCTCCTGGCAGTTCGAGGTCATTGCGTAGAAGATGGCCGGGTCTCGATTTTGGTATTCTTTTGAAGATTGTTTTTTTTTTTCTGGTATTCTTATATTGGAGCAATGCCGGGTACGTTTTCTTTCCCTCTACAATATCCATTATTATGCCTTTTTAAGTTTATGTATTATTATGAATGTATTAGAGTAAAATGCCTATAGATCTAAATTAAGAATTTAGATATGAAGAATTAAATTATAAATTTAAATATGTAGATTAAATTATGAATTTTAAATCAACCCTAGGTTTAGAATTATGAATTATAACCTCCTTCCACTGCGAAAACTTTACAAAATTAGGGAGAATTTTTAAAATTCGTCCCAACAACCGGTATTAGAGCAAAGGGATTTATAGAGATAGCCCTATTCCAGGAGCTCTTGCACGTGAGGTGTCATGAAGCGTGACTCTCCGACTGGAGGCTTAGGTAGAGAGAAGAGTCTCCCACTCTAAATGCTCTAATAGGTGCCTATTGTTGTGATCTTAATTGAGAATTGTGAACCCAATAGTAGGTATCACAGTTTTGTTTCCAACAATTATATCTTTTCCCAACAACATCTAGCTAGAAGGTTTCATTAAAAGTGGTTCCTTCCTTTAGGGTATTAACCCATTGCCATCAATCTATCCTTGAATGTCTCAACCTTCTTGTTTATTGAACTCTTTATTTGTGTAGATCCATTCAGATCCGATCTAATGGACGTAATATCTTTCGACGCCCATACAAGTTCCTAGACATAGTTAAACTACAATTACTTTAACTTAAATTTTATTGCACTAACCCATTGGTCTGCATCTTTATACTTAAGAGTTTCATTGTAATCTAAAGGATCAAATTCACCATCATGCTTAACCGTTAAGACTGAAAACATGAATCCCTCAGGTGACCCTGACCATCCTCCCACTAAGCCAAAGCTCTCATGTGCTTAGTATGACAATAATCTGGTTGTAGATATATCTAATAAATCATATACACTATAAGTTGTATCAAGCTGTAGAGACACAGTATCTCATACTACCAATCTATCTGACAAACCTTTTGATATGTAGATGTGACCCATTATATGAACCTTTCCATATTTAATTACACATTATTGATCCTTTCTACAATATTTTTTTGTAAGAAAAAGTAAGAATTCTCTTGAAATCACAACTTTGATCTAATCAAAGCAACTTAATACATTTACCTGACTGATCCCAGCTTTAGTCTTTAATTCTTTTGAATTTTCAAAGGAATCAAGACTTTAGTCTTCACATGTATATCCACATATCAACTAATTGAGTAGTTATTTATAAACATTTTATGAAATACTATTCGCTTCCGCTCACTTGAACTTTTAGCAGTCTATAAACATTTCATGAGCTAGTTCTAGTAGTTTTGTGTCTTTACTGCCTCTTAAGGCACTTTCAATCACCATTAATTTGAACATGAATCCCATACCGGTTAACATTTTATTACTTAATGATCCCCTAAGACAAATCAAACTAGATCATACTAGATTAATGTGACCTTAGATCAAGTGCCCCTTAAAAGCTGTATAAACTTCAGGATATTATTCTTTTATATGGTTACACAACTCAGCTTGTATTAGACTAATAAATTGCCATTAACATAGTCTTGATTAAATTTAAGTCAAATATCTACCAATGTACCTATTAAATAAATACTTTATTTACTTGATTATCAGTCTATTTTTATGAAAAATTAACCGAAACACTATTATAAAAAATATAGTAAATAGAAATCTTATTTCTAAAGAAACTGGTATATTAAGATAATCACTCAGCATCGAAACTACTTTCCTTAAGTTAACTGCTATCTCTTGGTGCCCTCACTGAAAGCCCGCTCATCGGAACACTAGTGAATTACCTACTAGTCAAAACTAGAGGAAATAAGATATCAAATACCTTGTCATGTTTGCTTTTAGTTTTGGCTACAATAGTGTCTAAGTACCTAGGTAATTCCTTTTTAATACTAGGGTTATTTATGCCAACAGTCCTTGTACTTTGCCCATTGTGTTAATTTGGTCCTTCTACTTTTAATTCTGTCAATTTAGTCCCTGAACAATTCAAAATGTGTCAATTTAGTCCTTTGGTCAAAATTAAGTTATGTTCATGTTATAATTTTGAATAGTAAAATTATGTTAGATGCAAATAACTTATTATAAATTCATCTATTTACTCAATTTAACCCAATTTTTAGATAAACCATTTAAAATTTTATTAAAAACTTGACATAACTTTTTCCCTAAGGACTTGACACATTTTGATTTATAAAGAGACTAAATTGACATATTTAAAAGTACAAGGACTAAATTGACACAATGGATAAAGTACAGGGACCGTTGGCATAAATAACCGTAAATATAATGTCCAATGTTTTATTTTTTGCCCTCTAGTGGTTCCTAATTCCTAGATAGATCTTAACACTAAGTAAACTCTTCCCTTAGTTCTCATTACATATTTTCTCTTAAACTGTACTTTCATTAGTTCAGATAATGAGCAATCTCTATTACTCAATGTATCCAGCCTAAATCGATTGAAAGACCTTGATAGGCAAGTTAAGATCATATCCTGTTGAGATTGCCTATCAATATTTGCATCAAGAATTCCAGTTCCATTAAATAAGGCATCATCATATGATACACTCTTAAAGTGAACTCTTTTCACACAATCTAGTGTCTATCATCTTTCTCAATAGTTGTTCTAACAACAACAACAACAACAAAAAAACCCAGTGCCTCCAAGAGCTCCTGCCAAAAGTAAGGTCTGGGGAGGGTAGATGTACGCAGCCTTCCCCCTTCAGGGGGCTACCCTAAAGGGAGGCTGTTTCCGATGATCCCCAGCCTAAAAAGTTGGTCTGCATCCATCAGCCAAGGACTTGGCATAGGAGAAGCATCAAAAGGCATCAAAAATGCATGAGTATGGCAAAAAAAAAAAAAAAGCGATAGATATAAAGAAAAGGATAGAGATAGAGGTAGAAGCGATAAAGAAAGAGAAAGAGAAAGAGAAAGAGAAAGAAAGAGAAGGAGAGAGAATGAGAATGAGATAGGGATAGATAAGGTATAGACAATAGTTGATGAAGGCCCAAAGAGCAACCTACGAGGGGGTGGGGGTGAATTAGGTTCTTTAGCAATAAAATGAAAATTAAAACTTTAAAAACCAAAAATTAAATTGAAAGATAAATGAGGAATATAAAATATACAAAAAAAAAAAAGAAAAAAGATGCACAATGATTTTTTGTAGTGGTTCACTTCCAACTCGAAAGCTAGTCCACTCCTCAAGTGACTACTCTTTGTCACTTGAGTCTTTCACTAAACTTAATTATCTTTTTTAGAAACCTGGCCTGAGTATCCAACTTTTAAAATCATTCTTTTTATATATAGGCTCAAGACCCAGCCTTTACAACTAGTCAAGACCCAACCTTTTACAATTGATGTTTTTGTAACAGTAGGCTCAGGATCCAACATTTACAATAGAAAGAATTAAGTCAATGAAATTTTGACACTATTCAAGAGTCATTAACAATAAATTAATATTAGCCAAAGCGAACAATATTCCAATGAAGCTTAACAAACTCAATCTAGGAGAATTAGTGATGCTCAAGAAAAGTTTGAAGAAACAAGAGATTAAAACTTTAAAGCACAAGTAAACACAAGAACTTTTTTATCAATGAAAGCTTGAAGAATTGGATAGTTTTATCAAACAATTTTAAGCCCTTTGTATAGGCCAAGAAGGCATAGGAGCCATTGGGAAACTTTTGAAATAAATTGGAAGGAAATCGGATCTAAAATGTAGTCATTAGAGTTGTCGCAAGGTTGTGTGTCAGCACACAGGGGTTATGTGTTGACCCGCAAACCTGTGTGATGACACACAATAGCTTGGGATGGCTACTGTATGTTTGTGTGTTGACACATCCCTTCTATGCGTCGACGCTCAGCATGCTTGGGTGGATTTGAACGTTTTTGACTGTTTAGCTTATTTAGTGATTGATTTATCAATTAGCCTAGCAAAATTGATTGATTGTTTGATTTACCATATTAGCTTATATTTTTAATTAATTTTCATGTTTACTTATTCATTTGAATGAATGGTTGATTGATTCAATCGAGCTAAAATATCACCATATTAATATTTGATCTTGTTATTTTTTGGCGTGTTTTTATAATACCAATTTGAAAAATATTTGTTATTGACAAACTAAATGGGCTTAAATTTGACTTAAATATTTTTCAAATAACATTTGGAAATCAAATTTCAAAAATATGTTTGTTAAAGCATCACATATCAATGTTGAGATTTGACTCAATTAATATATCCCGATCATAAGTCCTAAAATATAAAAACGAATGACTTAAAGCGCTTGGACTCGGATCTCGTTTTCTTCATTTTGGATGAATCTTCTTTTCGGATCTATTTTCCTCTTGATCCATCATCGTCTTAGAAAGCTTTGTATTAACATGATTAGCCATGATTTTTTCTAACTTTTTTATGAGTCACTAACAAACAAGATTAGAACATTTTAAACATCATGACTTACTAAATGATTGTTATCAGCAAAATTATAATATAAATGGCGTTTAGGACTAACGATCTCCCCCTTTTTGATGATGACAATAATTGGTGTTTTCTCTTAAAAATGATAGTTGAAGTATAGAATTCACCATAAATATATTAATCAATTAAGGCATACAAATAACCAATTTTTAACAAGACATTGAGCAATATTTAGCATGTTAATAGTTAAAACTCAAATGTCCTCCCCTCCCCCCCCCCCCCCCCCCCCCCCCCCCCCCCCAGTGTTCATGTATTGTAAGAATCACACATTCAATAGCTTAACATCAACATCATTTTTACCATTTCTCAATCAAACACAAAGTTCATACCATGGTTGATGCATTTTAAGAGTTAAATGTTCAATAATTTACACCAAGCATCATTTTTATTACATAAATCAACTAAACACTAATTTCTCTCCCCCTTTGTCATCAACAAAAAGAGAATAAATCAACTAAATGCATCGTTATTGATATTTCTCTCCCCTTCATGATATATGGCAAGTATTTCGACATGGAATAATTTGTGCAATGTTAAAAGCAACACCAATCTCTCTCCCCCATTGCCATCAACAAAAAGTAATAAGTGAGGGGATTTATACATTAAAGTTCAAAGTTTAAAAGTAATTTTTATAAATGTAGCTCGATATGTTAAGGATAGTTTCATCTCTTTTTTGTTTTTCGATATAATGTTTTACCTTTTTTTAACTAATATTCCATATGCCTCAATAAGGTGAATATGAATAAATTTTTACAAAGCAAGATTTTTAAATTTGCTTGATGTTTTGCAATTCTCATGCAACATTTTACGAATTTGATCGATAGAAAGAAATTATGGACTACAATGTGAGAGAATATTCAACTTAAATAACCAATAAAGAGAGATGGAAGTCCAGGTTTTAATGTTTCCCATAAAAGTAATAGGTCACCAAGCACTAATATCCATTGGATTGTATATGAATACTTGAACAATTGAGCACAATCTTATTAAATCTTTAAGACCAATCTTCAATGTCACATACATATGAAATTAATTCACACAAGTAATGAGATTTCATCATGTTCAGTGTCACCAATTAGTTTCACATAGAGGCCTAGTAAAATTATCTATCTGTTGATCATTTGTGGACACAAATTTTTATGACATCTCTTTTAAGCGCATAATCACAAAGGATATGATATCTACCTTTATATGATTGGTTCTAAAATGTTAAGCTGGAGGTTTGGTAAAGCATATTGTACTAGCATTATCACACATAATAGGAGCATGATCAATATGAATGTCTTAATCATCAAATTCACGCATTGACCAAGATATTTTAGCACAATAACAAACAACAAACAAACAACAACAGTCCCAGTGCCTTGCGGCTCCCGCAGAACGCAGGGTCTAGGGGGGTGGTGTACGCAGCCTTACCCCTTCCGGCAGGAAAGGAGACTGTTTCCGGGGACCCCCAACCTGAAGGAAGTAATTTTCATCAACCAAGCCAAGTACAAGTTGAGCCTTTTCTTACTCCTCAGATGAGGGTGTGATGTTTGTTGGTTTGATCACTATATCAACATCATCACAAGGAATGTTAGAGACAAGTTGTTAGTTTCAACAAATATGACATGTATAGACTCTTCTACAATCCTTGACATATTATTATAGACTTTATATGTTTTGCTAGTAAGGAAAAAGTCAGTGAATATGCCTTTACCCATTCATGGATTAAATTTACCAAGATTTGTTTTACTATAGTCGTGGATGAAGCATTTACACCCAAATGGTTTGAAATATGCAATATTTCATTTCTACCTTTGTAAAATTTCATAGGGCATTTTTTTTCCCCCAAAATAGGCCTCATCAAAGCTCAATTTAGAATGTAGCAAGCTATGTTATTGATTTCGGCCCAATTTTGCAAATTGTTTTCACAAAGTATGGTTCTTGCCATTTGTTCAAGAGTTCCATTTTCTTTAACCGCTTTGCTTTCTTGAGGAATTTTTTGAGTCAAAAAATCGCGGTGGATTCAAAATTAATCAGACATTTTTCACATATTTTTCAAATTCCCTTCCATGATCTTCAAATTGAAACAATTTCAAATCCTTTTTTTTTTATTTTGTACTTGTTTGAAAAACTTTTTTAAATTTATCAAAGGTTTCACTCTTATGATAAGCGAATGAGCACCAAGTGAAGCAGGAGTAATCATCAACAATTACAAGTCCATACATTTTTCAGAATGGCTCAAACAAGTCTATATGCAAAAGTTCAAGAGGCCGTGAGATAAAAACTACATCAATGGGTTTGAATGAAGATCTTATTTGTTTCCCATACTGAAGTGCGTCACGGATATGATCTTTTTTGAATTAAGCTTTGTGGTCGGAAATTAAGATTATTTTTTGAAGGTTTTGAAATTAAATCCATACTAGCATGCTCAAATCTTCTATTCGAGTCTAAGAATCATTTTTATTCGAGACACTAGAATATTTCACAAAGTTCATACATTCAAGATCAATCATATATTATCACATCCTAATCGATCAAGTGGTACTTCATTCCTCTAAGCACGGACCACTATACATTTAGATGACAAACTAATTGCACACAATAACCTTTATCATATGGTTGACTAATGTTAAAAAAGTTATGCATAAGACCATCAACAAGTAATTCATCGTATATGCAAGGAGAAGATATAGGGGCAACATTACTGATACAAAGAATTTTTCTTTTCTTTTTGCCATCAAAAGTGACATATACAATTCTTGGTTTGATAAAAGTGGATTTCGATTTATCTTCAATTGTATGACTTATGAAACTACTATCCAAGCATCACTTTCGATATTTATTCTCAATCTTCAAGCATACCTACACAATTTAACAGACTCTTGGTACCCAAATTTTCTTGGATCCTTCTTTGTTAGTCTTGACATTTGTAGGTCGAGATCCCTTTGGAACCCAAACCAACTTGGTTTTTTTCAAATTCTTTTTAAATGGGCATTGATGCACAGCATGCCCATGATCACCACAATAATAACATCTTATAGAGTTTATCGGTGGTGAGGATGCTTTGACGAAAAGTACATTTAATTTCTTTTGAATATTTCCATGTTAACCAATTCCTTCTCTATTATAAACCGGTTTTTGAGAGGAGAGAATCTTATCAAGGGTTTCCTTGTCTTTGAAAATTTTTTTCTGAAATTTTTGAAAGTTCTTCTATTCTTTCTTTCAAAGACTCGTTTTCTTTCAATATTGAATCATCTTCCTTGGATTTTCCTTTTTCATTTTCATATGAATGAAGCTTTTCTTCCAATGATTGTTTTTTATTAGTTAGTTTTGTGATTTCATCATTCAAAGACTCGTTCATTTTCTTTAATAGTCCATTTTCCAGTTCAAGCAATAAAAGTTGTTTTGACTCCTTTCATAAACCTATTTTTCAAGACCTTTTACAAAAGTGTTGTGCAGTTTTTTCAATTTCTTATCAAATCATGAAAACCAACCATAAGTTCATCATAGGACAGATCGGTTACCTCATCTTCATTAATGTTGTCATCATCAATGGCCATGAGACACGCATTTACTTGCTCCTCTTTACTTGTATCGAGAGAATTTTCATGCTTTCTTCCAAATTTGGCTTCAAGTTTGTCCCAAATCTCCTTTGTGGTCTTGCAACTTTGATATGATGAAACAAATTGGGAGTAATAGCACATAATAGTTGGAAGTGAGCTTTAGCAATTTTTTCAAGCTTTGTCTTGTTATGTTGAATAAACTCATTTTCAAATTCATCAAGAATTGCATATCCTTTATTCATCGAAGGAACAAAGTCACCATGTTTCGGGATTAGCCACAAGTCAAAATCAATAGACGTAGTAAAAAGTCTCATCCTAAGTTTCCAATAGAAAAATGTTTTACCTTCAAAAAGTGGAGGCTTCTCGGTTGATTGACCCTCGACCAAAGTAGGTGCAAAGGTTCCCATAACGATCAGTCTATGGTTGTTGGACAAAAAAATGAGTACCAGCTTTGATACAAATTGAAGGCGTAAAGAGCAACCTAAGAGGTGGGGTGAATTAGGTTCTTTTGCCCAAAAAAAAAAAAATGAAAATTTAAACTTTAAGAACCAAAAATTAAATTGAAAGATAAACGATGAATATAAAATATACAAAATAAAGACAAGAAGAAAAAAGATACACCATGAATATTATAGTGGTTCACTTCCAACCGAGAAGCTAGTTCATTGCTCATGTGACTATTCTTTGTCACTTGAGCCTTTCATTAAGCTTGATGCTCTTTTTTAGAAACATAGGCTCAAGATCCAATCTTTACAATCAGTCTTTTTATACATAGGCTCAAGACCCAACTTTTACAACTGGTCTTTTTGTATTAAGGCTCAAGACCTAACCTTTTACAATTAATCCTTTTGTAACAGTAGGCTTAAGATCCAACCTTTATAATAGAAAGAATAAAATCAATGAAAATTTCACTCTATTCAAGAGTCAATTGAAAAATCAAGCTTAGCCAAAGTTGAGGATATGCCAGTGAAGGTCAATAAACTCAATTAAAGAGAATTAGTGATGCTCAAGAAGAGTTTCAAGAAAACAACAGATTAAAACTTTAAAGTACAATTAAAGCACAAGAACTTTTGTATGAATGAAAGCTCAAAGAATTGGATGATTTTATCAAAGAATTTAAGCTCTATTTACAGGCCAAGAAGGCCTAGGAGCCATTGGGAAACTTTTTGAAAAAATTGGAAAGAAACCGGATCTAAAATGTAGTCATTAGAGTTGTCGCAGGGCTGTGTGTCGACACACAGCATCTATCTGTCACCACACAGCAACTTAGGATGGCTACTGTATGTCTGTGTGCTGACACATGCCTTCTATGTGTCGACACTCAGCATGTCTGGGTGGATTTGAACGTCTTTGACCATTTAGCTTCACTAAGTGATTGATTTACCATATTAGCCAAGCATAATTGTTTGATTGATTGATCATATTAGCTTATATTTTGAATTAATTTCCATGTTTGCTTATTCATTTGAATGAATGGTTGATTGATTCAATCAAGCTAAAATATCACACTATTAAAATATGATCTTGTTATTTTTTGGCATACTTTTTTATAATACCAATTTGAAAAATATTTTTTATTAATAAACTAGATTGAATTACATTTGACTTGTATATTTTTCAAATAACATTTGGGAATCAAATTTCAAAAATATTTTTGTTAGAGCATCACATATCAATATTGAGATTTGACTCAATTGATATATCTCGATCATAAGTCCTAGATTATAAAAACAAATGACTTAAAGTGCTTGGAGTCGGATCTCGTACTCTTCATTTTGGATGAATCTTCTCTTCAACTTTGATCTATTTTCCTCTTAATCCATCATCGTCTTAGAAAACTTGGTATCAACATAGTTAGCATTGATTTTTCCTAACTTTCTTATGAGTCACTAACAAACAGAATTAGAATAATTTAAACATAATGACTCACTAAATGATTGTTATCATCAAAATTATAATATAATGGTGTTTAGGGCCAACAGTTGAATTTTCAAGTATCTAATACCAGAACACGTTTGACATCTAACATCCGAATCTTGCAACTGACTAACTCATTATCTAGTTTAACGTTCCAAAAGTTTTTTTCAACTTAATAGATCTACTAGCAAGAATTAAGAGAATTCTGAGGATCTCCCAATACTTCACATGTACTAAAACATATTATATCATAGAAAACATAACAGAATAGGCAAGTAACACACATCAGTATTGATTGCAATGCATAAGATAACAACAAGTCTGAAATTAAAACTGTAAACAAGTCGTATAACATATAGGATTAACTTTTTTACTTTTAGCAAACAATCAAAGTTCAGAGTTCACAATCTGACATATACATGTATGCCGTGGAGACCCAACCGAACTACCCAAGAGGCCGAATTGAGATATCTAAAGGGTAAGAACATTTCTCAGTAAATATGTTTTCTTGTAAAATCTATACTAAGCTTATTTAATACACCACTCTTCCCTCAGCCTCTAAGGTCATACAATAAAGCTCATCGGGGAAGCTAATGTAGACCCTAGTCAAGTGTACACCACTACCTCGACATCCATACAAGTCCATGAAGTACTCCACGTCGATGTGGCAGCACCCATTTTTCCTACACTTTAGTATGTCATATGATATCTGACCTTATATTCTGCAATTGAACGCCCTCCTCAGGGAGTGGCGCCCACCTACTATACTGCTAGATCGGTAACAGAGGCCATGAGCATTCATTTAGAAGCTGTCACGATCCTTGACCGTGACCTTGTACCCAACAACCCATTTTTACTTTTATTATTTTGTATCAAATATGTAAGATAAAACTGTAAAATTAGTTAAGTATAAATTAGTTTAAATTTTGAAATTAGGAAGAGAAGGGAGCCGGTTAGGAGGGAAGAAGAAGGAGGGAAAGGATAATTTAAATTTTGGATTTGAATTTGTGTTGTTGTAGGGAGGCCTTAGGTGGCCGGTTGTCCCCCTCCCCCCCTTGGTCTATAAATATGTAATGTATGTTTGTAATTTTGGGAAAAATGAAGGAATGAATCAAATACCAAATTCAAACTCTCTCTCTCCCTCTCTTTCCCTCTCTTGACCGTCCCTCTTTTCTCTCTCTATCCTAACTTCTAATTCCTCTTCTTCCTCCTAACTCATCTCCTCTAATCTCTCTATTTCTCTCTCTCTTTCTCTCTCTCGTTCTCTCTAAGTCTATTTCTCTTCCTCCCTTAACCTCTATTTCACCATCACAAGCCTAGGTTTGTGAATATCCCCGTAACGAACATCAAGGTTTGTTACAATTGGTATCAGAGCTCGTCACCAACCTTTGGGTTTGTGACAAAGTGGCATCAGAGCCATCTTCCGATCGAAGAGGGCATATCCTATCCTTACTTCCCTCATTTGGTTAAAACCGAATCAAAAAAAAAAAATTATGCTGCATTTTCAACATCTTGAGATCGAGGGTCTCATTTTCGAATTAAAAAAAAAAAAAAAAATTTCCGCTTCGTCCTGAAATCCAAAAAAAAAAAAAAAAAAAAAAATTTATTCCATCCTCAACCGAATTGTCATGGATCCTCAAGGATCTACGCTCATTGTCCGAGTGTGGGATCTCCTCTATCCTGTTACCGAAGACGTCCTCTACCAAGTGTTCTCCCCCTATGGCCGCCTTGAAGAGATAAAGATTAACTCGATATCGACCTATAAGGTTGATGCTCTAGTGACCTTTACCTCAAGGGAAGAAGCCGACATCGCACGCAAGAGCTTAAACAAAAGGTGCATCTACGACAACTGTTGTAATATGGAAGTTCGATTTCCCTCGAATTACAGGAAAATCTCAATGTGTTTGAACGAGGTACTAGCTAACAGGAACAAAAGGACGGATAAATCACCCGGGGATGAGAACCATGACTTGGCTCGTTTACCTCCGGAAGGGTTGGACAAGACAATGCATCTGCACCAAGTGGAGCAGCCTGAATCAAGCCCAGAGGCACCCGAGCTCACTCAGGGTGCGCAGCCTTGCGCACCACTTGCATTGGGATGCGCATCACCTCCACATACCGGCGCCCACCATGCGCCAAGCTTGGACTCCATGGCGCAGCACATGTCATGGACACAGCCAACTGAAGCGCAGCAACAGCGTGGTGAGTTTGCGCAGCCGGGACCCACGCAGCAGCAGCAGCAGCGGCAGGGTGCACGCAGGAGGTCAAACCGAGGCATGAACAAAGAAAATGGGGAAGTGCCGATTTGGGGACATTTTCCTAGAACCAGAATTGGCACTAAGAGATCAACCCACCGAGTTCAACCTTGGCCAGAGGATCTTAAGGACAAGACTTATCCATATGACCCAGGGATAAGAATGAAGATACTAAGCGGACGAGAACCAAAGGACGGAGGTTGCGCGTACCACTCATCCTTGAGGACAAGGATGTTTTCAAGGGGAAGGGTTTGTCACGATCCTTGACCGTGACCTTGTACCCAACAACCCATTTTTACTTTTATTATTTTGTATCGAATATGTAAGATAAAACTGTAAAATTAGTTAAGTATAAATTAGTTTAAATTTTGAAATTAGGAAGAGGAGGGAGCTGGTTAGGAGGGAAAGGATAATTTAAATTTTGGATTTGAATTTGTGTTGTTGTAGGGAGGCCTTAGGTGGCCGGTTGTCCCCCTCCCCCCTTGGTCTATAAATATGTAATGTATGTTTGTAATTTTGGGAAAAATGAAGGAATGAATCAAATACCAAATTCAAACTCTCTCTCTCCCTCTCTTTCCCTCTCTTGACCGTCCCTCTTTTCTCTCTCTATCCTAACTTCTAATTCCTCTTCTTCCTCCTAACTCATCTCCTCTAATCTCTCTATTTCTCTCTCTCTTTCTCTCTCTCGTTCTCTCTAAGTCTATTTCTCTTCCTCCCTTAACCTCTATTTCACCATCACAAGCCTAGGTTTGTGAATATCCCCGTAACGAACATCAAGGTTCGTTACAATTGGTATCAGAGCTCGTCACCAACCTTTGGGTTTGTGACAGAAGCTCACTCCCACTTTATATTTTTAGTCTTGTGAAACTTTTAATAATTTTAGCAAACAAACAAAGCATGGAATCAACCTAACCATTCTCTGTATTTGTGAAACAATGAGCTAACCAACCTACCCATTACTCCATGGGAGAGGGGCGTAACAAATTATGAGTAAAGTCAGAACTATTCTCAATTGATATGTTTCCTAAACATTATTAAATCATTGTATCTTCCTTAGACTCTAAGATAGTATCAAAATGATCCCTATGAAACTAATATACTATTCTGGTCAAGTGTACACCATTACCTAGACATTAGTACAAGTAAAAAAAGACACTCCACATCAGTGTGGCCGCATCTACTTTCCCGTACCTCTATCTATCATAAAGAAGTCTAACCTAGTATTCCGTGAACAAACGCCCTCCTCGTGGAGTAGCGCTTATCCACTATATCATTAGACTGGCAATGGAGACCATGAGTAATCAACTCTTAAACCTCACTCCCACTTGAAATTTTAAACGGTGGATCTTTGGTTAAGCATATTGCACTAGCATTATCACACTTAATAAGAGCATGATCAATATGAAAGCTTTAATCATCATATTCATGCATTAACCAAGATATTTTAGCATAATTACTTGCACAAGTAATGTATTTGACCTTTGTGGAGGATGAAGCAATGTTCCTTTTTGTTTTTTAACCATGACACTAACGCATGACTAATAAATTGACAAGTTCCACACTTTGATTTCTAGTCTACATTGAAACAAGTACAATTCACATTATTATATCGAACTAGATCTAGGAAATCACACTTGGATAGAACAAGTCTAAGTACTAACTAGGCATCGAAAAAATTCTTTTCACAGAACAATATTGCGATTCTTTTTAGACATGCACGAAATCAACGACATAAGCACACATTAAACAAGATTTCAAGTCTATTTGGGGAATGGTAAACAAGGGATCAAATCATACCTCTATTTAGCTTTTTGGTCCACCTTTTTCATCCATGTATAACTTGAGCGTTGAGCTCACTGGAGTTGCAGTCGCTTTTGAAATTTTTCATGCCAAACTTCTTAAGTATCTTCTTGATGTTTGTGGCTTGTTTGATGAAAATTTCTTCCTTGCTTTGCTTTATTTGCAATCCAAGGAAGTAGTTGACTTCTCCCATCATGCTTATTTCAAATTTTCTACTCATAAGATTTGCAAATTCTTCACAACAAGATGGGTTAGTAGCACCAAGTACTATATTATCAACATGAATTTGTACAACAAGAATATTATTTCTAGAGTGACTAAAAGTGTGGTGTTAACCTTCCCTCTTAAAAACTCATATTGCATTAAAAATGAACTCCATCTTTCATACCAAACTCTAGGAGATTGTTTCAATCCATAAAGAGCCTTTTTTGAGTTTATAAATATGATTGGGCAATTTGTCATCTTCAAAACTAGGAGGTTATTCAACATAAACTTCTTTTTCAATAAAACTATTCAAACATGCACTTTTCGCATCCATTTGAAAAAGTTCAAAATTTTTGAATGAAAATGCGCATAAGAGTCTATTAGCTTCTAATCTAACAATGGGTGCAGAGGTCTCTTCATAGTCTATACCTTCTTATTGGTTGCAGCTTTTAGCTACTAACCTTTCCTTGTTTCTTACCACATTTTGAGGAATCACCGATGATTTGACTTGTTAGGTGATCCTTCAAAAACTTCCAATCACATGTAGTACTTTTTCCTCTTTGGGTTCTACATTTTCAACATTTCCTTTCAGTTCATCCATTAGAGCTTTGAGTTTATCTTTTTCTTTCTCCTCGGATAAGGGTGCAATGTTTATTGGTTTGATTATTATATCATCATCATCACAAGGAGTTCTAGAAGACACGGCATTAGTTTCATCAAAAACCACATGCATAGACTCTTCTACAACCTTTATCTTTTTATTATAGACTCTATACGCTTTGCCAGTTAGTGAATATTCAATAAAAATACCTTCATCCACTCATGGATCAAATTTACTAATATTTGTTTTATCATTGTTGTGAATGAAGCATTCAAACCCAAAAGCTTTAATATGTGCAATATTTGGATTTCTTTCTTTGTAAAGTTCATAGGGCGTTTTCTTCAAAATTGGCCTCATTAAACTTAATTTAAAATGTAGCAGGCATTGTTAATGACTTCGACCCAAAATGAATTTGGTAGATTGTTTTCACAAAGCATGTTTTATCAATTGTTTTGGTGGAGTCAAAATTAATCATAGCATTTATCAAAATCGTCTTTTTCCAATTCCCTTCCAAGATCTTCTCATTAAAACAATTGTCAAATATTTTTCATTTCATACTCATTTGCAAAACTTTTTCAAATTTATCAAATGCTTCACTCTTATGAGAAACGACCTAGAAAAACGGGAGTAGTCATCAACAATTACAAGTCCATACATTTTTCTCTAAGGCTCAAATGTCAAGTACGATCAAACAAGTCCATATGCAAGAGTTCGCGATGCCTTGAGATAGAAACTACATCCTTGGGTTTAAACGAAGACCTTTTTTTCATATTGAAATGCATCATGAATATGATCTTTTTCAAATTATGCTTCGATAGTCGTTAAAAAAGATCATTTTTTGAAGGTTTTGAAAATAAGTCCATACCATGTTCCAATCTTCTATGTTAATTCCAAGGATCATTTTCATTCGAGACACTAGAACATTTCACAAAGTTCATACATTCAAGATCAATCATATAGATATTATCACATCCTAATCAATAGAGTACTACTTCATTCATTTAAGCATGTGCCGCTACATATTTAAATGACTCGGAAATGCACATAATAACCTTTATCATGTAGTAGACTAATGTTTAGAAGATTTCATATATGTGCATCAACAAGTAAACTATCATTGTGCAAGGAGAAAAGTTAGAAGCAACACTACCAATACCGATGACTTTTCTATTCTTCTTGTTGAATGTGAGATTTTTTTTCCTTTCCTTGATTTGATAGAAGTGGACTTGCATTTATCTCCAGTCATATGACTTGTGAAACTACTACCAAAGCACTATTTTTTATTTTTGTTGTCAATCGTTAAGCACTTTTGTATAATTTAACGGATTTTTGGTACCTAAATTTTCTTAGATCCTTCATTGCTAGTCTTGCCATTTGGAGGTTGAAATCCCTTTGGAACCCGAACCATCTTGATTTTTCCAAATTCTTTTTAAATGGACATTGATGCATAATATGCCCATGATCACCATAATAATGACATCTTATAGACTTTATCAGCGGTGTAGAGGCTTTAACAAACAGTGTAATCAATTTTTTTCTTTTGAGCATTTTTATTATAGTCAATTCCCTCTTTATTGTAGGTGGGTCTTTGAGAAGAGAGCATTTTTTTTTTAAGTGTTTCTTCCTCCTTGAGAAACTTACTTGAAATTTTTTAGAGTTATTCCACTTGCTTTTTCAAAGACTCATTATTTTTAACCAGTAATTTATCTTCCTTCGATTCTTCATTTAAACTTTCATTTGAAATGAGCCTTTCATCCAATAATTGCTTCTCATTTATCAATGTTTCAACTTGATCATTTAATGACTCTATTTTTGCTTTCAAGGATTCATTTTCAAGCTTAAACACTAGACATTATTTTGACTCTTTTTGTAGCTCATTTTTCTTAAAAGAGTATTTGTTTCTCAATTTTTCAAATGCTTTATATAATTTATGAAAACTATCCACGAGCTCATTATAAGATAAATCATTTACCTCATCTTCTTCAAGTTCTTCTTTGTTTTCAGATTCAATGGCAATGAGACATGAATCCACTTGCCCCTCTTCACTTGTATGAAGGGATTCTTCATTGGACTCTCTTCCAAATATGGCTTCTAGTTTATCCCAAATCTCCTTTGCGGTCTTGCAACTTTTGACATGATTAAACACACTGGGAGTAATAGCACATAACAATTGGAAGTGAGACTTAGAATTTTTCTCAAGCTTTGTTTTGTCATGTTGAGTAAGCTCATTTTGAAATTCATCAATAATTCCTTTGTTCATTGAAGGAACAAAATCACCATTTTTTTGTGATTAGCCACAAGTTAAAATCAATACAAGTAATAAAAAATCTCAATCTAAGTTTCCAATAGAAAAAGTTTTTACCGTCAAAAAGTGGAGGCTTCTCAGTTGATTGACCCTCAACCAAAATAGGTGCAAAGATTTTCATAAGAATCACTCTAAGTTTATTAGACCAAAAAAAATAAGAGTACTAGCTCTCATACCAATTGAAGGCCCAAAGGGCAACCTAAGAGGGGTGTGAATTAGATTCTTTCGTGATAATTGAAAAATTAAACTTTATGAACCAAAAATTAGATTGAAAGTTAGACATTGAATATGAAATGAAAAAGATAAAAGCAAGAATAAAAAGATGCACAAAGGTTTTTATAGTGGTTCACTTCTAAACCAGAAGCTAGTCCACTTCTCAAGTGACTACTCTTCGTCACTTAAGCCTTTAACAAACCTTGATGATCCTTTTTAAAAACAGGCTCAGGATCCAACCTTTACAACCAGTCTTTTTGTACGTGGACTCAAGACCCAACCTTTACAACTGATCCTTTTGTAATCCTAAGCTCAGGATCCAACCTTTATAATAAACAATTGAAATAAAGCAATGGAAGAATTAAAGCAATGAGACTAATTACTCTTTCAAGAGTGAATTGACAATAGATCAAAATTAGCCAAAGCTAAGGATATGCCAATTAAGCTCAATAATCAACAATAAAGAGAACTAGTGATGCTCAAATAAAAATTTAAGCAAAACTTAAAATCAAACGGTTAAAGCGCAAGAAAGTAAGAGCCTTTTGTCAAAGAATGCTTAGAAAGTGTTGGATGATTTAAAACCAAGGAATTCAAGCCTATTTATAGGCAAATGAAAGCCTAGGGGATGTTCAAAATGTTGGAAAAAGATTAGGAAATAAACCAAATCAAAAGTAGCCGTTTGGAGCTTTTTCTGATCTGTGTGCCGACACACACCAGCTCCGGATAACTACTGTAAGTTTGTGTGTCAACACATTCCTTTTGTGTGTTAACACTCAGCATGCCTGGGTGGATTTGGACATATATGATCAATTATCTTAATTGATAGGTTGATTAACCATATTAGCTAAATAAATTTGATTGATTAATTAATTACCATATTAGCTTAATTTTTTAATTAATTTCTTAGTTCACTTTGATCATGACTAGATGATTGATTGAATAAAGCTAAATAATCATCCATTTAAATTTTATCTTATTTGATTTGATCATACTTTTTAAAATACCAATCTTGAAAAAAATATTTTAATTGATAAACTAGATTGGCTTAAATTTTGACTTGAATATTTTTCAAATAAAATTTGGAAATCAAATTTCAAAATATTTCAAAAACATCTTTGTTAGAGCATCACATATCAATATTGAGATTTTGACTCAATCGATATATCTTGATCCTAAGTCCTTGAAAATAGAAATAAATTACTTTATGGTGCTTGGACTCAGATCACGTTCTCTTCAATTTGTATGAATCTTCTTTTCAACTTTGATCTCCTTTCCTCTTGATTCACTATCTTAGAAAGCTTTGTATCAACATGATTAGCCTTGATTTTTCCTAGCTTTCTCATAAGTCATTTAGAAACAAGATTAGAATAATTTAAACATAATGACTCACTAAATTATTGTTATCATCAAAATTACAATATAAGTGGCTTTAAGGCCAACATAAAAGAAAAAGGTTGTCATAGTTATGCGAGGATTCTCTTAAGTCTCGCGAGACACACAGCTTGCCGTAGAAATTTAGGCTGGTACATATATATACTTGTTCAAGAAGTCAAGAAAAATTACATACTTTAGTACAAGGACCCGACAGTTTCTTTCGGCCTTGACTATTGTATCTGCCAAGTATGCTCTCTATTATTAACGCCTGGAACAACATTAACATGCCACCTAATTAGGGGTGCAACATTATCGGATCACCCACTCAAAGGTGCAACACTAACATGTCACTTACTCAGGGGCGCAACATTATCGAATCACCTCACTAAAAGGTGAACCATTAACATGTAACCTATTCAGGGGTGCAACATTATCGAATCACCACACAAAGTTGCAACATTAACATGTCACCTATTCAGGGGTGCAACATTATCGGATCACCCACTCAAAGGTGCAACATTAACATGTCACCTATTCAGGGGTGCAACAATAACGTGTCACCTATTCAGCGGTGCAATATTAACATATCACCCACTCAAAGGTGCAACATTAACATGCCACCTATTTAAAACACAACACCGACACATCACCTGTTCAAAGGGGCGATGTTAATATCTCACCTACTCAAAGGTACGACCTTAGCATGACACTTGTTTACAGAAGCAACATCAACACTCGCTCGAGAGAGTAGCATCGGAAGAAATTTGCATCAAGACGAAAATAAAAGACAATTAGACATAACAAGTGGACATAACTCATATTTTTACAAGTATAGAGATGCTAATACATGATTTAAAAGTAGACATAGCTTCTTCACGTGGCAGGTCAATTGTCAACCTAGCGATATGCTCATCTATGTCCCATAAAGCAGCCTTCAACTCGTCAACTTGCCTTGATAATTCAACACAACAGGCCTTATCCTATTCTGATTTATGCTGAAGTTGCTCCTCTGAAGCACGAGTTGTGTCCTTAAAGGACTGATAATCCTCTTGTAGTTTACGAAGCTAATGGATAGCTGGCTCACCTTAAATCCTAATGGTGCACATAGAGGTAAAAGGCGGTAACACACTGAAAAAATAAGAGACCGCAACAGAAAATATAAGCGAGAAAAAGTATATACGCATATAAAAAATATTAATTAAGAAAATACTTTAAAAGTACCTCAATCATGGGGGAGGCGCCCTCTTGAGAAGCCCGAAGTGATGGTGAGATCATCTTAAAAATATGACGTAAAGCCTCGAAGTCAAGAAAAGAAGACGGGGTGCTAGCTATGCAAGGAACACTCGTACGTTCAGCTATAGGTGCAGTCCTAACTTCAGGATCTTCCTTGGAAGCGGTGACTAGAACTGGCAGAGAAAGAATAGGAGCTGGGACATCTTGAGTCATAGAAATTGGGATTGACGAAGCTGTGTGAGTAACAGAGCAACTATGACCTGGTCTCTCCTCTAAATTCCCAAGGAAAGAGGAGGCACTTCCACAGGAAGGAAGGACCCTAAAAGGAGATTGAGACCCCCCCCCCCCCCCCCCCCCCCATATTGATGATTCCTAGACCCGACACGTCCACCTTCCGGAGGTTGTTGCAAGGAAGAATCAACAGGCGAGGCTGGACTAGCCATCATCGGGAGCGCTTGCTCAGTGTTGGCCTGACTTAGGCAGACTCCGGAGCCAAGAAGGTGGTTATATCGATATTAGCTAACTCATCAACTGAAAATCAGGAAAAGGCTGAAAGTCACAAGAAACAAGAGACAAAAAAAAAAACCGAAAATGAACGTTGATAAGGGAGCTCATTGGGGTCTTCTTGTTAACAAGGTCAGGGAAGTACCCGAGAAAGGCTTCATACTAAGCCCTGCCCTAACAAGCACAATCTCTTGCCTAAGAAGAGCTCAGGTGGCCAAAAATCGAGTTTCGCTTGCATCCTTATCAAAGTAGCAAATAATAGCCCAATCTGCATCGGTGAAATCACTAGTACGAGGCTTGTGGGGTTGAACTAGATACCCCAAACTACCAAATCGTCAGGAAGAGTAGGTGGACGAACTCATACAAACTTAGTCAACCAATGTTTAACATTTGAAGGATTGTCGTACATAAAAACAGCGCCGCCTTGATTCTCAAAAACAAGTTATTTTGAGTTTGTTTAAGAATAAATAAGTAATCAAAAATAAGGTTAGTTAACTTGAAACCATTTACAAAATATGCTAAAACGAGCCTATAGATGCTCCTTACGGTGTTTGGAGTCAACTGAGAAGGACACACAGAGTAGCCTGACATAACACAAGCTATAAAGGGGGGAAGGGTGAATTACAGGCTTGCGTTTAAGGCCTCGATGAAGACCGCAAAACAACCGTGATGAGAAGGAAACATCAAGGATTCATGCTCGGTACGAAACGAGATATCGTAATCAGGTGGAAAATAATATTTTCCGTGAAAAGCACACATCCTGCCTCTAATTGGTATTTGAGTAGAAACACTTTAGAGGGCTTAGAATTCACGGTGTTAGGAAATCGGGCGCGAAAGTTAGCATTAACATTAAAAAAAGTAACGTTGGGTCAAACATGAGGGAGAATATCATAAAGGGCACCACTCTCCTCGCAAGCCCGTCACGTCGAACTTCTTGTCCGACCCCTACCCCGCACCATGTTAATATGCAATAAAATATTTCTAATGAGTATCACATGTGAGAGCCAAAGTAAAAAGATCATACATTTATGAGCTCGTACGGTGCTTTGACCAAAAATAGGTAAATTCGACAAGGATGAAACAGACACATTTTTGGTTAATGGGGACTAAAAATTCCTCCAATTATTTAGTTAACATCGGATTTTCCAAAAGGTATTGGTAGCTAGAGCTACTGCTAGGACCCGAAATTTCTTGGTTCATCCTACTTGACCCTCTTCGAGCTTTTTCCAAAGAAAGGGAAAAACCAGAAGGAAAATCGCCTACAAAGGAAAACCCAGCAAAAGCAATGCTCGAGCAAACGATAGTCCAGTTGGGAAAATTCCAATTTTTTAACTTTAAAATCACAACTTAAACTAAACCCCAAAAACCACTACCTAAAATGCATTCCAGCTAAATTTGCAACCCACACGGGATGAACAAAAACTATGAAATCAAAATCAGCCATTTAAGTTTTTAGATGACAGCTTGTTGCGAACCTAAATAAAAGTAACCTAAATACTAAATGAAAGCATTAAAAGAGAGAGAAATAACATAAAAGGATAACTTAATTTCATTCATTGGATGATTGTGAATACAATGCCCCCCTTCTATTTATAGAAAGAACCCCCTCTAGGTGGAGCCCACTACTTACTATTCAACTATTATAATATTAAAACCCTAACACTATAAATCCAAAATGCCTAATTTGGCATTGTATCAATACTTTCCCCTTTGAGAGACCCTTGTCCTCAAGGGTCTAATATGATATTCTATAATATTTAAATGTCATCCTTTTATTGTTCGATGCATCCTCTATTTTTGTCCTCCTGGATCGAACACAAGAGGAATAAATTCCAGCCCCATAAATTGTTTAAACCTAACAAAAAATACATCATCTTTTTCCCTTAAAATATTTGAGTAAAGGGCAATTAGGTAATTGGAGATAACTGAAAGGGTAAAATTGTAAATTCTCACAAAATAATAAAACCCTAAACCAAATTTCTCATCCTTGTGCCGCCGTGTCTTCATCCTCATCAAAAACCATAGGGCAGCCCTACCAGACGCCGTCGGTGTCGCCGATTCCTTGGCAGCGGACAACTTGGAGCGACGACGGCGGAGGCGCGACACCCTCCTCTTCCACGTGACTGATGACCTCATTTTCGGCCACCGAACTTTAGCCACCCACGCAATCGGGGGCTCATCCTTTCTCACCGGCGAAACGCGGTGACGTTCGTGGTGGTAGTGTCTCCTCTTGACGGTGGCGCTCGTTTTCTTCTCCATGGCCGATTCTCTTGTTCCTGCCAATTTCGTTCTTGAGGTTGTTTTCAATTCCATCCTCTGAGCACTTGGTTTTTCATCAAGGGCTTCGACCAGCCCGATCTTCACATCGTCGGCTCGAGCTGGTGGATCTGGTGGCTCCGCGGTGGTTCGATCACCCTCGTTCAATTCCGGTAGGTCCTCGATCTTCGTCCTTTGTCCTTCATCGTCTTCGGTTTTCAATGTCGCCGCCGGCAATGTCTCTGTCTCGGTCAGAAGTGGTGGCTCCAGTGTTTTCATAACACCAGCCACCATTGATTCCGGTGAACTTCCATCAAAAGCCACCGCTACTGTAGATGTCGGGATTTGTACTGATTTTTCCTAATTTTTCAACCTATCTTGAAGGTCATCGAGTTTTTGTAGGATTTTTGCTATTGTGTTTTGAGTCCCGGCAACTGCTACCGGATCGATTTCTATCGAGTGGGTTTGTGTTTGGTGGGGATAGGTTAGAGGTGGGTAATAGTGGCTGGGGGTGAGGTCGCTGGTGGTGAATGTGGTGGGTGGTTGTGGGTAGTAGAGGTCTATGGTAGGTGGTTGTGGGTAGTAGAGGTCAGGTGGGTAGTGGTGGTGGGACTGGTGGTCGGTTGGTGGGTAGAGGTCAGGTCAGTGTTGGTGGATCGGGTTGATGGTGTGAGGGTGGTAGTAAAGTGGTGTGGGGTGGGCATGGTAGTCAAGTGCTGGTGACAGTGGCGGCTGTCTGGCGGCAGAAAGGGTGGCTGCCACCTGTCGTGGTGGTCCTCCCTGGTGGCTCCGTGGAGGGACCGCTTGAGTCCAGCTTCGGGTATACATTGTACCCACGGTCCGAGCACCGACAAGCTCTGATACCAATGTTGCGAACCTAAATAAAAGTAACCTAAATACCAAATGAAAGCATTAAAAGAGAAAGAGAAATAACATAAAAGGATAACTTAATTTCATTCATTGGATGATTGTGAATACAATGCCCCCCTTCTATTTATAGAAGGAACCCCCTCTAGGTGGAGCCCACTACTTACTATTAAACTATTATAATATTAAAATCCTAACACTATAAATCCTAAATGCCTAATTTGGGATTGTATCATAGCTCTTCAAACATTTCTTACCCAAATCTTAATAAGCTTACCACAAAATTAGGCCTTTCACATTCCAAATCACACACAAAGCACACCAAGGGTTTTGCTAGCAATAATCTCATACCATACCCAAATAACATACTTCAAAGCTGCGAATTTGAGATTAAAAGCATGCACTAGTTCTAAACTCAAAAATGAGCTAATATACACCTCAACAACTACCAACGAAACACACCGCACTAAAAACATATCTCCAACCTCGCAATTTAACATATCCCCAAACTACAAAACCTAAAAACTCAAGAGAAAGGAAAAAAAAAATTTTAAAAAAATAAAAAAGAGAGATAGAAATGGGACAAAATAAATACCTCAAGAAGGCTACACAACCCGGATGGAAAAAGACGAAAGAAGAACTGAAAAACAAGGTGGGAATAGGACGAAGAAGAAGAGAACACGAGTGACATGGGTCCCAAAAAATAACTAGAAGTTAGAGGTCCCAGCTTAGCTCTAAGGTCTGAATTAAAGTCAAAGGTCAAGGAAAGGGAAAGAAAAAGCACTATATATATATATATATATATATAGAAGGGGAAAGGGCTAAGGATGGGTGAGCTAGGTGGGGCAGCCCAGCTAGAAAAACCACCGTTGTGCCCAGGGTCCTAGAGAGGCAGGGCGAGCCATGGGCGATACACCCGGTGTATGTGTTCAGGGGGGCTATGTGACACGTCCCCAAGTCTTAGTTCAAGCATTATAAGTTGTATTTATACCGGAGGCATGTCACAGGCTTAGTTTAAGCATTATTAGTTATATTTATACCGAGGGATGTGTGACACAACCCCAAGGCTTAGTTTAGGTGTTATAAGTTGTATTTATATCGGGGGCTATGTGACACACCCCGAGGCTTAGTTTAGGCATTATAAGTCATATTTTACCGAGGGTTGTGCGACACGCCTTCAAGTCTTAGCTCAGGCATTGTAAATTGTATTTATACCAGGGCTTGTGTGAACCACCACCAAGGGTTAGTTTAGGTGCTATGTGTATTTATATCTAAGGCTATGTGACACGCCTTTGAGACCTGGAATAGCACCACAGGGCTGTATAACCAGCTTTCCAAGCTTGGCTTAAGCGTCACATATAACAATACAGACTACGTGACACACCTTGGGATGGGAAACAAAAACAAGAAAAACACCCACATCCGTAATTACAAAGAGAAATTTCCAAAAACAATGCTGAAAACAAAGATTCTTCTTATATCACATAAATAATACATCAAAAGTGTCACCACCAACACAAAAATTATAAAATACACTAGGTACTGATGAGGTCAAAAGACACTCAAGATGAAAGCAACATACTACAATATACAGCAAACACTACAAAACTAAGCATAAAGAAGGGAACGAAAACTTGCAAGAACAAGATGCCATTTTACACCTAGAAATTACATGACTAAGCTCAGCTGAAGTCCCTCAGATGAGGTTATCGAAGAGTAGTCCTTGGAAAGCTATGGGAGAACCACAAGGGTGAAGCAAACCCTAATAAACTTGGAACCGCGTCCATTCTCCATGACCATAAGGGCATATTACCTGAAGCCTTCAGTGCTCGGGACCAGAAAAGTGATAACAATACACATTAAATTCGGTAGAAAAAATTAAATGATGGTCCATTACGAAATAGCCCATAATCCTAATGTTCCGTTGCATGTCTGGATGCCATATATTGAAGAATATACTTCGAAACAAGACCCAGGACTCAAAGTCTAGCTTTTCCTCCAACACCCATAGAGTAAGGGCAAGGCCATGAAGGGCGGCCAAACATAGACAATCATCAAGACAGAAAGTACCCAACAATTAGCAAAGAACAGCCTCATCGCAAACACGATACGGAAAAAATAATAGCTAGTTATAATCCTCTGTGACATCCTCAGCTACCAAGTGTACAAGTAAGGGGAATCAAGAGAGAATGATTCATTGCGCTCAAATAACAAAATATAGAACACTATCACAAAATACTAATTTTGCGAAATCCACTGAACTACCGCCAGTACGTATTAAGGGTCTTATACCTCCAAGTCCAACGATCGAAATAATACACGGAATAGCAATCCAGCGAAGGCTACTAGTCTTCTGTAAAGGTAACATCAATATTTCGGAAAAAGAGAAATATATGGTAGTTAAAGGAATACAAGGAGGCATTGTTAAAACAAGTAAAAATTATTTTCAGGGAAGTATCCAAAAATCAAAATTCATCAGGAAGGAAGATAGGGAAATAAGTTTGAGTAGCCGGGTTACATATTTCCAATCCTGAGGACCCAAAGCAAGGAGTATTTCTGCATATAACTAAGCCATTTCTGATTCCTACAATCTCCCTTTCATCAGACAAGGACCATAGAGGCTCTGCACGCACACACACAGAAGGGTGGGAGCCATCCAAGAAGTAGGATTCCATGTACCTCCCATGAGGAGGCCAATATCCATTTTTGTATTAAAATTCTATCCACGGGTCGCTTAAAATAATTTAAGGCTTGCTCCCTCACAATGTCTTCTTGAAGGAAAATCCCTCAAAAAAATCAAGAAACGGCACAACATCGGCACAGAATTTTGGTAGAAAGACAAGAGAGCATGATCAAAAGCAAATCCTTGGAAAAGACTTCCATGAAAACCGGAGTAAGAGTAAAAGGTGTAAGTAAAGTGGAGGAGGAAAAAAGGGGTAAGCAAAGTAGAGCAGTTAAAAAGCAAAAGTAGAGAAAACATGGAGAGTAACCCAAAAACCCACATGTGTATATACACTAATGTTTATACAAGCATAATGCATAGAGATAAGAGTGCACTTTCCAAGTAAAAAATTTTTTACTTCAAAAATGGGGGGCTATTATGTTTACAACTATACCCACCCTACAAGCCAAGAGTAGGCGAGCTAGGTGACTAGCGAGCCAAGAATAGGAGGGCTAGAAAGGGTAAACCAGATAGCCGGCGAGCCAGATAACGGGTGAGGCAAGAATAGGTGAGCTAGAATGTGCATTTCCAAGGCAGGCACTTTAAAATAACTAAGGCATGTACAAGCGTACGGCCCCTCTGGCTACAGACTATATACAAAGAAGCAATTCAAGTCTAAAAGGGGAGGCGGGACAAAAGAACTAAAGCAAAGGAGATTAAAGAAAGCCCTGGGGCACGCCCGAACCCAGGGAATCAAGAAAGAATAAGATGAAAAGGGAAAAGGAGATCCTTACGGTCTCGGCCCTCGAGCTTGAGTTCAGCTTGTCTTACCCCGTACACCCTCAAATTTACCATAAACAGTATGTTTTTAGGCATGCTATGAAATTTAGGTCCTGCTGGGGCACACTTCATGGCCAACTAAGCACATTGACACTATGATCAAGGGGTTTACCCAAGGTTTGGGGGGCAACAACCTCTCTCACACCCAATTGTGATGGGTGCTCGGGAGTATCCCGAAGATCCCCCTTGAGATCCTCACCCACTTAGGGGTGGTGGCAAGCGCATAATCATGTGCCTACCCCTCCCCTCCAAATCAATTGGCTGCCCTCATTGAGCAAATGTACGGGCTGGACCTTGTGAGGGTTAATAGACCCTTGTATATTGAACCTTACCTTTACTACAAAGGCAGGGATTACCCTTTTCCTCGAGAATATAAAATCCCCAAGTTTATCCTCTTTTTAGGGGAAGGGACGGTTTCTGCTCTCGAGCACTTGGAAAGATTTAATTTGCCAATGTAGAGAGGCAGCAGATAACCAATATCTCAAGCTAAGGCTGTTCTCTAGCTCATTGACTGGGACCACTTTCCAATGGTATGTCAACCTTCCCCCTAATTCTATCTACTGTAGGGATGATATGGCCAGACGATTCTAGGCCTAATTCCCAAGAATGGAATTAGGCACTTTCATGTCAGACTTGGCTCAAATGAGACAAAAGCTAGGCGAGTCAGTGGAAGAATATATTAACCGGTTCAAGTGAGCCAGTTTAAAGTGCAGTGTTGCCCTTCCTGAGGTTGAGTATGTCAACTGGCCCTTAACGGCTTGGATATTGAATTCAGGAAGAAGTTTGAGGGCTCTTAACTTTATGATGCTTCTTTAGCTGGCAGAATGTGCGGCTAGTTACGAAGTAGTTCTAAAAGAAGAAAGCCTTAAGAAAAACAGCGCGTATGGGACCCACATGCACGACCTGATAGAGGAGGAGGATGATCATCCATATGAAATTGACGTGGCAGAATACATTAAGGGACCTCCCATGATTTACATTCCTTTGATCAAGAAGGACGTCAGAGCTAGGAAGTCTTACCGCCCCCAAGACTTGAGAAAATATTCATTGGACCTTTCAAGAGCCAACATAATATTCGATTGGCTTGAGGCAAATAGTAAACTCAAAGTCAGGGGTAAACATAGAAAACTGGATCACAACTCAAGTAAGGGGAAGGTATATCGTAAATGGCATGATTCGTTGACTCATTCAACGAAGAATTGCATAATCTTTATAAACATGGTTCAAGATAACATAGAAGCAAGAGAATTAATCTTCCCAGAACATGGACAGATGGGTGTTAATAAAGACCCCTTTGCTAGTCTTGTCTAGGTTAATGCAATTGAGATAATAAAGCCTTACCGTCGGCATAACAGCTAAACTAATGGCGGATCGATGTGCAAGATGTTGTTATGATCATTAGTTAACATGTTGCTAATACATTTGTATGTGTTCTTTGGGCGGGAAAGTTGGTTAGATAGTCAAGTTTGGCGGCTGTTGTAATAAGTCAGGTGAAGCATTAGTCTTAGCTCATTGCATCTATCTTGTTATAAATAAGTAAGATCCATCATGTAATTGATAAATTGATTAATGAATACATTTATATTTCTCTTCTCAACCCTAATTTCTCTTTATTTCTCATCTCCTTTCACTTCTCTTCTCATCTAAACTCTATCTTATCAAATTTATGATTCAGGATCGTTCCTAAATCACAACAATTGGTATCAGAGCTTGAATTTAGCTCCAATTCAGCATCACTGAGCTACTGAGGTGCAACTAATTGATTCTGATCCTTGGTTGAAGCATTTGTTGAGAGTTTGAGCTTAGATTAGTTTAATTGTTGCTTGTGATTGCTTGCTTCAGCACAGAACAACCTGCAATTGTTCATGATCATGTTGAGAATTGAACAAGTACTGTTACAAGATTAAATTTGATCAAATCCAGGTCAAGAGCTGATCGATCTAGAATTCAGCTATTAAAGCCTTGCATACTAATCCTTATTTAGGATCTATTACAGCTGAGTGCATTACTTAACAATAAACTTTCTCTCATTTATAAATACATCGTACTGTTCCATTTCTTGGTGTCTCTTAGAGATACATCAATTAGTGCAAGATTTACGATTGTTGGTCCAAATTATGCCTACTGCCAGATCAGCTGCAGCTTCATATGCTGCTGCTGTAGTAGGAGCTACTGTGAATGAAGCTGGAAATGTTATGGTTGATGATCAATCTGATACAATTGCCAACATGGTGCGCCAAGTGAATACTATTGTCCTGTCACTCCAGCACAGCCTGGAGACAACTCAGAGTCCATCCATACAAGTCAGTGGAATGCAACAACAATTAGACAGACAAGGAGTAGCACTTGAGGAAACTCAGAGCCTTCATTCACAAATCAATCAAATCCACTAACAACTGGATAGCAGGACAATGCCACTGGAATTTTGAGACCAGCTAGTCAACTACATTCACCAACTACTCATACTACATTACAGGGGAGTGGAGATGTAACAGCTGTGTCCCGAGGCTCTGGATTCAAACAGCCATGAATTGATATGGAACCATTTGATGGAGTGCAACCACAATCCTAGATCAGAAGATATGAGCGCTATTTTCAATTTTATCACATATGAGAAGCTGAAAAGGTGGATCTTGCAACAATAAACTTGAAAGGAGACCAAGAAACTTGGTATTTTGGATTAATAAGGGGGAGAGCTTCCATTAATTGGGCTGAATTTGTGAAGGAATTATGTAAATGCTATGGAGAGGAAGACATTGGAGACATTGTGAACAATTTTAGCAAAGTAATACAAACAACCTCGGTGAAGGAGTATATGACGAGGTTTGAGAACTTGAGAGCACGCATGCTGATTGCTTATCCAGAGACCACCGAGGCTTACTATGCTTCAAGCTTTATCAGTGGCTTGAAGTTCAGGATTAAAAATCTGGTCAAGACTTTAGAACCTACAACACTTTCTCAAGCTTACTCCAAGGCCCGGCTTTTTGGGAATACCATCTTATCAGCAACTGAAGGAGCATGATCCAGAGGTGGTCAGGGGTCATCTGCAACTCCCTCTGTATCTTCTGGTGGCAGTAGAAGCCATAATATTGAGGAGAAAAAGACTCAACGCTTGTGTTATAAGTGCAATCAGAAGTATTTCTTGAACCATAAATGCAATCCTAAACTCCTAATGGCTGTCATTGGAGGATAGTCCTGAGGATAGTGAAGAGCAAGTTCAGTTTGAAGAGCGAGCGCAAGAGGAAATTGGTGACTTAGATGAAGATGAGCTTAGAATTTCAGTTCAAGCCTTGACTGGTGGAGCTTCCATAACACCATCAGAATAAGGGGAGAGGTTGGACATAGACCTATCTTGATTTTGGTGGATAGTGAGAGTACACATAGCTTTGTGGATCCAAAGATTGTGCGTGCAATTGGATATGAAATGATCAAAACCAATCCTTTAACAGTCATGGTAGCTGATAGAAATTCCATTTTAACTCAGACTAAGTGCAAGAAATTCTCATGGTTGATGCAAAAGCACAGCTTCATTTATGATTTTCGAGTTCTGAGGCTTGGGGGATGTGATATGGTCTTAGGAGTGGATTGGATGAAGACCATAAGCCCAGTTGTGTTTGATTTTGCTGAGCTTATGATCTCATTTGACAGAAATGGCCAAAAGATGATGTTGTGAGGCATCAAGGAGCATGGTCGGTTGCAGTTCATGACTAGAAAAAGATTGGAGAATGTCATCAAGAATAAGAACTATCATTGGATTGAACATTTGTTTCCATTAGGGCTGCAGAATTTGGGCAAGATCACCAGCAGTTCCGCCCTGAGTTAAACAGGCTTCTTTAAGAATATAATGATTTGTCTGAACGGCCATCCTCTCTTCCTCCAAAGAGAACATTGGACCATGCTATTCCCTTGAAGAATGATGCTCAACCGATGAGTTTGAGACCTTTCAAATACGCTCATGCTCGAAAGGATGAGAAAGAAAGATAGGTGGAAGATATTCTCATAACTCATTTTATCCGACCTAGCCATAGCCCCTTTGCATCATCTGTGTCTTGGTCAAGAAGAAGGATGGGACATCTCGAATGTACATTGATTACAGACACCTCAACTCTCTTACCTTTAAAGACAAGTTCCCTATACCAGTGATTGACGATTTGCTTGATGAATTGCAAGGGGCCAGTTGTTTCTCCAAGCTACACTTGCGGCAAGGGTACTATCAAGTTTGATTTAAGGGTGAAGACATTCACAAGACTGCATTTCGCACTCATCATGGACATTATGAGTTCGTGGTGATGCCCTTTGGGTTGTCTAATGCCCCTGCAACCTTTCAGGCATTAATGAACGAGGTGTTCAAGCCCTATCTGAGTGAGTTTGTTCTTGTCTTCTTTGATGATATCTTGACATATAATTCTTCACTTGACAGTCATTGGTCCCATCTTCAACAAGTCTTTGACCTTATGAGGCAACACCAGCTGTATGCAAAGTTGTCCAAATGTTCCTTCGCTAGTTCACAAGTTGAGTATCCGGCACATGTTGTTTCAAGGCATGAGGTTGCTACTGATCCAAAAAAGATTAAAGCTATGCAAGATTGGCCTGTACCTACTTCTATTAAGCAATTAAAAGGTTTTTGGGTTTGACTAGGTATTATCGTAAGTTCATCTCTGGTTACAGTTTGATGGCTAAGCCTCTTACAGAATTGCTTATGAAGGATGATTTTGGATGGAATGAAATGGCTCAAACAGCTTTCCAACAGCTTAAATCTACCATGTGTGCAGCTTCAGTGCTAGCTATGCCAGATTTCAAGCTTCCCTTTGTATTGGAAACTAATGCAAGTAGCACTGGTATTAGGGCAGTGCTGTCCCAAGAGGGAAGGCCAATTGCTTATCTGAGTCAAGCTTTAGGACCCAGGAACTTGAGTTTGTCAATTTATGAGAAAGAGTATCTTGCAATCCTCCTTGCAGTACAAAAGTGGAGACATTATCGGGAGGGGCACCATTTCATTATTAAAACTGACCATCAAAGCCTCAAATACCTATTGGAGCAGAAAATCACCACAAGAGTACAAATGCAAAGGCCTCATGAAGATGTTGGGGTTAGACTATTCGATTGAGTATTTATGTGGAAGAGAGAATGTAGTGGCAGATGCTCTTTCCCAATGTCAAGAAATGAATGATCAGGCTCACAGCAATGCAATTTCAGTATCACTTCCTTCTTGGATTGAAGACGTTCTGCAGACTTATGTGGATGATGTTTTTGCTCAGGATTGCCTCATTGCTGCAAGAGTGAAGCCCTCAGCTAGCTCTGAATCAGGGGTGACAGTGTGATATGGTCTTATCAGGATTAAAGGCAAGATCTACATTGGGTTTTGTACTAAATTAAGGCAACAAATAGTCTCAGACGTTCACTCTTCTGCTTGGGGTGGCCATAAGGGCAATGAAGGTACCTACCAGTGAATAAAGCAATACTTTCATTGGGTTGCAATGAAGAAAGATGTGGTGAAATGTGTTCAGACTTGTGAGGTTTGTCAACAAACTAAAAGTGAACGTGTTCCTTATCAAGGATTGCTGCAACTATTACCTATTCCAGAGAGAGCTTGTCAACATATAAGTATGGATTTCATTGAAGGTTTGCCTAAATCTGAAGGGAAAGAAGTGATTTGGGTTGTAGTAGATCGATTCACCAAGTTCGGACACTTCATTGGCCTCAATCATTCCATTACTGCTGCAAGGCTTGCAAAGATGTTCTTAGATCACATATATCATCTTCATGGGTTGCCCCAATCCATCACTTCACACCAGGACAGACTTTTCATCAGCCATTTCTGGACAGAGTTGTTTAGTTTTTTGGGAACTACACTTGCTCCAAGTTCTTCATACCATCCTCAAACGGATGGACAAACTGAATGAGTGAAACAATGTTTGGAGCAGTATTTGCATAGTATAACTTTCAATCATCCCAAGCATTGGTTGGGTTGGCTTGCTTTAACTGAGTATTGGTATAACAAACACGCACATTCAGCTATTAAGATAATGCCTTTCAAGGCACTATATGGTTATGATCCACCCTCACCAATGGGTCTCTAAGGAGAAGTTTCATCTGTTACTAAAGTCTTTGATCTGTTAGAGCAGCGAAGACAACTCATGCTTCGGCTAAAGGATAATTTGCAGCTTGCTCAATCACGAATGAAATTCTTTGCAGATAAACATAGAACTGATAAGTCTTTTGCTATAGGTGACCAAATTTATTTGGAGTTGCATCCTTATACACAATCTCCAGTTGCAGTGCGCAAGAATGTCAAGCTGGGAGCACGTTATTTTGGGCCTTACAAGATCTTACAGCGTGGAGGAGTAGTAGCATACAAGTTAGAATTACCACTAGACAGTGCGGTGCATCCTGTTTTTCATGTGTCTCTCTTGAGGAAGCAGGTGAAGGAGGACTCCTGTAGCTCCCTGACTCCACCAACAATAGCCAAGGATGGTGGTCTTTTACAGGCTCCCATGACTATACTACATACCAGACCAAGTTCTACTTCGCAGCACAAGGTTGAAGCTTTGGTTCAATGGGCTAATTTGAATGATCAGCACAGCACTTGGGAGGCATTGCCAATCCTTGGCAGTCAATTTCCTCACTTCCATTCTTGAGGCGAAGAATGTTTTTAAGGGGATGGGATTGTTATGATCATTAGTTAACATGCTGCTAATACATTTGTATTGTGTTCTTCGGGCAGGATAGTCAGTTAGATTGTCAAGTTTAGTCAAGTGTGGCAGCTGCTGTAATAAGTCGGTTGAAGCATTAGTCTTAGTTCATTGCATCTATCTTGTAATAAATAAGTAAAATCCATCATGTAATTGATTAATTGATGAATGAATATACTTCTATTTGTCTTCTCAACCCTAATTTCTCTTTATTTCTCATCTCCTTTTACTTCTTTTCTAATCTAAACTCTGTCCTTTCAAAGTTATGATTCAAGATCATTCTTGAATCATAATAGATGTATACAGACAAAGAAGAAATGGTTGTGGCCAAAGCTTTCTTTGATAGGCTGCTTAAGTCAGGGACACTGAGGTTCCCCAAAACCACATTGAGATTGTTAGGAGATCATTATAAGTGGCATATCACGGTCGAACATTCTACATGTGATTGTGGAATGTTCAGAAGGTTCATAAAGAAGCAATTAGAGGAAGACACTATACTTCTCTCTAGGGAAGAATAGTTACCCATGGCAATTCTCACAAATGACCATTGGTAGACGGTCTTTACCTCTAAGAAGCATGCATCAAGGAAACTTTTGCGCCTCACACATGACCTCTATGAAGGGTTTGGCCACAAGCCAGTGTTCGAAATGAAGAATCTAAACCTTTTCCCAAAGAAAAAGAGACCTCCTCTCACAGAGATGTCATCATCAGGGCTTTCTCGAGGTTTTATTCCGAAGACTCATATCATAATGAGAACAAGGAACCCTAAGAGGAACCCAAATATACTTGACTAGACGTGGATACCAGCTCAGCACCACGACAATCAGGGTATCAGCCATCGGGCGTTAGGTTTGGTAATATTTGGAGGAGGAATAACCTTGATCAAGAGGTGGTTGGTCCTTCCAACCTTACTCGAACTCAAAAAAGAAGGCATCTACCAAAAAAGGAAGCTCAACAGAGAATTGTGCTTAAATCTTTCCTAACCAAGCTCTCTCAAGAAGGAGCCAGGGTCCATAAGGGCAAGTAAGTAAAGCAAATGGATCTTGAAGACCCAGTGACTGAGTCTAGGCCTTTTACTACTGGTGGAGGGCCAACTCATAAAAAACCTGAAAGATGAGCTAGACTCTCATCTTCAAATGGGCGAGAATCTTCGTGGGATTATCTTGCCAAGGATTCCTTAGCACTAAAATCAAATGAGAATGAGGAGGAGTACACCCCTCTCAGTATCAACTTAGTTGAACCACTGGATCGTGTCAATCCAACTTGGTCTAACATCAAAAATGATTTCAACGAAGAAGATTTCCCCAGCAATTGGAGGAATCTAGAACCTCAGAGGTTGACCTCAATAACCAACCTCAAGAGCAGGACATACTAACTAAAAGCAGTCCTCAACAAAAAGATCAAGGTACTACCATGGTTGAAAGCCTTGAGAAAGGGGTAGACCAAGGAATCCATATATAGTTTGGGACGCTAACTAGAAAGGTTGACGTTAGAACCGCCCTATTCCTTCCCTTGGAATTCATAGAAGTTGATGCTTAAGAAGGTCTCAAGGGTGATGTGATAGCATCGGATGAGGAGTCCCAAATGGAGCTCGTGGCAGGAATCGCTGGGCTAAAGTTACACTCGATCCCTTGTCTTTTAAGGTTAATACTACAACACCCAAATTGCCTGATGATCTATCTAACATAATGAAGATGATGTTTAAGGGGCCTAATGCCTCCAATAAAAAAATCACTAGATATCAAGGCCAAATTTGATGGCATTTTGGTGAATAGGGTATTAGTGGATAATGGAGCGACCATCAATGTATTGCCTTCACATATGTTAAGGGTCATTGGTAAGTCTTGAGAGGACTTGATAACTTCAGATATGGCAATTTGTGGCTTCTCAATAGCTATCACCAAATCGGAAGGAGTCATCATGACTGACTTAACAGTTGGCGGCTTAAGCATGCTGATAGCTTTCTTTGTGGTGGAAACTACCTCGAGCTATAATGCTTTACTTGGTAGACATTGGTTGCATGCCAATTATTGTATTCCATCTTCACTGCACCAGTTGCTAATCTTCTAGAACCATGACAAGTATGAGGTTGTTATGGCAGATAACAGGCCATTTATGGCTTGCTCCAACTACGTTGAGGCAAAATTCTATGAAGATGGCATAGGCCCCCTATGTTTCCAGAGTACCACTCCACAAAATGCCCAACAACAAGACACGATCGCCATCTTGGACAGCCCACTAACAAAAGCTAAGGTTGGCCAAGTGGAGGTCGAGTCTGAGGTTTCAAACTTCTGGGGATACATGAGGACACATTTTTATGAAGGGGACTTCCAGAGAACTCTAGAATCCCAATGCGGAGGCACCAGGACCTCCTAGTAATGGCTCAAGAGGCCATTTCCTCAACATTAGCAAAGCTCGTGGCCCGGCATGCTGCGGATCAGCTCTAGACTAAACAACCATCTCATGGTTTTCAAGTCCATGCAGCAAAAGAAAAGGAGTTAGAGCTCTCTGATTTAAGAGCAACGCCAGCCAAAATGGAGGATCTAAGGGCAGAAGTCCAAGACCCTCTCCTCGAGGTGAATTTGGGCTCAACAGAAGACCTAAAGCCTACCTATTTGAGCACTCTACTCTCTGAGGAGCAGAGAGAGCGCTACTTGACTTTGCTTCATGAATTCAAGGATTGCTTGGCTTGGGACCACCATACGATGCCTAGCCTAGACAGAAAAGCGATTGAGCATAGGCTTCTTATTAAGCTAGGCTCAAAGCCCATCATTTAGGGCCAAAGTAGAATATCCCCAAAAAGTAATTGGCTTGGTCAAGCAAGAAATTGGAAGACTTCTAAAAGCCAAATTCATCAGAACTGCCAGATATATTGAGTGGCTGGCTAATATTATCCCTGCTATCAAAAAGAATGGCAAAATCAAGGTCTGTATTAACTTCAGAAATCTGAATGCAACCATCCCAAAGAACGAGTGCTCATTGACTTAGCCTTAAGGCATGAGGTTTTATCCTTCATGAATGGTTACTACAAGTATTACCAAGTTATGATAGCTTCGAAGGATACCCACAAGATAGCATTCAGATGTCCTGGGTCAATTGGGACGTTGGAATGGGTGGCCATGCCTTTCGGTTTGAGGAATGCTGGCGCCACCTATCAAAGAATAGTGAACATTATTTTTTATGACCTCATTGGCAAGACTATTGAAGTCTATATAGATGACATTGCAGTCAAATCAAAATTCCAAGTTAAACACTTGTATGACTTAAGGGGTGCATTTCTTAGGATGAAAGCCCACAACCTTAAGATGAATCCATTAAAATGCACTTTTAAAGTATGATTTGGAAACTTTCTAGACTTTCTGGTACACCAAAGGGGTATTAAGGTGGATATTAATAAGACTAAGGCCATCCAGGTGGCCAAGCCACCTTTAAATAAAAAGGAGCTTCAACGATTCTTGGGGTAGGTTAATTTCCTAAGACCTTTCATCTCAAATGTCTCAAGAAAAATAGAGGTCTTCTCTCCACTGTAGACTTAGGAGCCACATCAATTAGCGTTCGAGGCCATCAAAGGGTACTTGATTAGGCCGCTAGTACTTATTCCACCAAAGTAGGGCAAGCCTTTGAAGATCTATGTCTCTGTTTCTAAGGAATCTATTGGTTCTCTGCTTGTACAGAACAATGAGTAAGGCTTTGAACAAGCTATGTTCTACCCTAGCCATTGTTTAAATGAGTGTAATAAAATATTCTTCAACTGAAAAATTATGTCTATCTTTATTGTATGCATCTACAAAATTAAGACATTATTTCTTGGCATTCACTATATACGTGGTTGCCCAAATAGATGTCCTTAAGTATACGCTAGATAGGGCATTTTTGAGAGGAAGATTGAACAAGTGAAGTTTAGTTCTGCTTCAGTTTGAGTTGGTTTTATGCCTCACAAAAGTCAACAAAGGGGCAAGCCCTAGCATACTTTGTAGCAGACCACCAAACACTCAAACTAGCTTAGATAATGAGTTAGAACAACTCCTAACAATAGAACTAGTGCCATGGGAATGATTCTTTGACGGATCAAGTATCGACTCTAGTGCTGGAGTAGGAATTGTCATAGAATTCCCAGGAGGAATCATCACCCAATTGGCTGTCACCTTAGTGGGCAGATGCTCTAACAACATCCATAAGTACGAGGCACACATAATTGGCCTTCAAACTCTCTTAGAAATGCAAGTCCACAATGTTCTTATCAAGGGAGATTCACAACTGGTGATTAGCCAAGTAAGTGGAAATTTTCGATGTTTGAGTGATATCTTGAATCGATATCTGTCAGTAATACATAAGCTATTGAGTAAAATCAAATGAGGTGTAATTCGAGCACATCCCCAGAGAGCAAAACAAGGCAGCCAATGACTTGGCTCAGTTAGCAACAAGGTAGAAGTTACCTAGAACTTGGTGTGAAGAAACTATTGTCATTAAGACCAAGGTTTTGGACCATGAGATCAAGTGGGTAGAGTCCTTTAATGGTGCACCAAGTGGATGTTTGGAGCGCTATGAAGCACATCAGACTATCTTGAATGAGCAAGGGGACAAAAGGAAGCCTTTAATGGACTACTTCAACAACCCTCAAGCTTATGCTAAGGACAGGAAAATGAAAATGAGAGCTCATAGGTTCCATCTAGATGATGAATCCGGAGAACTATACAAAAGGGATGCTAGTGGAGTGCTTCTCAAGTGCCTTGAACTGGATGAAGCAATGCTAGTAATGGTTGGAGCCCATGAGGTATCTGTAGATCCCATCTAGATGGTAATAAGATGCATTGGCTTATCAGACATTATGGCTATTATTAGCCATCAATGATGGATGATTGCATAAAGTATGCCAAAGGATGCAGAGCATGCCAAAGACATAGGCATATACCTAAAGTCCCTGCTGCTGAGATGCATGCCATTGTTAAATCATGGCCATTTAGAGGCTGGGCATTATATAGGAAATTAACCCTCCTTCCAGTAAGAAACATTGTTATATTTTTATGGTCACTGATTACTTTACCAAATGGGTGGAGACTAAGCCATATAAGAGCATCAATCAGCATGATGTGATTGATTTTATCAAAGAACATATCCTGTGTAGGTTTGGTATTCCATAGACTATCATACGGGACCAAACTAAAGTATTTAACGGAGTTGAGGTCAAGGAGTTTACTAAGAGTTTCAATATAGAAACCTTTAACGCAATACCTTATTATGCTCAGGCTAATGGCTAGGCAGAATCAACTAATAAGATTCTAAAAGCCAACATTGAGAAGATGATTAAAGACAATCCCAAAAGGTTTCATGAGTTGCTGTTAGATTCCCTTTGTACTTATAGAACTTCTAGAAGGGATGCCACTGGGACAACTCCTCTTCATTTGACATATGGCCATGATGCAATACTCCCCATGGAGTTAACAATTCAGTCTATCAGCCTAGCTCATCAAGGGAAGTTTTCTAAACTCGAATATGAACAGTCCATGATGGATGAGCTTACCAGTTTAGACCAAGTGAATCTTGATGCTCTGCAAAATTGGAAACTTGAAGGAAAAGAGTTTCCAAAACCTACAACAAAAGGGTCAAACCTAGGTCTTTCAACTTGGGTGGTTTTACCCATTGGCCAGAGAGATTGTGTCTTTGGAAAACGGTCTCCAAATTAGGAAGGCCCATTTAGACTCACTGAAGCATTTGGAGGAAATGGTTTTTTACTTTAAGATCTAGATGGGAGGACTCATCTAAGGGCTATCAATGGTAGGTTCCTAAAGAAATATATGTGCCATCTATCTGGTACTCTAATAAGGAAGTCATTAGGTATAGATTTCTAGAATTATGGGCTTAGTTTCAGTACCAGTGCCTAGAGGATCAATCTCAAGATCCTTAAGCAACGTAAAAGAAGAAAAAGAAAGAAAGGAACCACCACACAGAGAGACGTATTAAATAAATGCGTATTTCATTAATTTTGAGAGAACACATGGCTCATATACAAGCAGTACAAGATAATAACACAAATATAGCCAAAATTTTCCATATGATAGGAAACTGAAACCCTAGAAGGTGTTGAAGTAGCCCCCAAAATATGAGCCTCGGTCACAAGGTTCATTCTGAAACAATCAAAGGCAACAACATCTTTTAAGGTCTCTAGGTGCCACTATTACTTCAGAGTTTAAATGATTTCGATAATAATTACTAGGGGTTGAGGACACAAAGGTATTCCCTCAAAGTCTTAAAAGGATTACAAAAAGGATAATCAATTTGCTCGCAAAGGTTTGGCTTTTCGGCTATTTTAAGCCTTGAAGGAAACACATAGTGGAATCTAAGGCTTATGGGTAGTCTTACCAAGAACTCCCTTAAAAATCAAGATCTGAAGGTTACACAGGGGAATGAAGAAGCCCCATCACTACTTATTTCTGATGAAGCTCTCACAAGGTAAGGACATATAATTTTGGCCCAGTTATAGGGTTTGCGGCCTGAGAAGGTGGATCCTTCGATAGGGCGAAGCCCTTCCTTCGCTAGAGAATCGGCAAGGTCGTCCACCTGATTCATTTGGCAGCTGGCGTGTTGCTCCAGCTAGGCGCTAGTGGTACGGGCACCAAAGCTTTTTTTGCATGTTAGGGAAAATGGAAAATCTGGTGACACCAAGTCTAATGTCCCCAAGAGACGTAAAGGATTTCTGCTGAGGAAGTATGATTTCGTTGGACTCTAAAGTACTTCAGAAGGGTTTGGCTACTAGATGAGATTTCTCAGAAAGCGCAAGAGTGCCAGGATAATAGTAAGAAGAGAATAGAGAAAAATTGAAAAATCCAAGTCCTAACAATCATACTCATCTACAGTCGTTCAGGATCACATCAGTCATATTTTACCCGTTGTAAATTTGAAGTTACCAATGGCTAAAAGGGGGGCATTTGTTTACACCCTAATTTCCTTAGGGCAGGGATGACGCCTTTTTTGGATAAAATGCCACATGGCCATCACGTGTGGTCCTCCTCGAGGGGAGTCTAGCCTTTGGGCAATGTGATAATGGCATCTCAAACCCAGTGCATGGGAACATTATTACCCTTAACAAAGATATCAACCACTCAAGGATCGAGATGGCTGAATGATGAAATAAGCTCAAGCTCGAGGAGTGCCAAAAAAGCTGCAAGAACATGAGTTTCCAAGCTGAAGGGAGTTACATGGAGCACAATTTTAGTTACTTTGGTCAGCGCCGTCATTGACCGGTTGACCTGCTAATCTATTTTTATCCCAATAATTAGCCCCCCACTCCGTGGGTGAATGGGGGCCTGCTCATATTCAGCCGTGGAGTGTATAACATCTAAAAGCCGGTGTCTTGCTTCTAATCCTTTTAATGGGCTAATGACAGTGGGAGGCTCTGTCGGGTTGATATAGGCGGCAGGAGAGGTTTCTTTTCAAGAGTTAGGGTTACTAATGTGCTAGAGGTCTCTCTGTAACCTTTTGGATATGTTGGCGAGATCGGGTGGCTTCGCCGAGCTTGCACCATGTGTTGGATGAATGTGAACTTGGCGTCTGGCGAGTATATGGTTTCGCCAAGTGTTTCCTGGCGGGTGAGGGTTGTTGGCATGGTGGAAGCCAAAAGGTTTTCCTTGGGAACCAACGTCATTAATGCACTGCCGGCCATGACGGACACGTGCCAGGAACCGTCCCATCAGTCAGAATTTTATAAGATCTGGACCATCCCTTTTCTTGTTCATCTAGACCATTAATTTTGAACCTTCTCATTTTTCTCTTCTTCTTCTTCGTTTTCCCCTTCCTTATTTTTTTTTTTCTTTGTTTTTGTTTTGAAATCTTAAGACACGTTCTCTTCTTTTATCATGCTCTTTGCTTTATTATTCACGGTTTTCATTGTCTCGGCTTTAGCTTGAGGCGAGTTTAGGATCTTGATCTCATACCTCTTTTGCCTTTAATATATGAGAAAACAGCTGATGTTTCGGAGGTGAATGAACAAGAGATTCGAACTGAGCAATATGTAGGAGAAATAGTCATTTATGCTGGGGAAAGTAATTGCCCCTGAGGTTCGTGAAGAGGTTCCTTCTTCAGAGCAAGAAATCGTTGAGGGGGCTATCTCGGAGTCTATTCTCGAACATCCTCCCGTTGCCCATTGGAGGAGGGAACAGGCCGGGCTTGCTCAAGAGTTTGCCGAGGCATTTCGAGCTCGTCCTCTTCATTCTTTTATGCAACAAACAGCAGGTGATGATGGGATTGCCATGCTACGTTCCAGGTATTTTTTTCTGATAACTTCGAGATCCAGGGTCTCAAAGACAACAAGTGTCCTTTGTTTCCGCCACCGGGCTTTTTTGGGATTAGCATGGATGCTCTTGACGCTGGTTTAAGGTTTCCTATTTCCCAATTCGTGGCTAACGTTTTATATTTATATACAATTTTCCCGGGTCAAGTTATCCCGAACGGTTATAGGAATATCTATGGTTTTTTACTCGGTTGTTTTGTTAATGGGTTTCGGCCAACCCATAATGTTTTTGATGTCCTACTTCAAGCAAAGGTAGTTAATAATGGGACATCTTTTGAGCGCCGAGGCGGAGCTACCTCTATCAAAAGCCTTCCTTCTAATATAAAAAACTGGTTAAGTAAGTTTATTTGGGTTAAACCTTCAATTCATTCCCGTTACCCTACGAAATGGTAGCCGGTATATAAGCCTCCTCGAGCGGCACTTGACACTTTGACCTTAGAGGAACGTGCTATATACGACTACTTCACTGGGGATTTTGAAGGGGGTAAGTTTCTGGCAACACAGGAGATGTTAGAACAGCAGATTGTTTTAGCAAAGGCCGGCTTGAGCAAGAAACCGTATCCAGGTACACGTTTTTTAGCTATTCTCTTTTTTTTTTAACAAAGCAAGTGGTATTGGGATGGAGCAGACAAGGGCTCAGCTAAATTTCAAGAGAAGGTGCGGGATGTTTTTCCTTAGCTTGATAACGCCCTTCTTCAGCAGATTCCGGATGAGGTGAATAAAGAGATGGAAGACAGGTCCAGTAGCGAGAGTGACCGGGAAGACTAAAGTATTATTTTGAGTTTGACATTTTTTACTGACTTATGAGTTTGGCTTTTGGAATGGTAATACTTGTAAGTTTTTGGGGTAAGCCGCATGTTGGCTCCCCGATGCTAGGTGGGGCATAAATATCCGCGGGTTCTCACGTTAGGTGAAAATTTACCATGCCCAAATACTCCGTGTTCCCATTTCAACTGGAGCAAAAACAACCGCCCTCCCCGATGTTAGGTGGGGCATAAATAACCGCGGGTTCTCACATTAGATGAAAGTTTACCGCGTCCGAATACTCTTATGCCCCCATTTCAATTGGAGCAAAAACAACTGCCCGGCCTAATGTTAGGTGGGGCATAAATAACCGCGGGCTCTCACGTTAGGTGAAAGTTTACCACACCCGAATACTTCGTGCTCCCATTTCAATTAGAGCGAAAATAACCCCCCCCCCCCCCCCCCCCCCTCTCCCGCGATGTTAGGTTAGGCATAAATAACGGCGAGTTCTCACGTTAGGAGAAAGTTTACCACACTCGAATACGCCGTGCTTCCATTTCAATTGAAGCAAAACCAACCACCCGCCCTGATGTTAGGGGGCGCATAAATAACCACGGGTTCTCACGTTAGGTGAAAGTTTACGGCACCTGAATACTCCGTGCTCCCATTTCAATTGGAACAAAAACAGCCACCCGCCTCAATGTTAGGTGGGGCATAAATAACTGCGGGTTCTCACATTAGGTGAAAGTTTACAGCGCCCGAATACTCTGTGCTCCCATTTCAATTGGAGCAAAAACAACCACCCACCTCGATGTTAGGTGGGGCATAAATAACCGTGGGCTCTCACATTAAGTGAAAGTTTACCGGGCCTGAATACTCCGTGCTCTCGTTTCAATTGGAGCAAAAACAACCGCCAGCCCTCAGTGTTAGAGAGGGCACAGTATGCCTGCCTGAGAAGGACTTATGGCATAAGTGTGTCTTACATGCCTGAGAAGGGCTTATGGCTCGACTAAATATTGCCAGTTTGAGAAGGACTTACAGCATAAATGTGTCTTACCGCCTGAGAAGGGCTTACGGCTTGACTAAATATTGCCAGCCTGAGAAGGGCTTATGGCTCCCCTATCTTCGACCTCCCAATGTTACGTGGAGCAAATCCCAACATCAGCCTCGGTATCAATGGGGCATACACCATCGCGAGCTCCCGATAATATTGTGTGTCTACTATGAATAACAACTTCAGCCCCTAGCCCCCAATCTGGGGCTGGGCTAACATGGATCACGCAAGAAACATCAAGCCCCAGTCCCCGGTTAGGGACTGGGTTAGTATAAATCGCATAAGGGACGTCAATCACATAAGGAGCGTAATTGACGTAAATCACTTTTGAGAACGTAAATCACATCAGGAAGCATAAATCACATTGAGAACGCTAAGGCCCCAGCCCCCGGCTAGGGATTGGGTTAGACATAACATGACTAAATAGAATAATCATGTCACCAATCATCACTGGTGAGCATAAATATTGTTATCAATTGCTGTTGATGGTGGATACCACCACCACTTGTAGTTGGTGGGTGGTGGGTGGTGGGCGGTGGATACCATAGTTGCCAAGGGATAACCTAAATTGGCATTAATGAGCATTTTGTTTGGGTGTTAACCAGCTAACAAGAATGCGTTTGTGAGTGCGCATTGCAGTTTGCGCCTGCTTTAGTAGAAGTGGTAGACTTTGTTAGGCGCCAAGGGATACCTTGTAAGTCTATAGAATAACATGCCCTTCGAACCGTAAAGGTAAGAGGTCTTTTGAGATTTCATCCCTAACTCCAAGAGGATCAGCCTTTTTATTGGAGAGCAGATGAATCGAGACGAGTGTTTTGAAGAATTTATTGTCACCCCTGGGTGGTATCAGCACCCAGATGAAGGTGTTAACGGTAATACCAAAACCAAATTTTTTGGCGGTATTACTTGGCCAAGAGTATTGATGGCTGTTAACAGCCAGACTTTGTTGGTGGTATTGCGTAGCTGTCCTGAATGGCGGCATGTAGTTTACCGAGCTTATTAATTGTAGGTTTTGGCAAAAATGGGCTGATGGCACCGTTTAGTTAACCTCGCTATTAATTTTGAATGATTATCACCAAGATTGTTGGCGGTGACCATCTTAGGTTACGTGGCTTGGCATTACCCTCTTAAGGGGTTAACGAGGCCATCCGACCAAACTTGTTGGCGGTGAAATCTAGCCAAGAAGGTTGGTGGCAATGTCTAGCCAAGTTGGTTGGCATTAGTTTACCTATTAGCAATTTCTTCTTGGCTTGAGTCCAAAGGTGGGTATTTCGCCAACATCGTTGGCGATGGCTCAAGTCTGGGAGTGTTGAGGGTAAAGTCAGCGACCTCAGCTAGGTTAGCGGCCAGTAGAGCCTTCATGGGCAGATTTAACCTCACGTGTTATTATTAGTACCCTTTTCAGGGGAGTTGGCTTAGCCGTGGGTGACAATATTGTTGTTGGGGAAGCCACCTGTTTGGGCGGTAGGCGGGCTAGACAATAGTCTCTTCAAACATTAAAAACCTTGGCGTTCTTATGTTTAACGGCCCCTTAGGCTAGTTTAATTGTTATCACCGAGATGCGGGTTTTAACGTATTAGCAAGTTTGGATTTCGAATTATTGTATTGAAGAGCGAAAAAGTATAGTGAAGTAAACAAAATAGTGAAAATTTATTTTCGGTTTACTATTTTTATTGCTATTATTGCTGCTATCGTTATTTTATTTTAGTCGATTTTTGCTTAGCCCCCGGCTTTGATGAGAGGTTTAGGTACTACCGTTTCAAGCTAAAGGAAGATTTTGTGAATGGTATTCCAGATTGTTATTAGGCTTAAGGTGAGCGCAAAGTTCCCAGCCAAATCTTAGCCCAAATGCCCATGCTTCCTTTACTAAAAGAAAAATTACCTAAAACGGGTACTGCAGCCCCCAACCTGTGAGGGTCATGCGTGTTTTGCACGTGACACTAGGTTAAAGGCTAGCAAGCTATCCTTTCCACAAACGGTGCCTTTGTTTCGGTTAAATTTGGTTTGGTCAGTGAGCCAGACCCAAACCCCCCAAGTAACAAATATTTGTAGATTCTGGATGAGAGTGGGCCTCGAGCTCTCACTGAGAAAGCTGCCGCAAGCTCGCCTAACCCGATCTCTCCTGCAAAAAGAGCAAGGCCATCAGAGGGACCAGCAATGGTTTGGACAGCCGGGGACCCCTCTGGTGCCTAAGTTAGTAGAAAAAGTGGTGGCAACAATAAATAAGTATGCGTAAGATAAATAATACCTGATAGACATAAGCGAGGTGGCAACCGCGGAGTGGAGGAAGCAATACCGAGATCCTAGTGAAGAGGGGGAGACATGAGGTCTCTTGGGCTGAGTGTGAGGCGTGAGGCCCCGGAGAGGATTGCCTATGTGGGGCGTGAAGCCCCAGGCTGTATGAGAGAGAAGGCTGCATGGGGCTGGCGTTGAGTATCGGGTGGAGGTGCCCAGAGGAGCTTGGGTTGAATGAGGGAAGTGAGGCTGGTATTTATAGGAGAGGGGGAGTTGGTTGGTGCTGGGCGGTAATGCTGGGTTGGGGTAGTACCGCCTGGTTATGATTGGTTGAGAGGGGTGGAGGCGATAATGCCGGGTTGGGGTAGTACCACCTGGTTATGATTGGTTGAGAGGGTGGTGGTACCGCCTGGGTTTGTGCATGATAGTAAAAGGATGGTGAGCGCCCACCGTGGGTGGATAAGTGGTAGTCTAGGTTGGTGGTACTGTGGTGGTGGTGAAGGTAGGCGGTAGCAGGGGAAGATGATTGTACACAAAGGTAGGTAGGCAGTAGTTGGGGTTGGCAATACCGTGGTGGTGGTGAAGGTAGGCAGTAGCAGGGGAAGATGATTGTACACCGAAGGTAGATAGGCGGTAGTTGGGGCTTGTGGTACGATAGCTCTTCATTGTAGGCGTCCTTAGTGAAGTGACGGGAGTGTACCGTGTGGGCGCGCCAAGGTCAGTGCCACCATTGACCGTTTGACCTACTAACCTATTTTTATCCCAACACTAGATGATGAGAGTACAGGGATATTGCGGGAAACAAATTGTTAGCATTCTAATAGATAGTGGCAGTAAGCACAGTTTCATTGATTCAAGAATGGCTAAACTATTGAATTGTGCTGTTGATACCCCTACGAACTTCCAATCACAGTGGCCATCAGGAATATTCATATCATAAAGTAATAGTAGAAGTATTGAAGGATATTAATGTCATTTGACTGGAGCATTCCTAAAAAAGCAGTTGCCACATCAACATTGTTGATGGAAATGATGTTATCACATTGGATAGGGCCTTTTATTAATACAACAAAAACTTATAGACCTTTTTAATAATTGAAAAAAGTTAAGGTTCTTTTTATTATTTCTAAAAATATCAGGTACTAAAATGTAAATAATCTAATAAAAAATAGGATAATTTTTAAAAAAACTTACCTAAAATTTAGATGGTTTCAGTAAATATTAAAAAAAATTAGGAAAACGTGGACTTCAAATTCAAATCCTTGAGTTAATTATTTCCTCATCGTAAACTAAAATAATAACCATAGAATTTAAGTCATCATTATCATAAAAGAACTTAGAAAATCAAAGCTTAATTATATGGCGACAAAAGCGACAAGATTATAGAAAAATGTGTGCACTTGTTAGAAAATTATAATCCCCATACTTCGTTTTTTTTAATTTATTTGATTACATAAATCACAAAATCCTAGACATTTTTCTCAAGGCATAACTTCCCAATATTTTAAACTATGGAATTTTTTAATATGTGCCTTAAGGACACATGTTAAGATATATTAAATATATCATTTTTTTGTATTTGATTGGTCAAATAATAGTATATTAAATATACTATTTTCTTATATTTGTATTTAGCCAATCAAATGTAAGAAAATGGTGTAATTAATACCCCTTTAATATGTAACCTTATGACATATGTTAAAACGACCCTTAAACTATTAAATTGAAAGTTTAAATGGCTCATTTTTTCATGAATATACTACTAGTTTTTTAAAAAAATGTCCTTTATTTATTGTGATTGACCGAAAACAGATTGTTGATTTATAAACAAAATAATTTTAAATTTAAAAAAGTGTTAGCATAGATTTTTATGTATTTAATATATTTTATTGTATTACCATTGCATCTTTATATATGTTGATGCAGCACATACAAGAACAAAGAATAGGGAATGAAAGATTCAACGGCTTTTCTTTAAATTTTTATTGTTAAAATAATTAAAAAGTAAAGGGAAAATGTTTACCCTAATTCTCACAACCAGAAAATAGAAGCAAAGACATAAAAGAGGGATAAAATGTACAACAATTAATTTAAAAATAACCAAACTATATGTCAATATAGCAAAAAATAACCCAACTCTATTTTCTAATAAAAAAATAACTCCATTCTAACTTTTCTACTAAAATATAACTCAACTCTAACTTTTCTATAAAAATAAAAATAAAAATAAACACCCAACTCTATTTTCTAGCCAAAAAATTATCAAACTCTAACTTTTTCATCAAAAAATAACAAAACTCTAAAATTAATTTTAAAAAATGCTGAATTAGTGGCTGAGCATAGCACGTGATATGACGCTCGGACAATATGTTTTTCTTCCATGTATTTTTTATTTAGCATGATTTATTTTCCCACATAACAAAACCAAAGATACTTTTTATCGATAATTGAGTACAACCCCACAAAAAGACAACAGCCCCAGGCAAAGAACAAGCAAAACAACAGAGAAATACAACTAGAGAACTAGGACTGCAAATTTGCCCAGTCGAGCCGAGCCGAGCCGAACCACAACTTGCTTGGCTTTGCTTGTTAACTAAATGAGACCAGCTAGGTACAGCAACAACAACAACAACAGTCCCAGTGCCTCGCGGCTCCCGCAATAAGCAGGGTCTGGGAGGGGTGGATGTACGCAGCCTTACCCCTTCCGAGTGGAAAGAAGGCTGTTTCCGAGGACCCCCAACCGGAAGTGTGTGTAAACCTGCAAGTACAGAAATCAATTTTTCACCAATTAATTTAGTAAAAATAAGGTACCACCTAAATTAAAGGAAAAGGCATGCAAGCATTTAACTGTGTATGTATGTATGCCAAAACAGATGAGTAATCAGAACTAACTAAACAGTATGAAAATGCTAGCCTAGGGATCTTAAACTACAAGTCACTCGCCTCACTATCCTACGCTGCCACCTCCGCTATCCTTATGCTAGCCCTCCATCGTGCCCTATCTGAGGCCATCTCCTCTCTTAGGTTTAGGTGGGTTAGGTCGTGTCGAATCGTTTCCAGCCAACTCCTCTTTGGTCTACTCCTCCTTCTTCTTCCCAGCGTCGTTTGTAGCTGTTCACACCTCCTAACTGGGGTTGTGGTCGGTCTTCTACTAACATGTCCAAACCATCTTAGGCGGTGCTCCCTCAGTTTATCCTCGATCGATGCTACACCCAATTTATCTCTTATTACATCGTTCCTGATCCTATCCTTCCTTGTGTGGCCACACATCCAGCACAGCATCCTCATCTCTACTACTTTCATCCTCCGTGTTTGATTTTGTTTCACTGGGCGACACTCTGCCCCATATAACATAGCCGGTCTAACTACCGTCCTATAGTATTTTCCCTTGAGCTTTAGCGGGAACTTTCTATCACAAAGCACCCCGGATGCCATCCTCCACTTCTGCCAGCCGACTTTAAACCTATTGTTGACATCCTCATCCACCTCACCATTCTGATGTATCATGGATCCCAGGTATTTGAGACTCTCTTTACTCAGCACGATCTCCGATTCTATCTTGACCTCCTCTGTACTAGACGTGGTGGAATGATCGAATTTGAATTCCAAGCACTCGGTCTTAGATCTACTAATCCTTAAGCCCTTCGATTCTAAAGCATCTCTCCACAATTCCAGCTTTTCATTTATGTCCGCTCTTGAGTCCCCTACTAAAACTATGTCATCGGCAAAAAGCATACACCTAGGTACCTCTCCTTGGATGTGTCTAGTGAGCTCGTCCATCACTAGAATGAACAGAAAGGGACTCAAGGCAGAACCCTGGTGCACCCCTACTGTAATAGGGAATGTGTTTGTTTCCCCTTCCCCTGTGCGCACATTAGCTTGTGCTTCTTCATACATGTCCTTAATAGCCCGAATATAAGGCATTAGGATGCCTCTCCTACCCAACACCCGCCATAGTACCTCTCTTGGTACTCTATCATACGCCTTTTCCAAATCAATAAAGACCATGTGGAGATCCTTTTGTCTCTCCCTATACAACTCTATCGTTCGCCTTAAAAGGTGGATGGCTTCTATTGTTGATCTCCCAGGTATGAACCCGAACTAGTTTTTGGTCACCTTCGTATGTTGCCGTAGCCTCCTTTCTATGACTCGTTCCCACAGCTTAAGAGTGTGACACATTAGTTTGATCCCACGGTAGTTGGAGCAGCTTTGGATATTGCCCTTGTTCTTGTAAATTGGGACTAGTGTGCTCTTCCGCCATTCGTCCGGCATCTTCTTTCCCATAAGGATTAGGTTAAAGAATCTTTTCAGCCAGCTGATGCCCCCTCTGTCCAAGGCATTTCCATACCTCAATGGGTATTCCATCTGATCCAATTGCTCTTCCCCTGCCCATATGTTTTAGGGCTTCCTTGATCTCCTCTGGGGTAATTCGGTCACAATAGCAGTTGTTCTGATCCTCCTCCAGTGTCTGCAGATCACTTAGAACTATCTCTGTGTTTCCCTGGTTATTGAACAGATCGTGGAAGTAAGCTTTCCACCTAGCTCTAATTAGGTGCCCTTCCACTAGCACCTGTCCATCTTCTCCTTTTATGCATTTCACTTGCTCCAAGTCCCTCGTCCTTCTTTCTCTTGCTCTGGCGATCTTGTATATATCCCTGGCTCCCTCCTTGGTATCCAGCCCCTTGTAAAACTCCTCATATGCTCTTGATTGTGCCTCACCGACTGCCTTCTTTGCTTCCTTCTTGGCTTGCTGGTATTGACGTCTCTTTTCCTCTTCTCTACTATGCTCCCACTCCTTAAACAAGTCTCGTTTCGCCTTAATCCTCTGTTGGACCTCCTCATCCACCACCAGGACTCTCTGTTGGTTATTGCCCCACCTTTTGACTCTCCCAACTAGGTATCGGTATCATTTATCTAATGGAGCTGCATATATGTGCTCGACTTGGCTCATTTAATAAATGAGACCGGCTTGGTATTGGTGTCATTTAGGCTTGATTATTTAGCGAGCTAACTCGTTGTGTTTAGCCGGCTCATTGCGCTCATTGACAGGCTCGTTAAGCTCATTTACTAGGCTTGTTAAACTCATTTACTAGACTTGTTAAACTTATTTATGATTACTATTACTTGAATTTCCAGAAAAGGGAAATAAAATAAATTATGTATGAAAATTGGAAATAAAAAAGTACACAAAAGAAATATATATTATCGAAGCATCATCATAACACGCACAACAATTTAGTATTTTTTAAATCAAATTTTTGGAGTTTTGTTATTTTTTGGTAGAAAAATTAGAGTGGGTTATTTTTTGGTTAGGAAATAGAGTTGGGTAATTTTTTTATAGAAAAGTTAGAGTTGGGTTATTGTTTAGTAGAAAAGTTATAGTTGGCATTTTTTTTTTTGGAAAATACAGTTAGGTTCTTTTTTTGTGAATTGATATATATTTGGGTTATTTTTAGATTAATTATTGTAAAATCTATGAAAATTGAATGACTAAACCCGAGTTAGCCTCCCTCTTTAAATAGAAGAGCTTGCTGAGCTAGACTTAAAATAATAACATAAATAAAAATTAAAATAAAATTGATATCTGAAGATCAACGGTGGATATAGCTATCCAAGTGCTCATCTATCAATCTATGTGCCTTTCTCCTTATCCGTCAATCATTGAGCTTTCCACCTTAAAGTTACCTTCTATTGCTGGTTCACCCCTTTCCGCGTCTCTCTCCCTCCCGCCAAGGGACCCATCTCGCCAATGCCAACCTGCCAAGATCCATTCGCCCCTTAACCTGCCAAAAAGATAAGGCGCGGCTGCATCATTCTCCCTAGGTTGGAGAGAATTCACACTCGAATTCAAAAATGGATCATCTGAGTCATTATCGCTAAGTTATGCCCCTGCATGTCCGGCCTCCATCTCACTAAGCTCCAACTCACCAAGGTCTCCCAGTCATGGATTGTTGACCCAACTCACCAAGACGCGAGTTGTAACCCGTTCCACCAAGATGCGGGCTGCATCATTCTCCCTCGCTTGGAAAGAATTCACCCTCGAATTCGCCAATGATTCTTTTGGATCATTCTCACCAAGTCACGGGTTGCTTCATTCTCTCCAATGTCTTTATTACTCTCCATCTTCCACAACGGCTTCCAAGAATGGCGCATAAAGCATATATCCGAATCCGACATAATGTTAGCGGGGACGCCATGCTCATACCCCTCATATGACTCATCTTGGGGGTTCAAAAGTAGTCTTCCCCTCACTTTCTGGTGGAATGAGACTCTGGTGGTATCCGTTCTTCAGACCCAACTTGCTAGACACCATCGAATTCTGTAATTGGCATAGAAAGTCATCCAATCTAAAAACAGGTACTCGATATCGTACTGTGATCTTACTGAGGGTCCTGCTATCAAGGCATATCCGTCAAGTCCCATCCTTTATTGGCGTCAACATAATTGATCCTCTCTTCAGGCTCTCTCGAATGAAAACCCTAGCGAGTAGCTTCCAAACTTGGCGCTTGAGATCCTCACGCTCCGCAAGGCTAATTCGGCAATGCATCCTACTTGGTAAGGTAGCTCTCGGCACTAGATCTAACCGGTATTGAATACCCCTCAATGATGGTAAGGTACTCTGCTCCTCTTCTGTCATTTTACCATGTTCCTCCTGGCACTTCTTCGCAAAAATGGCTCTAGTATGGGGATTCGGGTTTTTGGTTATCACCAAACGTGGTGCTTTGTCCTTCTTAGACAACAAGACTAACTTTGCACCCTCAAACACAAAGCTGTAGGTGCTCCGCCTCCCATCATGGATAGTGCCTCTGTCAAATTGCCATGTTCGTGCAAGCAACAAGTGGCATGCATCCACGGTAACCACATCACACCATACTCCATCTTGGTATTTCACCCCAATTAGATAATGTTTTGATATTGTTACTTGTTTTTCTTTCTCGAGTCATGACAACTTGTAAAGGCTCGGATGCTCCTTCGTCTTTAACCCTAGCTTTTAGACTATTTCCTCAAAGATAGTGTTCCCACAGCTTCCGAAGTCAATGACTAGACGACATACCCTTCTACCAATCGTGCATGTCGTCTAGAAGATGTTATCTCAAAGCCAACAATCCCCCTCTACTGCCTTAGGCGTGAAGCAAACTCCCCGGACCATTAATAGGTGGCCGCCCTTCTCAGTTCTATCCTCTTCATCCACCTTCGGTGGTTATTGAGGCTGACTTGTAGTCAGTTGTTGAGATTTGCACCCAATTGCTCCAAACACAGCTCGATTTGCCAGAATTTCTCCTCCTTCTTTTTGAATCTCCTCTCGGTCTATTGTTGAAAATCTCACTCATAAACTTCACCGATGACGACGTACCTTTATCGCCTAGGAGTTATCTCTGAAAACATTCTGAACTCTAATACCAACTGATGCAGCACAGACAAGAAGAAAAATAAGGAACGGAAGATTTAGCTGCCTTCCTTTGAACTCTTATTTCTAAAACAATTAAAAAGCAAAGAGGAAAGTTAACCCTAATTCTCACAATCTGAGAATAGAGACAAACACATAAAAGAGGGATAAAATCTATGAAAATTAAATGACTAAACCCTAGTTAGCCTCCCTCTTTAAATAGATAAGATGTCCTAGCTAGACTCAAAATAATAAAATAAATAAAAATTAAAATAAAATTCTTATCTAAAAATTAAAGGTGGATATTAGCTATCCATGTGCTCATCTATCAATCTGTGAGCTTCTCTTTATCCGTCAATCGTTGATCTTTCCTACTTGAAGTTAACTTCTAGAGCTGATTCACCGCTTTCCGCATCTCTCTCTCTCTCTTTTCCACATCTCTCTCCCATCCCACCTAGCAACCTATCTCGCCAATGCCAACCCGCCTGTTAGAAAAAGATACAAACAAAAGTGTAATTACAAGGCTTGCATCACACATAGGAAAAAAGAGGGCAGTTTTATTGACTTTAAACATATACATGTCACTCAAATCTCTGAATTAAGTTACGGGTGAAAGAATGGAGCAGACCATACGCGCGCACATCAGCCACCCTCCCACCGTGCTGTGCCATGCTCAGGCGAGGTTGTGGGTGATCTTTTTCTTAAAGGGTATATTTATTTTTCGAAAAATATTTTTCAAAACCAGTATTGTAACTTGCCTCATCTATTCACTGCAGCCAGTTTTAAATTAAATCAAATATGACTGTTAGGATTTGTGGGTATAACAAAAAAATGGTTGTTGGGATAATATAGCTATTAGGATTAATTATAGTTGTTTTCAAGCCTTTTACTATTCCTATTCTAGCCGTTGGGAGGCCATATTTCAGCTATAAATCCTCTTGTCTTTCACCATTAACAGATCATCTCAAAAACAGCAAAAACCAATCACCTCTATCGCTTCCTATCTGCGTCCTTCTCTCTTTCATTGGGCAAAGTTCGTATGCTCTCCTACTAGACAATTAACGAGTGCACGTTAAGAATCGGATCACATTAATCCTAGAGGACGGCCGCCGATACTACTGTCTGTACCGGAGCAGCGGCGAAATCGTCTTTTAGGACAGTGGTTCTTGCCAAGGCGCGGTATCTTCGGTATTGTAATCGGTTTCTAATCTTCAGTCTTATTATTTGATTGCTGTGTTTAGATATTTGACGTAATTTCACAATTTTTATTTCTACAATCTAAAGACAATTTTTTATATATTTATTTTTAAACATGGCAACCAAATTACTTCTTCCCCACATATTTAAAGTTGAGCCCCTTGACGGAAAAAATTATAAGAGGTGGCCTCAGAAAATTTTATTCTACCTATAGCAAGTTAATATCGATTATGTAATTTACAGGAAAAAGGTACCTGAGGGCGAAAATGAAAAAAAGGCATATGAAGAAAAATTCACCTCGGATAACAAGCCTGTAGGGGTAATTTTCTGCATCACATAAGTAATGGGATTTTCGATATATATGTAAAATTAAACTCATCAAAAGAGATTTATGACTCCCTTCAGAAAAAATATGAGGGTGATGATGCAGGGACTAGGAAATATGCAGTTAGTAAGTGGCTAGATTTCAAATTCATGGACAATAGATCGATAATTGATCAAGTCCGTGAATATGAAAACATAGTAGCCACTCTTTTGTCGGAAGGCCTTAAAATCTGTGATATTACACAAGCCTGTGTTTTTGGATTGAAAATCTATCACCTTCTTGGAATGATTATAGAAATCTACTTATGCATAAGAAAAAGGACCTAACATTAGAGGAATTAGTGGGCGACTTGAGAATTGAGGAAGAAAATAGGCTTAAAGACAGGGGTACTCATACTCCAACCTCTCTAAAGCTAATATTGTAGAAGCTAGGTCTAATGCATCTGATAGGTTTAAGAATAAAGGGAAAAAGCATCATTTAAATTTCAAACCTCGTGGAAAGATTCAGAAGTCAAACAGCAAATTTCAAGGAGAGCGCTTCCACTGCAAAAAAACGTGGACATATGGCAAAAGATTGTAGAAGCAGAAAGAACAAGCCTAAGGACCTGAAGCACAAAGCCCATCTTGTAGAGACAGAGAATATTGTAGCTCTTGTTTTAGAGGTGAACCTGGTGAACAATATGAATGAACGAATAGTGGACACCGGGGCCACCAGGCACATCTGCACATATCGAAGCATATTCCAGCAATGCCAGAAAGTGACCGATGGGGAGATAGTCTACATTGGCAATTCGGCAGCAGCACCTATCCTCGGAAAAGGGATTTTTTTAAAACTCACTTTTGGAAAATTTCTTACTTTAACAAATGTAATGCATGTGTCTAAAATGCATAGGAATATGATACTGAGTAGTCTTTTGATTAAAGCTGGCTTAAAGTTATCCTTTAACTCAGACAAACTAGTCCTAACTAGAAATAGAGAATTTGTGGGGAAGAAATTTTGTAATGAGGGTCTGTTAGTTCTTGACGCTTTTGCATGAATAACAATGCTGGTACCTCTTCTACTTATCTTGTTAAATCTCTTGAATTATGGCATGCTCGCTTATGACACATAAATATTGAGTCAATTAAATGACTTAAGAAAATTAAGTATACTAGACCTGACATTACATATGCTGTAAGTAGACTCAGCAGATACACACATAATCCTAATCAAGAGTATTGGAACGCATTAAAAAGATTGCTTAGATATTTGAAAGGAGCTATGGATTGGGAACTTCACTTCAGAAAGTTTCCTGCTGTTTTAGAAGGTTATTGTGACGTCAATTGGGTGTTTGCTAATGACAAAATCAATTCCACTAGTGGATATGTATTCACACTAGCTGGAGGTGCTATATCCTAGAAAACCTCTAAGCAATCTTATACTGCTTCGTCTACTATGGAATCTGAGTTCATTGCTCTTGAGTTGGCAGGTCATGAAGCCGAATGGCTAAGAAGCTTACTGGGAGACGTGCCATTGTGGGGGCTATCAGCTCCATCAGTATCACTACACTCCACCAATATCACTGCAATGTGTACAATGGCAAGAGGAGACATATTTGCCTTAGGCATAAGATCGTGAAGGATCTTCTAGAAAGTATAGTGATATTACAGGACTATGTAAAAAAAAAGAATCTTGCGGATCCATTGATAAAAGGTCTTTATTGTAAAATGATTATAGAAACATCAAGGGGATGGGACTAAAGTCTATGTATGAATAAGCTGTAATATATCCAACCTGGTCTTAATAGGTTCAATATGAAAAGTCATAGTTTCATTCAAGGAACGCACTATATTTTAATGTTTTCCCTCCCTGACAGTGCTGAGACGAGTCCACAGCCATATGTTTGGTGATGTAAGTAAGGCTTGCACTTAATAGACACTGTCGATATGTTACCAATTGGTAAGGTTGAGCTTTAGCTCTTAATGGACCCATAGCTATATGTTTGGTGGTGTGCAGTAACACACGCTTGATGGGATCCACCTAAGTAGGTGTGAGAGTATGGCTGCACCCTATGAAGGTTTAAGACTTGCCTTCAAAAGCACCTACGAATATCCAAGACGGGCACATGGCCGATAAAATGCGTCAAACCATAGGAGTTGCCGAGATCTAGAGTTTGGTATGTGTCCGAGTGGCAGACTATACAACCCCTTGTGACGTTCAAGACAAAAGTCACATTGCAAGTTGTTGGTCCTAAACTTGGGTTACACTAGGTGACAATTCAGGTCGCAAGCCATCGACACTGAGAAATAGAACTCCACTTGCCCAATCTTTCTTATTTCCTCTTCCATGCTTGTATCCTTTATGGGGGATTGTTAGAAAAAGATACAAGTAAAAGTGTAATTAGAAGGCTTGCATCCCATATAGAAAAAAAGAGGAAAGTTTTATTAACTTTAAATGTATACATGTCACTCAAGTCTTTAAATTAAGTTAGGGGTTAGAGAATGGTGCAGATCACACGCACGCGCCACCCGCCCGCAGCTCTGTGCTCGGGCGAGGGTGTGAGTGTCTTAACGGGTATATTTTATTTTTCGAAAAATATTTTTCAAAACCCGTATCGTAACTTGCCTCATTTATTCACTACAGTCAATTTCAAATTTAATCAAATATGACTATTTGGATTTGTGTATTAAAAAAAATATGGCTGTTGGGATAATAGAGCTATTAGGATTAATTACAACTGTTTTCAATCCTTATTACTGTTCGTGTTCTAGCCATTTGAAGGCCATATTTTCAACTATAAATCTTTTTGCTTTTCACCATTAACAGATCATCTCAAAAACAGCAAAAACCAATCGCTTCTATCGCTTCTTGTTTACGTCTTACTCTCTTTCATACAATGTGTTACCAACTGAGTTAAATCAAAATGTGTTAAGGACTCTACATGTGAGTGTCTAACGTGAATCTGACATAAGAATTGTTAGAGTGAAGAGACCAACATATAAGCCTAGTAGATTACTCCATCTAGTGCCACTACAACATAAATGGACATAGGCAACGGAAAATTTGCAACGGTAGTAAAAAGTGTTGCCTAAACTAGTCAAAGGCAACACTTTCTATGTTGTTGCCTTCATCCTCAAATTTGATGTATAAATCTCATGACAACGGTTCCAAAACCGTTGCCTTTGATGTTGAAGGTAACGGATGTGAAAAATCGTTGTATTTGCTCAACTAAAGGTAACGGTTATTTGAGTGTTGCAGTAATAGGCAACACTTCCTCGCTTGTTGCTTTTGTTGTTAGCTATACAACATCAACTTTTAAATGTTTTCTTTTAGCACGAGTCAATTTTTCATTATGCCAAGTAATTAATTAATTTTAGATCATGTGACAATGAGTTCATTATATATTTTTTATTGATTAAATTGATTAATTAACTTATTCGTAAAATTGGATAGGTATCTAAGTGATATAAATTTTATTGGATCCTATTTGATGCATGGAATTTGAATGTGGATTTGGGCCAAGGGTGAGGTTGAAATTGAGGGCCATAATTCCATCTTTTTGTCGGCTTCATTAATTATAATTATAATTTCACTGTCCAATTCCATTTAATTGGGTTTTAATTAAAAAGCATATAGTCCAAGTTCTTAATTATGAATAATAATTCTTTATTAACTCTACTGATATGAAGCCCTGAATGTTGCATCTCAGTTATAAATACAGAAATCCAAGATGACTTGAAATAGGAACGCTACTCAATCTTTACTCAAAACTCAAAATGATTGTATTTGAGTACTTGAACCTAAAATGATATGACATGACCTTAGCCAGACTCAGTCTAACTCAAAATTGAAAGTAGCCAAATTGATATACGCAAAATTGTAGATGATTTAAATATAAACTAACACTAACTGATTCGAATCTGACATAAACGAGATCCAATGAAATTACTCCAAAACTAGATATAATACAACCGAAATGACCTTATACCTTGAGATGATTGTAACTAATTATCCAACCTTATTAACTTGAAACCAAGATGATTAGAGCTGTAAATTGCCCTAACCAAATTCAAACCGAACCCTAACCCAAATCTTAGAATGAACCCACTAATTAATCAAAAAGTGGATATGACTTTAGCACCATATGCTTTAACCAACTAATACCCATATCGAATTGACTCGAAACTGGACATGACTAGAATACTACATGATCCAATTTGACCAAAGCCCTAGAATATACAATGATCAAACTCGATTAATTCAAAACTTGAAACAATTAATTGTACAATTACATTTCAACTTGCAATTATGCAGTATGATTTTAACTTCATATGCTAAAAACTCCTCTAAATTTCTCTAACAAGTGATAATATTTGAATATCAAATTCCTATGATATAATTTATCTAAGAAGTATGAGACAAAACTTTTTTTTTTTTTTTGATAATTGGTACTTTCATTCAACAGAGAATGCATACAAAATGGTTTACATCATCAAAATGCAAAAGCATATTCTAACATATTCAAAAACATGAACCAAACAAAATCCTACAACATATATAGCCCCTATGTTATAGTTCTTGCATCCCCAGGGCATTTGATAAGGCCTGATCATTGCATACGAGCTACTAAGGGTGAAGGTCTTGATCATGAGACAAAACTTTAAATTGTAATTACAATTTGCGAGTTACTTATATTTTAGTACCCCGATCTTTTTCGAAATTATAAAAAAGGATCTTGATATTTTTGAATTCGTATAAAGGCCCCTAAATTTTGTCATATTAATAAAATTGCCCCTTATCTTTTGTAGTATTACCAAAAGTCCACTCTTCGGCATAATAACGCCTTTTTTGTCTATGAAATTGAAGTGCCAACTAACCATTTTTGTTTACTCTCCAACGTAATAAAGCAGATAATTTTTACATAAGAAAATATATAATCGAATTTTCTGCTAAGCTGGTTCCAAAAATAATGCTAAAAAAAATAATAATGCATGAAAAAAATAATTGTTGAACCGCGTTTATAAAATGCGGCTATAATAAACCGCGTTGAAAAGAGGCGTTTAAATTTCAAATAAACCGCATCTTAAGAATGCGGTTTTTTGGGGAAATAACCCACTCCATCTCCCGTGCAGCTTGCTTTTTCAACCAAAAATATCACACTTAAAAAAAATTGCATTAATGAAATGGGAGGGAAAAAATCCCACGCAGCTTGCTTCTTCAACCAAAAATATCACAAGTACTTCTTGTTCTCCCTATTCATCTTCGATCTTGATTTGGGTTCTCTCCATCGGCTTGGGAATCCTGCTGCTCACACGTCACCTCCTCCTCTCCCTCTGGTTTAGATATGCTATTGTTCATCCTTTTTTTTTTCTATTTTGCAATTACATCTCGGGTTTCGGCCTTGCGAGGGTGGCCGGTGTTAATGGTGGCTGCATTCTTTGGTCTTGTTTGTAATTACATGTTAATTTAGATTACTGTTTGGAGGTTTCCTTTTATACATTTATGACTTTTAGTGACTTTTAATCATTTTTATTCTAATCTGAAGAGTCCAAACATTATTCTTAAGTCCATGTGCCTTAAGATAAAGAGTTTTGGGGGCTTTGTTGACATAGTTCTAAAGGCTAGAGGGCTTTACCTTACAAGTTCATGTTTGTGTTATGATTCAAGCTAATCTTGAATCAAAACCTAGGGTTTAAAGAAGATAAAAGAGGAATTTCGGAGTTAGATGACAAGGGAGAATTTGTTATTCGTCATGGAGAAAGTGCAGGTGGGATCCACTTTGTATGGGATGGAGAGGCTGAGGTTTATGGACATTTTGAGGATGAAATACGGCCTAAGTTCCAACTGAAGCATTATTATTATTTTGGAAATGGTGAGTTGTGCAACTCTTGGTTCTTTTGGCTTTGAGTCCATTGGTAGAATTTAGGGAAACATAGATAAAGGATTTTATGTCAACCTTGGTCAGTTTGAAACTTGGAAAAAAAACATATGAAAAGGTACAGGAAGGGAATATGTTGAAAACCTTATAATTTCTTTAGTAGAAGTTCCCCTTCTCCCTTTTACTGCTAACTTGGTAAAAGTAGCTTTTCTACAAATCTAACAGTATTTTACTATTTGCTCGAAAGAAATTCTATTGGCAAATGAACTTTTTCGTGTGAAACTGTGAAGGTATTAGATGAGAATGAAATATCCAAACAACAGGAACAAGGTTGAGGGACATGAAGCTCAAAACTGAGTTTGCTTTATTTATGCCTAAGCTTGTTAGATAATTAGAAAACTAAATAGTGTAAAACATACAATAAACAATACCAAGTTGGGATACGTAAACTTCAGAGACAACTTCCTTTATTTTATAATGGTTGTGTTACTGTGCAGTGCATATATGAGAAAAGAAGGGTATAAGTTGCGATGATGCTTTGAGTTGCCAAATTAGCCGCTAACCTTATTTCTTAGGGGGTCCGAGCAGGGGACCTTAGGGTGTGATATTACTAGGGATGACCCTACTGTATCATGCTTCTAGGACTTGGTGACATCAACATATTTGAAGGCATTGGACCTTAAGCTGTCTTCTAATTATGAACTGGTGTCTTGGTTTGTGAGTTAAGAAGAGTTGGGGTTGTTGTCATAGTTGATCTCTCTCGTCAGAAGCTTCCAACTCTTGTCCAGAAAACACTAGTAGAAGAATGGTAGCTGAAAGTCACGAGCCCAATATCTGTACCATCCTCTTTCAACTCATTCTTCACTTTTATGATTATATATAATACTTCAAATATGGCTCATAAAATTCAAACCCTTATAAAGTTAAAAAGATTTGAGGATTGAGGATGAGTTATTTTAATTTGACTCATGGGTGTATCCGCTTTGTTTCTAACACGTTTGAAATGTGATTTAAAGTTGAGCTTATTTACTCCTATGAGGTTGTACCTTTTTAATAGTTAGGTTAATTGTGTAAAAGACAATAAAAATACAACAACAATAACAGTCCCAGTGCCACAGGGGCTCCTGTTTGCGCAAGGTCTAGGGGGTAGGTTGTACGCAGCCTTACCCCACCAGAGTGAGACCTTGACGAGAGGCTGTTTCTGACGGAGTTCGCAGGGTCTGGGGGGCAGGATGTACAACAAGAACAACAATAAAAATATAGGGGTATCTGTGGACAAGCTATGCTTCTCAAAATGGGGGCGGCATTGTTGGTAGAGGTATATTATAATGTAGCAGTGGGTGGTATCATGATAGTTTGTTATTGTTGCATTTTGTAATTTTGAATATACCTTGTCTTTAACTCTTTGTAAATTTTTCTGTTTTAATTAGTTGATTTTTAATTAAATACGAGCAAACTGTTTGCTTTCTGTGGTTCTTTTACCTATTATCATCGCAAGGAAGTGAAGAGAATGTGAAGAATAGTCTTTTATACATGAATGAATATAGATTTTGTTAGTCACATTAGAGCCCTTAAATTGGGTCCAAGGTTGGAACATTAGAGGCCTTAAATTGGTGGATGAGTTTGATTGACTATGTTGTAGTTAATAAAAGAATTTTAATTTATTGTCTTCTGTTAAACTTTTAGTTTGTTTAACCCGCTAATCGTATTTCTATAGTAGAAAACTATGGCAACAAAGAAATGCACTCCAATACAAACCGGTAATTGCTCACATTTCCAAGAGGTGGAAATTTCTATCCAGAGGAATGAGTATGAAAAACAAAGGATGACACGGATAGAACAAACTATGAAAAAAATGAAATCGGTAGGCCTTGTTGAAAAGGCTAATGCCTTGAAAAATGGAGTGGAGAAGAAACGAAAAAAATTAAGGCTAGAAAATTTCAAAGCAAATGTTGATGAAGACAAGGACTATACACCTAATGATGATGTCGAAAACGAGAACTTAAATTACGCAAGTAGAGTTGGGAATAAGATTTCTAGAAGCAGAAGAACTGAGAATTCTCATTGTGTGAAGGTAGTCTCTCTTTATCTTTTCATGATTTTTATGTATATCTAAGTACAAATGCATTGTCTTTTTTCATGTTCATTACTATCTTATATGAATTAGTGTAACTTTATATTTGTTCCCTTTGGTTGTTATTCTGACCAAAATTTTGTTGCATTATATGTACTGCCTTATAATATAAAGTTCTCAAGCTTATTGTATTTCATATTACTATACATACTAATATCATTTTTTTATACAACTCCCAGATAGTTTTAAGCTATGGAACAAATAGATAAGAGTTGGATGGATGCACCAAGATATAGTGATGCTTATATTAATGGAGTTGAAAAGTTTCTTGATTTTGCATTTTCTAAAGTACACATTGATCATACCTCTGAGGAAGAAGATGAACCAGAAATCTTATGTCCTTGTGTAAAATGTTTGAATCGTTATTTTCACTACAGAGCTGTGGTATTTGAGCACTTGATAATTAAGGGGTTCAAGAAAGGTTATAAAGTTTGGGATTTTCATGGCGAAGGATTATCTTGTAGAATTGCTGGGTCTCAACAACACATATGTGATATTATGCAAGATGATTGTGATTCTGAGAATGAGATGGTACATGAAATTTTTAGAGGGACGGTACAAGAAACCGCTAGCTTCAAAGCAGGAGAAGCTAGAAAAGGTCCTGATGCGAATACTAAAAAGTTCTTTAGATTGGTAGAAGATGCACAACAAAAGCTATATCCTGGATGTGAGAATTTTTCAGTGTTGTCTTTCATCATCCGAATTTATCATTTGAAGTGAAAACATGGGTGGAGTAATTCTTCATTTACTGAATTATTGGAGACAATAAAGAAGTGAATTGAGATGAGAAATTAGAGAAATAGGGATGAGAAATACAAGAATTAGATGAGAGAGAGAAGGTTTGATCTCAAAAGAGTGTGTGGGATTTTGGTACCGTAAGGGCTTAGAAAAGATGCAAACATTTGTCATGACCCGAAGTGGGCTCGGGTTATGACTTAGAAAGAATTAAGGGAATTAGAGTATGGGGTAGGGAAGAGCTAGAAATAGATGAGGAAGAGAAGAGAATTAGAGGGAGAAGTAGAGAGAATAGAATTGAGGGAGAAAGTATATGATTTGCATTAACATCATGAATGCCTAATGCAATGTAATTGTCATCCTTATATACTAAGTACAAGTGCCAACCAACTCATTGACAACCTATTAACAAACTTATAACAACCATAACAACCTCAACTACTAACACAAGTACCAATCTTACTAAGTATATACGGATTTTTAATGTTCTTCTCTTCCAAGCTTGATAATTATCCAAGTAGTTTTGAAGTTGAAATTCCCACTGAGAATGACTTGGTAGAATGGCACTATAATAAGGATTAGTTGGTTATGGATACCTCGTTATAGAAAAGGGGAATGCTTGTTGAGGTCATTGAAACTTTGTAGTAACAATAGCCCCCTGATTCATGTAGATTTATAGGACAGGGAAAGTGTGAGATAATACACTAACAAGACTCGAGAAGAACTTGAAATTACAAAAAACTTTTGAAGATGACGTGAGCAACTTAATTTAACCTCAAATCTGATGTTTACCATCTTTGAAGCAAGCTAAACTATTTACCTTGTCTGTCATGATTGTCATGTTTTAAGGTAATTTGTTGAATTATTACCATGACATGTTATGATCGACATGTTAAGATAAGAATTGTTGAATTATTACCTCGATCCAAGCTCTTAATTTCATGTTTGAAAAACACCATTTGCGACTAAGATTGATTGCTACCTTAATCTCAAAGGTAGAGTGTAGTACCAGCTTCAATTTCAACCATTTGTTACTTAGGACTTGGATGATTACTTGTGGTTTCTTAGGTGTAATTTTCAGTGGCATTACATCTTGTTCAATATCTTGTATTGCTTCCATTTTACCCTGAGTTGAAGCAAAGCTTGCTGTAACGAATTTCCTAGCATCTATAGAATCCAATTTATGATGATTCCTACTGCACTGCTTGACATGAATGTTCTGTTTTCCAATAACAAGAAGTTTTTGAACTGAATTTTTTTTTGCCCTCACGTAGCAACCGAATTTCAATACAATGTGATGCCAATTCTTGATCAACTTTGAATCTGAATTCCTGACCCAATTTGATCAAATGGCGTTTAATTTTGTGTGTTTTGGGTGCTCAAGATCGAGCTCTGATACCAATTGTCATGACCCGAAGTGGGCCCAGGTTATAACTTAGAAAGAATTAAGGGAATTAGAGTATGGGGTAGGGAAGAATTAGAAATAGATGAGGAAGAGAAGAGAATTAGAGGGAGAAGTAGAGAGAATAGAATTGAGGGAGAAAGTATATGATTTGCATTAACATCATGAATGCCCAATACAATGTAATTGTCATCCTTATATACTAAGTACAAGTGCCAACCAACTCATTAACAACCTATTAACAAACCTATAACAACCATAACAACCTCAGCTACTAACACAAGTATCAATCTTACTAAGTATATACAATCTTACTAAGTAGTTTCATGACAACATTTTGTATATTGTAAAAGGTGTTTCAAGGATTATGGGAGTTTGCGTTTCCGGCTTTAAGTTTGAGATGGACTCGTAGTCTAGAGACAAAAGGTAGCGTTCAAATCTAATACATTCTAACTATCTTAGCTAATACTAATGAGTTGAGTACAAATATTATTCATGACAGGAAATTGCTTTACTAATACTATGACTTGAATCCAAACCTTAACATCCTGTTATGAATGTGAAATAATTTAGATTGCTCATCTTTTAGAAAGAGCTCATAGAAATCTTTTCATGTAACTTAAATATATACACATTTTAAATTAAGTGATATCATGAATCTTGTGACTACTATATGATAATTATTCATTGTGGTATTATGTTATGCCTTTGAATAAATGTTTAAAACTGTTTATTCTGAAACATGTGTTATACTGCAGGGGATGCAATCTATGGAAGAAGAGGACGAAGAAGAAGATGACGAAGAGATTTAGCTTTTGAGAACAATGTTAAATTTGAAATTTGTGTCATACCTTTTGTATTTTGAATATTCAAGTATGGTTATTGCTCATATTTCAATTCTAAGTTACATTTTGGAACACGAGATATGTATTTTGTCACTTATCAACTACTGTTGATTATTTGTGAAAATCAGTTTATGCAATTCATATAGATTTGATTAGTTGATTTTGCGGTTTTGATTCTTCATTATGCAACAATTCTTATCTTTGATACGGCATAGGCAATGCTTTGATTTCGTTGTACATGAAAGGCAATGGTTTGTAATGTGTTGCCTATTGAAGGCAACAATTTTTGTGTGTTATATAATATAGGCAACAGTTTTTGTGTGTTACCAAATATAGGCAACAGTTTTCTAATTGTTGCCAAGAACTGTTGCCTAAAACCGTTGCCTTCGATAGAACCGTTGCCTATTTGGTAAAATTTTGAAACTGTTGCCTATTGTTGAAAAAGCGTTGCCTATAGAATAGAAGACGCTTCCTAATGCAACGGTCATGCAATTGTCGCCTTAGACATAATGCAACGGTTATTTGTGAATGTGCAACGCTTTTTGACTGTTGGGTTAGCCCATTTATGTTGTAGTGTGCCAATTGGTTTTAGGATGGAACACCGCTTGTGCTTATACGTGGATCTTATATATGCCAACTCAGTAGTGAAATTTAACAAATTTCAAATGCCCTTGTGCCTTAATCTCGACCACCACACTTATTAAGTGTAATAAGTTGACTTTCTTCTTCTCAAGAAGCATATAAACACCCTAAAATTTGATCATTTATTACTTATGTATCTTAATATTTTAATATATATAATAAAGTACCTTTTGGTTTGAATCTTTTATCACTCGGGTAACTTATATTGGAATTTGATAAATTTTTGTAAGAATTTCATTGATTTTATTGAGAAAATGACGATTTAGTATATATTACAATAATATACATATGTGATGCCAATGTTTTTTAAAAAATTTAGAAATTTATGGTAAAACATTCATCGAATATTAATGTAAACTTCCAAAAGATGGCCGAATTCATGCATTATGTTAGCATTTTTTTGGTAAAAAGTCATCATATTCTAATGAGGAAATTAGTCAAAATCACATTCTATTTTAGCATTTTTAACGAAAATCTATCGAATTTTGACAAATGGGTATCTAATTGAAAATTTTTTTAAAACTTCAGGATATCTAAGCAATAAAATGTTCAATTCTAAAGGTACCTAATTACATACATCGAAACGTTAAAAATACTTAAGTGATAAATGATAAAATCTCATGTAACTAAATTATAATTTCCGTAAGGGTAAATATTAAATTGGGGGGATTCAAATCTTTGACAACTGTTGAAAAGATGAATAATTACTGTCTTTTTTTTTTTTTATAATCACACCTCACGTATAGGGTGCGTGCTAGACCTCAAACGGGCAAGATCTGTTAAATTTTATGTATGATGCACGGAATTAGCATATATGATATCAATATATAAATTTAAATGGTGTTTTATCATAAAATTAGTTAACATTAGATAGAGGATACTAAACTTGTATATTAATCTAATCTATTTCACCACTCATACGTAAAATTTATACTACATTTATATGTAAAATCCTTAACACAAATAAAAGATACAACTACGAATAATAAGCACATTGGATAATTATGACCATATGGCTTAGTATGTACAAACAAAGAAAATTTTTAATATACACATAATTATTTGTTTGTCTTTTACCTTTCCAGTTCTAGAGTTTGTCCTGTTTATTTGACCTAAATAATATTCCTCTTTTTCTTTAATAAAAATAAATTGCAAATAAATATTAAAAAGCCAGGCTGGTCTTTTTCTCGATAATGGGCAAGCATGAGAAGTCCCAAGTCCCCATGCACCAAACCATAGGCCTTATATTTTATGAAAGGAATTTATATCTATCCTAAGCTTTGGTCTACAGTATATAAGAACTTTAAAGTTTTAATATACATAAATGGGGTTTGGTTAATTTTTACTAAATGTGATAAATTTTTGGCCAAAAATATCATGTGACATATGCTTTCAATAATATGTATGTCACATTAGCATTTCGACAAAGATTTTTTAAACTTTGACAAAGAATTATCGAATTCCAATTGAAGATACCAACATATTGTCATAATCGTATGTTATATATTGGTATTTTTTGAAAAATATTCAATAAATCTTGGCAGAGAACGCCTATAAATTGTCAATAATAGGTTCTGCATCAACATTTTCACATGAAAATTAATTTAGCACATTTCAACTAAAGATATCTAGATGATGAAAGTGCTAAAGTTTAGGACAACTCATTGCATATGTTAACTCTTAGAGTGTCTAAATAGTAAAAGATTAAACATTATAGTGCCTAAGTAATAAATTATCTTTTATAAATAAATTGATTTACTTATTTCCTGCTTCTTTTTTGCTTTCTTTTTTGCCATGCAAAATATGATGGCCATCATATTTTCAGTGCCCACTTTAGTTGTTTTGTCCAATTTCAAATGAAATTCAAAATTCTTTTGTGAGACACTTCTTTGAAAATTTATCTTTTGTATATTTTTTAAGGCAAATACAATACTAGGCAAATTATAAATACATAACTCGTCTTAATGCAACAACACACACGCAATCCTCTCAAGATTCTATAAGGATTCCCCGTTCTACACTTCCTCAGCATTGTCAAAAATGACTTACATGTGCCACTATATCTATAGCCTAATTATCTTCTCCAAAAAAAAAATAAAGAACTCGAACAATGTCAATCTTAAGAAGCATCTACCCTCAATAATGTTTCTAATCTGCCTCGGATATTTGAAGTTTTTTTGGATCATCTTTCTTACAACCAGATTATCTCCCTTAATGTGAACTTGGTGAAAATGTATCTATACACTTCTGAATGTCGTCCCTGCTGCTACTACCATTTCTGCCAAGATTTAAGCATTAGTGCGCTCTCTACATCCTAACATTACACGTTAACCCAGATAATTTAAGATAATGAAGCCACACACCGCATTATCATGACTCCTTAGACCCATTGAATTTCAACCTCACACCATATCTAGCAATATGCATAACCATGTTGTTTATCGGATTGTTTAGTTTCCTAAAAAAATTGTAACCCTGATCCACCCGATTACACAATTTGATTGTAAATTTAGGGATGGAACGGCAAGCAAGACCTTTTTATCTGTTAGAGCTGGCAATTTGATTGAAAAATTAGAAGTGAATTTTAATATTAATTTCAATTTTAATTTTCATAGAATTGAAATTATAAGGGAATCAAATTTTAGCTATTTAAATAATTAATGGAATCAAAAGTTATAATTGTAATTCTAGCAAAATTCAAGTTATCTGGAATTTTGTACCAATAGAGTTGAATCATCTTGTTTAGCTTAGGTCAGGATAGAGTCGAGTTGGGTCATTTCGAGTTTGAGTTATCTTAGTTTCGAATTAATACAGCCAGCTTATCTTGGCTTGAGTCAAATTAAAGTTAAGTTTGAGTAGGGTTGAGTCACTTCGGATTCCAAACATATCGAATTTTGAATCACTGATTTAGGATCATTTCGAATTTCCAATCACCTCATATCGGATAAAGTGCAGTTTGGATCTAAATAGGATCAAGTTATTTTAAATTTTAGTCATGTTTAGTTTTTGATCGATTGTGTTTGGTCATTTCAAATTTTGGTCCTATACATATTAGATCAAATTCAAGTGGATTCTAAATCAGGTCAAGTTATTTTGGATTCAAGTTATTTTGAGGTTTAGCTTAAATGGTGTCAGAACTAAGTCGAGTAGGGTCATTTTGATTTCAAATTATCTCGAATTCTGGACCAATTGAGTTGGGTCATCTCCAACTTATAGTTAGATGTGACAGGATCATCTTGGTTTCAGATTAGGTCATTTGGGATTTCCATGTCAAATTCAAGTTGGATAGGATCATATCAATTTTAAATAATTGTGGGTTTTGTGTAAATCGGGTTGGATCATTTTGGGCATAGTTAGTAAAATAAGGTATGAGAATTAATCAAGATTTAATGCATACGTATATTATTTGAATTTTATACATGAAAATATTGGTCAAAAAGTCGTTGACTTAGACACAATATTTGGATCCTTATAGCACTGCACATTATGAACTGAGTATATTAGGGGAATAGGAGAACACCAAATATCATACAATAGGAAGATCTGCAATCATCACCAACTAGCCACTGAATGGTGACTGCAAATTTCGAATTACAACTTAAAAAGTATTGTCAACGAAGGTACTTTTCCTTAACTACTTGGACCCGTAAATTTTTGGATTACTTAGCACTTTCCACCCTTTAAAAAAAAAAAAAGAAAGAAAGAAAGAAAGCTTTGTTGATAGTATCTATACGTTGTAAGCCCACACCACATGCCCCCTTCGATTTACAAAATTCGCCTCATACAAATCATAGGAAGGTCGCTTCCCTTGCCTCCTTATGTCCAAAAACCTACGCTACTGATCATCTCAATATTTTAATTATCATTCGTAAGCAATACATAGTATGGACAAGTATAGGTTCTAAGTTGGCTTAAACCAAAGTGATCAAACCCGCGTTCTATTCAAATTGGCTTTCTCCATTGAGATAACCTAGTGTATACTTTATCCATAATTGTAGGACAAGCACCTGCAAGGGGACATCCCAAATATTTGCCAAATGTGTTAGCATAATTCACTCTATATAACCCACTAATTCGATGTCTTAGGGTTGTCAAGAACATACATGTACGTATATATTATAAAGGAGACATAATATTAGCTAGTACTAGGAGTGTCCATAGTTCGGTTAACTATAACAAAAAGTAATTCGGTTCGGTTAACCATAACAAAAAGTGTTTCGGTTCGTTTAAACATATTGATATATTTTTAGAATAAAGTGTTTTGGATGTTTACTTGTTATATTTTGGCTTAAATATGGCACATGCAGCAGAAACGCTTTTGGGAGGTTGTGTGTCGACGCACAGATTCTGTGTGTTAACAACAGACTTACATAACCCAAAGATTGGGTCTGTGTGTCAACACATGGGCCTGTGTGTCGACACACAGAGTGGTTATAGCCGTTACCTCGCGCTCTTTTGTTGTGTTTTTTGGAAATTAATTGAATATATTTGGAGGGATGTGTCCCTTGATTAAAAGCATGCGTTAATGACGTGTCTCTTCTAAGAGACACATAGAATTCTATATAAATGTTTGGAAGATACTTGAACAAAATTCATTCTCCCTTTCTCTTAAAAAGTCTCGGTCATCAATCTTCCTTCTATGCTCTTACTCTCACTTTGTTGTTGGATTTCATTGTATCCTTTGAATTATTTCGGTATCTAAGAAATAAGTCTTGGGGAAAATGGTTCTCTACATGCCTTGAAACCAGTGGCTGATATTAATACCTATTTTCTTATTTCCCTAATAAAATTTGTGTGTTTCTTCATATTGTTCCAACAATTTTAAGACTTATTTTTTGTTTTGGAAATGGCTTCTTCACTACAAGAGATGACTGCGAACTTTCTGAAACTTGACCGATTTGATGGCGGAAATTTTGGTCGTGGCAAAGAAAGATGCAATTTATGATCACAACTTTGAATGTGGTCTAGGTCTTGAATACACCAATCCCCCTCCTCCATCCGATGATGAAACCTTGGCTGATCAACTTACGAGACTCAAATGGGAGAACAATGACTATATTTGTAGGGGTCATATATCCTTTAACGGTATGACGGATACTCTATTCAATATCTACTCCAACATGACTACTGCCAAAGAATTATGGGACGCTCTTGAAACAAGGTACATGCAGAAGATGCTACAAGTAAAAAATTCCTTATGAGTCAATTCAATAATTATAAAATGGTTGATAATCATTCTGTTATAGAGCAATTTCATGAGGTTGAAAGGATTTTAAATCACTTTAAGCAACATAACATGAACATGGATGATACTATTGTTGTTTCCTCCTTGATAGACAAACTTCCACCTTCATGGAAAGATATTTAAAAAGGACTTAAACATAAGAAGAAATATTTGTCTATTGAGGAGTTGGCTAACCATCTCCGTATTGAGGAAGGTTATAGGTTACAAGACGAGAATAAGAATCATCTAGGGGACATTGGAAAAATCAATGTCATGGAAGAAGGCCAGTCAAGTAAAAGACCAAAACAAATAGGACACTTCTCAAACAAAAGTGAAGAAAAGAGGTAAAAGCATGTTTATTGGGAGTGTCACAAGCCCGATCATATGAAAGAGGACTGTTATCGCCTCAAGAATAAGAGAGGTAAGGGGCAGGGTAATAATTTGAAAGATAATGATGATGAGTCTTGGTGAATAGACTTGGGGGCTATAAATCATGTTTGTAAACATAGGGAATTCTTTAAAATTTTTGAACCCATAGATGATGGGCGGCCCTACTTATGGAAAATGGTGCAACTATACCAGTTAAGGATAAGAGTAAAATTGATTTGGTTCTTACATCGGGAAAACACTTACCTAACCGTTGTATGTTTTGCACCGGACATTAAAAAGAATCCTGTATCTGGTAGCTTCTTAAAAGGTTCGGTTTTAAATTGGTCTTTGAGGCCGATAAGTTCATTCTATCAAAGGATGGTGCCTTTGTAGGAAAAAGCCATTTATATAAAGGAATATTTAAACTAAATATTAATAAAATGGTTACTTCGATGTATATACTTGATTTTTCTTATCTTTGGCACCACAGACTTGGACATGTTAATTTTCATAGAATGCAAGAAATGGCTAACTCGGATTTAATTCCACACTTTAATAAAGTTAATGATAAATGTAAAACTTGTATACTCACAAAAATATCAAGATTACCGTTTCCTTTTGTGCAAAGGAATACGAGTCTACTTGATTTAATACTTAGTGATTGATGTGATTTTAAAAGTACCCCTACACTAGGAGGAAAGAGATACTTCATAACATTTATTGATGATTGTTCAAGATATTGCTATGTATTTCTTTTGAATTATAAAGACAAATCAATGGACAAATTTAAAGCATATAAGGCTGAAATTGAACTACATTGTGAAACATTCCTCAAACACTTATGAACTGATTGTGGTGGTGAGTACTATGATCATAAATACTTAAAACCATGGGAATTATTCATGTGGTAGCGGCACCTTATACGCCACAACAAAATAGCATGGCTAAGCGGAAAAATCGGACTTTAACCGAGATGGTGAATGCCATGTTATCGTATTCCGAACTCGGCGATGGTTTTTGGGGTGAGGCCATGCTTACAACCTATCATATTTCGAATCGTGTTCCTAATAGGAGAAGTAAAATAACCCCATATTAACATTGAAACAAACGGACTCCTACTAGAGTTATTTCAAGGTTTGGAGGTGTAGGGCAATTATTAAAGTCCTTGAACCTAAACAAAAAAAGTTAGAGGAAAAAGGAATTGAATGTATATTTGTTGGCTATCCGGAACATAGTAAGGCTTATCGATTTTAAGTTATTGAACCAAATGAGTTCATAAATGTTAATATGATAATTGAATCAAGAGATGCCATATTTGATGAAAAATGTTTTAGTTCAATTCCTAGACCGAAATATAAAATTTCGGTTGAAAATGACATGCCTTTGTCATATGACAAAAATCATGATATGAGAGAGAAAATCCCTAAAAATGCTCTAGAACTTAGAAGAAGTAAAAAAGCAAGGAAAAAGAAATCTTTCAAACCAGATTTTTATACATTTCTAGTGGAAGCAACTCAAGACAATGTGGAGTGTCAAACTCTATATTGTTGTGTCATAGAGTCTGATCCTATGACATTTGATGGAGCTATGAGGTCTCATGATGCTGCCTTTTGGAAAAAGGCGATAGATGATGAAATGGACTTCATTATGTAGAACAACACTTAGATTCTTCTGGATCTTCCACAAGGGAATAAGCCCAGAGGGTGTAAGTGAATTTTTAACAAGAGAATGAAGGTTGATGGAACTATTGACAAGTTCAAAGCCCGGTTAGTGGCTAAAGGGTTTACCTAAAAAAAAGAGATAGATTACTTTGATACATAAGATCCAGTGGCAAGAATATCGACTATTAGAGTGTTGATTGCTCTAGCCTCTATCTATAAATTAAAGATTCACCAAATGGATGTGAAAATGGCATTTTTGAATGGTGAGTTCGAAGAAGAGGTGTATATAAGAATCGGAAGGATTTGTTGTTCCGGGCTAAGAGAAGAAAGTATGTAAACTCATACATTCTTTGTAAGGGCTAAAACAGGCCTCTAAACAATGGCATCAAAATTTGATCAAGTTGTTTTAAACAACGGTTTTAAGATTAATAAATCGGATAAAATGTATCTATAGCAAGTTTGAAAATAATAAAGGAGTTATTATTTGTTTATATGTCGATGAAATGTTAATATTTGGTACTAATATGGAGGAAGTAAATAACACCAAATAATTTCTCTCAAATAACTTTGCTATGAAAGACATGGGTAAGGCTGAAATTATCCTTGGTATTAGGATAATAAGAGATGGTGATACAATTTCCTTAACTCAATCTCAATACATTAAGAAGTGCTGAATAAATTTGATATGAATGAATGTGCACCTGCTTCCACACCGATGGATCAAAAATTTAAATTTTGTACATTAAAAAAGTGGTGAATAAATTTCCTTGACTTAATCTCATTACATTAAAAAAGGGTTGAATAAATATGATATGAATGAATCTAAGATATAGATTTTTTTTATATGGTATTATGAATCTATTTGGTTCTTTTGATTATGTTTGAAGAAAGGAAGGATGGATCGAAAATTAAATTTTGTACCTAATGATGGTGATCCGGTGGGTCAACTAAGGTATGCAAGAGTCATAGATTGTCATATGTATGCTATGACTTGTATGAGGCCTGATAGAGCCTTTGCTATTAGAAAGCCAAATAGATAAACTAGCAAACCAAGTATGATAAATTGACATGGGGTACTAAGAGTACTAAAATATCTTTAAAATACCATTGATTATGGTATTTCTTATGAAGGGTGTCCTCCTACTTTAGAAGGGTACTCAGATGCTAGTTGGATCTCCAATATGGAGGATTACGCTTCTACAAGCGAATGGGTTTTCTTAATTGGTAGGGGTGCTATTTCTTGGGGTTCCAAAAAAACAGACTTACATTACTGATTCCACCATGACAGCAGAGTTCATAGCTCCTAGCATCTGGCAAAAGAAATAGAATGGTTTAAGGATCTCTTATATGAGATTCCTTTGTGGCCTAAGCCAATCACACCAATTTCTATCCATTGTGATAGTGAAGCTATGCTATCAAAAGCATATAGTGAAGTGTACAATTGGAAAGTCCAGGCACATTGGTGTGAGACATAGTTATGTGAGACAACTCATCAAGAATGGGGTAATCATTGTGGACTTTGTGAGAACAAGTCAGAATCTAGTGGATCCTTTTACAAAAGCCTTGCTAGAGACTTGATATTGAGTATAAGTGAAGAAATGGGCCTTAAACCCATCAATTATTAGTCCCATGATGGACCCTCAATCCAATACTTGGTACAATGCCAGGTCTTGCATTTAATGAGAGAGTTCTATCATCCATGTGATTGCAAGTACTAAAAGTAAAAGCCATCCTAGATGTAGAGCTTGGTTACCTCTGATAAAGGGAAAAGGAGGTTAAGTGCAAGCTCTTAATGGACCCCAGGAACTTATTGAGTGTCATGTTGCAAGGACATGATCAATGGAGTCTACCTTAGTGAATGTGAAGTTTGGCCACTTCAAGGAGCGCTTTAATGACATGGGTTTAACTCTGTTACACTCATGAAGGGTACGGGATGCAAGGCCTAAAATGTGTCAGTCGAAGATGAGGTGTGTTGTAAAGAGTAAGTCTTGTGTGTAGACACATGTATGGTTAGTCAAATGGACTCGTATGGTTCAAAGGGTAGTCCACTATTACACTCCGATTAATTGTAACATGTCTTCACTAAGTGAGTGAGGGTTAATCAAAAGACACTCTTCATTATGCATAAAGACTTCCTTTAATTTCGAGATGTTATTTAATTTGTATGAGAATGATTGTATTTTGAAAACGGTGGGGAATGTTGACGTATTTTCAAAATAAAGTGTTTTGGATGTTTACCTGTTATATTTTTGATTAAATATGGCACGTTCTGCAGAAACACTTTCGGGAGATTGTGTGTCAACACATAGACTTACATAACCAAAAGACTGGGTCTGTGTGTCGACACATAGGCTTGTGTGTCAACACATAGAGCACTTATGGCCGTTACCTTGCGCCCCTTTTTTGTTTTTTGGAAATTAACTAAATATTTTGGAGGGATGTGTCCCTTGATTAAAAACATGTGTTTAATCAAGGGTCTCTTCTAAGGGACACATAGAATTCTATATAAAGCCCCTCAATTGGTGTTTGGAAGGTACTTTTAACAAAATTCTTTCTCTATTTCTCTTAAAAAGTCTCGGCCATCAATCTTTTCTCTATGCTCTTACTCTCACTTTGGTATTGGATTTTATTGTATCCCTTAGACTATTTCGATATCTAAGAAATCAGTCTTAAGGAAAATGGTTCACTAGATGCTTTGAAACCAATGGCTAATATTGATGCTTGTTTTCTTATTTTCCTAATAAAATTTGTGTGTTTCTTCATATTGTTCCAATAAAACATAACCAAAATACTCAAAAATCTCTAACCATTACTGTAACTTAAAAGATAGGTTAACCGACTTTCGGTAAACCGATAATTCAATTCGGTTATGTCGGTTAAACAATAACCGAAAAAATAATACAATGCCTCTTTTGTGCTATATGATCCATCTCCTTAATAGTTTGTAAATGTCCAAAAAATGCATTAAACATGGGAATATTTAACAAATTATGAGCTCATAATCCAATTTTAAAATTAAACATATAATATCTCATTTAACCAACATGCGGTGATACAAGTAGCACTGGATTATAATAAAGTAATGCTTAGTTAGTATTTGTATCTCTTTTGCTGGTGTATATCTGGTTGGTCTGGCTCTAGGTAGTGTTTCTGGTGTGTATATGCCTTGACCTATGTTCAATATGGTGGAATGTATTAAGTGGAGTATAGGATGTTTGGTGTGGGCTACTATGAATTTGCAGTCCTGAGTATATCAAGTCGGTAACTACGACTTGTTTAGGTGTTTCTTGTTGTTTTGTCTTTCCCTGCACTGTTTTTTGCGTATCTTGGGTTAAGATGCCAACTCTTGTATCACCAGTTTCTCTCGCTACTTATCAAAAAAAAAAAGTAGGGCACGAGTACTATATAAGAGGAGATGAACTGAGGGGTGAAAAAATAAAGTTGATCACGTATTATGTAACGGTTACTTATATGATAGAAAACTATACTTAGTAAACAATGTAATATTATGAACATGTAAAAGCGTATAGGTGATATATACTATTTCGATAAATTAGTTAACCGAAATGGACAAAATTAATAATTATTATCATCCCAAAATACCTCAAATTTATTTGGTTCGATTAACCAAACTAAAAATTCGATATGGTTTTTTGGCACAATATTTTTGAAATTAGTTTAATATTTCAGTTACAGGTTTTTTTTTTTTTTTTTTTTAACACTCCTAGCTGACACTTCGATATAAAAGTAATTATTCAAGACATGTTTAAAGTAACATAGACACATCTATCTATCTATTATTATAGAAATACATAAATTAAACATTGTTTTAAGCAGGAATACCCTATTAATGAAGGGAAAAAAATTTCAGGTTTCTTCATTTTTTTTTTTATTTTCCTGAACAGTGTTTGCGTTCTCCACCCTGCAGCCTCCTTTTTTCGTGAGCAAAAAGAAGAAAGAAAGTTCATTTTTCTGCTTTTTCTGGCATATTTTGCCTTTTTCTGTTGGAATTTATTCTATCTTCCCAAGGTTCTCTAACCTGCAACGGCCTTCACCTTCTTCCAACACCATGCTCTTCTTCTTCACTCTACATCACCTCTCAAAACACTCATACTTTCTCTCTCTCTCTCTCTCTCTCTCTAAGTTCTGCACTCTAAAACCCTTCTCTCAGTTACCATCCCACACCCCCAACGGTCAAATTTCTGGAATGCTTCACTTGATTTTGTGGGTAACCCTCCTCTTTAACTCTAACGCTTTAGTGGGTTCCTTAAATGAGGAAGGAGTAGCACTTTTTACCTTCAAACAGTCCATTACACAAGACCCAGATGGGTCTCTAAGTAACTGGAACTACAGCAACGAAAGCCCTTGTTATTGGAATGGTGTCACTTGTAAACAACAAAAAGTTGTGTCACTCAGTATCCCAAATAAGAAACTCTCTGGCTTTTTGCCTTCTTCTCTTGGATCCATTTCTGGCCTTAGACATGTTAATTTGAGGGACAATAGATTGTATGGTTCACTTCCTGTTGAGCTCTTCAAGGCTCAAGGGCTTCAAGGTTTGGTTCTTTATGGAAATTCCTTTTCTGGGTCATTGCCCTTTGAAATTGGGGATCTTAGGTTTCTGCAATACCTTGATTTGTCTCAGAATTTCTTTAATGGGTCCTTTCCCAGATCAATTTTGCAGTGTAAGAGGCTAAGGACACTTGATTTGAGCCAAAACAACTTTAGTGGTTCTCTACCAAATGGGTTTGGGACTGTTTTGGTTTCCTTAGAGAAACTTGACCTTTCCTACAATAAATTTGGTGGGTCAGTACCTAATGATCTAGGGAAGCTTTCAAATTTGCAAGGGACTGTTGATTTGTCCCATAATTTGTTTAGTGGTTCAATCCCTGCTAGCCTGGGTGACCTTCCTGAGAAGGTGTACATTGATCTTACTTACAATAACTTGAGTGGATCAATCCCTCAAAATGGTGCCCTTATGAACAGAGGACCGACTGCGTTTATTGGTAACCCTGGTCTATGTGGCCCTCCATTGAAGAACCCTTGTTCTTCAGATACTCTGGGAGCGGTTCCTCCATCATTATACCCTTTTTTGCCTAGTGACTATCCGCCTCATGGCAATGGCAAAAATGGTCAAAAGCACAATGGTAGAGGACTAAGTAAAAGTGCTGTGATCGCTATAGTTGTGTGTGATGTGGTTGGCATTTGTCTCATTGGATGTTTGTTTTCATATTGCTATGCTCGGGCTCGTCCATGTAGTAAGAGCAAGGAAGATGAGAAGGGTAACAGGGGGGAGTGTTTATGCTTTAGGAAGGATGAATCTGACACTTTTTCTCAAAACATAGAGCAGAATGAGCTAATGCCACTTGATGCGCAAGTGACATTCGACTTGGATGAGCTTCTGAAAGCATCCGCTTTTGTACTAGAGAAAAGCGGAATAGGAATCGTGTATAAAGTGGTGATAGACGATGGACAAACGGTGACGGTAAGAAGACTTGGTGAAGGTGGTTCTCAAAGGTTTAAGGAGTTTCAAGCTGAAGTTGAGGCCATTGGAAAGGTTAAGCATCCAAATATTGTCACTTTGAGAGCATATTACTGGTCTGTTGATGAGAAGTTGCTCATATATGAATATGTACCAAATGGGAATCTGGCTGCTGCATTACATGGTGAGATTCATCATCCTTGTTGCCAATTTCATTGATTTTATAATTTAGTGTAGATAGAGTATGGAACCAAAGAGGGCACCAGCACGCCGTCACCGGATCCCATTAGAACTCCGAAGTTAAGCGTGCTTGGGCGAGAGTAGTGCCAGGATGGGTGACCTCCTGGGAAGTCCTCACCCTCAGGTTGGGGGCACTGAGAAACAACCTCTCTTCAGGTTAACACCCTGAATGGGGAAGGCTGTGTACATCCCCCCCCCCCCCCCCCCCCCCCCCCCCCCCAAACCCTGCATAGGCGGGAGCCCTTGAGGCATTGGGTACGTTCCTTTTCCTTTAGTGTAGATAGAGTATGGATTACATGAACTATTGCTTGAAATCTAAGAAGCAGGGATACAGACATGGATATGAGATACAATACGATGCCATTACGTTGACATGTGATTTTTCAAAACACTATGATATGACATTTTGGGGACATGTTACTTCGAAATTCTGTATTTACAACCCACTTGCATTTATAAATAACACACTCATGCTAATATTACTGTAGTAATATTTACAACCCACTTGCAGCGGAACAGCTTCTCAGGCTGGGGGTCCTCGGAAACAACCTCTCTTCAGGGTAGCCCCTTGGAAGGGGAAGGCTGCGTACTTATACCCCCCCAGACCCTGCTTTTGCGGGAGCCTTGGAGGCACTGGGTTTGTGTTGTTGTTGTTGTTGTTTGTTTGCTAATATTACTGTAATATGTCCAGCTAATATTACTCTCGTGACTACCGAAATCACATCATTGCGTGATATGATGTGCAGGGTTCATTTAAACTAATCAACTGATGTCTACATGAATATGGATACTCTCCAAGTAGAAATATTTGGACAGAATCAAACAATGGATCTAATTGATATAAACTCATGTTAAGGCGGATATTCAATGGAACTGAAAGTTAAGGACGTTGCTTTGTTAAGCAACAGTTCAAGCAGGTCGCTACCAACATTTCTTCTTTGATTTACGCTTGATTCTGACTTTTTTTGTTAATACGATTTCGCGCTTGATGTCAGCAGGAAAGACTGAAACAGCATCATTTACACCACTATCATGGTCGGTTCGATTCAAAATCATCAAAGGCATTGCAAGAGGCCTAGCTTACTTGCATGAATTCAGCCCCAAGAAGTATATCCATGGAGATTTGAACCCGAATAACATACTCCTTGGACACAACATGGATCCCAAAATCGCTGATTTTGGACTCACACGTCTTGCCAGCATTGCTGGAGGGTCACCTATCTTACAATCAAACCGAATAACTTCTGAAAACCCCCAACAAAGACCAGAAACCAATGCAACAACAGAAGTTTCTAGCATCTCGGGTTCATACTCCTTATCTTACTATCAAGCCCCAGAATCCCTAAAAGCAATGAAGCCATCACAGAAATGGGATGTTTACTCATATGGGGTGATCTTGTTAGAAATTACCACTGGAAGATCACCATTAATCCAAATGGGTAATTCAGAAATGGAGATTTCGCAGTGGATTCAGCATTGCATTGAAGAAAAGAAGCCCGTTGTTGATGTGTTGGATCCATATTTAGCTGAAGAACCTGGAAAAGAGCACGAGATAATGGCTGTGATTAACATTGCAATGGCTTGCGCGAATAGCAGCGCTGAGAAGAGGCCTGCAATGAGACATGTCTGTGATGCCTTGGACAGATTGTCAGAGTCAAATGAATGAGATTAGTGCAGATTTTTAGGGAGTAAATTTGGGTTTACTGTGAAGATAAAAGGGTTCTGAAGAGAAAAAAATAGATGAAATTTTTGCAGAGGTTCAGGAACTCAAATTATTGTAGGAATTACTTTTTGGTTAATGGTATTGTCAAGACAAATTTTGTTAACGTTAAGAGCAAAAACAACTAAGGTGTAATTGCTCCAACAACAATTCTCATTGCTTTTTGGTCGGTGAAAATGGGCTTAAATTGTAGCTAGGCTCTTTTGCAACAATGTGCTTTTTAGGTTGTAAATTTTCTGGATGATTGCAATCTTTGTTGCTTAGAATTAGGGAAATGAATCGAGTACGAGTGCATATCAGAAGGGTTAGATCTGACTATTTTTAGTACTCACTGTATGCTATTGTTCTTATGGTGTTGAAAATTGTTAAATTTCACCGGTCTTTATGCCTGACTCATGAAGGTGACATACACGAGATCCACATATAAGTTTAAGTAGAGTTTCACCCTAAAACTAATTAGCACTAGGTGGAGTAACCCACTGGACTTATATGTTGGTCTCTTACTCTTACAACGTTTGTGTAGGATTCACATTAGACTTTAGTGTGAAGTTCTTATCAAAAGTTTCATATTATATCCCGAGAGTTGGAAATAAACATTTTGTTGTGGAGTGAGGAGATAGAGTAATATAGATTCCAAGTATATATTATAATATGACTTTTCCATATCCTGTTTCTAAATCTTTTGCTGGGACACAATTTTTTTTTTTTTTTTGGGTATTCGTTGTCAATGAAGGCCATTGTTTGTGATACTTCTTTCTCAGGTCTCTTATCCCTTTTTACAAAGCTTGTTCCGATCTATTTAACCTTCCACTTTAAACTGGCTTGCTGTCAATTTCTGCTGACAATACCGTAATCATGGAATCATACATTGGACTGACATAGTATTTTAATCAGTCAATACAATTGAATTGTATAGCTATACAAGCATTAAATATGGGTGATCTCCTAGGAAGTCCTCACCCTCAGGTTGGGGGCACTGGGAAACAGTCTCTCTTCAGATTAACACCCTGAAGGGGGAAGGCTGCGTACATCCCCCCCCCCTAGACCCTGCTTAGGCGGGAGCCCTTGAGGCACTAGGTATGTTCCTTTTTTTATCGCTGGTTAGTATACAAGCAATGAATACAGCATATATATCACTTGGTTTACGTAATCAGTCCATCCAAGAATACAATCTATAATCCGGTTGATCTAATCAATGAACCAAAAGATATTCTCAATAGACTCAACAACAACAATAGCCCAAGGCCCCAAAAAAGCTCCCGCCAAGGCTTAACAGACTCAATGAATTGAAAAAAAAAAAAAATTTTCTGAATAGACTCATCCAATGATATAGTTGGTTGACTCATCCAATGATATAGTTGGTTGCTGGCTACACAATTAGTGTTGCGCCTACGTGATGAAAATATTATGTGAAAAATATTCAATGCTCGAAATTTACCTCAAAAGCATATCACAACTAGTTCAGAATGTTTAAGAGTCCTTCACAGGAAAGGAATAAACTAAGATACTTTACATTAATAAGTGGGTGATGATTAGGGGCGTATTTGAGTCAAGTTGAGCCAAGCCCAAGCCTGTCAGGCTCGAGGCTCGGCTCGTTTGCATTAAGCTCGGCTGGGGTCGGCTTGAAGCTCACCAAACTCGAAAAGTTCAAGCTCTAGCTCGGCTCGTCAAAAGATTGGGCTTGGCTCGGCTCGGCTCGGCTCGGCTCAATCTATGCTCGACGAGCTTTGAATTAAACTTGCAATATTTCGGCTCACACAAGCTCAATTTAGGCTCCTCAATAAGCTAAACGAGCCCACTTGGCTCAGCTAGAGCTCAAAGCGAGTTGAGCTTTTCAAGCTTTACGCCGGCTCGGCTCATTTAGACCCCCGGTGATGATACTTAAATCGAACCACTTTTTAGTTAGGGAAGTTTAAATATCACTTCACCAACTTCAACAATCTAAATATATTATGATATTTTGACTTTGATTTTAGTAGTCAACGTTTTTAATTAGAACTCCGCCAATCAAGCTTTGTAAACATGGAATATTACCGAATTTTAAGTACTATGGTCAAAAATTGACCATGTAAGGCACTTTTTATCCCATATAAGATATATTCGGATGAAAGGATTTGAAATTGACATTTCTTAGACAAGCATGATAAATTGAATGGTAAAATTTTTACACTCAGCCCAAGCTGTTATTTTCTAAATAAAAGTATTTATGATCGATCAGATTATTTAACTTTTGCCAAAGCCCTCCTGGCCCAAATGGTTGGGTAGGCGTTTGCCACCCACAGGATCCAGTGTTCGAGGCCCAACATCCCCCCTTCCCCTGCCTTTAAGGCATTTGTACTGTTCAAAAAAAAAAGAACATTTAACTTTTTTTTTTTTTTTTTGTAGGTGCAACTATTCGTAGGTCATAAGCCATTAAGGTGGGTGTAAACGAACAGAGCGTTCGATAAACTACTTGTGTTCGAACTCAATTAGGGCTCGTTCGTGTTCATTAGGAGAGCTCGATAGCTTAACGAGTCGAGTTCGAGCAGACTCGATAAGCTTAACGAGCTGAGTTCGAAAAGGGGAGTGCTCGGCTCGCTAATGTTTACGAACAGTTTGATAAGGGCTCGATAAGAGCTCGTTATGAGCTCAATAACAATTGATATTGGTTCAAAAATAGTTCGATAATGGCTCGATAATAACTTATAAAGCTCGGCTCGTTAATGAGCTCGACTCGATTGTAAGTTTGGCTCGATTTTAAACTCGATTGGGCTCGATAATGAGCTCGGCTAGACTCGATAACAAGCTCGACTCAGCTCGATAAGCCTAACGAGCCGAGCATCGAACGCAGTATATTCTTATCGAGCCGAGTTCGAACAAGGGTTAGAAGTGCTCGATAAGCCTTATCGAACTCGAGTTCGAACAAGGGTTAGAAGTGCTCGATAAGCCTTATCGAACTCGAGTTCGAACAAGGGGGTGCTCGGCTCGGCTCGGCTCGTTTGCACCCATGTAGCAAAAGGACTGACACAGAGTCAACCTGAAGAATAAAGGATGATAACATAATACAAAGCACATCCAACAAAACATATAAAAATTAGGCGGTAAACACATACAACTCATATTGGTTCAACACAAATGGGCACGAGTTAGATTGAAACTGCAGACCAATCTGGCAAGTTAAAGTGAACATGTCACCAACTTGCATACAGCATTGCCCGACATGGATTTTCCCATCCTAGCTGTTAAAGATTTTACGTGCAGGTCTATGAGAGAATAAAGGTCGACATATAAGTTTAATACGATACTACATCTAACATCAATTGATTTTAGAATAAAACCTTACTAGTTTTTACTTCTACTTTAAAGGAGAAGCATTATTTTCTTTTAACTCGGCTTAAAATAGAAAAATCACTTTAATTCCCACTTAAAAGAACTCTTTTTTTCTAAGCCAAACACCCCCTTTTTTCTTTTCCTGAAAATAGTGATTTTTCCTACCGAGAGATCACTTGACAAAATAGCCCTTATGCTAAGCTTATATATTGACCTCAAATATATTGCCAACTCTGTTGATCGGGGTCTAAGATCTGGTATAATTTAAACTAGCTGCTCAGTATGATGGGTTTGACTTGTGGTCAACCCAAGAAACTAACAATATAGATACTTTCTTGGGCCAAAATTGGGTTCATCCAACTCTAAATAGCTCCAAGTTGCGTTATGGAACTACAATTTTTTTGCCTCAAGCCATAAAAGGCCAAATACATGTCACTACTACTAGTGACCAGCATAATTCAAACCCACTTAGACCACTCCATTAAGGTTCCCATTCTCCAAGGAAAACATTTCTCTCAGAAAACTTTTCTTCTCCAGGTATTTTCATTGATAAATATTTTTTTTGTGAAAATTTTTATTTGTTCCCATAAGGAAAGTAGTTTCATTATATATGTTTACATAAGATTCTCACTTGATCAAATTAAGGCCGAGGTAAGTTATAACACGCGACACTACAACAGAAAATGCTTGCCCTTCCATGAAAAAAGAATATCCTTTGCTCTCCTGAAAGAGAAAGCCAACTTCCTCCCAGTGTAGGAAATATTTTCCGTTAACGCAAGGACTACTACTCATTTATACACTGAAACTACAAAAAGTGACAGAAAAACCTTCTTGTCAAGACAGAGTCTCATTTAATATTATGTTTTAGAACCTAATAATTTAGAGATGCATCATTAAATACAAAAATTAGATTCAGATATACCCTTTTGCTCTAAATAGAAACTAACACACCAAACACAATTCAAAAGCCAGATTTTTCACATTCAGCATAAAAGCATACAAAAGAATAGTTCGGATGTTAATGGCGCAAATAACAAGACCCAACACTCCCTTCGAAATAGATAGCTGAAACAACGGAAGATTGCCTTTCTCTAAGCAAATTTAATGATGAAAGACCTCTCATCTCTGATCTCTGATATAATACAAGAACCCGGGACCAGGAGCAGGACGAAAAAAGGAAAACCATACAGAAAAATGTACATTTACGACAAGCAAAAGGCTTAGATTGTTGTTGTAATGGTCATCAATCCACCGAAAACCTTAATCCCAGGACCCATCCCCAACCGGGGTAGGATGGGCCACTATAATTATAAGAAAATGACACAAGGCTGTACTATGTGGAAGTATCACTTTATCCATTATATTTATAAATTGTTATCAAGGATTTACCTCTGAATGTGTATATTCCATCCATCCTGTATAATTTGTACCTCGCCAGAAAAGATCCCAGTTCACCCTCAACAGTAGCAGGGATGAAACCCGATGCTTCAATGATATGATTCACAGGTGTTTCTAATCGTAACAGCTGAGGAACTGTACTATACAGGGGTATACCTGTTCTACTGCCTGCAACGTCATGTATAAACAAGGTAAATACATCACAATATAACAATAGATTAAGCCTTTATCTCAACTTAGGCGAGGCCAGCTTGCATGGATCATAGCTTTGTAAAGGTCTAATGAAATAAGATCTCAATGCGATGCTTTAGGGTATATGGGTGTCTGGAAGTGCTTCTTAGTCAAACCCAGTTGCAAGCTTGCTCATTATACAGATCGAGAAGGTTGACTCATTTCTGGCTCAACCCAACTCAAGCTTACTCGTTCAGCTAAGCAAGCTAGTTAAGAGCAAGGTAAGGCTCAGGCTCGGAGGGTTACGAGCCTAAATTAGCCCATATCGTACCTAAATGAGCTAAAACAAGCCAAATTTTAAGCTCATGCAGCTGGCTGGGTTTGATCTCAGCAAAGCACAAGCCAAGGCCGAGCACAAGCATCTAAACTCGTCGAGTTTTAAATCAAGAAAAATGTTGACAAGTGAAGCCCCAAGCCTAATGAATTTGTTCTCAGATTATGTCATTTACGCCATTAGGAGAATGCCGAGTCATTTCAAAGGACGGGATTTAGGCCCCTACCAGTCTTCCTCCCACCAAATCGTAATGGGCATAATGCGGACCTTCGGGCTCCCCCAAAACCTTATATGTCACCAAGTGATCTGGAATGAGCTTAACTGTTTCTGCAACATTAAGAGCAAAAGGTCCAGATATTAATTGGAAACAGAAACACTCATACGCTCATGTTACATAAATGTTAGGAGTGAAAACGCAGGCGGAAGAGCAATAGAACAATTTATACAACAGCACATACCGTAAACTGCTTCAGGAGGACAGATCAAGTCACGATCTGCAGCAAAAGCTAAGACAGGAACATTACTTTTGTGTAGATGATCCTTGTAAAAGAATGCACCATCTCGGTTGCATAATCCACCTTCTCGAAATGCTTTTGTTAGTTGATAGATAAGTTTGGCAGGTATTGTACCTGAATGAAGTATCTTTATGTCAAACAGATAACAATAACAGCAATGGTAATGGCAGGTCAAAATAATAAAAAAAATATTAATAGTAATGAATAGAAAAGTAAATAATTGATTAAAACTAGGCAAGCCTCCGAGCAGGAAGAGTGAAGACTAGGCGGATAGTGACACTGAACTCGAAAAGATTTTTGTGGAAGGGTGTGTAAATGAGAAGGTGTATAAATAAAATTGCTTCGTTTACTCCAGGTCCAAGCAGTAGCATGCACAAGGACCTTATAAGAGAGTGTAAATGAGTCGAGCAAATCAGGCTCGAGGCTCAGCTTAAAGTTCACCAAGCAAGGAGACTTTAAGCTTCAACTTGGCTTAGCATAAAACTCGAGCTCAACTCAACTTGGTTGAACTTGAACCTAGCTTAGTGAGCTTTGAGCCAAACTCTTTTTGCTCAAACTCATTTAGACCTAGGGCTCAGCTCTTTTAGACTCGAACTTGGCTCCTCCAAACAAATAAGTTCATATTTTAGCTCAAGATTCATTTAAGTTCCAAATATGTAACGTATGATTTTTACCAAGCTTGGCTCGCTTAGCTAAACAAGCTACCTTAACATGGCTGAAGCTTAAAACGAGTAAAGCATTTTGAATTAAATGACTAGGTTGGCTCAACTCATTTACAACCACAATTTTATTGAGAAAGTGAATACATTAAGGTGGCCAAAAAAGGGGGGACTATGGCTTCTGGATAACAAGCTCATACAAATCAAAAATTAACATTCTAAAGAACAAATAAAGCCAACACCATTATGATTTTGCAAAAAGCCAAACCACTGGGGGTCTCAGCGGTAGTATTTTCTATTTCGACAAAATCGATAAATGTTGTTTGATAAAATACTAGGACCTTCAAGAATTTGAATAGCCATCACATGCAGGCAAGGTTATCATCCCATCACTTGAGAAATTAAATTGTTTGAAATAATTCTGGAGTTCTATATTCAAAGACCATGTCTATTAGACGCTCACTAGCATTCATATATGTGATGCACGTGCTGCGGGTGTGTGGGTGAGGTGGCAGTGTGTGTCTGTGTGCATGTTTTTGGGGGAAGGAGGAAGTACAGGATTTCTTTAGGCACAAAGAAAGCTATGTTACTCGGACTCTATTATGAGACTTACGGCATAAGTAGATTTCCAAAGGTTAGACTCAACTGTTTTTTTGAGATAGGAAGTCTTTGTCATTGGAATCCACCACCCTATCTGGTGAGGACTTCCCTTCCCAAGTAAGTCGATTTTCTAAGAGTTAGGTCCAACATCTTCTAATATATGTCTAATTTTAAGTGTCTCGATTTTACCAATAACTAGGGTATCACTATCCCGCACGAGTACTTTAAGACAAAAGGAGTCAAGCTAACCATGGAGGAAAGCACAATAGATGGGATGAGATCCCATTGAGCCAAGATATCATCCAAGGCCTCCCTCCACGACAGGGATTATACTGTGTTAATTGATCTGGAGCGATAACATAACAGAAAATAAAGGACATAATTCTATTTAAGACTTCCAGCTGTTAGAAATCAAAGCCGCTACCCTATAAATCTTCTTCAAATATCATGCAGCATAATACATCCTATTCGAGCTCGAGGGTTAGTTTAAGTGTACACGGATGTATAAAATTCCAGCAATATAAATAATCAAAGAGCCACCATGGTCGACCCAAACAAATAAAAAGGCTGTTCTTGTTGCTAAAATTGAAAGCCAAACTTTCCAAAGTTGCATGTTCAGTACCAACATAAATGATGCATAGGGAGCATGCACACATGCCAAGGCACGAGACCATGGTTTTAAATTGCAGTAGTGAAGTTGCAAAAAGAGTTCTGAAAATGGACATATAACACGTTGTAGTTGTCACGTTATTACAGGATGGTTTAGATCCAATGGCTGGGATAATTTCATTACATAGCAGCCATTACGATATGTAATAGCCATTATCTAAATCCATATGTGAGTATTTGAGCTTATAAGACTCAACATTGAATCACTCGCACTGAGGGGGCGACCCATCAGCCCCTATTGTTCAATTTCTTTGTCACAAGACCCTACAGACCAGAAATCCATTCTCTTAACACTCATTATCAATTCCCGCAGCACCAAAATCGGACAATAGTTGACCCCAACCCCACCCAAATCGTATGGCAACTATCCCACACAAGCAGCAGTAACCCTCTAATCATCTGTTCACCCAGCCTCCTCTCCCTGCACCCCCCACCTCCGAGAGGCCATGACCACCTCCATCATTGTCAACACTGCCATTTGCGCACTTAAAGATCACCAGTAGCTGTAACTATACCAAAAGCAGGAAGTATATGGTAAAGGTTGACGAGCTGGGGTGGCTGGTGGTTTGCGAGCGGATCGAATGGAGGGTTGGGGAAGCAAAGTAGGGTTGCCAGGTAAGGGAAAATGGGGCCTCCTAGAGGGAAGGATGGTTAGTAACCGAAGTTGCAAAAGTGTACAAGAGTGGGAACGAGAGCATAGTTGCAAGAAATTCTTAAAATACTAATGTTTCGGGCTTCGGAAACGTGATTCGGCATTTCAAAGTCAAATTCACTTTTCCTGCGAGTATCAAACTACAGAAACACGATTCAAACAATCACGGAATCATTTTGATAAGAATATACTTATTAGATTATTTATTGGCTAATTACATCACTCGATTTAAAGAATGATTGAATTGTAGGGATATGTTAAAGTCAATTTCTAGATCTTATTCATGGGGGTACTTAATTTTCTTGGTTATAACTTAATATTGACTTCTTTTTTTTATATTTATGCGTTTAACGGATTAATTGATAACATTTCATTACTTTTTCTTGTATATCTAATATATTGTAATAGAAGTGTTCCCTCCATACTCCCAACTTCAGAAACTTCTATAAATGCCCGCTCCCCGGCTCCCGCTTCATGCACTATGAATGAGAGTAGGGGAGCAATAAATCATAGAAGCTAAGGATAGAAGCACCAAGGATTAGTTTATACTACTTACTATACATACTTATGTACAAAAGACAGACATAGACATATAAACATACACAAAGATATATATATATATATATATATACACACACACACTATAAAATTTCATTAATTAAACTACAACTGCAACAATCATCCATTGCTTGAAAGACCCGCCCCCCCGAGGCTTTTTTTTTTTTTTTTTTTTTGTGGGGTTGGGGGGGTACCTTGCAGGGAAGCTAATCCTGAAAGGCCTCAAACCCTAAAAAGCAAAAACAAAATAATATTTATAAGTCAAAGTCAAGTCAAATAAAGCAATACCAAACTAACAGCTATGTCGGCCATACATATTTTTGACCGTCACTGAGCTCAATCAAAAGCTATCTCCATCAAGTTCTTCTTTATTCTGCCTCTACCTCTTCTCCTGTGTGTAACATGTAGTTGTTCACACTTCCTAACAGGGGAGGTAGTCAGTTTCCTCCTAACATGTCCAAGCCATTGCAGGCATCACTCCCTCGTCGTGTCCTCAATTGGAGCCACGGCTAATTTACTTCTTATAAAGCCATTTTTGATCTGGTCCTCCCTAGTATGTCCACACATCCACCGGAACATCCTCATCTTCGCCAACTTCAACTTTTGTGTGTGGTATCGTCTACTTGGCTGACAATCGACAGCGTATAACATAGCCAATCTTACTACCGTCTTATAATGTCTTCCCTCCAACTTGAAAGGGAACTTTCTATCATATAATATTAATGAAGCCATCTTCCACTTATGCCATCCCACTTTAATTTGTTTGTTGGCATCCTCATCAACTTCGCCGTCTTGCTGCACCATTAAGCCCAAATATCTGAAACATTTTTTTTTGGGTATGCATTCTAATTCAATCTTCACATCATCTACACTTTGGATGATTGTGGTACAAAATTTAAATTTCATATACTTTTAATCTACTGAGTCGTAAGCCTTTTGATTCCAAGGCACTTCCCTGAAGTTCCAGCTTCTCATTTAGAACTTGTCTTGACTCGCTCGCTAAGATTATATCATCGGCAAAAAACACTATGGTACCTCCCCTTGAGTGTGCTTAATGAGCTCACTCATAATCATAACAAACAGGAATGGACTCAAGGCTGATCCTTGATGCAACCAACAGTAATTGGGAAAGCATTGGTCTTCCCTTCTGTTGTATGCACATTGGTTGATGCGTAGTCATACATGTCTTTAATGCTAGAATATATGATATGGGGATACCCTTCTTCTCTAAACCTTCCATAGCACCTCTCTTAGCACTCTATTATACGTCCTCTAAATCAATGAAAACCACGTGTAAATCCTATTGTTTATCTTTGTAGTGTTCTATAGTACACTTTAAGAGATGGATCGCTTCCATCGTAGATCTACTCGGCATAGTTCCAAATTGATTCTCTGAGACATTATTTATTATCATAGACTTTTTTTGATGACCCGCTCCCGTAGCTTCATAGTATGGCTCATGAGTTTGATACCCCCATAGTTGGCACAACTCTAAATGTCGCCTTTGTTCTTATAGATTGGTATTACAATGCTCTTCCTCCACTCATCGGGCATCTTCTTACTTTGAAGAATTAGGTTGAATAGTTTAGTCAACCAACTTATGCCCTTCCCTCCAATGCATCTCCATGTCTCATTGGATATTCCATCTGATCCAACTGCTTTACCCTTACCCATCTTCTTTAAAGCATCCCCGACTTCCTCAAGTTTGATGCGCCTATAATAACAATAGTTCCGATACTCCTCATTTGACCCAAGTTCTCCTAAAGTAATCTTTGTATATCCTTGTTTATTGAACAAATTGTAAAAGTACCTTTCTTTAATTTGTTGCTTGTCCACATCCTCCCCCTTGATGTACTTTACTCGATCCAAATCCCTAATCCTCCTTTCTCAAGCTTTAGTGATTTTGTAAAGGTCCCTTCCTTCCTCCTCCGTATCCAACCTCTCATAGAAATCCGTGAAAGCCTTGAATTGTGCCTCTATAACTGCTATCTTTGCTTCTTTATTGGCCTGTTTATATTTTTGCTTCTTATCCTCGTCTCCATTTTGATCCCAATCCTTGACGCATTCTCTTTTGGCCCTAATCTTCTCTTAAACTTCCCTACACCACCACCAAGATTCTAATTGGTTTGTGCCCCTCCCTTTCGGTCGCCTAGTACTTTGCGTGCCGAACATCTAATCTTCTACACCATTCGGTCCCACATGTGGTTCACATCCCTCTCGAAGTCCCAATCAATCTCAGTGTGCACTCTTTCGTTAAAAGGTTTGGGTGCTTGTCTACCTTCAAGTCCCACCAACGAGTGTGTCGGAACACGGGTTTCCTAGTTCTCTTGACTCTTTTCTTCACCTTCACATCGGCACATAATACCCTATGTTGCATGGATAGGCCTTCCCCGTGAACAACCTCACAATACATATAGTCTTTGTGAATTCTATTCCTTAATAGTATATAGTCAATCTAAGTTCTAACTCCACCACTTTTATATGTCATAATGTGCTCCTCATTTGCTAAAAAAGTGTTAGCAACCATAAACTCATAAGTGGCCCCGAAGTCTAAGATAGATTTACCCTCCTCATTCCTAGTTCCAAACCCAAATTCTCCTCGGTAGGGCGTGTAGCCATTTGTAGCCACACCTACTTGCCCATTAAAATCACCACCTATCACAACTTGTTCGCTCTCAGGAATACCTTGCATCATTATGTCTAAGTCCTCCCTAGAATCTAGCCTTCTCCTACTCCACCCACCAGCGGGGCATAGACACTAATGACATTCGAGATTTCCCTGTCCAGAACCAAATTGATGTTGATGATCCTATCACTAAGACTAGACACTCCCACTACTTTGTCCTTTAAGTAACTATCCACAGTAATACACAAACTTCGGTCCTCCCTCTGATCTTGCCAGTATACCATAATTTACATCTCAACACATCTTTGGCTTTCGTTCCAACCCATTTCGTCTCTTGAAGGCATAGGATGTCAATCTTTCTCTTCATCGTCACCTAGAACTCTTATTTTGTTAAGGTGCCGATATTTAATGTCCCAAATCGCAAGCTGCCCTCATCATGTTGACTCGCCCTAACCCTCCTAAACCTCTTTGAAAATGGCCTCTAGGTCTTAGCTTCATAGCTGCTAAAATCCATCAATTAAGCTGCCAACAAACACACGGAAACAAGATCACACAAGTAGAAAGCATAGAGGCCATAAATCAACACAACCATAACAACAACAATCAAAATCAACAAAGTTTGAACACCCAATCACAGGCCTGTAGCACAAAGTGTGAGAAGAAAGGAGAAATCTGACCTATGGGAGAAAGAAGAGAAGGGGGGAGATCTAACCTGGAGGTGGTAGCGGATCAGAGATCTGACCTGGTTGTTGGCTATCGGAGCCCACCTTTGAAGCTACTACTGGAAGAGCTAAACGCGGAGCAGCGGGTGGCTAGCTGCGAGGCCTGCGCGAGAGGAACCCTAGCATCCGGAGAGGGTTTGTTTCAAGGTCGAAGGTGGCAACGGCGGTCAAACTTGGTGTCGTGGTCACAGATTATCGTTTTTTTTTTTTTGGGGGGGGGGGGGGAAGGTGGAGGAGGGAGGGAGGTTGCGCAAGAGAGAAGGGGTGGGTTACGAGGTCTGGTAACTCAAAATCTCATTAATTAAACTATTGAAGCATAAAACTTTTAGAACATAGTTAATACTACGCAATATCCAAAAAACTGAGTTTTTGCATTCCTACTCCCTAAAGACTAATGGATATGACTAAGAAAATTAATTTTGGCTTACAAAATGGGCTCTTGTTTGAGTGATACAGTTAGCCAACATGTCAATAGATGAGACAAGAAAATTGAACCAGCCACTAGACATGCATTTCAATGGAGAATCTAACTTTGAAACGTTGAATCGCAATTCCATGTATGGTACATTCGTATTATATTATGGGTATTCCCTGCAATTATGCTAGCAACTACAAAGGCAAAGGGATATCGAAAGAGAAAGGCAGGGGGTCTTACATGGGGAGCTACCATATGACAGAAGGCTGCTGACACAGTGACCAGTGACAGAAAGGGAGACCAAATATCATCTCCCGCCATACTTCTACTTTTTATTTTTTAATTCCTAATCAAGACTCCACGTTCTCTGTACATTGATCTCGTGTACAGCGTATTTTATGCTCCCTTATATGTACCAACCATATGTGCCCCCCACCATGCCACCCTTAAGGTTTTTAGTATCGAAAGTGTAACTTTGGTGGATTTTGTATAATTTCTACTCACAGTGGCAATCTAATTCTTCCATAATAACAAAAGTTGTTATCATTTTCCAATTGTCACATGCCTTACCTACCAAATGGATTAGACAAGAGTTGAAATCACTGCATCTTACACTTTATTGTCCCTTATGTATAAGTCAAACACCCCCTGCCCCCCACAACAAAACAGGTCGATAATAAACACTCTGCACCTTCTGGACACATATGCAAACATAGTGCCTTTGGGAAAACTGTTACGGGGTGTATCCTATCATCCAATGCAGATTATTTTAACAGACTTTTCCATCTTGATAGACATCATGATGAGCCCATTTCCCATCTGAAACAGTACAAGATTGTCTAACATCGATCATTTTCATGTTTACTTTCCAGATCAAGGCCTTTCAAGATTTGGCGTTTCTTTGTGAATCAAATCAAAGGGGAGAGGTGACACCAATTCCCTTCCAAATCCTAAGGTCCAATCACATAGAAGTCGCAGGATAATGATATCACAATGAGCACCACAAAGGTCGAAAGAAAAATATCAGGACCATCAACAAGGAAAGATGAGAAGGTGCTCATAAGTCATAACTTGGATTTAAAAAGAATAGCAATAATGGTACTAATGCAATACACAATGCATTTCCTTCATATTTATCATAACATGTATATGGCTCAAATAAATAACAGAACGGAAGTACATTCACTAGATGAGAAAGGGAGTACATATCATTGTACTTACAAAAATTATTCAAAAAAAGCTTCTGTAACAGTTCTGGGTGCATCATATCCTCTGCTGATATCAGATTATTTAACCAAGACAAGACATATGGGGGACGAGATGAAAGAGGATATGCAGCCGATAGTAAAGCCCCTAATGGAACAACGGGAACATTGAGGGCCTGTGCAGGATCAGCCTGATAAACAAGTGCATAGGAATCAGTGTATACTCATAAATTCTTTACCTCACTCTACCAAAGATGGAACAAAAAGTTCATGCAATCAAACTACTCATCTACATACCAGAGGCAAGAGCAGTTTGAGTGATGATTTGGAAGTTGTGTAGTCAAGTGATGATGCCAAGGTGACAATTGCTGCCAACCCAGGATCCCTTCCTTCAAATCCTGACAAAAAGAGGAATAATTGAAAACATAAATAACTCATATTCCATAGAAAGGTAGAGGAAGCCAGATAATGACAGCTAGAACCAACTTTTTCTTGAAACGCTGGTTGCTGCAGGAAGAAGAGTATCTGTGAATTTTTTCATTAGCAAATACAAATGAAGCACTTTACACAAGTGGAAAACACAACCAAGCGCTAACAGTTCTACAGAACCTCAAAAAGTGCCATCAGAACCAACATTTGTCAGATGCAAGAACTGCTCACGATATCATGAAGGTTGAATATGGTCTATTGACTCCTTGTTATAAGAGCGTGAAGGAACCCTAGTGTATTACATCCATAGACACCCAGTCTCCATCACTCTATAGTCGTTTACAGAACAGCAATAACAAGGGTTAATAGCCAAATATAACCATTACACCACAAGATCTGGATTCTCTACATTACTGGATAGACACATTACTTTGTTACCAAAAATTCATCCAGGAGGAAATTCCACCCCCCCCCCCCCCCCCCCCCCCCCCCCCACCCAAAAAAAAAAAACTCTTAAAACTTCTCAGTCAATAGAAAGAACCTGACCTCCATATTTTTTTAAAAAAAATCCTTATCCCGTCCTGATCTCATGCTATCGTCACACTCAAACTAACACAAGCCACAGAAATATGCTAAAGAAAAGAAAAATGAAGTGTCAATACTTGGCATGATGCTAGCATATCAATTGTTGCATGCCTGGACAAATGCAAGTCATTTCCGTGGTAGCTGAAAATTCAAAAGTAAGATCAGGAAAGGCACCATGACTGTAGTTGGCACAGGAATCCACGGGAAGAAATGTGATGTGACATAATTCCAACATGTCAATTGTTTGGCTATTTGATTGAAACGCTTTTGATAAATCACAAGAAATATGGAGTTGATACGAAGACAAAGCAAGGAGGGAAGTGCTAATAGATGTATGTTAGTTCTAGTGAAGACAGACATGGTTTATCACAGCTACTAGCCTACAGGGACTTTGAATTTTACACATTTTTACAATGTTGCGCTGTGATTTCTGTTAGGAGAGGAGCAAAGTTAACGAAAATTTTCCTCAAGTCTCACTTTTCAGATGCCATGATTTTTCCCTCCAGGGCCAGACAAGCAAATATGGAGCTTAGAGAGGCAAGGAAAGGGACGATGTCTTTAGTCGGAAACAAGATCCATATCCAACAGGGTTGTACACGAGCTAACCCGAGCCAAGCACCCTCTTGTCCAAACTTGATCTCAATAAGCGCCAATCAACTCGCATTCAAGCTAGGCCTTTATTTAGCTTTTGAACCTTTAACCTAGTTCAATAAGATATTAGAATGCTCATAATCAGCTTAACTTCGTTTGTTAGTCTAATAGCAACAAGTCGAGCTCATTACAGAGCCGAACTTGCTATTTAAGTCAAGCTTGCAACGGCTCTAAGTTGCTATTGAGTCAAGCTGCTACCAAGCCGTCCAAGCTACTATTGAACCAAGCCATCATTGATCCATAATAATGTTAAATACCGATTAACGAGCTCTTATGAAGCTCTTAACAGGCCCTTATCAAACTATTTGTGAGCTAATAGGAGTCGAGCATTCCATGATTGAACTCAGCTTATTAAGCGAATCAAACCTACTCAAACTCGACTAAGTAAGCTATCGAGTCCAAAAACGAACATGAACAAGTCTTAATCAATTTGAAACATGGATAGTTCATCGAAGCCTTGGTTCATAACCAAAACTACTATAATAGAAGCACGTGGCCCTGACGTGCATATATCAGATTCTTTTGGACCTTCAATTTTTCAGGTTATATATCAAGTTGGCCCAGAGTACAAAATAATAAGTGCTTTTTTCTGACTCTACAAATTCTTTTCTTGTATGGTAGAAAAACATTTCGACTTTTATGATTTAGGAATATTCCAATTCACAGTTTGTAGATTTGTCATTTAGTTATGTTAGTACATATTTCAATCTCATTTTCAAATGACACAAACCCAATAGGCTTTATAGCATGCGTGCTACTGAATAACTGCACCATATGACCCTACCCCGCATCCCATGAGACATGGAGAAGATCGCATATCTAATAGTTGGGCTAACTAGTCTCATGAGGACTGCTTAACTTATTTTTAAATTATAGAAATTTGAATAGTCATCAATTCTCAAAATGGGCCTTTCTTTTTATTTATTATGTGTGCAAACACTCTATCTATGGAATAGGGATAGAGGAAGAGGAAGCCTTCCCTTCTACTGCCACAACTGTGCTTGCTCTTCTCTAGCTGACAATTTACTTTCCCTCCCCATTCCACCATACTCCAATGCAGATGAAAGGAGAATCCGGATGTACATAATCAGTGACAAAACCTAGCCTCAGGATTTATATCAACTCCTCAAAATTAATGCTCGGTTTCAGTTGCTTGATGCATATGTTGTATTAAAGAAAAAGAATGTAGTTGTCAATGAGATAGCAATAATCACACATATCAAAGTCAGATCAAAATGGTTCATGACCACTGTGAAACAACGGAAAGAACTTCATAAAGGGATTAGAGCAGAGCCATAGCCATGGAACATGTGCAGAGAAACCAAGCACAAAGCAGAAACCACATCTGTTGGCTATAAAAATAAACATAACTACAAGTGAAGAATGTTTCAAGCACTATTTATCACTGATGTAGTGAAAGAATCATTGTAGTGCCAACTATTTATAACATCAGCAAGAAACTATAGCTTCTTACCACATTTGGATAGCATTGCATACAAAAGTATGCCACCCATTGAGTGGCCAATAGCAAACAATTTATCATCTTTTGGCTTGATTTGGTTCCTTATATAGTCAATCTGCATTTAAGAAAAAAAATTGTATCAAATTTTATCCTCACCTTCAACCAAATAGGAAACAATATAACGATCATGTAGCCAATGCAATCAATCGTCACAAGATTCATGCATATAGTAAGCTTGAAGATGATGAGTTGATGACCGTCCAGGGTAACGAGAATATTTTCCAGCAAAAAGAATAACAGGAGAGGGAAAAGGAATACAACAGAGAGAGAAATTAAGGGAAAATACAACATAAATGAAATTATGGCCATCTAGTAAGAAGAAATGTCACCTTACCGCAGCAGGAATATCCTCTTCTAGATAACTGTCGAAGTCCCAATCATATTTGACAATCAACTCGAGTTGCTTCTGGAAATCTTCAATAGTGGTAAAAAAACGCTCTTGCATATCAAACAATGGGGGTGAAACAGAACGTTGACCTTCTTCGATGATACTCACTAGCCTTTGACTTAGATCCCTAATTTGACCTGTGATAGCAGAGTCCTGCCTAGATTCCAACAAGCTTGAAATTCTTCCTCTTATCTCGTTGAAGCGGTCAAGCAATCTGGAATCTTCTAAAAGTTTTGATAATTGATCAAAAAGCTTTGCAGACATGATTCTTGATTGACCTTCACTTAAAAATCCAGAAAACCTTTCAGACAACCTTATGAACGTTTCTGTCAATTTTGTCACCAGTTTTGACTCATCCCACATCGTTGCAATAGTTAGTGGATCTCCTTCCGCAAGAGATTCCGCATATTCAGTCAATGCCTCAGAGTTGACATCTGATGGTTGACCTGCAAGGGCAGGGGTTGCATCTTTCGCTGCAGTTTCAGCAGCAGCCTCCATTTGATCAGATCTTGCATGTGCAGACCGCTCAATGTCTTTGGAATCTGTTACCCGCATGCTCAATCCAGCTCCTCGAACTTCAAGAATCCATGTATCAAATCCTTGCCCAGACATATAACGTGCAAATGAAGACTGGAAACATGTAGAAAATGGTGGAATAATTAACAGAAAGTCATAAAAGAAGTTACAGAGCGGAAAAAAAATTCACGAACAAGAAACCCACATTCTATGAAGTCACCAATTCTCTCATTTGTTCCGCATCATCCCACGCAAAGAATACTAAAGTGGCATCATACATCATGAAATCATCAGGAAATCAAATTTTAGTTGGCGAACTTCTAAGTCGACCCACATCTTAACACTCTAATTGAGCCTTAGAGAAGCTAAATCTAATCAATTAGAAATTATACTTTCTTAATCAACTCCACCTGCATTTGTGTGTTGCATATATTGGTATATGCTTCAATTCGAGGCTAGGCTTCAAATATATATGATGAGCTTGAGCCACCAAAATGAATTACTACAACCACAATCAATTATATGATCACAAACTTGCATTATTTGGACCAAATGGGCAGGGTCTTCTCAACCATCGCTGGCGCTTAGTGACACCCAAATGATATCAAAGAGAGTCCAACACAATTTTGGGCTATTAACTTTGGTTTGCATTTTCCAACTAATAATTCTATTCTATGCAGAGAATTTGAACACAACCACTAGATACCTGAATATCCACGGGCAACAAAACATACCCTAATGGAAACAAGATAGCACGCATTTTGCAACCGTGTAATTTGACACACTAACGCTTAGACTCAGAAGAAGAACTAAACCCAAATAACACAAAGAAAAACTTTTTTCCCCCCTCAAATACGAGTTACAAGAATTACCTCAGGAGAGAGATCATATCCAATAGCATTAGTCCCCACGCCTGACAACAACAACAGCGGATGATTCCTCGGAGGTGCCTATTCAACACCATCAAAATTAATCACTATTTATCTATATCACAATTGATAGAGTTATTTACACCTTGATCCTGACGTTTTTATTTAAGCTGGTTCCTCATTTTTTGTTTTAGTAAATTTGTCCAGATTAATCTCTCATCTTTTTTTTTTAATTTAAAATGATCCCTAATAGTCCAATGAACAAAAGAAAACACGGGATCAATTTAAATAAACTAAAAAAATCAGGATCCAACGATGTAAATAACTCTTAAATGATTTTTGAAACTGCTTCATAAACACAACCAACATGAACGCACAATATACGAGGTAAAAAATCATTCTCCACAATCATACCACATAAACTGAACAGGGTATATTAGTCTACAAATTTTGTAAAATAATATTTTAATCTAAATCTTGCAATATATCTAATAAAATAGTCGCAAATGAGGATGTATAATAGTGTTAAATTGGCCTCTCATCCGACTCTTGTTCAATAACAATGTAGCAACATTGCGTTCCGTGTATGAGATGTGAGGGGATAATGGGTTTATCAACAAATACCAACAAATTTTACACACTTTTACGCAATTACTTGGACAAAAAATTATTTCACAATGTTTATAAAGTAAAAAAGCAATATACCAAACCTCATGTACTAATGTATAATTTACCCACATGAATACTCAAATTATGTAGTACACATAGCACTATAGCATTGCTCCAGTTTTTTTTCTAATGTGTTTTTACGATTACCCAGAAAATGAACCTGAGGGTTAGGGTAGTATCGCCAGAGAGCAAGCCGCCAATCAGAATTAACCACGTTGACATAATGCAGCTCATCAGCTGTACATATCGACGGCTTCTTCTCCACTTTCTCAACGGCGTCGTTTGAAAATGCCCGCACCGTCGCCGCCGGCCTCCACCTCGCCGGCGCCACACGCACGGCGGCTGAATTGGGAGCCAGAGAACGAAACGACGACGTAAAATGGAGAGCGCAACGCATGTCGGTGTGAAAATGAAGCGAAGCGGTGCCCATTTTCTCTCTAACCCAATTTTCTACTTATCAAATCATCTCAATTGGATCGATCAAGAGGTGGAATTGAATGGTTCGAAGCAGTTTTTTTGTTAGGATTTGAGAAATTTGGGATTGTGAGCGTGGTCTTGAGTCTACGGGATGGTGTTGGTCTCATTATCGTCAATTATGGCGGTGGATTTATCCATAGCGCAGTGCTGTGATGGGGTAATGTTCTTTGTCGTTGTCGGTAGTTGAAGCGCCACGCAAAGGGGAGTTTGTAGAAGGTGCAGGGATTTTTGACACCCCCCAAAGATAGCAATCTATGTCTATTTCTTTTTTCAACTCTGAAAATTTCTGCTTCAAGCAATTTAAGTCGTGTTTGGTGTACGAAATTAAAGCTTGAAATTAAGGTTAAGAGTGAAATTGAGGTACGTTTATCTATTAGAATTTAAATTATGATTCCACTCTCTAATTTTATGAGATTAAATTTTAAGTAAAAATCGTGCTTTTTAATTCTTTCAGGTGAGATAAGAAATTGTAATTTCATATTAGCTCTATTAACATGAAACGAAAATGACCCAACTTGATTAATATAAACTCAAGATCGAAAGACTGAGACTGAACCTAAAGTTTGCCGCAAATCCCGAATTCACCCAACTCAAATTACTTGAACTTGAAATGAACAAAATCAATTTAACTCAAAGTCCGAGGTGACTGAACCTAATTGACCTAAAACTCAAGATGACTCAAATCCAAAAAATAAAATTACTTGACTTGAATGTGATGTAAATAAGTTGAGCCGAAGTAGAAATAGCCAAATGAACTTAAAACTTAATATGACCCGACCCATTTCAAACTCGGCCTAAGACAACTCAAAATTTCAAATTTTGAATAATACAATCCATTTGTCTCAAAACTAAGATGATTCGAGCTCAAAATGACCCAATTCAACTCGAAGCCGATCAATTCTACCCTGAATCCCTGAAAGACCTAACCTAATTCACTGAAAATGCGAGATATTTGAACACCAAATGATTCAACACAACACTCAACCTAATTTGACTCGAAACTCGAAACATTTAAACTCAAAGTTAATCGCTCCGGTCATAATACTCGAATACAATGTTAACCACTTCAACCTATATCCAACCATAGCCGGTTTAAAACTCAAAATATTCTAACTCGATTGACTGAAAACCCACAATGACTGAAATCATTGTGGAATTGTAGTTACCGCATCCAATTCCTTTGATAAACCAAAGAATACATTTTTAATTACATCAAAATTCAAATTCTACTATAATTGGACTAAGAATTGCAATTCCACTCTCCAATTTCAATTCCATGTATCAAATAGAGAGTAAATGGGGATTATGTAATTTCCGCCATGAATAAATTAGCAATTATAACAACGAGAATACTAAATATAATTTTAAAATATATTGAGATTTCTTTTTTTTAATTAGCGACAAAGTCATAATACCACAGGCACGTCATACAAACAAAACCTCACTCAACCTGCAGCAAAATAGGGAACAAAATAAAGACAAGAAAAAAAATATAACAAACACTGCAGAACAAAACACAGACAAACAACCAATAGGAACTATAAGCCTACAACCACCATTTGACAATATGGACCAGCAATTAGTACAAGATCCGGTGTACCGAAAGTGAGACTTAACAGGAAAATAATCGACCAACACTCTAATTCATCACGGCAATGCACTTAATCACAACCGATTTACCACCATGAAAGCTCAGGCCAAGCTTTTTCCCAGTGTCCCAAGCACATCTTACACCAAGAAGCTTATCAGCATCTATAACCCTTTTACACTTCTTCGTCTTCTTCTTCTTCTTCTTCTTCTTCTTCTTCTTCTTCTTCTTTACAAGTAGACTTGATTGATCTCCACGCGCTATTTCTAGGCAACATATCCTTCAGAAATTCTTACAAGTCCCAGTTTGCTTGTTCTTTAAATATGCGTTTTGGACTTTCTAACTCTTCTTTGGCGACAAGAGGTAAGTGGCCTGTAGCCCAGTCACCATCTTCCCCCTTTTCTCTCCCACCTTACTAGAAGAACTCTCATCAATAGGGATGAAGGGCTAGAAAACTAGTGGGTATTCAAGCCCCGAGGATCCTGTCACTATCACTTACGACATCCCAAGCTTGGATTTTAGTAGGGTCCAAAGGCCCTGTTGATTTATCTAGGGCATTCCCTAGCCCGAATAAGGCAAAAGAAAGATGAGCTGCCTAGGCTGATATTCGTGGGCCTAGCTGGGGAGGGAGGCTCAGAAGGATCGGACGTGGGTAAAAGTAATACGGGGCCCATGTACTTATAACATGACCGTCAATGCAAAGGATAAATTGACTCACACCAAGATAGCTAGGCCTCAAGTTTTCAATGACCAACCTTGGATGGAGCATTAATTAGTCCCCACAATCTCTCACACCACCCATCGAGTGCTCTTGTAAGGGGAGAACAAATAAAGGAAGTAATCTTGAAGTGATGCCAACTCTATTGTCTGAATCATGCTTAGAGGATGTAGCCTGCTCCCTAAAGTCTAGCAGAGGTAATGAGGACAATTACTTATGGAGAGTAGTTTGGGATCATTTTAGAGTTACCTTCCTTAACGAATATCAAGTTAGGACCCCCATTGAAATGCACTTATACTTATTGTTGGATTATTGATGGGAAACATGTGTTAATAAGAACCATTGTGATGTCAATGCATCTCATTACAGAACTCCTGCATCTGCTCAAATAAATTTGCCCCAGACATTAACGAAATATGCGAAGCATTCTTTCGACCAGCAATGTAATGGCAACCCATGGATCTTAATCCAAGCTCTTCCGGTGGCTTGACCTTAGTATCTAAGTGCCTTAAGGGGCTCAAGGTATGAAGACAAAGTCTAATAAGAGTCGCAAGTCAAGATGAACGTGTTTGAGCTTAATCCTCTATGGACCAAAATATTCTCCACAAATGAACATGAGGACATTATCCAGGGTATCATCATCAAAAGAATATGCAATTAATGACCTGTTAAACCAAGCTTGCACCCTTTTGTTGGTATTGGTCACCACGATCTTGTTAGGAATGATGTCTCACAAATCCAAATTTGTCCTGTAAATGTTGTTTTATTAATGAATAAAATTGAAGTTCCAGTCATTTCCTTGTTAAATTTGTTTAAGCGAGCACTTATACTGAATGTAATTTTCTTTTTGGTAATGTCCATGAGATGGATGTAGTCCTCAAACTACAATTTACATATTTGTTCTAAGTGGTTTATGAGATTAACCCACAGATAGGCTTAGAACAAATAGTATGAATTGTTGTTTAAGAAACTCGCAGTCAAAGACAAGTTTGGGCCACTTGTATGCTAAGACTATAACGTGACACTTTAGATAACTTGTCTTGGTCATGTGGATGGTGATCCAAAAGTGTTATATTAGTATGTTTAATAAGACTGATGCACTGAGTTGGACCATGTGAGTTGCTTGTTTCTAAACTACTATCGGAGATGAGTGATTCATGTTGTACTGTTTGAGCGATGACTCTAAATCCTGAGAGTATTCTAAACTTGTGCATGGAACGTTAGTTACTCTGGTGTACTCTAAGTAAAGTATAGACACATGACTAAATTTTCACATACACTGGGTAGCAGCATGACAAGGATCAAGCATTCAATAGGGAATCCACAGTCTCTTATGAGATACAGATGTCCCATTAGTTGATTCACAAGTATTTGAATAGTTCAGAATCTTTGGCCAAAGTATTTCAAGTGTTTGACACTTGGAATTTATACTAGGAATATGTTTAAGTATAAATAAATTATTTAGTAAAGGGCGAGTCGGTAACTAATGGAGAAACTTTAAGAAGGATAATGATAGTAGTTATATTTATTCTTCGTGATGGACATCTAGTGGAGGGGTTGTTGTTATCAATACAGCCTATTTGAGAATTATTGAATAAATGATTTAAGTCTAGAGTGTAGTAAGATTTATTTAGTGGAATTAAGTCTTATTAGATGATAATTAAATTTTATTATGAGATGGTAATTAATTTAACTCATTTGGAGCTAGATTTAAATTGTCTCTGAGGTCCCTAGGCAAGCCTTGCCTTCGTAAAAATATTAAAGAATTCATAAGATGAGTAAATTTAAATTTGCTAATATTATTCATGAGATCAATAAAATTTGAAATTATAAAATAAAATAATTTTTTCAAAATTAAATTTATAAGATGAATTTTTACATATGGAAACAAAGGGGAAAAATCGCATAGGTCAAAATCTACATCACACAGATCGGACCAACCAGCGAGCAGCGCGAACCAATCCCCAAGCGACACGTGGCGAGTTGGGTTAAATTAAAATAAGAGGTGGTTTGAACTGTTTGAAAAACGCTGAGTTTTGACTTTTCTGTTAATTAAAACGACTCGTCTTGTTGTTAAGCCAACACATCCCACATCGAAAAAATTATATTTTTTCGCTCTGGTATACTAATATAAATAGAGGAACATATTCTTAAGGTTTGGTATTCAATTTAGAATTAAAAAAAAGAAGTTTCTGAAAGTGTTTAGAGACCCCGCGGAAGAGAAAAATTTCCTCACTTCTAATATTTTTAGGAGCCCATTCTTCGGGCGGTTTGAGTTCATTGCGTAGAAGGCAGTTGGGTCTCGGAGTTCCCTCGATTTTCTCAGGCTTCTTGGAGTAATTATTATCTTTCTGGTATTCTTCATTTGGAATAATTTCAGGTATTCTTCTTTCCTTCTTTTTTAGTTTTAGCCTTTCAATTTATTTACAGTTTTTTTTTATTATTCCTGATTTAAGTTCATATAATTGTTATGAATGTATTAGAGTAGAGGCATATAGATTTAAATTAGAAATTTAAATCTATAGATTTAAAATTATAAATTTTAAATCAACCCTAGTTTTAAAATTGTTCATATAATTGTTATGAATGTATTAGAGTAGAGACCTGTAGATTTAAATTAGAAATTTAAATCTATAAATTTAAAAATAAGAATTTTAAATCAACCCTAGGTTTAAAATTAAGAATTTACCCTTCCGTTGCGTTAACTTTATTAAATGAGAGAAATTTTTTGAAATCCGTCCCAACAGATCTTTGGTTAGTTCAACCTTGATCTGTATCTTTGAAGAAGCATCCTCCCATACATGACTTGCATCTAAAGCACTGGAAATTAATTATTCCAATTTCATATTAAATAATTTTTAGGGTTATTTACGTTAAAGGTCCCTGTACTTTGTCTATTGTATTAATTTAATTGTTGTACTTTTAATTGTGTCAATTTAATTCCTGTACAATTCAAAATGTGTCAATTTAGTTCTTGTACAATTCAAAATATGTCAATTTGGTCCTTAGAGAAAATTTTATGTTAATTTTTTAATGGAATTTTTAATGGTTAGGTCACGAATTGGGTTGAATTGAATTTATAATAAATTGCTTACATCTAACATAATTTTGCCGTTCAAAATTACGACATTATCTTAACTTAAATTTGACCAAAGGACTAAATTGACGCATTTTGAATTATTTATGAACTAAATTGACACAATTAAAAGTAAAATAACCAAATTGACACAATGAGCAAAGTACAGGGACCTTTGGCGTAAATAACTCTAATTTTTATCATATTTCCCCATATATACCCTATATTAAGCAGGAGTTTTTCATATTAAATAATTTTGTCAAATTTCCCCCATTAGATGTTTTAATAAGGTATTGAGGTAATTTTCCTCTAGGCTTTGAAATTGTTTGGATTAAAAAAATAAAATTTCTGGAGAGCTCCATTTATTTGGTATGCATTTCCCTCAAATGAGGAAAAATGACTTTCCTTTTAAAAGGGGACAAATCATCATTTTATACTATCCAAAATATTTTGAAGGTACACATCGGTCCAAATGTGGATCAACCAAAATGAACTTGGCGAGATCTTAGATCGCTAGAGGCAATGTGGGACATGAATTGGACGAAGAATTATCAGTCAGCTCCTAAACCTAGAGTGAATTATGTTGTTCCATTTGATTTTTGTTACTGACTGATATTTATATTTAAAACATCTTTACCAATTCATGATATGGTAAATATTATAATTACAAAATAATGTTTACATTAAACCCAGTACCAAAAAACTATTTATACATTATGTCTTCTTAGAAAGTTCTTCTTTTTGGTATATGCTTTTAGGAGAATTATCACTTAAGTATCCCGACGTTTGATCATTTATCACATAGGTACCATAACATTTTAATGCATACAATGGAGTACCTTGATGTTTAAACATTTTATCACTTAGGTACCTTAAGATTTTAAAATTTTGTCAATCAAGTGCCTTTTGTTGAAATTCGATAGATTTCCGATAGAAAATGCTAAAATATAACATGATTCCGACAATATATCAATATTCTCATTGGAATTTGATGGTTTTTTTTTGGATAAAAATGCTAACATGATATATAATTTTGATCATATTTTGTAGTTTACATCAACATATGGCGAACTTTTAATCGTAACTTTCTGAAAATATTGACATGGCTTGTTAAAATTATCACAATTATGTATTTTATATTAGCATTTTATATAAAATTGGTCAAATTCTTACAAAAGCTAATCAAATTTTGACATATGGACCTAAGTAATAAAATATTCAACTTTAGGGTACCTTGTCATGGTCATGACCCTTTTGTTTTCCTTGACATTGTCTAGATATTAAGCAGGTTGTCCGTGGTCCGTGTCGGGGTCGAGTGTCAAGCTGTCCCAGGTCGCTGCCCAGGTCCGAGCTGTCGCGTGCCTTGACAATGTCATGACAATGTCTTGGTCGCTGCCTTCCCGTGTCCCAGTCCAGTGCCAGTGCCGTGTCCCAGTCCCAGGCGCCGTGTCCCAGTGCCATGTCCCAGTGCCGTGCGCCAGTCCCGTGTCAGCCGCGTCCCCAGCCTCCTTCCCAGGGCCGTGCCGCACCTGAGCCGTGCCTAGGCGCGCCTTGCCAGCTGTACTAGCCGTTGGAGGTTAGGCGCTCCCCTACTAGCCGTTGCGAGCTTAGGCTTATTTTGTAATTTGGGCATTTGATGTAATTTTCTATAAATAGCCTTGTATTCTAAATTTGTATTCATTCATTTAAGTCAAATAATAAAGATTACTACTTTTCTCATCTAATCTCTCTATTTTCTCATCTTTTCAATTCTATTTCTTTTCTCATCTCAACTCTATTTCTTTCTTTCTCATCTAACTCTTTTCAAGATTTGGGCCTAAGGCATCATCTTAGGCCGTCACAATCTCAAGATTGTGACAAATTGGCATCAGAGCAACTACGATCGTGCAAAACTGGCTGTCACGCGCAACGCCCGCAACATGTCTTCATCTGAGGAGACCGCCGAATCTCAAGAACGGTATTCATCACTTGAAAGAAGACTTGATAGAATTGATGCCTTGATCCGTGACCAAAGTGTGTCAAACAAAGGATTAAGGGGAACGGTTGATCGCCTAGCAAATCAGGTCGAAAGTTTTGGACAAGGCCAACGTGATTTTCAAGAAAATCAACGAAAGATTCAAGAAGACCATCGTTCACTTCAAGAAACCGTAGCATCCTTGGCCGAGTCGGTAAGTTCTATGGCAATTCTGGAAAGGCGTCCCGAAATCGTGCCTGAAATTGCAACACAAGATCAGGTGGGTTCGGGCAACTATATTCATATTGGAGGATCCGGACTTATACCACCACCACCACCACCACCACCACCACGCCGTGCCCATGATCAAAGACCTCACCCCTGCTCCGAGGATGGGGAACATAGTGGTAATACCATGAGTGCTCGTTCTTGTTCCGCCCATTATAACCCTAAACTTGATTTTTCAAAATTTGATGGCAAGAACCCAAGACTTTGGATCCGCAAGTGTATGAAATACTTCTGTTGGTATCAAGTCCCAATGGATGAGTGGGTTGCTTTGGCATCCTCGCACTTGCATGATTATGGGGATATTTGGTTTCATGCCTTGGAACTACGAAACCCCGTCATGCCTTGGCAATATTTTGTGGACGAATTTTGCAAAAGATTTGGTGACAAGTCCATGCAAGATGTCGTCGAACAATTCAACAAGACCGTGCAATTGGGTTCCATGGAGGAATACGAAGTACAATTTGAGGAATTGCGGAGTTGGATGATGATCTACCATCCTACTTTGAGCGATTCTTATTTTATGTCCAGTTTTATTGGTGTGTTAAAGCCCGCCATACGCGCAGCCGTCAAGGCCAATAGGCCTACGGAAATGAGTTACGCCATTGAGCAAGCCAAGTTGCAAGAAATCACCATGGCCGAGATAAACAAGGCCACGGGTACCAGGCCTGGTTTCAGCCGTGCCGCGTCAGGATCCAGACCAGCCTCCTCCTACAGATCCGGTCTGGGCGCGTCCTACCAGGGCCTAGGCCAGTCCCAGGCGCCCGTGTCCCAGGGCGCCCCAGCACGGGCCGCGCCAGTGTAGTCTGCCGCCTCCAACGCTCCCAGGCGTGAACCCGGACAGTGTTTTAGGTGCCAGGAACGTTACTATCCCGGGCACGTGTGCAAGAACAAGCAGCTGCAATGTATGGAAGGTCAAGAGGCCCAAGACGGGGATGAAGAGGACTTAGTTGACCTTGAGGAAGAGATCCCTCAAGAGGACAGGGACGGTGCTATGGAGATCTCTTTGAATGCCCTATCGGGGCGCATTACACACAACACACTAAGGTTGAAGGGCTCTATCAAGAAACGGGCCCTTACAATCCTAGTGGATAGTGGGAGCACCAATAGCTTCCTTGATTCAAGAGTCGTCAACGAACTCAGGCTCGAGACCATTCCGACCATAGTGATGACTGTCACCGTTGCAAACGGTGAGAACTTGACGAGTTACCAAAAGTGCCCGAGTCTCAAGTGGAAGGTGCAAGGCTACACATTCTCGGACGACTTGCGGGTGCTTGACCTTAGAGGTAGCGACATGGTTCTTGGAGTCGATTGGCTCCAAAGGTATGGACCCGTTACCTTTGATTTTACAAACCTTAAATTTTCTTGTGTTAAGGATGGTAAGGCAATACATTTGCAAGGCACTTCTGATAATGCTGCCTTACACGCTATGTCTAAAAAAAGTCTTGCCCGGTTTATTAAAAAGAAAGTTAATTGTGTTGTTGGTCACTTATTTTTGGCTATAGGTAGCGAGGAACAACAACCTTATGTCCATTCCGACCTACGGCTGGTCCTTGAGAACTATAGTGATGTTTTTGCTGTCCCTAGGTCACTTCCCCCCAACCGTACCCATGACCACACTATACCCACCCATCCCAATGTTAAGCCCATACATATTAGACCTTACCGATATCCCCATAGTCAAAAGAACGAGATAGAAAAGCAAGTTAAGGAGATGTTATCTTCTTCTATAATTCGCCCTAGCCGTAGCCCTTTCGCCTCTCATGTGCTTCTAGTTCGCAAGAAAGATGGTACCTATCGTTTTTGTGTCGACTATCGTCAACTTAATAGTCTAACAATTCGGGACCAATTTCCCATTCCTGTTATTGACGATTTGCTTGACGAGTTGCGTGGAGCATGTGTGTTTTCCAAAATAGATTTTAGGGCAGGTTACCATCAAATCAGGGTTCGTGAAGAAGACATTCCCAAAACCGCATTTCGCACCCACCACGGGCACTACGAGTTTAAGGTCATGCCGTTTGGTCTTACCAATGCACCGGCCACTTTTCAGGCGCTCATGAATGAGGTTTTCTCTTCTTTTCTCTGTAAATTTGTCCTCATTTTCTTTGATGATATCCTGGTTTATAGTCCGTGTATGTCCTCTCATGTTGTGCGTCTTGGTACGGTCCTTGACACTTTGCGTGCTAATGAGTTGTATGCTAAAATGAGCAAGTGCGTCTTTGGTATTGATCATGTCGAATATCTTGGCCACATAATTAGTCCGCAAGGGGTAGCAACGGATCCTAGCAAGGTTGACGCTATGACCTCTTGGCCTCAACCAAAAAGCATAAAGAGCCTTAGGGGATTTTTAGGCCTCACAGGTTACTATCGCAAGTTTATCAAGGGATTTGGGGCGATTAGTAAACCGTTGACTAGCCTCCTTTCCAAAGGAGAATTCCATTGGAATGAGGATGCTCAACGTGCTTTTGAGACTCTCAAGCACGCTATGGTGTCGGCACCGGTCCTAGCTCTTCCCGACTTTACCAAGCCTTTCGTTCTTGAGACGGACGCTTGTGGAGTTGGTATTGGGGCCGTCCTTAGTCAAGACGGGCGACCCTTGGCCTACCTTAGCAAGGCTTTAGGACCTCGCCAATTGGGTTTGTCTATTTATGAGAAGGAGCTTATGGCGGTTTTGATGGCTGTGGCCAAGTGGCGACACTACTTGTTAGATCATCATTTTATCATTAAAACCGACCACTCTAGTCTTAGATTCCTCTTGGACCAACGTATAACTACACAACTTCAACAAAAAGAAATGTCCAAGCTAATGGGTTTAAGTTATCGTATCTTGTACCATAAGGGCCTTGAGAATAGGGCGGCTGATGCCTTATCTAGGCGTGATGAAGAGGTAGAATTTGGTTCTTGTTCAGTTTTAACAACGGTAGTTCCTCAATGGGTCCGCGAGGTCGAAGCTAGTTATGAAACTGATGCTCAGGCCTTGGGCCTTATCACACGGGCTACCCTTGATCCTAAAGGACAAGGGCCCTACTCCTTCCATGGCGGTGTCCTACGTTACAAGGACCGTGTCTATGTGGGTGAGCATACCGACCTCCGTCAACGGCTCATGCATGCTTTGCATGACTCCCCCGTTGGCGGCTATTCCGGTCTCCATGGGTCCCTTATTCGTGCTAAACATCTTTTCTTTTGGCCTAACATGAAGTCGAGCTTTCGTGAGTGGATTTCTAGGTGTGATGTTTGTCAGTGCACCAAGGCCGAGCACGTTCCCTACCCCGACCTCCTTCAGTCGCTTCCTATATCGTCCCAAGCTTGGGAGGGCGTAAGCCTTGACTTTGTTGAGGGGTTGCCTAAGTCCTTGGGTAAGGATACGATTTTGGTTGTTGTTGATTGTCTTACTAAGTATGCACATTTTATTTCGTTATCGCATCCTTTCACGGCTTCTAAGGTGGCCCAACTTTTCCTTGATAATATTTACAGTTTACATGGGCTCCCTAAAAGCATTATATCGGATCGGGATGGCACCTTCCAAAGCTTATTTTGGAGGGAAATTTTTCGATTGGCGGGCGTGGGGCTCAATATGAGTACCTCCTACCACCCCCAATCCGACGGCCAAACCGAGAGAGTAAACCAGTGTTTGGAAAATTACCTCCATGCTATGACCTTAAACAAACCGAAGGCTTGGGCTCAGTGGCTAGCGTTAGCGGAATTTTGGTATAACACTAACTACCACACCTCTATTAAGTCTACACCATTCCTTGCTTTGTACGGCTATGAACCTCGGTTGTTGGCTCTTGATTACCCTTGTGTGTCCTCATCCCCCGGGGTAGAGACCTTGGTTCGTGATAGGCAAACTATGACCAACCTATTAAAAGAGAACTTAGTCGAGGCCCAGCATCGTTACAAGCAACAGGCCGACTTGCATCGGACGGAGCGTGAGTTTCATGTCGGCGATTTCGTGTATTTAAAACTCCAACGGTATCGCCAAACCTCTGTTGCTATGAGGCATAACCTCAAGCTCACCCCTCGCTATTATGGTCCGTATAGGGTCCTAGCTAGGGTTGGTCAGGTTGCTTATCGTTTGGATTTACCTAACGATTCAAAAATTCATCCTGTTTTTCACGTGTCTCGTCTTAAGAAAAAATAGGTGATAAAGTGGAGCCCAGTATTGCCTTGCCTTGGTGTGACCCGGATGGCAACCCCGAGGTTCGCCCACTCAAGGTACTCAAGAGACGTACTCTTTCGCACCGTGGCAAGAAGCACACCCAGGTTCTGGTACAATGGGAGAACATGCCTCCGGAAGCCACGACTTGGGAGGATTGGACCTTCATCAACGGCCAGTTTCCGGACTTCAATCCTTGAGGGCAAGGATTGGCTTTAGGGGGGGATATTGTCATGGTCATGACCCTTTTGTTTCCCTTGACATTGTCTAGATATCAAGCAGGTTGTCCGTGGTCTGTGTCAGGGTCGAGTGTCAAGCTGTCCCAGGTCGCTGCCCAGGTCCGAGCTGTCGCGTGCCTTGACAATGTCATGACAAGGTCTTGGTCGCTGCCTTCCCGTGTCCCAGTCCAGTGCCAGTGCCGTGTCCCAGTCCCAGGCGCCGTGTCCCAGTGCCGTGCGCCAGTCCCGTGTCAGCTGCGTCCCCAGCCTCCTTCCCAGGGCCGTGTCGCACCTGAGCCGTGCCTAGGCGCGCCTTGCCAGCTGTACTAGCCGTTGGAGGTTAGGCGCTCCCCTACTAGCCGTTGCGAGCTTAGGCTTATTTTGTAATTTGGGCATTTGATGTAATTTTCTATAAATAGCCTTGTATTCTAAATTTGTATTCATTAATTCAAGTCAAATAATAAAGATTACTACTTTTCTCATCTAATCTCTCTATTTTCTCATCTTCTCAATTCTATTTCTTTTCTTATCTCAACTCTATTTCTTTCTTTCTCATCTAACTCTTTTCAAGATTTGGGTCTAAGGCATCATCTTGGGCCGTCACAATCTCAAGATTGTGACATACCTCAATATGTATATTGAAATGTCAGGACAAGTGATAAATGCTCAAATCTCAAGATACCTTAGTAATAATTTCACAACCACACAAAGTGTAGATAATTTCGAATATATTCTATTACTACGTATATTATTTTATAACAAATATATAATATGATTGGTAGAAGATTATTCGTTTAAAACTAATAAGGAAGATCGCAAGGTGAGAATGGAAAACCTTTTCGAAAATATGTTGCTAGCGGAATACTTTTCTAAACTGCTTTATAATTTCTTATTTTTATCAAAATTTATTTTTTAAATATTTTGTTTCTATTCAATTTTTAATTTTTTTCTTAATACATGATTTATTCTAAATATTTTTTTATTTATTTTTTGAGTTTGCAAAAAATGCTAGCATAGTATATGATTTTGTCAATATTTAGATAATTTACATCAACATTTGGTAAATTTAGTACCCCTTAGTTTTTTAGAAATAATAAAAAGGACCCCGATCGTTTTGAATTATTAAAAAGGCTCATAAGTTTTTATCGTATTAATAAAAAGGTCCCTCGCTAATGTAATGGCGTGATTTTCCATTGATAAAGCAGACGTAGCAACTTTGTTTTATTATTGCTGTAGTAAAATAATAAAAGTGCCCTTTAATATTCTTATTCTTACTTTTTTTTGGATATGATTCTTATTCTTACTTTGTAAGCATGGAAGTCGATATGTTGCATTATGTACAAACTATCTGTTTTCGCTTAATTTATTCTTTTTTTTTTGGGTCAGAAGCTTAATTTATTCAAAAGTATGATTATTGAAGGATATTTTTATCATTTTATTGTAGTATTAATGAAAAAACAGTTGTCACTTTAGGTTTGTCGACAAAAAAGGTGTTACCATGCCGAAAAGTAAACTTTTTATTAATAACACAAAAATTAGGGGCCTTTTATTAATACAATAAAAACTTATGGGCCTTTTTATTAATTCAAAAAGGTCAGGATCCTTTTTATTATTTCAAAAAAGGTCGGGTACTAAAATATAAACAAACATATAAGTTTTTGACTCAAATTAGACATAACAATACATAGCATAGATGACATACCCATGAAAAATAATTAAATATGAATTTAAAAGTATAAGTTGAGAAATTTCATACCTCATTATAGACCACAAGTGTAAAGATGCTCCAACTATACCTCCGAGATTTTCTCCGCAAGGCACCGAATGTGTGGGCATCACGAAATCAAATAATTCTTAAAACATTTTTAATAATTAATTGGGAAGAAGGTTCTCTCGTTTTAATTCTTTAATTAATTGAGAGAAAATCGAGCGAATTGAATTAAACCTGAATGAGCCATGCACCCCTATTTAGAAAAGTGTCAAAACTTGACTAATTCTATTTGAAATATAAAATAAAAGGTAAAATTATATTTTAGTTAGGGTAAAACACTCAAAATAATTATAAAAAAATACATCAAAGTACAGCGCATTTCTTTTAATTAGCCGCAAACCCCCTCATGCCTTGATTGGCCCGCGTGAATTTTTCTCGTTTTATCTTTTTTAAAATTTAAAAAAAAAAATTCATCCCATTAATTTTTGGATTTAATAAAAATAATTTTATTCAACTCTTAAATGAAATAATCCATCTTATAAATCCTCTTGATTTCTTTAGATGCATAGTTTAGAGGCTTACATAGGAATCTCAGGGACAATTTATTCCTAGCTCTAAATGGGTTAAATTTGATTATCATCCCATAATAAGAATTGATTATCATTTAGTAAAAATTTAATTCTACTAAATAAGTTTTACTGAATTCTAGTAATAAATAAATTTACTTGTTAAATTTTCTTGTAATTGTTTACTCAAAATTGACCCCTTTAATAAATGTCTATGAAAAAAATAACTTACACTATTATTGTCATTCTTTATCATTTTTTTTTTCTTAGTTCCCAATTCGCCATTCTCGAATAATTACTAATACAGAAAAAGACTTTTGTATTAATTCCAAATGTGCAACATAAGGAATGCTCTTGCCAAAGTCCCTAGAATTAATTTGAATACTTTCGAATCAATCAAGGGGACATTTTACATGGGAGATTCATAGTAAAATATCCATTCTCGTTACACTTCATGTAATTATTTAACGAGCGTAAGATCCCGGTTACATAATAACCCGATCCTTTTGGGGCATCAAAGCAATTAATAATCCACGCATGAGTCCAGACTATTTCCCGGATTTAGAGTCATTGTGTAAACCAATATATATATATGCATTGCTCACTTCTGATAGTAGCACATAATCGAGCAAATCATGTGGTCCATTCTGTGTAACAATCACAAAAACATAACACCCGGGATCATCGTCCACATAACCAAGACAAATTATGTAAATGTTACATTATAGTCTTTGCAGACAAGTAGCCCAAATTCATCAATGACTACGAATTGTATATTAAACAACATTTTACCTGTTATTAGTCTATCCGTGACATAATCTCATTATCTACTAAAAACAGATATATCAAATGTCATTTAAGGACTTAGTCCATCTCATGGTATGTGCTTTGAAAATTAAACAACATTACCTGCATACAAACTTATAAATATATAGACAACAATAAACAACTTTTATTCACTTAGTAAAACTGTTCACATAAATTTGGTTCCCTAGGAAACTTACTCTAACATTTTGTAACACAAACGTTACTTGTTCAGTGAACATGGTTTTTGGTTTGTAATCCTTATGCGACTTTGAAATATACAAAATGAAAAGTGTCCTTTTGACTTAAAGCCATCTAAATTTTTAATGCGATTTCAAAAATTTACTTAGTTTTTTTAGTTTTTTAAAAACTACTTAAATTTTTTTAAAATTTTTCAATTTCACACCTTAATATTAACACCATTAGTATCCATTAGTTTTAATTGACGTGACTTTTAAAAAAAATAAATAAAAAATTTGAATTTACATTTAAAATAATTTTAAAATATTAAAAAAAATATTTTTAACATCTCAAAAATTGTAAGTATTTTAAAAAATAATTTTTTAAATATTATATTAACAAATATTAAAGGATATTAATACCGTTAATATTAAAATGTGATATTAAAAAATTTATATATTTTTTAAAAAATTAAAAAAATATAAGTGATTTTAAGTGAAAAAACCCAAACTTTAAAAAGGGTTACCCCTCCCGCTCCCAAGGCAGGTTATCCTCCTCCCTCTCCGCCGCTGCTCAGCGTCCTCGGACTCAGCTCTCCCCGCGCTGGGCCTCAGTTCTCAGTCGCCCTCCCCACCAGGTACACCTCTCTCTCTCTCTCTCAGCCATGGTCGACGTTTCTGCCTCTACTCCGACCTTGATACAACTCAAATATAATAGCTCAGTGAGGGGTAGTTTAGGTATTAATTGTTTTGGCTAACGAGGCACTCAAGCAAGAGCCGATTGAAGCCTTTACAAGTAAGCTCCTTTCATCAATTCTATTTCAATCACACATGAGGATATGGTCCCACCATGATCTGAAATACTGAAACATTAAAATTGATTTTCCGAATGCAAGGCTCATGCGTTGGGCCTTTTGGCATTTTTTAACGCCTTTAATGAACATGTTAGTTTCGATAAAAAGGGCATGCTGTTAGTGTTGCAGCTTTTATGATTCAATGTCATGTCTTAGTAGCATCTGCCATAAAAATAACATGTTATCAAGTGATTATCGCCAAAAGTGAGCACACTCGAGCTGTATGATAATGTTAGTATCCATAAGTGAATTTTTGAGCTGTTGTTCTAGTACATTCTTTCATACCCCTCCAAAGAAGAAAAGGATTAGTAACAAAATGCAAACATAGGATTCATTGGGAGACAAGTAGAAAGGAAATGCAGTCAAGCAACTCAGCTTTTCATTCTTCATGTTATTTCAAAGATCCCATGATCATTCTACTAAGCTTTAAGCATGGCAACTATGGATCTTGGTGGTATTTGTTGTTGAACATGGATGTTTATGGTATTTGTTGTGGTATTTATAGTTGAATTTTTTCTCTATTTCATTATATTTTTGGACGTGCAAAGCTTCAAGCTGGAGTGATAAATGGTAACGTTTTTTGGAAATATTCTTTGTACAAATCATTTCTTACAAACAGGGTCAAAGTAAGAAACTTTAAGTTCGGTCTGGTCCACTGGTCTAATCTGATCCAGATTCTAATAGGCCAGGTCTTTTCTCTTGCAGAACTTTCAGCTTCCTTGACATCACGAACCAGTGAATCCTATGCTTCCCTAAAAAAGAAACAAAGGAAGTTTGACTTGTACAGCCATTATTCTATCTCAGAAGCCATGAATGCTATCACAGAGTGTGAAGTGGAAAGAGTGTTCATTGGAGCAGGATGCAACAGGATCGTCAACAATGTCTCATGGGGCGCACGCAATCTTGTAGCCTTTGGTGCCCAAAATGCTGTCGCCATTTTCTGTCCCGAGGTAGGACCCTCAATTCCCATTTCCCCTTCTTTTGTTTAACAAGTAAACTATACTTTTATTTATTTATTTATTTTTTTTGGCTGAGACGACTAAAACTAAATTATGTGGTTTGGTTGCTTCATTTGATGCAGAGGGCACAGATTTTGACCACACTACCCGGGCACAAGGCCTCAGTTAACTGCACCCATTGGCTTCCTAGCAGCAAGTTTGCCTTCAGAGGTGCAGCTATACTGTTTCAACTTGCTTAAGAAACCTTTCTCCTTTGAAATTCAATTTTTAGTTGTATCACGTTTAATGGGTTTAAACTTGTATTTAATTGAGCTATGGGATTAGCTATAGCCTTTTGGTACATCATTCACTTTAGAATTTTTCTTCACAAATCAATTTTTAACTGTTTTGGGATATATATTGATTGAGCTCCTAGGCAAAGATTCAATGTTTAGGCCTCCTTTAAAATTACTTAATGAGGTTCAACCCCTTCCTTACCCTTCTTTTCAATAGCTGGGGAGAGGTGGGTGTTTAGCTGGTACAGGGGGGTAGCCTTCTTGAGGAAACCAAGCTTAACCTGCAATCTTGCTGTTGGTGTGACTCTTATCTTAGGCGTTATTAACATTCAGATGTTCCACTGAGAAAGAACCCGGAATTTATGTGCAATGTGCTGAATGCTATAGACTGTGAAGCAGTATTATGTTTTAAGGTTTTTTTTTTCTTTCTTTTTTTTTTGGGGGGGGGGGAGGTGGGGTGGAGTTGGAAAGTTTACTAACTGGTTTGCACGCTTTTGTTGCCCAACGCTTAGGATGTTTTTCAAAAGGCCTGCATTCCAAGGCTTACATTTGGTGTTATATTCAATTCGATTTGGATTTGTAAACATAATTAGTCAAGTTTCTGATTCCATATGTCAAATTTGTGAGCTTTGCAGCTTGCTACCTGACCCCGTTGAAGTCTAGATTTCTTGTTCCAAAAATTAGCTTTCTTTTATTAGTTCCTCGTGCTTTTCTTTATTTTTCTTTGGGTTATTTGTGCCATAGGTCTTGTATTTTTCCACTGTGTCATTTTAGTTCTTGTACATTTAATTGTATCAATAGGTCTTGTATTTTTCCACTGTGTCAATTTAGTTCTTGTACTTTTAATTGTATCAGTTTAGTTCTTGTACTTTTAACTGTGTCAGTTTAGTCTGTAAACACAATTTATATTGTATTGATTTAGTGTTATAGTAAAATCAACGTCTAGTACAACAACAATAGGACCAGTGCCTCAAGAGCTTCCGCATATGCAGGGTCTAGGGGGGTGGGATGTACGCAGCCTTACCCTTTGAGGGTGCTACCCTATAGGGAGGCTGTTTTCGGGGACCCCTAACCTGAGAAGCATAAGAAGCATAATAGCATATATCATAAAAGCAAAAGCATAACGACATATAAGCATCTAGGCCTAAGTGCGAAAGAGCACAAAAACATAAAAGCAACGGCTCAGGGCAAGCATAACAAAACACTAAAAAGCAATAGGCAATACACACTAAAACAACACACTACCATAATCAAGTAAATCACCCAGGCAGACATAAGAGCCTAGGGGCATTAGTGTTAAATAAAATTTGCTCCTCTATTCTAAATCGCTACATTGGCTATCCCTATCTAGCCCTCCACTGACCCCTATCTAAGGTCATTTCCTCGTGTAGGTTTAGGTGGTTGAGGTCGTATCAGATCGTCTCCATCCATCTTTTCTTTAGCCTGCCTCTCCCTCTGCTTCTGAGCGCAGTATGGAATTGTTCGCATCTCCTGACAGGGGCCGTGGTCGGTCTCCTCATAACATGCCCAAACCACCGCAAACGTTGCTCCCTCAATTTATCCTCGATCGGTGCCATGCCCAATTTGCCTCTTATGATGTCATTTTCGATCCTATTTTTCCTTGTATGTCCATACATTCACCGTAACATCCTCATCTCCGTCACCTTCAGCTTCTGCGTATGATGCCATTTCATTGGCTAACATTCCGCACCATATGACATAGCCGGTCTCACTACGGTCTTATAGTATTTTCCCTTTAACTTTAACGGGAACTCTTTATCGGAAAGTATCGCAGAGGCCATCCTCCATTTATGCCAACCTGCTTTGATGTGATTGTTGACATCCTCGTCAGCTTCACTGTTCTGTTGTAACATGGAACCCAAATACCTAAAACACTCCTTTTTTTGGCATGGACTCCGATCCAATCTTGACGTCTACTTTGCTGGGCGTGGTAGAGGTACAAAACTTGGGTTCTATATACCCGGTCTTGGATCTACTGAGTCGTAAGCCTTTCGATTCCAAGGCCCTTCTTCAAAAGCTTGTTACCTCTTCTTGAGACTCTCCCACTAGGACTATGTCATTTGCGAAAAGCATGCACCAAGGTGGACCCCCTTGGATGTGCCTAGTGAGCTTGTCCATAACCAGAATTAACAGAAAGGAACTCAAGGCAGATCCTTGGTGAACCCCAACTGTAATGAGGAAAGCGTCTATCTCCCCATCTGTTGTACGCACATTAGTTTGTGCGTCCTTGTACATGTCTCTAATTGCTCGTATATAGGGCACGGGGATGCCTTTCTTCACCAGAACCCTCCATAGGACCTCTCTTGGCACCCTATCATATGCCTTCTCTAGATCAATGAATACCATAGCGAGATCCATTTACCTATACCTATAATGCTCTATCGTCTTCCTGAGGAGATGGATGGCTTCAATTGTCGATCTACTGGGCATAAATCCAAATTGGTTCTCGGACACCTCTGTTTGTTGCCGTAATCTTCTGTCTATGACCTGCTCTCACAGCTTCTGAGTGTGGCACATTAGTTTGATACCTCGATGGTTGGCGCAACTCTGGATGTCGCCTTTGTTCTTATAAATCGAGATTAATGTTCTCTTCCTCCATTAGTTAGGCATCTTCTTCCCCGGAAGGATTTGGTTAAATAGTTTAGTTAACCAACTGATTCCCTTCTCTCCCGCGCACTTCCATGCCTCCATAGGTATTCCATCTGGGCCCACTGCTTTACCCCTACCCATCTGTTTCACTTCTTTTACTGCCTAAGGTCTAATTCGCCTACAGTAACAATAGTTTTGGTGCTCCTCGGATGTTTGGAGTTCACCTAGGGATATCTCTGTATCCCCCTATTCGTTGAATAGCTCGTGGAAGTAGGCTTTCCACCTAGCTTTAATTTCTTGTTCGTCCACGAGCACTTGTCCTTCCTTCCCTTTTATGCACTTTACTCGGTCCAGGTCCCTAGTTTTCCTTTCTTTCGCTTCAGCAATTCTATAAAGGTCCCTAGCTCCCTCCTCTGTATTCGTCCTTTTGTAAAAATCCTCATAGGCTTTGGATTGTGCTTCCCCGACTGGTTTCTTTTCTTTTTTCTTGGCTTGCTTATATTGATGTTTCTTGTCCTCATCTCCACTTCGATCCCACGCCTTGAAATAGTCTCGTTTGGCCTTAATCTTCTCCTGGACCTTCTTGCACCACCATCAAGACTCCCCGTTGTTTGGTGCCTCGCCCTTTGTCACGCCTAGAACTTCGTGTACCAAGCCTCGGATCTTATGGGTCATTTGGTTCCACATGTGGTTTAAATCTCCGTCCAAGTCCCAAACGAGCTTAGACTTTGCTCTTTCCTTATAGATTTTATACTTGTCCCCTTTCAAGTCCCTCCAATGAGTATGTGTCTGCGCTGGTTTTGCCCCTTCTCTTGGCCTTTACATCAGCACACAACACCCGGTGCTGTGTAGAGCGATCTTCCCCTGGAATAATCTTACAATCTTTGCAGTCTTTTTGTGCCCTCTTCCTTAATGGTATGTGGTCAATATGAGTCCTTGTCCCCTTGCTTTGATACGTGATGATGTGCTCGTCCCGCTTTCTGAAGAAGGTGTTGGCAACTGTTAACTCGTAAATAGCAAAGTCTAGGAGGGCTTTGCCCTCATCATTCCTAGTTTCAAAACCAAACCCTCCATGATGAGATGCGTAGCCATCCGAGGTCGTGCCAACATGCCCATTGAAATCCCCGCTAATCACCACTTGTTCGCTCTGAGGTATGCTTTACGTCGTTATGTCTAGGTCCTCCCAAAATCGAACCTTCTCGTGCTCTGTTAGTCCAGTCTGAGGTGCATAGGCACTGATGACGTTCAATATCTCCCCACCTAAAACGAACTTGATGCCTATGATCCTATCACCAAACTTGGACACTCCATCTACTTTATCCTTGAGGTTACTATCCGCAATGATGCCAACTCAATTCCTACCTCTGATTTTGCCAGCATACCACAACTTATATCCTAACACATCTTTGGCTTTCGTGCCAACCCATTTAGTCTCTTGCAGGCACAGTATGTTCATCTTTCTCTTCATTATCATTTAAGCCACCTTGAAACTCTTCTTTGTTAGCGTTCCAACGTTTAATGTCCCAAATCTCAAGTTGCCCTCCACATGTTGTCTCGCCCTTCCCCTCCCCAACTCCTTTGGAGATGGCCTCAAGCTTTGAGCTCCATAACTAGTAGCGTTCATCCACTAACTGTCACAAACACAGGTAAGCAAGCACATAGGCATAGAGCATATCACAAAACATACAAAAGCACAACAATCACTATTAATCAACGACAATCAGTTACAATCACAAATTAGTGGAGTTCAGAAGTTCGAAATGAGTTCAAAAGAAGCAAGGAGCAATCAGACTACTTCCGAATAGCAAAACCTCCACGCGGAGTCACAGAGAGGAGAGATCATACCATAGGGAACACGAGAATAAAGGAGAGATCTAACCTGGCTAATACTTACCTACGTCCGGTTTGCTGCCGGTTAGTGGCTTGGGGCTATAGGCTGCGGTTTTGGGTCAGGGTTAGGGATTGTGTTTCGGGTTGGTATGGTTTGGGTGGGTTGGGTTTGGGCTAGCTCTAGGTTAAGCTTATGGTGAGGGTTGGTTAGGGTTTCGGGGCCCCCCTGCAGGTTTTGGGTTATGGGCGGGTTTTGGCGGGTGTTGCTGGATTCAAAGGTAGGGGTTGGGGTTGGGGTTGGGGTTGGGTCAAGGGTGGTTCAAGCGGGGTTTTGGGGGAGGCGCTGGCTTGGGCTAGGATTTCTTAGGGTGATAGTGGGTGATCAATGGTCGGAGGCGGTGGTGGGGTTGGTGGTCAAAGGGGCTGGCTGCTGGCGGTGGTGCGGCGGTGGTTGGGGGGGAGGAGATTTTGAAGGGGGAGGGGAGAGAGAGGCTAGGGTTGGGTTACCGGTTACGGTTAGGGTTAGGGGTGGTGTGTGGCGGTGATGGGGCAGCGCCGTCTTGGTTGCGTCACTGGCGGTGGTCCTCAGTGGCGTTGGCGAGGTTGCCGACGGTGGGCAGGCAGAGAGACGTTAGGGAGAGAGGCAGAGAAGCAGAGTAGTCATGTGTCAAAGAGGTAGAGAGGCAGATTTTTCTATCATGGTCTTGGCAGCGGTAAAATCAACATCTAGTCTTATAGTAAAGTTAATGTTTAGTCTTATAGTAAAATTAACGTTAAGTTGGCATTGGAATGTTTTATAGTCGGGTCACAGGGGGATTTAAGTTGGATTAATTGGTGAAGTATTGTTTTGCATTTGATGTGACCGAGGTTGTTAAAAATGCGGCGTTAACCTAACTTCAATGTCACCATAGCACTAAATTTGACACATTGTAAATTGTGGGAACTACATTGGCACCACTAGAAAATTAAAAGACTATATTGACATAGTGCGAAGTCAGTATAGGGACCTTTGACATAAATAATCCTTTTTCTTTCAAGTTTTCTTTTGGAAAGTGCTGTTTTGTAGGAGGGGCGAATATTATGTTTGCTGTTAGTAGTTAGTTCCTACTGATCACTAATATGCTTATGTGCAGCTCAGAAATTGGATAATCATTTTTTACTATCTGGTGATGCGGTTGGTGCCATCATTTTATGGGAATACTCTCTTATTTACAGAAAGGTAATGTTTTTTACCTGTGAATATATTTTGGCATATTCTTCACTCAAGAATTGCATGGTATGTACTTGGACATTTCTTATAAGTTATAATAATCTGTTTACAATCATCTGTTTGTTGAGTAGCCATTGTGATACATATGATGCTATTTCAATTGATGCCTTATCTAATTTTGTTTGCTTATAAAGAGGAAATATTTGAACTCAATATAAATGTAGTTATGTCGCACGATAATTCAAATTTGTAGCGTTCTGCGTCCAAACTTATGATCCATGTACGATAAACTTGCAAATTAATTTGAAAAAAAAAAAAAAGGAAATAGGTCGAGGAAGCTGCTGGTCATTATACTACAGTGCCCTGAAGATTGTTCTGTATTTCAACTTATTAGATTCTAAGGATTTGGGAAGATACTTGCCACTAACTACATATAATTAGAACAACCCTTCCGTTCCCTTAAATTTGCAGAGTATCCTGTTGGTGGAAATATTCAAGCATTGCAACATAACCCAGTCTGTCTTTGCTTCTTTTTGTCCTTGTAGTGGAGGCACATCTTGAACGTACCACTGCCACACAAGAAGGGTGTCACATGCATTACTGCAGTAATGATATCTCTTAATGAAGTAATTTTCGCATCTACATCATCTGATGGCACTGTCAATATCTGGGAAATCATCTTGCCAACAGATAATGGAGGTGGGTAAGATGGTCTGCTTTATGCAAAGGTTCCTTCAGTGCTAAAAATTTCCTTGAAGTTTGTGTCGTCTTTTTAAATTGCTTCTTCTCTTAAGCTTTAATGTCTTTAATGTTTTTATTATCAATACCCGGGGTGTTATATACCATTTACAACAAACAAGTGGAGAGAAAAATTAGTCTAGAAGCTGAAGGAGAGGAAATTGAGAATAGTTGAAAAACGCTTCAGATCTTCTTCCATAAGAAGCTGCATACTAGCCAATTGCATTTGAGCTTTTGATGATATTGATCAAACAGTTAGAGATTTGATATTTTTACTGAAAAATGGCTAACTTTCTATGCATTACCTTGCTTCGTATTCTTTCTCTGCCTTATTGGATTGTAAAGTGAGATTTGATCGTGCAATTTTGGTACTTAAGAGTTCAATCATATTGTTAACAACAAAAACAAAAAAGAAAGATAAAGATTAATCGAGGGGTGGATAAATTACCCAGTAGGATATATTAACTCAAGTAATTGGACCAGCTCACCATCCATAGATACAAACCAATCTAGTAAAATATACAACATTTGAGGAATGTCCCTGCTAAAGGATGTTAGCGATACACATTGAAGATAGAGAAAAGTCTTAAAATTTGGTCATATATTCGACTCAGACTGCTATATAAGACTAAATATTTAAGAAGCAGGTTACAGTAAAATAATACGACGTTGGAAATGCGGACCATAGCAAAATTTTTTGACCCTCAATAATGAATCTTTTCATAGCTAAGGAATGAATATGATTTGCTGGTAGACCGAATTGATCAGCTTGCATTGATTGCCTTTTCTCAGCTACACAGTTGAAGAAATTAAATGTGATTCAAAATGCAAAAAAATATATATCTTACAAAAGGAGCTTCTTGCAAGTGGGGGCTGGCATAGACTAATGATAGTAGGATCAAGCATGATAAGACTCTAAGAAACAAAAATTACTCCTCAATAATGCTGAACTTGCATATATCCAGGCTTGTAGCTGCTGTCCAATCTATTTGAGATTCTTCGTAGAGTGAATCTAATTGCCCCAATTGATTTACCATGTTTTCCTACTAAAGATACAGGTCAATGGTGAAGCGAGTAGAGCAAAAGACATCCATCAGTTACATGATTAGGTTAACAAAAATAACATAATAAAACAAGACTTATAAGAAGCAAGCTAATAAGCACATAAAACAGCTTCCCATTTTCAAACCAGTGCTGTAGTTTGGTTTCATGTGAGGAAAGGGAAGTTTCTAGCTAAAAGGAAGTGCAAATTGATGCCTAGTGGTGATTTCCAGTTCAAAATTGTAGAGAGGTCTGTGACAATGCCTATAAGGTGGAGGTTCCTGGGGAAATGGAACATTTAGTTGTTTGTAAACAAAGAATTTTCCAATTTTCTTGAACAATGTTCCATGGGAAATGGAAAACTGGAAAAGCTATTCGAAAGGCTAGTTTTCCAATTGCAGAAGTTGGTAACTTTTCCTATCCATGTTTTTCAAATAGAAAACATGGTCAACCTGCGGTTTCTTTTTTATTTCAGCAATGAATTACTCTTTGTTTTTGCATTATACAACAACAACAGTCCTAATGCCCCTAAGGCTCCCACTTGAGTACGGTTTGGAGGGGGTGGATGTACGCAGCCTTCCTCCTTCAAGGTGCTGCCCTAGAGGCTGTTTCCGCAGACCCCCAACTGTTTTTGCATTATATTAAGCATTATAAGTAAGCGTTTATACTTGAAATTGCGTTAACACATTTATTTGATATTTAAATCATAGTATGATTCATAAATATAAGTAGATGGTGTCCGATATCCTAATTTGTAACCCAAGAAAAGTTATATTTGTATTTGAACTGATATGTGAAAGTTTACGGATCGGAGGTACTCGAATTAGTCGTGTTTGGATTAGTTACTCTAATTGTTTGGATCGGGTTTGAATCTACGGTTTTCGTATTACGAGCATTCCTTGTGCCAATAATTTTGTTATCAAAAAACGAGAGAAAAAAGATAGGAAATATCTTGGAGAACTGTTATCAAATTTCTATTTCTAGATGTGTTTTCCAAATGAAAACGAAAAGGAAAACTAGAAATAGAAAATAGAAATTTTCTTACATTTCTAAATAGTGCCATATGGAGGTAAATGAACAAGAGGACCTTAAGGCAAATCCTGAACAACCATGGAGGAAATTGATGCAGGCACCATTAGAAGTGATTCAGCTCTTAAAAAGCAAGGCGCTTGCTTGAGCAAGTAGCTAATTCTGAAGCTTATACAAAAGTGGCCACATGTCAGCATTATGTTTAACCTTGCTTTTATTATTTTATGTTAGTGGCTTGCTTTAGAAGCTCAGATACTTTGGTATTTTGAATCAATTTGTTTTTTTTTTTTTTTTTTTTTTTTATATATTTTCGATGCAACCCTGGCTAATTTGAGTAAAGAGCAACTTGTGCAGGTTGGGAACCAGATTTTCCATAGCTTTAGCAAGTTCATAAGCCAATTTTTTCAGCTATCCATCAGCTTCCCAGTATCCTGAAATTGTATAGATGTTCATGTCATTGGAGAAAAGCATTGCTAATGTATGGTCAAAATGTCTGCTTAAAGAACTGAGGGTAATTTGGATTATTTTGACGTAACCCAGCACTTCATCTCTTTTGAGATCTGATTCTTAATAAAGCAAAGAAACTGTTCTTCTCAAATTTGATGGATTTTTTGCACATCTATCCAATCTTGTTAGATGTACCCTGAAGTTGGTATGCTTCTGAATGTGTTATATATACCTCCTTCCCTGTCTCCACCAATAGAGATTAAGCATTGATTAGGGGGGTTCATAGGCATCTCTGTGCTGTTGAACAATTGTGTACCTGGCCAATTAGACATATCCTAGTAAGCTACCATGTGCTTAAGAAATAGGAACAACTTAATTTATTCAAATAGTCTAATTATCTCCCTTTAGGCTCCATTACATTGGTATTTATAAAGATGAAAGTAAATTCCCAATTAAAAAAAAAAAATTCATAATATGATAAGAGAAAACAAAGCTAGTAAAAGTCAAATTCTAGTCCTAAAAGCTATCCTAACTAATAATATATCCAAACAGATAAGTTTACAACAATCTAATTATCAGTGATTATTGTAAATCTAGATCTTGATCCTTTCTACATAACAAACCCACAAACCTCCTCCCCCCCTCCCCCCCCCCCCCCCACCCCCTCACCCAAAAATAAAAAGAAAAAGAAAAAAACAAACAAACTAACGAGCAAGTATGAGTTAAGATTGTTATTCGGTACTTCATTACCCAAATGATTGCAGAAAGTAGCTAAAGTTCTAGTTCGGATTGTGGTAGATGTTCACCCGTGCGAGAGTGTGAGACTTTTGCTTTTGATTTATACCAATCAGGTTTGATCTTCTGGGCGGTGGTGGCAAGCATAACATGAATTTTTGGGGTTCTTTTTTTTTTTTTTTTTTTTTTTTTGAGGGGGTTTTTTTTTTGGGGGGGGGGGGGGGTTGTTATCAGCACGCAGAAAACTGAGGTCGAAATAATGCACATTTAGGTCAGATGTGTTGGGTAGAAGTTCAGGCTTTTGCTTCTGTCCACCATGTGACTGTGAGGCTGCGTAGGTTGATGACTTACATCTTTAGATTTCTCATAGTATATTGGCGATAATAACATAGATATTCGTGCTTACTGGCTTCACATTTCCATTGCTTTTGGGTCTTCTTCTGTGTGATGGCATGGATCTTCGTATGCATGCTTGAATTACTGTCATATACTAATTGAGCCCATCGTATCAGGTGACTGCAAATTGTCCTGTCTTGAGACTCTTTCTGTTGGTTCCAAAACTATGGTGGCACTTGCTTTAGCTCAGTTGCCGGGAAGTGCTGGGAATATTATTCTGGCCATGGGAGGTCTGGATAATAAAATTCATCTTTACTGTGGAGAAAGGAAGGGAAAGGTCCGCAGATGGGTTTATTTATTGTTTACTTTAATATTTAAATAAATATTCCTTGGATGTTAGATTCCCATTTTTCATAGAACTCATCAGAACTATAATTCATTCATTCCAGTTTGTTCATTCTTGTGAGCTGAAAGGGCATTCCGATTGGATACGGAGCTTGGACTTCTCCTTGCCTGTTTGCATAAATGGGAAGGCAAATACTCTATTGCTTGTCAGCTCATCTCAGGATAAAGCCATACGCATTTGGAAAATGGTCTTGCATGATTCCTTGGGCAACTCTGACTGGAAAGAGGTGATAACCTTGGCATCTTATATTGAAGGTCCTGTACTTGTTGCTGATTCATCCTCATATCAGATATCTTTAGAGTCTCTTCTGATTGGGCATGAAGACTGGGTGTATTCAGTGGAGTGGCAGCCACCATTACTTTCATCCGAGGAAAGTACGGAATATGAGCAGCCTCAAAGCATCTTGTCTGCTTCTATGGATAAAACAATGATGATCTGGCAGCCTGAGAGGACTACTGGCATTTGGATGAATGTTGTCACTGTGGGGGAACTTAGTCATTGTGCTTTGGGATTTTATGGTGGGCATTGGGGCCCGAACGGAGATTCCATATTAGCACATGGATATGGTGGGTCTTTTCATTTGTGGAGGAATGTTGGGATTAACGCTGACAATTGGCAGCCACAAAAGGTTCCTTCTGGTCACCATGCTGTTGTTTCTGATATAGCATGGGCCAAGTCTGGTGAATTCTTACTCTCAGTCAGTCATGATCAGACAACTCGTGTTTTTGCTCCATGGATGAACAAAGCTTGTACTGGAGATGGGGATTCGTGGCATGAAATAGCTCGTCCACAAGTTCATGGTCATGATATTAATTGTGTGGCAATCATTCAAGGGAAGGGAAATCACCGTTTTGTCAGTGGAGCTGAGGAGAAAGTTGCCAGGGTATTTGAAGCTCCCCTGTCTTTTCTAAAGACGTTAAGTTGTGCCATTTCACACAAATCTGATATGCAAGAAGATATCCAACTGGGTGTTCAGATTCTGGGTGCAAATATGTCTGCTCTTGGCTTGTCCCAGAAACCTATATACGTTCATGGTATCTCTCTCTCTCTCTCTCTCCCCCTCTCTCCCACAGTTAAGAGTGCACTTGCAGCTTTCCATTCATAATGTATGTTGCACTTTGGTGATAATGCTAGTCATAATATCCTTAGACCTCCATGGAAACTTATGTAATGATTTTCCATTACACCGGAAAACTAGTCCTGTTGTATAGAGGTACTATGGATGTTGATGGTGAAGATTGTCTGCTATGTTATTCAGGCTTCATAAGCCCAAACATCAATGATGCGATTTCAAGGCATGTTCCGCATTGCAGGGTGCGTATGCTTCTTATCTGCACAGTCTTGCCTCATTCCTTTTGATTTGTTAAGTGGTGTAAATGAGCTAATTTGAGCCTAAGCTTGAAAGGCTTAGGTCGGAACATTTTGCTGGCTCAAGATAAGTTTGACGCTCACCAAGCTTGGACACTGTTGGCTCGAGCTTGGCTCATCATGTGCTTGAACTTATTTTGAGATTACCAGGAGTTGAGGCTTCTCTCATTAAGCCCCCCCACGTTGGATCATTGGAGCTCGACCTACTTGGTTCAGCCTAACTTTTTAGTTACAAACTTGCAACTTCTACAACAAATGGCTTTAGGGCTTGGGCTTATAATTGGTTCATGTTAAATTTCACCTGGGCCTTTAGGCCTGACCTACAGAGTTGGCACACATAAGATCCACATATAAGGTCAAGTGGGGTTCTATCCTAAAACTAATTGTTATTAGGTGGAGTAACACACTAGGCTTATATGTTGGTCTCTTCTTTCCTACAACTCCGATGTGGAATTCACATTTGACTCACATGTGGAGTTCTTAACCGTTCATATTTCAGTTTAACTATTGAGCTTGTTTAGGCTTGTGACCTCACGAGCCCGAGTTTTATAAGGTTTAGGTTAAGCTTTGGCTTATGATGAGCTGAGCTATACAAGTTCTATATGTAGCCCTTGTGAGCCAGGTTGGCGCTTTTACTCCTGTAGATGTGTCTTCTCTTTCCGGTGATGTGTTTCAAGGGTGGAGCCAGGGCCCATGTGGAGTTCTGCTTGTGGAGTGGCTACTGTTAGTATTCAACCACAAGTGGTGCTATTGTGCTTTGCATTCAACACTTAGGCCTCGTTTGTTTAGGGAGAAAACCACATTCTAGGAAGTGGTTTTCCCTTTATCTGTTGTTTGGCACAAGTTTTGGTGACGGAGGAAAACCTTTTCCCTCAAATTGGGGAAAATGACTTCCCTTTCAAAAGAGGGGAAGTCATCATTTCGACTGGTCCAAAAATATAATTCCAACAATATATAATCATTCTCATTAGAATTTTTGCTAAAAAATGCTAACAAGGCATATAATTTTAGCCACATTTAGATAGTTTACATCAATATACGATGAACTTTTTATCGTAATTTGCTAAAAACATTGACATGGCTTGTAAATATTATTGTAATTGTGCATTATATTAGCACTTTTATATTTGGTTAGATTCTTACAAAAATTCATCAGATTTTGATATATGATACCTGAGTGATAAAATATTCAACCTCAGGGTACATCATTGTGTATATTCAAATGTCAGGATAGGTAATAAATGCTCAAACCTCATGTTATCTTAGTAATAATTCCACAACCACACAAAAGTTCTAGATAATTTCGAATATATTGTGTTGCTACTTATATTGTCCTATAACTGGGTATAAGCTGATTGTTAGAAGATTATTCCTTTAAAACAAACAAGGAATATCAAAATGTGAAAACATGTTTTCTGTTGAAACAAACAACGGAAAACCACAATGGGAATAGTATTTTCTATGGAAAACCTTTTCCAAAGAAAAATATTTTCTGGGGTAAGAGTACTCCCCTTGAAACAAACTGAGCCTTAGTACTTCATTAATACCGATCACAGTTAATCGTGCCCATCGTTGCAAGTGCAGCTACACGAGATACTCCAGCTAGAAAAGGGAACGAAGGTATCGACACCCTTGAAACTGCTCCCGAGGCCGTACCGGAAACATTGACTGAACCTCCCATCGACGAGCAATTGGCATGGCATACATTATGGCCAGAGTCGCACAAACTCTATGGTCATGGGAACGAGTTGTTCTCTTTGTGCTGTGACCATGAAGGCAAGCTTGTAGCTTCATCATGCAAGGTATACTGCTACTGCTGATCCTGGAATTTTTATCATTCTGCATGACTCTGATATAACCGTAGATCCATTCATCATGGCCACGGTCACATGTTATATATGAGTCGGAGAAATCATGTTGGCTTTTACTTTTAAGGGAATAAGTTGTTTTTAAGACTAATTTCTGGATAAGTTGAATGATATTAATTAAATTTTGACCTCTGATACTTTTAACTTGTAAATACATTTATACATTTGTTTTAAGTAATGAAATGTAATACATATATAATGCATGTGATTACCAAAATACCAATCGATCCCGTTACTGGCATTACATGTCATAATCTGTTGTCTTTGGTCATAAGAGGTACGGATCAATTATTAATTTGCAGGCCCAAACTGCACCAGTAGCAGAAATATGGCTATGGCAAGTCGGATCATGGAAAGCAGTTGGTTGCCTGCACTCACACAGCTTAACTGTTACACAGATTGAATTCTCACATGATGATAGTTTACTTCTTTCCGTCTCCAGGGATCGTCAGTTCTCGGTTTTCTCCATTAGAAGAACGGGTAAACCTGACACTTTCTTCAAAGTTTGTCCAGCAACTAGAGAATTTTGAAGAATATTTTGCACTCTTTATTACATTCTAACTTAAAATTTGTCTATTAATCTGGTAGAATTAAGGAAAACGGCTTGACCTTGTAGTATGCATTCCTTACCCCCGCCTGAGCTCGAGGTTTCTTGAGCCTCATGACCTCGCGGTTTTGTGTTACCCGCCCAATAAATAAATTAATGAACAAAGATAAAAAGAACCTAAAGAACTCGGAATGAAAAACGGAAGTAACTCAGATCTTGCTGAAGGATCCAAGCAAAACTAAATTAGATCTTGTCTAAGATAATAATGTAGGAACTTGCAGTAGCGGATCCAGGACTTTAACGATGCGGGGTCCATGTTTATAAAAAAATAGTTAGAATTTTTTTTGAAATTCCATATACGTAATCCAGTATTAATTTAATTATGTACTTTTACTTCTGTTAATTTTGTCTTTGATAATTTACGTTGTCTCAATTTAGTCATAGAATAGAGTTGGCAATAAATTATGAATTACATTTTTAATAGTTGAATCATGGTGGCTTTAGATTAGGTCAATAGGCGAGTTTGTATTCGATCATTTTTATCTAACATAACCGGGCCATTAAAAAATTGTATTATCAATTTTACTTCAATTATACCATTGTACTGAGTTAACATAATACAAAAGACTAAATTGACACAATTAAATATAGAACCATATTGAAACAATGGAAAACATACAAGAATTTTTGCATAAATAACCATAAAATATATAATTAAATGATTTAAATGTATATATTTATTAAATTATGAAAGATGTATTTTTTTTTCCTTATATTTGATGATTGAGGAATGAGTTGCAAATAAACAAAAATGAGAGAAAAATGGGAAGTAGGCATCGTGGAATCGAACACGCGACTTGAAAATAACAAGAGGCCACACAAACCATCAAACCAAGGCTTTACCTATGATGTGGGGTCACTGCTTATGCTTTATAGGTACTTGTTCAGTATTCTTTATCAATATATGTACATATTTAAAGGTCGGGAAGTAAAGCTGTGGGGTCCATGCACCCCGGTTGATCCAACGTAAATCCGCCACTAGGAACTTGGGGGATGAAAAGAGGAAATAACTTGTCACGATCTTAGTTTAGATTTGTAAGTTCTCTGATGAGGCTTCTATGTGATTTGATTGGTTGAAAATCATTTTAACAATTAGAAAAATCCTGAACCCCACCACCTCCGGCTACCGACCTGACCCCCCATGGCTGGTGACCCCTTCTAGCGGGAGGCACTCCCCAACCCTAGCTGTAGTGGACCACTCTACCTTCCTCACCTCGTTGCTGCAACACTATCACCCTCAACCCCAACTCGCTTTGGGTGGTGGAGGTTTTAGCGGGTCAAAATGGCAGAGAGAGAGAGCCAGGGATCATCCAATGCGCTTGATGGAATCATCTCTGTCCATTGGATGGCTAGTTGGAAACATTGCCCTGACACCTTGTCATCCAAGGCGCTGCCCTCTCCTCACCATCAGTCCACCATCATTAGAGTACCGCCCTGTTGCCGTCAGAAGTGTTATGCCTGTCATTTTGGCCTTGTTGAGTGGGGTTGGAAGGTGCGGTGAGGTGTTTGTCAGCCGGAGAGGATGGGGGTGGAGTTTCGGAGAGAGGAGACAGAGTTGGGGAAGATAAGGATGTGATTCCTCATATAGATAACGAATGAGGATATTTTAGTCTTTTGATTGCATAAGTTATTTCAAGAGTATTATTTTTTTCCTGGATGCCATGTTAGTAAAAATTGATGGAACTCTGACACCGTTAGATAGAGCGTATCTAAAAGAAAAAGGATATCAGAAGTTCAAAACACCTAAAAAATATTTACGTGTAAAACACTATGTTTAACCTTATAATACCTCTATGGAATCCACTCAAATACAATAAATATATTTTGCCGTAGACAATTGGGAAAGTATCATCATATATAACAACAAACTCAAAATCAATTACGTAAGGCCCGTAATTTACATGCACAACGCTATCCACTAACTCCACTATGATGCTTCTTCTCAGCTGCAGATGAAATAAAGTATGAGCTTCTAGCAAGACAAGAGGCTCACAAAAGAATCATATGGGCATGCTCATGGAACCCTTTTAACCACCAGTTTGCAACCGGCTCACGAGACAAGACCGTCAAGATCTGGGCGGTCAAGAACCAATCTTCGGTCAAACTGCTAATGACCTTGCCACAGTTGGGTAGCAGCGTGACTTCTCTCTCGTGGCTCGGTCTTGACCAGCATTCCAATACGGGGATACTCGCTGTTGGAATGGAAAACGGGTGCATCGAGCTCTGGGTTCTCAGTTCCACGAGAAACGAGGGTGTTGACGTGGTGTCAGAAGGATTAAAAGCTACTTGTCTGACCCGTGTGGACCCGCTGATGTGTCATGTATCGACAGTTCAGCGTCTGATGTGGCAGGACTCGGAGAAGAGGGAAGGTAGCAGGAGTGTTCAGCTTGCTTCCTGTGGAGCTGATCAAACTGTACGTGTATTTGAGGTGAATTTTGGATGAATCTTGCTTAGCTGCATCGGCACTAGAAAAACTCTAAACTATTGCTTGAAATCAAAGTGATTACATAACATTTAATTTAGGATTTTTTAGAAAATCGTTTCTAAAAGTAGTCATTTTTTACTTAACTGCCACAACATTTCAAATTTTTAAAAAACCACCTTTAAATGTTAAAATTTTTTTAACCAACCATCTTCATTGATGACATTAGTTTTCTGTTGGTTTACACTTGTAATTCTATATTTTTTAAACAAAAAAAGGGAGATAAATATATATGTTGGTATGAGCTCACTTGGTAAGGCTATATATCTTTCAATGGTCTCCATATGCATCTTCGAATCCCAATGCAACAGAGATTCAAACCCGCACTTAGAGCCACCTTATCAGTATGATGCTTTATCTATTGAGTTAAAACCAACATGTGTTGTGTATTCCACCTTTAAACATAAACTAAGCAAAACAATAAATGTGACCCAAACAAAATACTAAAAAATATTTGAACTTTTGGAAGTGGTTTTTAAATAATTTGAAAAGTTGTGATGGTTAAGTGAAATTGACTACTTTTAAAAGTGTTTTGCAAATAGACCTTTTAATTTAATTCAGCACGTTTGAAACTTTAGTTTATATTAATTAGACCCTTTGCTGCGGATCCGTCAACAATGAGAATCACGTGTGCATCACATGATATGACGTGGAAAATGTAATTTAAACTAATTGTGCTACGGTTGATCAAAAAAAAAAAAAAAAAAAAAAATCTAATTGTGTTATGACACGTGAGGGTCTAATTGATGAAACTGATAGTGAGGGGATACAATTAACGCTGAGGAGTCACTTTGATTTCAAGTACTGTTGAAAGGGTCTCTATAGTATTTGTGTTTTGCCTTTTAGATGGAGAAACATAAAATTTTGAAAATGTATTATAGAACTTTCTGGATGGGTTATCTAATGGATCCTACAATAGATCGCTCGAGCAAGTTTCTTAGACTAGGCAAGGAGCTCGTGGAATCGAAGAGATGATAAGATGACGGGTTCATATGCAGCAAGGCCAAAAATGGTCTCACTGCATAATTTTAATTTGATCGACGGAATTTTGTAGGCTTACATTTGCTTTGTCAAATATTATCAAATATAAGCTTTTGATGTGTAATTCTTTTCGTCCATCCTTAAATCATTATATTTAGGTGTTGTTACACCCGGAAGTAGCAAAGGAATTTGAAATTTATGATAAGTGAGTATTTGTCTTTTTGTTTAGTTATTATAAAATTGACAGAATAGGAGAGGTGGAAGATAATTGTTTATTTGTTTTTTATTTTTGAAATTTCCATTTCACCTAGAGGTGGCCAACAGGCCGGGCCAGCCCGGAAACCGCACCAGCCCGGCCCGTTTTTGGCCTGGCCCAGTCCTAGGTCCCCCGTGCCGGGCCTCGGGCCTATTTTTATATTCGGCCGAGCCCGGCCCGGGCCCAGGGCCCAACGGCTCTAAAAAGAGCCGTTGGGCTCGTTTTACACAGCCTGTTCAACGGCTCTTTTGTAGAGAGCCGTTGAACGGCTATTTTATCAAAAAAAAAAAAAAATTATATATTTTTTTTTCTAATAAATACTTAAACCTTCCCAACTCATTTTCTCACCAATTCTTCAATCCTCTCTTCTCTTTCTATACATTCATCATCTCCCATCTTCTCTAACTTTGCTAATTGCAAAAATTGTGCTCTAAAGTTCGAAGTTCGTAAAGTATTTGGATGAAGTTCGAATTTCATTGTTCTCTCATTTCGGTAATTTTAGTGTCGCAATTTTATTTGATTCGCATTTTTAGTTATTTAATTTGCATTACTACTTGTATTTTATAAATACTAATCACTTAAACTAAAATGGCACACAACTCTTCATTATCCTCTAGAGCCGGTCGTGCTAGTTCTAGCTCTTCTCGGCCACCCAGAATCCCTAAAAAGAGTAGAATTGTTTTACTGAATACTGATGAACGAGCTTTTATAAAATCAGATCTATCACCCCCAGACACTGATGATAGCATAGATTATGACTTTTCACAACAACAAGATTATCATGAGTCAGGTGGTGGTGGGGTTGGAGGCTCACAAACTGATGAGGAGCCCACCCCCACCACCGAAGCCCAGCCTGAAACTAGTACCTTTACTAGTAGGCGTACAACTAGTGGGGTATGGAAGCACTTTACCCTTAATAAGACAACTAATAAAGCAACTTGTAAATTATGTGACCCACCTAAGGATTTTAGCCATCAACCTGGTAGTGGGACATTAAACAGACATATACTTAGGTGCCACCCCGAGCAATTCCCAGAAAAGAGCCAACAACGTCTAGTACAGCAAGTGACCGGTGCACTTGCTAATTTTAGGTTCTCTTAGGAGAGCAACCGAAAGGGGCTAGCTAAATATATAATTATGAGTGAAAGGCCTTTTAATACCGGCGAAGACCCAAATTTCGTCAACTACCTCCAACGAAATGTGAATCCCGCCATTGTGAGGATTCCTCGAAACACCGTAAAGCGGGACGCTTTTACGTTGTACCACGGGATGAAAACTGGGGTCTTCACACATTTTGCGACGAACACGAGCATGTTCTCGTTGACGTCGGACGTATAGACGTCGAAACCCTGCCAACCTTGTATGTGCATAACGATACACTGGACCGATGAATCCTTCATCATGCAAAAGCAGATAATTCATTTTGGACTTTTAGATTGCCCCCACAATGCCGAGGTAATTACGGGTGTGATTATGTCGGCAGTCCGCGACTAGGGCATAGAGCGACGTATCTTCAGTATTACGTTCGACAATGCTACCAATAACACTGCAGCCGTTACACATTTAATTAGGCAAATGAGACCCATGTTAAGTGGGAAGTGTTTCCATATTCGTTGCGTTTGTCACATTTTGCATTTAATGGTAACGGATTGTTTAGATCTCATAAAAGCATCCTTTATCACCTTAAGATCGGTAATAATATCTGTAAAATCTTCCAGCACTAGAAAAAGAAAATTTAAAAATTTATGTAGGTTGCATAACATAGAATATAAACAATTCAAATTAGACTCCCAAAATAGGCGGTCGTCTACTGTAGAAATGTTAGAGCGCCTTCTACCATACAAAGACGTTTTAATGGAATACGCCCAGGAAAATGGTACAGAATGGAGCTATTACAACCTCGCCGGTATAAATTGGGAGACAATAGATCAAATTTGTAACATTTTTAGCATGTTTAAGGAGGCAACAACATTTTTTTTCGGGTTGCTACTATTCGACCATGCCTCAAGCAATATCAAGATTGCTTGATATTGTCAATTTGATGGTGGCTAATGAATCCAACCCCGTTTTGTTCGCATCGATTCAGGCAATGAAAGAAAAGTTTGCCAAATATTATTTTGAACTACCTCTTACATACTGCTTTGCAACTATTTTAGACCCTTGTTGTAAATGCTAGGGTTTTAACTTGTTTTGCTAACATTTTTTCACGTATTTGAATCCTACTCTTAATATCGACACTTTTATTGCCGATGTCGATAACAACTTGCATAGTTTATTTTCTCAATATTCCCGTCAATTAGGGTCCAATAATCCTAGTACTGCTGCAGTAGGATCTTCCACATCTAGTGGAAGTAGTTCACACACGTCATATTCGTGGAAGCTGTTAGAGCAATTTACGCCCACAGCAGGCCCCACATCATGTGACGAGTTAGATTATTATTTGCGGACACCGATGGTCCATATTTTTGGGCCGCCGGCCAACCCGAATTTTGACCTGTTACAATGGTGGAACACAAACCAAGCCCAGTATCCCGTGCTTTCCACCATGGCACGTGATATACTAAGTTATCCGTTGTCTTCAGTAGCATCGGAGTGTGCTTTCATTCTTGGTGGCAGGTTGCTTGGCACGAAGAGGGCGAAGCTATCGCCGTCAAGCTTGGAGATGTCCGTGTGCTTGAAGGATTGGCTGGTAGCAGAGGCAAGAGAACAACAGAGAATGAAGCTGAATTCATCGAGCGATGAAGAAGACGACCGTACAACCGATACCTCAAATGATGGCCTAGATACCCCCCAAGGCGACTGATATCAACACTTTTGTATGTCAATTATTTACTTTTAAATATTGACGTCAAAAGACGGCCGCACCCCCCGTATACCTCAAATGACGACCGCACCCCCCGTATACCTCAAAAGACGACCGCACCCCCCATATGTCAAAATTTGTATTTGTACTTATATTTGTTACGTTATTTATGTACCATTATTTTTTTTGATAAGATATTTGCCATTACTTATTGTGTATTTTATTTTATTACATATATTTAATGTATATTTAGCATTATTAGTGCTTGAAAAAATGTATTTGTATCTCATATTATTTATCAATGAATTACAATAATTTTAGTACAAAACGACTTTTATTATTAAATTTTTTTTCCCCTTTAAAAAGCCGGGCCCAGGCCCGGCCCGGCCCGCCTGTTGGCCACCTCTAATTTCACCTTTGCCGCCTTCTTTCCACCATATTTCTCTCTTCACTGATATTCGCCCATTACAAGCCTATCTTGTTGTTTGTTTATAATATGAGGGTAGTTTGTTAGACAAGTAATTTATATGGTAATAATTGTATAAATCGGTTAGTTATGAAAGGATCGAAGGTTATCTATTTTGAGTTACTCGCCTGGTACTTACACGTCCGGTAATCATAGGGCCGATACTATAAATATAACGAGTAGGTAGTTAATATATAAAAATTAGGTAACAATAAAGTAGACTTAAATTAGAAAATTGGATTTGAAAATGCCAAATAAGCCAACTATTCTGGAAGATGTCATGTGTCACGTAGTGACATGCGGCGTAAAAAGAGTAGTCCACCCCATTTTACAAATGGGATGGATGTGCCTTTCAAAAGGAAGGCAAGGAGAAGTATTAAAAGGGGTGTAAAGCATGGAAGAGAGATATTCATCCAAGTTATGCAATTTCCTCTTTACCCCTCTCATCTTCTTCATCTTACACGATTTCCTCTATGGGGCAGTAACCGTTCAAGCTTGTTACTCCTCTTAAGTGAAGTATTTTATATTCGTTATGTCTATTTATTACCTACGTTTATTATTATTCCATAAGATCGATACGGACTTGAACATTGAAGGGGTCTCCCGTGGGTTACCTCACGAGCCCCTCTAATCGTTTGTTTGATCTTGCAGGGAATATCAAGCCGGGTGTGCAGCTAGAGCTTAAGTTTAGTTCATTCTAATGAACCCCACCTCATACATAATTCAAATATAATGTATAAGCACACTGATCCCAAATGTCATAAATAGATTGGCGCCGTATGTGGGAAGGGTCACAAGCTCACGTCTAGTTTTGATGTTTCTTGTAAGATTCAAACATTTTTAATATCAGGTGAGTTAATTTTTAGCATTTTTTGGTAGCCAAAAAATCTCCCTTACATTCTTGAACAAAAAAGAGACTTGCTTGAGACTTGCTTGGGTAACATCCTTTTTTCCTCTTTAAAGCACATCCTTGAACAATAAATGAGGTTTGCTTGAATAAAAATCAAGTACTTTTATATCTTTTAGGCATATTCATGAATAATAGAAAAAGATTTGTTTAGTATTGTTACATTACTTTTTACCTTTTTTAAATATCCTTGAATAATGAAAGAGATTTGCTTGGATAAAAGTAAAATACTTCTACATTCTTTTTACCTCTTTTGAGCATATCCTTGAACCTACAAAGAGGTTTGCTTGTGTAAAGCCAAGTATTGTTATATCCTTTTCACCTCTTTTTTATATTTTTTTGCTTTAATCAAAAATTCGAAAAATCATCATAGTTACGTGAAACTCTTCAAGAGCTTCGTTTTGATATACAATTCGATCCGTAACTTTTCACCAGCTGAAAGTTATGCCTGTTTTAATTCACACGGTCAAGTTATATAATCACTATGCATGAAAAATGCCCACTTCGTCTTTTATATATTTTCTTTGATCAAAAATTTGAAAATAATCATAATAACATAGAACTCTTTAAGAGCTTCGTTTTGATATATAATTCAATTTGTAACTCTATACGAGTTGAAATTTATGCCCGTTTTAAATCACAAGGTTAAGTTATATAACAACTACGCATGTAAAACACCCACTGCGTCTTTTATGTGTTTTATTTAATAAAAAATTCAAAAAATCATCGTAATTACATAGATTTCTTCAAGAGTTTCATTTTAATATATAATTCAATCCGTAACTTTTTACAAGTTGAAAGTTATGCCATTTTAAGTCACATGGTCACTTTGTCTTTTATATATTTTATTTGATAAAAAATTCAAAAAACCATCATAATTACATATAACTCTCATGAGCTTTACTTTGACATGTAATTCAATCCGTAACTTTTCACGAATTGAAAGTTATGCCAGTTTTAAGTCACAAGGTCAAGCTATATAACCATTAGGCGTGGAGGACGCTCACCTCGTCTTTTATATACCATCTTTGATTAAGAATTCAAAGAATTGTCATAGGAACGTAGAATTCTTCATAAGCTTTGTTTTGGTAGGTAATTTGACCTATAACTACTTGCGGATTGAAAGTTATGCCTGTTTTAAGTCATATGATCAAGTCGTACAAAACACCGACCACCACCATGCTGGAGAAACGCTCACCACATCTTTGTTATCTTTTCTTTGACCAAAAATATGAGAAACTATTATGGTTGCATAGAGTTCTTCAAAAGTTTCGTTTTGATATGTGACTCGTTTTATAACTCTTTACAAATAAAAAGTTATGTCCATTTGATGTTACACGATACCTCATATATTTTAAAATCAGGCTTGGACCACCACCAAGAACCTTATATTTTGTTTGGCAACTGGGTAAAGGGGGTAAAAAGGGGAGGGTAAGATAATATCATACTTTTATTTGAATATGTCAAATTAAGGGGGGTAAGATAAAGAGGGATAAATGAGTTGACTTTGTTTGGCAATTGGGTAAAGGCGTAAGGATAAAGAGAGTTATAGTTAAAATAAGGGTAAAAGTGTCCAAATTTTTTTAAAAATTAAAAAAATTGGGGGTAATGGGGTAGCCCCCATTACCCGCTTTATCCCTCGAACAAATTTGGCAAACATAGGTAAATAATTATCCCCTTTTACTCTTACCGTCATTCTCACTCGCCGACCACCACCGTGCATTGACCACCGCGTTGATGCTTCATTCTGACTTCTGTTCCATTGTTCATAGGAGACTACCAGGTGATGCTTCTTGTTCCAATCTCCAACCTAACCACCGTGTGACGTTTTGCCTGCCACTATACCTATACGATTTTAAAAGCCCACAACCACCGACGTGGCTTCTTCTTCTATTATGGTCCAATTGTTCCATAGGTCAAAAACAAGTAAAGTGTAACTTTGAGTTGAGTGAAAAGAGAGAGAGAGAGAGAGATTAAAGAAGAAGGAGAATTAAAGAAGAAAGTAAGGGAGAAAGAGAGAGTTTGAGAGAGAGAGGGAGAGAAATGTAACTGCAATTTGTATTTTATTAGTCAAAAAGTTGAGTTTACAATAACACTTCCCATCCTTATATAGACATAGGGAATAAGGAAAGAAGGGGAAAAACAGGAAAAAGTAAGCAAAAAGAGTCTAAACTAATATGGAAAGAATAGAAGCTAGGGCATGCCAGCAACCGAACAGCTAGTAACAACTTTTCCTGCCAAAATGCCATTTTAAAAAATTAGTTAAGTATTTAAACTACCGAATCCATTTTTGGGCAAATTGGAAAGAATAAGATGTTAATTCTAATAATCTTAGCTCAATTCTACAACTTAGAACTAAAAATTAAGAGAATTAATCAATATAGATCTAAGTACATAAAATTAACCCCCCTCCCCCCCCAAAAAGCTAACCCTTGTCCCTAAGGATTAAAGATAGAGAATTGATTTTGCAAAAATAAAAAATTCTCCCAAGTATCTTCCTCTTGGCTAAGATTTATCCACTTGACTAAGGCTTGAGGAACGGCTCGATTATCCCGCTTGATTAGTCTTCGATCGAGAATTGCTTCCAGTTCAATTAGTATTTCTCCATCCTTGTTGGTGAGTGGAGGTTCATTTGAGACTAGAATTTCATCCCCAATTCGCGGTTTAAGTTGCGAAACATGGAAAACCGGATGTATGAGACAATTCCCCGGTAACTTGAGCTTGTGGACAACTTGTCCAATTTTTGCTAGAACCTCATAAGGCCCAAAAAACCTTGCAGCCATCTTCACATTGTTGTAGATAGCTGCAATGGACTGCCTATATGGTTGGAGTTTGAGGAAAACTTGATCTCCGACCTTGAATTCCCGCTCGGTACGCTTTCTATCTTCATTTTGCTTCATCCGAGATTGTGCGAGCTCCAAATTCCTCTTCAGTTTAGCTGAAATCAATGTCCTTTCCCTTAAAAATTTAGATACCATAGTGTTAGAGGTTTCCATGGAATCCATTAAGTCTAAAATTGGCGCATCATGTCCATACAATGCAAATAAAGGGGTACACTTGAGTGAGGAATGGTATGATGTGTTGTACCAAAATTCAACCAAGTGTAACCACTTAAACCATTTGTGCGTATGGATGATGTCATACAATGAAGATATTATTCAAAACACTGGTTCAACCTTTCTGCTTGACCATCGGTTTGGGGATGATAACTTGAACTCATATCTAAGCTTATACCAGACAAACGGAATATTTCCTTCCAAAAATTACTTATAAACATTTATCCCGATCTGATACAATGCTTTTGGGCATACCATGAAACTTAAAAACATGTTCCATGTATATACTAGCTGGTAGATGTGGTAAAGGGATGAGACAATGCAATGAAATGAGCATACTTAGTAAGTCTATCAATAATAACCCAAATTACATCCCTTCCATTAGGCTTGGGAAGTCCCTCAATAAAGTCCATACAAATATGGGGACCAAGGCCTAGATGGAATAGGAAGGGGTTGCAACAATCCGGGCATCCTAACATGTTCATTTTTATTGCGCTAGCAAACATCACATTCAAGCACAAATTAACGAACAAATTGCTTTAAACCTTTCCAATAAAATGATTGTTTAGCTTGTTTATAAGTAGCGTCCATACCAGAATGATCACCTAAGGCATGATTATGCACATTTTCAAGTAGCTTAGTATGCAAATTACCATGAGTTCCTATGACTAGTTTGTCTTTGTAACGCAAAATGCCACCTTCAAGGGTATACTTTGGACATGAATCTTTATCTATACTTAATTTCCTTATTATTTCCATGACTTCTACATCTTTTTTGTAGCTCTTCTCAACTTCTTGCACCCAAAGAGGTACAAGAACAGATATTGCATTAACCTCTGCACTACACTCACTGTTTTCTGCAGAATTCAAGGTACTTGCTGCAGTACTTGAATTTTTTGTTACAGAATTCGAATTAGTTGGTGTAGAGCTCGAGTTGTTTGCTGCGGAACTCGAGTTGTTCACTGCAGAACCTAATCTTGACAGAGCATCAACTGCTCTATTCTCAATTCCTTTTCTATATATTATATCATAGTGAGATCCCATTAATTTACTAAGGCCTTTCTTTTGTAAGGGTGTGGAAATTCTTTGTTCTAATAGGTTTTTAAGGCCTCATGATCAGTCTTGATAAGGAAGTAGTGTCCTTCTATGTAATGCCTCCACTTAGAAATAGCCATGAGCATAGCATGGTATTCCTTCTCATAGATAGAAAAATGTTGTTCTCTAGGCTTAAAAGGTTTATTAAGATAGGAAATTGGTTGTCTCTCTTGCATAAGGACACCTCTTATACCATTATGACTTGCATCCATTTCTAAGATAAATGGTTTACTAAAGTCAGGTAACCTAAGAACAGGTGCATTACATTTTGCTTCCATAAGGTTGTTAAATGATATAGTGGCTTGTTCATTCCATATAAACGAGTTTTTCTTTAGTAGATTAATTAAAGGTTTTGCAATTAAACCATAGCCCAAAATGAACTTACGATAGTACCCAATTAATCCTAGAAAACCTCTTAAAGACTTAAGGTTCTTAGGTATTGGCCAATCCTTCATTGCCTCAATCTTGGATGGATCGGTAGAGACTCCATCCTTAGAGATCAAGAGGCCTAGGTACTTAATAAACTTTGCCCCAAATGAGCACTTTGACAATTTAGCATAAAGCTTATTAGCCTTAAGTACTTCTAAAACAGTATGCAAATGCTCTAGATGCAAAGTCCAAGATGAACTATATATGAGCACATCATCAAAGAACACCAAAACAAACTTCCTAAGATAGGGTTTAAACACATCTTCATTAAAGACTGGAAGGTCGCCGGTGCATCAGTAAGGCCAAATGGCATTGCTTTATACTCAAAGTGACCATGGTGGGTTCTAAAGGTGGTTTTATGGACATCCTCTTCTTTCATTCTAACTTGGTAATAACCATGCCTAAGATCAATTTTAGAAAAGAACTCCGAGCCATGCAATTCATCCAACAAGTCATCGATTAAGGGGATAGGAAACTTATTTTTAATGGTTAAATCATCAAGTTTCCTATAGTCTATACACATCGTTGTGGTTCCATCCTTTTTCATAACAAGTAAAATTGGTGAAGCGTATGGATTATGACCAGGTTGAATGAAAGAATTCTTAAGCAAGTCATCAACATGCCTTTCAATTTCAGATTTATGCAAATAAGGATGCCTATAGGGCCTTAAGTTGACTGGTGAATCACCAGGTATGAGTGGTATAGCATGATCTTGATTGTGTTTAGGAGGTAATTGGGTTGGTTCTTCAAATAGGTCAACAAACTTAACTAAAATACTTTGCAAATCTATGGAATATGCATCAAGAGAGGGATAGGAATGCAAACCGAAGTGTTCAGAGTCATTCTCAACAATTAATGTTTGTCCATAGCAGCATGAAGCACCCTTGTTGAGTGCCTTGAAACCCTTGCTGCAGAAATCCAACAGTAGCCGTTGTCCACGTTTTGTCCATGCAAAAACAACCTTTTTCCTTCCTTTTGGATGATCAAGTTAAGTTTAGCAAAGTCAAAAAGTATAGGGCTATGCAATGTTAACCAATCTACACCAAGTAGAAGATCACGACCACCTAATCTAAGGGTCTTAAGGTCATAGCTAAAGGTTTGGTCATGCATCTCCCAAGTGAAGTTAGGACACATAGTGTGTGAAGAAGTCTTTTCACTATTAGCTACAATAAAAGTGAGGGTAGGACATCTTTAACTTAAATCCCCCGGCCTTAACCACCCTAGGATCAACAAAGCTATAGGTTGATCAACTATCAATCAAGACCAAAACTTTTTTTTTCTCAACCCATCCTTGGATCTTGATGGTCCTATGGTTGGTATTTTCATTATCCTCGTTCTTGACAATGGACATAACCAGTGGTTCTTCTTCTATAGGGTCCTCATTGTTGTTTTCTTGGCCTAGTTCATCTGGTTTAACAACAAGTATCTCATCATTAGGCCCATCAATCTCTACCAAACTTATTTGCTTGTTTTGACATACATGTCCTGGGAAATACCTTTCCCCACATGTATAGCAAGCTGGTAAGGGCCTATTGGAGTCAAAATTTTGTGAATTAGGGCCACAGTTTACTGATTGTTGGGTAGAACCTGAAACAGACTTCTGAGGTGCTGCAGAAGTGCCTCGCTGCCATACACCAGAAGTAAGTTTCTGGTTCTGTTGGGGTTTTCCAGCAATGAAATTTGTTTTACTTGATTGAGTGTAGTGGTTTGGGCATTAAATTAGGGCCTTTTGTAACTTGTGGAATAGCTAGATATATTCTTAGATGAGTTAAGCTGTGCTAACGCATAGTGCTTAGCCATTTCAAATGCTTGAACCAAAGTCGTGGGTTTAAACATGGATATAGTGCGGTTAATTTCAGGTTTTAGCCCACTAAGATAACTTGAAACAAAATATTCCTAACTCAAATCGTTTCTTTTCATATAGGCCTTGAGTTCTTCAAACTTGGTTTGATATTCAAAAATCATTTCTTGAACTACATTCATATACTTTTTGTCCCCAAGTCACACACATAAATCCTCCACAAATTGTTCCCAAGTTAGGTCTTCCTTCCCTAGCAAATGGCTATCAAACTAAGTGGCAACATCACCAACTAAGTTGATGCCTAAAGTTTTCCATCTTTCTTGGATGGTCATGTCATAGAACCTAAAGTACCTATCACATCTAAAAGCCCATCGTCGAGGGTTAAAAGGGTCAAAAACAGGGAAATCAACCTTGGGATTATTCCTAGGCTTCCTTCGGTGGTGTTGTTCCATATCTTGGAATCTTGGACCAAAGAGTTGATCCCTTCTTGGGTAATGGGTATTTCTTGATCCATAGGATCAAGATTACCCTTCCTAATGGGGCCTAAACTACTAGAGTCAAAATTAGTTTCCATTGGGGCTTTACCTTTGTTAGGAGCATGGCTTGTTGGTGTTTGAAGGATAGGGGGTTGCTTTGGAGCAAGGTGAAGCCATAGTGTATCGGTTCTTTCTTGATTAGAGAGAAGCCTTTGCATAAGGGTTACTTGTAGCTCTTCATTCTTGGCGAATTTTTCTTGAAAGGATATCATCCTTTCCTCTTGTTGCCTATATGCCTCTTCTTGAGACCTAGAGGCCTCTCGAAGTTCTTGTAGACCCTCATTTAGTTGATCTTTTAGTTTAGCCAATTGATCTTGCAGCTGTAGCAGTGCGTTGTCATGTCGCAAATTCGATTCTTGGGTTCGATCTTCAAAAGTTAAGACCTTCCGGTACAAAAACTCAACTTGTTCCTCGATTTTCTCTGGAACGGTTCGGGTAGTGCATCAAGAGGGGTTGCAGCAGTAGCAGGCTGTCTCTTTGGGGCCATTCCCGTCTTCATGAATTGATAGCGTGCTCTAATACCAATTTGATATGACCCAATTTTTCTATAGGTCAAAAACAAGTAAAGTGTAACTTGAGTTGAGGAGAGAGAGAGAGACAGAGAGAGAGAGATTAAGGGAGAAGGATAATTGAAAAAGAAAGTAACGGAGAAAGAGAGAGTTTGAGAGAGAGAGAGAAATGTAATTGCAATTTGTATTTCATTGGTCAAAAAGTTGAGTTTACAATAACACTTCTCATCCTTATATAGACATAGCTAATAAGGGAAGAAGGGGAAAAAAGAAAAATTAAGCAAAAAGAATATGAACTAATCTGGAAAGAACAGCAGTTAGCGCGCGCCAACAACCCAACGGCTAGTAACAACTTTTCTGGCCAAAATGCCATTTTAAAAAATTAGTTAGGTATTTAAACTACCAAATCCATTTTTGAGCAAATTGGGAAAAATAAGATGTTAATTCTAATAATCTTAGCTTAGTTCTACAACTTAGAACTAAAAATTAAGAGAATTAATCAATATAAATCTAAGTACATAACATCTTCCCACCTAACCACCGTCACCGTCTCACACACCAGCAACCCCCACTGCACCGGTCACCACCAGTCGCCACCACCCTCCATGGATAGGTCCTCTCTCCTCTTCAAACCCTAATCTAGGTAAATTTGTTTCACAATCTCAGTTTAATTTAACCTTAATTGGGTCATTTCTGTTATAATTTTATTTTTATTCAACTCTAATTTTGTTAATTTCCATAATAATTTCAGTTTAGTTCAAGCTTAATTGTAATCTTAGTTTAATGCAATCCTAAATGGGTCAATTTTCATCATAATCTTAGTTTGGTTCAACCCCTGATTGAACAACTTTTCATTAAAATCTTAGTTTAACCAAATCTGAATTTGGTTAGTTCTCGTTACAATTCTAGAGTCGACTTTTGTCATAATCTCAGTTCAACAAAGCCTTGTTTCAATTTAATAATCATTGCAATTCAAGCTAAACTAATTCTCATTCGATTAAGTTATAATTTAGTATATTTTTCTTACATTTCATTCCTATTCATGTAAGTCCCGATTGAATCAACTTTCAATTGTTGTTTTATACCGCACTACTAGATACTCTATTGGCATATTCAACCTATTATGAAAAGTCAAAAGTTATCTGCTTTTCATCCCGAGGGCCTTAATTATATAATCTTCTCTTAGTTAGTCACAAGTGACTAAATTTCTATACGCACTATTGAAAATGAACAAATTTTTAGTTTCCTTCTATTAATCTCATACGAATCAAAAATTCATTGGGTAATACCCTCTACTAAAAATTGCAGCTCCTTTCTCTATATCATCTCTGTTGTTAATTTCCATTGTGTAATTATATAAACATCACATACAGGTTGCAAAAATATCCGCATTACATGCATCTCATAAGTGTCACATGTATTTAAACTTCTTTTGTTTCAAATCGACGAATAGAAGTACAACATTACATCTTAAATCTTTTTAACTCAGTTAAACAAATAATTGCTACATATCAATTTAATCAAATTCTACTTCAAATCAATCTCTTAAGGAAGTAATCTTTCTCATATTCACTCTGATGGATTCCTGTTTAAATCACCTTTCGCTACAATTCCAGTCTAACCAAACTCTGCTTAAACGAACTCTTGCTATGACTTCCAGTTTAACTAAACCATAAGTAAATTAATTTTTTGTTATAATTTCATCTTTTGGGATTTTCAATCATGCGTCTTCTCTTCTACCCTCTTATTGGAGCGCAATTAGAAAAATCAAAAAAGGCTGAACTTTCTAAATTGTGATTATCAGAACTTTAATCCCGATATTGAATTTCTAAATGGGTTAGACTCAAAAATTTTGAGATAATAAGAAATAAATCAAGGTTGGGGTTTCAGAATCAGAATCTAAGTAACGTCAGACAGAGATTAATATAAGAAAGGAGAAAATAATAAAGAAAAAGTTGGTCGAGTTAAGGATTTGTGCAACTTTGTTAGTAACAAAGGTTTTCCACATAACGTTGAGGGAAGCACGTATGTTAGCAAGTAAATTTACAAGAATTTTTATCAATTCAAGGAAGAAAGCCATGTGGGATCTAGATTCAATAACCAGCCTAATTATTGTAGATGAATTATATTGAGAAAGACTGTAATCACTACATGCCGTTGTCTTATGTATTAAGGATTCACGTTAAAGGATTTTCGTTTGGATATAATGACCGCTTTGTGAATCCCTGCATTAAGGGGTAAAATCTCGTCTAGACCAGAGTGTCTAGACTTCATAGACATACCGTATTATCAAGTAACTAAGGATAGTTATATTTTCCATCTTCGTAAATGGCAAAGCGGATGAAAACTAAGTATATCCACTCATCCTTCATATAACGAGACAGGCATCACTTTTGCTTATCACTAATCTTTCCTTACATGCTCACCCTGTTATCCGCCATCCACAAGCTCTTAGTCACCTCGTATGGCCAACACTTGGCATATAGGTCTAACATCACCTTTCTAATACATTAGCAAAGCCTGTTCTTGCTCGTCAGTTACCGTATTGAATGGACAACTTACTCCTCTATAGTATATCTTCTTTATGAAAGGTCAAATACACTCTTTTAAGCGTGCCATTGGAATCTTGTTCACCTATTTTTGCGCCAGCAACTAAAAGTAGTAGCGCTGGATTAAAAATGTCTAGAAGCCCAAATTGATGACCTAAACATGTCTATCGATTCACCTTTCATAGTTTTGGTGATTAAAAACATAAAATGCCGTAATATGAATGTATTGCCAATATTGGTGTGCCAATGTTACTTAGTAGGTATGTCAGATAAATTCAAACAAAATGGGAAAACCATAGCAAGATGGCTAAGATCATACACTCTACTTCAAAAACTTTGTTCTAGCATGCAGAAGGCCTTATAACTCCTTTTGAACCCAAAAAGCATGCCGACTAAATCTTATAGTCGTGTTGTTTTCTTTCTAGTAACATCATTCCATTCATAATTGTTCTAACTGCTCCATAAATTTCTCACCTGCCTATACATCAACAAGGCAACTCTTTTAACAAATGATTCATCAAATTCATGCTTAGGATGTTATATCACCCCTGAAATCCTAATTATTCACTATATGCTAATACATCCGCTACTCTCTTGCAAAGTGTTAGGAGAACTATCTGATTGGCAATGTGGAATCTCACCACACTCAACTTGCTTTATAAACTACAAAGTACCAATATCCCTCAAAGTCAATGACTCCATAGTATCTTTTAGGGACCATTTCTGGAAGCAGAATTTAATCGAATCAAGTCAAGTAAAACTGAGGATCAACAATGGGTTTAAGGTAAAAACTAGTTTATAAAGTTCAGAATTAAGACTTTGCTCACAATCGTAGACTAGTCTTCCATTCAATGGTGGTGCAAGTCATTTTTGGACAGGGGGACTTTGTCCCAAATCACAACTTAGATTTCCTTATCTTGGTGGCGTAAATCACTTTTGGATAGGGGGACTTTGTCCCTATTCACAACTTAGATTTTCTAACCTTGATGGCATAAATTATTTTTGGATTGGGGGACTTCCCCTCAGTCATGAATCAGTTTCATTTCCTTATCTTAGCGGCGTAAATTATTTTTGGACAGGGGGCTTCATCCCAATTCACAACTTAGATTTTCTTATCTTGGTGGCGTAAATCATTTCCAGACAAGGGGACTTCGTCCTTATTAACAACTTAGATTTACTTACCTTGGTGGCATAAATCATTCTTAGGCAGGGGAACTTCACCTCCATCATGATCTAAAAAGCATACGAATCACTCTAGGACTGAGGGGCTTTACCCATAATCATGCCTTTTTATACAATGTTGTGACACACCTAGGAAACTTCATTACCTGTCACAAGTCGAAGATCAAATTATACTTAAGGAACTTAGTTGTTCATTGCGACTCAATAAAACATTTCTAACAGGAAAGTCTAATAAGGACGAAGGATTGCAATTGTTACTACTTAAGCAACCCACACTTTGATCAACTTTTTGTTAGTTGGGTACCACTATTGGTCAATAACTTAATAAGAACAGTGTAGGATGCTACTTTTATTTGTTTAAATCTAAGCACTTATTAACCACCATTATAATCACATATGCAGCGGCCAAACGCTATGTTTGGAAAATACACCTTATCCTTGTATTACCTGTGGTTCATGTTTGTTTATTCACAAAGCCAAATTATGTAAGGGAATATGATAATACCTTCCCTCACTAAATCTTTCAATTCTTCTCCTTCTCTTAGACATTCGATGCTTAAGAAATAATAATTTAAAATGGCTATAGGCGTATGCACGAGAAAAGTTTAACGCGATTTTAGTACACTAGGACTCTGCGGACCAAACTTTTCAGAAAATAAGAATTTCGAGCTAAATCTTTATTTACCTACTTGAAGGAGCTAAGCGAGTCGCATACATTTTGTTGCAACACATAATTGACAACTTCGAACCTCTAAAATGACTTCTAGACAATCACAAAGGATGCCCAATGTGAGAATTGACACCAGAAGTCAAAAACATTTCCTTTAACATCTTGAAGATAGTAAAGGTAGCTATAAACACCCTACTTGAGACAAATAATCACAAGCTAGGGACGTACCGACATAAATAATAACTTAATAGTAAAAGCCTTCAGAACGTGGCAATCTAAATAAAAGACGAACAAATAATAATAGGAGGAACTAGTTCAGAACCAACAATGACCTATTTCAAGATAGTCTTAAACTTTCTCACAAGTAATCTAGAACTCCTTTCATAACCTATTCAATCTTGAAATAATTGCTATCATCAAGGGGTTACATAACAAAGGATCAGTAACTCCTTGAAACTAATTCGCAACCTTAAGACTAGAATAACAAGATTGATACGTATTAAAAAACTTTTACACTTTGACAATGGCATCCTTAGATGCCTTTCATCATCAATATACTCACTTGGTTATGTTTTTAATATTATGTGTTAGTACAGGCCACAAGCTATCGAAGACTCATCATTATTAAGCCACAATTACACGTGAGTACTTGTCATCCAAATATTAGCAACATTCGTGTGGTTATTTATGAATCGCATTGCGTGAGTGTTATTAGTTTATCTATTGTATCGCATGAATGCTAGTGATGACTACTCGTGTAAACTATTTGTTGTTAACTATTCAACATGAGTTGCATTATGAGGGGCAAAAGAATATTAGCCGCGGACATCCTTTATGGAGAGTGTACTACAAATTTGGTTTATTATATTTCTTAATTGACATATAATTTACAGCCTTCAAAATGAGTCATTTCCTGTTACTTGTCTTTGCTTTAATAGGTGCCCTTGTTGTACTCATCAGTAAACATGTATATTATATTAACCTATTTGAATTGGTTTATTACCTCAATTTGCTTATTTAGGTACATAGTTATTACCATGGTTCGCCCTGGTGCAAACAACAACAATGGATGCAATACGTATCACCATGTTTTGCCCTGATACAATCATCCCCAACGGGTGCAATACTTATCACCATAGTCTGCTCTGATGCAATCACCCGCAATGGGTGCAATACTTACCACCACAGTCCAATCCTGATGCAATCACCGACAACGGGTGCAATACTCATTACCATGACCCGCCTAAGGATTATTTGAGTACAATACACTTGGCACCATTATCCACTTTCCATTTAATACATATGAATTACAGTTTTAATATATAGGATTTGCAGATTTAAAAGATGTGCTGATCTCTATGATATATGTTTTGTCTACTTAAATGATAGTTACATTGGTGACATGCTCATTGTCATCAGACCATTATGACATATTCATCATCCTCTGTTCTAGAATACCGAGGCTAATGTACATACAAGAACATAAGGTCAGCTAATACAAATCAAGTATAATGCAGCAACCTTACACCTTGACGCACACGATTGACAAATATGTCTTTGGAAGACATTTGAGTAGTACTTAAGGGCCTATAGGTACAATAATGCTACGGATAATTTGTTGGAAAAATGGTACAAGCTAAACTTAAGTGTTATGAAAAAATATATTATGCCTATTCACTGAACGGTTACTGTTATTAGTCGTTTAAGGTTATTAAAATTGTGACCATTGGGAATTAAGAGGCAATATAGCCGTTGAAATTTATTACGTCCATTATTTTACTGTTGCAATTGATGGCACCGATTTTAATTATTAAAACCCCACAGTTATAAGTCCCATTATTTAACCCCCCGTATCTCTCTTTCTCTGGTGCCCCTGATTAAATAAAAAAAGATGAACTAGAAACCCTCTTTTTGATTACACATGAAAAGCCCTAAATCACTTTCTGAGCTATAATAATGAATCCAAATATATTCTTGTTCAATAGTTTTCCCTATTATTCCCTAAGAATCAGAGTCTATTCTTTCTGGGTTCTCGTTTTCTCTCTCCCCTTTCCTGATTTGGGTAAAGTTCAAAGCACTCATACCCAATGATTAACGAGTGCACGTTAAGAGTCGGATTGCGTTAATTTTGGAGGACGGCCGACAGTTATACTGTGTGCCCCGGAGCAGTGGCGAAATCGTCTTTTAGAATAGTGGCATTTATCATGGCACGATATCATCGTTTTGTAAGATCTTTCTAATTACTCTCTCCTTCGTGGCCACGCTTGTGTATGAGTCAAATTTTAACATCTTAAAACTTTCATTTCAAATCGCTTAATTGAATTTTACTCCAAATGCAATGACCCCAAATAGGCCAGTCACGTGTTCGATTAAATGTTGATGAGATATGTCTATTCTTGGAATTTAATTTAAGGTGTTCTTGTAATTTGAGTAGTTTAGAGTTTGCATACAAGGTGTTCGAAGAAATCCCCGAGAGAAATATTGTATCTTAAAACAATATGATAAATGTGTTTCTTTAGGAATTTGATGTATTATGAAGCTTTAGAGTTTTACTATCAATTTTTCTAACATAATTTACCTAATCAACATTTGAGGGTCTACCTGTATTAAACAAGTACTCCATTTAACTATCAAACAAGCACATTAGAATCATGTCGGTATTCTGATTTAGTGTCAAACTCAAACAATTATGGGAGATGTACGTATCATATCCAAATACCCTCCATGAGTATTACATTATACAAACTCTAATATAATGTCATTAAGATGCGGAGAATTGCTTGTAGTTATTGACAAGGACATTATGTTACATTTAATAATTCGCCATGAACACTTACAGGAGTAAAGGAATAGAATGCTTTAAATACTCTAGTTCCAGAATGCCTCAGAGGCTCAGATTCCTTTAAACATATTACACAAACAAAAACTACTTTATTCAAATAAATAATAAGTTAAATGCCTTATTAGTATCCCTGATAGGCTAGACATTGACTTGAGTCCCTTTTTGGTCACCAAAGTGATCAAAAATGGACGTTTTGGTAACTGAAATCAAAATTTGGAAAATCTAGTTACCTAGCTTCTAATAGAAGTCCATTTTAGTCAGCTAAGTAATTTAAAATGAACAAATTGGTGACCTAAGTCAAATTTTGGAAGACTTAGTTACTCAACTTGTAATAAAAGTATTATTTATTCACCGGTGGTTTAACATGGACAAGTCGTTCACCTCATTAATAATTTGAAAAACTTTTATCACCCAACTTTAAATAATAACTCATTTTTGTCCCTAAAGTGATTTAAAAATGATAAAAAAAATTTAATTGAAATGAAAAATAACTAATTTTGTTATGGTTTTGACTTATTTATTTCATTGGTCCTCGTATTTTCTTTCCAAAGTCTATATCTATTTGTAACAAATTGGTGCACATCTAGCTATTAACATTAGGTAAAAATTTAAGGATTATAAACCAATTTTGACATTATATAAAACTTGATAAACTATTCTTAAAAAATGAGAATTCAAAGAATATTTAGAAAATGCACGAATTAATAAATGTCAGGTGCATTAAAAATAATGAAGATCAAGTTAGTTATAAATAAAATAATTTTTAAATCTTTCATTGGTTCTTCACTTTTAAAAATATTTTCTAATGTTTAAAGTACTTGGTATTCCTTGATTCTCTCTTTTTATAATATTTTCTCATGTTTTATTTAGTGAAATTATGAGTTAGGTACTATGAGTTTGATGGTTTATCACTTAGGTGTCCTAACATTTTAATATATGCGATAGAATATCTTGAAGTTTAAATATTTTATCACTAAAGTTATAAAATTTTATCAATCAAACACCTTTTTGTTGAAATGCAATAGATTTCTATTGGAAAATGCTAAAATAGAACATAATTCTGATGATATGGTATTTTTATTAGAATTTGTTGACTTTTTGCCAAAAAAATACTAACATAACACCCAATTTTGAAATTTTTTTTTCCAAATTTATCTTCATTATTTTTAGTGCACTTGACATTTATTATTCTTATTTCTAAATATTCCTTAAATTCTAATTTTTCAAAATATTTTGTCAAGTCTTAATTAATGCCAAAACTGGTTTATAATCTTTTAACTTTTACCTAATGCCAATGGCTAGATGTTAGGGCCGGTCCTGACATTTTCGAGGGCCCAAGTGAAATTTCAAATGGGGCCCTTCATACATTACAAATTGTAAAATTTCAATAGTAAAACTTATTAATACTAACAATAGATACTTTAAAAATCACAACCTAAATCTTTAGGGGCCCCAAGTAGTTGCTTGGGTCACTTAGGGTTATGTCCGGCCCTGTCAGATGTGCGCCGGTTCTTTACAAATAAGACATAGACTTTGAAAAGAAAATATGCGGAACAATTAAATAAATAAATCAAAAATATAATTACATTAGTTATTTTTTATTTGGGTGATAAATTTTTTTATCACTTTTAAATCACCTTACCTACGAAAATGAGTTGTTATTTAAAGTTGGAAGATAAAATTTTTTCAAATTATTACTTGGATGACCAACTTGTTAATTTTGACTCACTTAAGTGACTAAATAAAAATTTTTATTATAAGTTGGGTGACTAAGTCTTCCAAAATTTAACTTGGGTGACCAATTTGTTCATTTTAAATTACTTGGGTGACCAAAATGGACTTTTATTATCAGTTTGGTGACTAAATCTTCTAAAATTTAATTTGGGTGACCAAAATGTCACTTTTTTCCCACTTTGATGACCAAAATGGGATTTAAGTCGCTAGATGTTCTGTTAAGGGGAACGAAGCATTAAACGCTCTAGTAAGATCCATGGTTGAGCTAAACGCCCTGTTAAGGTTCATAATGGATTACGCACCTAGTCACGAGCTGTAATAACTTAAACACCCCATTATGCATCCTTTTTAGGTCATACACTCTATTAACTTTGGGTAAAGTTCAAAATATACATAAATGACAAGTACGAAGTGCCAAAAACAGAACGTTGAATACCTCCATCGCTCTGTTAAATGTTGTACAATAACAAGCTACGAATAAAAATTGGCTTGTAATTGTAGTGTACTTTGTGGCCGAACTTGGTATGATCGAAGTTCGCCCACGGAGTAGGGGGACTATATGTTTGTAGTGTAGGGGGTAGCTTGCTAGGCAAGTAATTATATGGATAATAATTGTATAAACCAGCTAGTTATAAAAAGGATCGAAGGTTATACCTACTTTAAGTTATTCGCTTGGTACTCACTTGCCCGGCACTTACACGTTTGGTGTTCACAGGCCCGATACTACAACTATAGCGAGCAGGTAGTTAATATATAAAATTAGGTAACACTGAATTAGACCTAAATTGAAAATCGAACCCAAAAATACCAAATAAGCTAAATATCCGGAAAGACCCTACGTGTCACATAGTGACACGTGGCACAAAGAGAGAAGTCCACCCCATTTTAGAAATGAGGTGGACGTGCCTTTCAAAAGGAGGGCAAGGAGAAGTATAAAAAGGGGGTGTAAAGCATGGAAGAGATATATTCATTCAAGTGAGGCGATTCCCTCACAAGCCTCCCATCATCCTCCTCTTTCACGATTTCCTCTCCGGAGCAATAATTGTTCAAGCTTTCTACTCCTCTTAAGCTAAGTATTTTATATCTATTATGTCTATTTATTACCTACCTTTATTTTTATTTTATGAGATTGATACTGACTTGAGCATCTGAGGGGTTCCCTGTGGGTTACCCCACGGGCCCCTCTAACCGTTTGTTTGATCTTGTAGGGAATCTCAAGCTGGGCATGTAGTTAGAGCTTGCGTTTAGCTCCTCTTAACAAATCCCGCCTCATACATTACTTAAATATAATGTATATGCACTTTGACCCCAAATATCATAAACATTGTCATTTGTGGATAGGGATCCGGTGGTTCTTTTTGAACACTAGAAGGCCCGAAGGCAACCTAGATAGCCAAACAATTCGAATAAAAGGTGCAGTGTAGGTCAGAAGGTGGACATCTCTACTTGTCATGAGTACACAAGTGAGTAAAATGGGCTTTAACCACAAAGTGGGCCGTCCTATTACACAATCTTGGTGCCCAGGAAAACAAAAGAGAAGCAAAGCAAGGAATAGACCATTTAATGTATGCAGTAATGGGCTTGATCTCCCAATTGGAAGCCGTAGGTTTGGAGATGATGGCCTTGACTTCCTTATAACCAGATTCAATGATAATGAAATCTTAGTCATTAGTGTTGGTCAAGAAGCAAGCTACTCTTTAGCCTCTAAAGAGGATCCGTAAGTGCAATCACATCATGACTTGCCCCATGTATGGCCTTTATAGTCCTTGACGATAATCCCAATAGCCCCTCTGAGCGAGGCAGGGTCCTAGGTATTAACATTCATCTTGTATGTGCTAAGCCCTGGTGGACTCCACCGTTGTAAAGGGGGGGAGGGCAGAGGAGATGGGGGTGGGCATGGCTGTTGCATCACAACCTAAAAATCTCGGGGGTGGAGGGTGGTTGTTGTGGTAATATCCTTCGACGTTCGATCGCATTGTTGAAAAGTGGCCTAATTTCTAGCTTTTTAGATCTCTCAACATATGAAAGCAATCCTATTGATGACATTAATTGGCAAAGAGCAATCAAGACCAATAAAATCCCCACCATCGTTGGAAGCTTCTTAATCCTTCTATTTACGGTTTGAAGCCTATATTGTAGGTGAACCACACAACCATCACGACAGGACAGAAAACCAAAATATGCTCAAGGGATTCAACGTCAGGATCGCATCGGTACAACTCGGATCCTTGGAGGCCAATCTAGACCATAGGTTCTCATTTGTAGCATTGGCATTGAAATAAGCTCTCTATATGAAGTGCATTATCCTAGGTGGGGTGTCAAGATGCCAAATAGCCTTGATGGTTTTTGGTTGAATCGACCCTAATGACGAGACTTTCAATTGAGGTGTGTTCTCTCCTTGCCAAGTTTCCCAAACTGCATACCCTTTCTATGTTGAGTATCGACCGTCGCTCAAAAATTGCCAAATTCTGGAGTCTCCCTTACTCAAATTTCGCACTGGAATCCGGTTAATCACCCTAGCATTGTCCATTTGGAAGATTCCAGCCAAAATGTTAACCTTCCACCACGTGGAGTCATGGCAAATGAGTTAGGCCACCCTGAAAAAAGACCTCCAAGCCCCTTCTCGTCACAGTAAAGTTGACCATGGAAATTCGAAATCCATATATCATTGTCGTGTCCAAGGTTGTCAAAATTGGGATTCAATGTAGGATTGGTGAGGGGTCCTTAGGAGCGGGATCGTAGAATCGGATCAAGAATCGTAAGATTCTGCTCTATGTGTAAAACAATAACTTGTATCCACAAAAATCGCTTTACAAGCCTCAAATATATAATAAAGAATATCAAAAAGTCCAAAATACATAGGTTTCATAATACATTAGAAATCCATAAGTACGAAATTAAAAAGAGGAGGCATCATAGTTATTGAATATAATATTAGTAAGTTAGAACAAATTTTAGTACAATACAAAATATAAATCAAAGTTAACATTAAAATTAGGGATCAATATATTGCATAATAAAGTTGAAGAAATACAATAAATTAATAAAATTGACCATAATTAAGTAATAAATAATTCAACACAAAAATTCAAATGGGTACTTAGATTACTCAAAACCCATTTGCAGCCAAATCCTACAACATCAAAATTAGCTTTAGATTTACACATAACAATATAGAAAAAAAAATCAATGGCCATGGCTGCCCAATAACCAAAACAAAACTTCCCACAGGAAATAGGAAAAAAAAAAAAACTAATTCAAAAGAAAAAGAGAATTAAAAAAATTAAACAAAATAAAATCAAGCTATGGACATGCCTGCCCAATAACACAAAACAAAATTTTTTGACCATGATTCAAAACTGGTTGGATTGTCTTATGGGATCATTAAGTACTTAAATGATAACAGGTATGAGAATCATGTTTGAATTAATGGAATGGTAACTGAAAGAGCCATTAAGAGTAAAGGAAATAGAGCCACTAGGCTACTTGAACTTGTTCATAAAATGTTTATGGACTACTAAAAGTTCAAGCGAGTGGAAGCGAACAGTATTTCATACAATGTTTATGAATGACTATTTAATAAGTTGATATACGGATATACTTATGAAGGCCGAAGTTTCTAATCCTTTAAAAAGTTCAAAGAATTAAAGACAGAAGTTGGAATTAGTTAGATAATTATATCAAGTCACTTTGATTAGATCGAAGTGGTGATTTCAGAAGAATTCTTATTTTTTCTTATTACAAAGCGTTGTAGAAAGGATCAATAATGTGTTATTGAATATGGTAAGATTCATTTGATGAGTCACATCTACATATCAAATGGTTTGTTATGCAAAAGATTTTAAAAAGTGTTCTAAAAGTATAGCAGATAGCTTGTGCAAGATAGATGGACAATATCAGATATTAGGTCTCAATAGCATGATATGACTTATAGTGTAGATGATATATTAGATAGATCTTCAACTAGGTTATTGTCACACTAAGTACCTAAGAGTTTTAGTATAGTGGGAGGATGGTCAGGATCACCTGATAGATTCATGTCTTCAGTCTTAATGGTTAAGCATGATGGTGAATCTGATCTTTTGAACTACAATGAAACTCTTAAGTATAAAGATGAAGACTAATGGGTCAGAGCAATAAAAGTGGAGTTAAAAGAAATTGTATTTTAACTATGTTTGGAAACTTGTAGAAGCGTCAAAAGACATTAAATCTATTAGATTGGGTCTACAAGTTAGAATAAAGAGTCGAGTGGATGGGAAAGTTGAGATCTTCTAGGCTAGATTGATGGCAGTGGGTTGTACCCTAAAGGAAGAAATAGTCTTTGAAGAAACCTTCTAGCCAGATGCTATACTTATGTCCATAAGGATGCTTCCATACATTGTAACTCATTGTGATGAGATATGGGAAATGAAAGTCAAGACGACATTTTTTGAATGGTCATCTTGAAAAGTAAAGTTCATGTATATAATACATCCAGAAAAGTTTGTTGCCAAGAGTCAGGAGCATATAGCATACAAACTGAGAAAGTCTATTTGTAGACTTAAATAAGTATCTTATTCATTGAATAGTAGATTCTATGATGATTATCAAGTCCTAGTGATTTGAATCAATGGTTAGTAAACCATGAGAGTACGTATGACATGGCCAGATAGTAATGACTTTCTAAGTGTTGTATATAGATGGCATTTTACTCATTGAGAAAGGTGTAAAATTGTTATGAGCTATTAAGATTTAAATGTCCAGTTAGTTTAAAATGAAAGAACCAAGATGAGCACAATATGTTCTTCGGATTAAGCTTTAGCAAGATTCAAAGAAAGAGTTTTAAGTTTCTCATACATGTTTTAAAAGGAGTTTTAGACGTTAGGCGTCTGAAACCCATATTTAACCTTGTAGTAGGAGTCATTAGATGGTAAAGAGTGAAGTGATCTTGTATTGCTGTTTTCTCTATGGAAGTCAGGCACTTAACATCTATGAAGTTATTAAGTAGACTGGTTGACTCAAAAGATTCCTAGCAGATCATATCTTGTGAGCAAATGAATGAGATAGTGACAGATCGATATTGATTAAAGTTTATAGTCAAAAAGTTAACAGATCCCTAGATAATAGTTATGCAATGCTGAGCTAATTAGTTTTAGGACAAGTGGGAGATTGTTGGAATTGGTGTCATGGAAAATCTAAGTAGTTAGATCTAAATACGGAATATGATAAATTGTTTTATTTATTTATAGTCTGATTATATTTTACGAGTCTAATGTACGTGAGACTATTTTCTAAAACATTCCATGAGATGGACATAGTCCAAGATGACATGTCAAGTTTGGTTTAAGTGGTCAATGAGATTGAGCCAAAGATAGACTTAAGTCAAATTAGTGATATGTTGTCAAAATATATGTTCATAGTCGGTGATGAATTTGAACAACTTCTTTGATAATGTTATAATATGATACTTTAGATGACTTGTCTTGGTCATATGGATAGAAATCCCAAAGTATTATGTTGGTGTTGTCTATGTCATCAGAATACTGAGCTGGACTACTTGAATTAGTAGTTTCTTGACAGTTATCAGAAATAATTAATTCTATAATATGATAATTGTAAATCTAGAAAACAGTTTGAACTTGTGCATGGATTGTTTGTTTCTTTGATATGCTAAAAGGATTAGTTAAAGTCCGTCGACTTGAATCTTACGTGCGTTGTGTAACGACATGAAGTGTAGTGGGAACATTTGTTTTACATGAAATCTATAGTCTCTAATGAGATAAAGATGTCCCCTTAGTTGATTCGTAAACATATACAATGTTATCAAGTGTTGATAATTAGATTTGACTCATTTAGAGCTAGAATTAATTTGTCCCCGAGGTCCTTCTACAAGCCGCTATAAGCACACCGGTTAAAAATTATTTAAAACGAATTCATGAGATGAATTATTTATTCATGAGACGGATAAATTAATTTTTCTAAACATAATTCATGAAAAGAATTAATGAATAAATTATTTTTTTCTTAATAGTGCTAATGAGAAGAATTTTAAACATGTGCGAATTTAAACAAAGATAAACAAAAAAAGGTTAAAAACGCTTAACACAGGCTAACAATCCACGACATTCTGTGAGCACTAGTGGTACGCTGACATGTGTTGCCCTCATCATTGTAGTAGACAACCATGATCCATGGCTTCAGTGATGGACCGGTTAGATTTTGACACATGGCATGATAAAAATTTTGAAAAAGATCGTTTCTTTGCCAGTATTGTTACGACTTTTGGATGGGTAATTTTAATTTCATAAGCTAAAATAGCATACAACGATTGTATCTAGCGCAGCGGAGTCCAGATTTAAAATTCTCTAATTTTAAATACATACAAATATTTGACTCTAATTAAACATAACAATGCATAGCATAGATGACTTATCCATGAAAAACAATTAAATACGAATATAAAAGTATGAGTTGAGAAATCTCATACCTCGTTGTAGACCGCAAGTGTAAAGATGATCCAAACGATACCTCCGAGATCTTCTCTGCATTCCTCTATTATTACCAAATGAGCCGGTGTTGTGAAATCAATTAATTCTTAAAACGATTTTAAAAATTAATTGGGAAGATATTTTCTCCTTTTTAATTCTCTAATTAATTGGGAGAAAACCGAGCGAATTGAAATTAAATCCGAATGAACCAGACACCCCTATCTATAGAAGTCTCAGAATCTGACAAATTCTATTTATAATATAAAATAGAAGGTAAAATTATATTTTAATTAAGGTATAATACCTAAAAAATACCAAACCAGTTGCACCTTTTTCCCCATTTTATTTTCATCGTAGGGTGCCACATGGTCCGCACCATCGCCCCAGATGGGCGCCCCAGAGTGTGACATGTGTCGCGAGCTGGTTAGCCCAGGGAGCGACATGGATCGCCCCCCCTCTTGAGCCAGCTGATTGGCCCACACGGGTTTCTCCGATTTTACCTTTTCTAAAACATTAATCCCATGAATTTTTGAATTTAATAAAAAATAATTTTATTTAACGCTTTGAATACAATAATTCGTCTCATGGACTTTCTTGATTTTTGTAGGTGCATAATTTAGAGGCTTACGCAGCTTTATAGCTCCAAATGGGTCAAATCTGATTATCATCTCATGATAGCATTTGATTACCATTTAGTAAAATTTAATTCCACCAAATAGGTTTTACTGCATTCTAAAAATAAATATATTTACTTGTTAAATTTTTCTGTAATAATTTACTTATAATTGGCCCCTCTAAAAAATGTCCACGAAAACCCTTACTTAAACTACTATTGTCATTTTTTCTTACTTTGCCTTCTTAGTTCCCAACTCGCCTTTCTTGAATAATTCACTAATACAAAAATATACTTCTGTATTAATTTCAAATGTCCAACATAAGGAATGCTCTGGCCAAAATCTTTGGAATTAACTTGAATACTTGCGAATCAACTACAGGGACATTTCACATGTAGATTCCTCGTAAAATATCCGTTCCTGCTGCACTTTATGCAAATTTCCAACGATCGTAAGATCCGGGTTAGGCTTAATAACCTCTTCCTTTTAGCGCATCAAAGCAATTGACATTCCATACATGAGTCCAGACTATTTTCTAGATTAAAAGTCATTGTATAAACAAAATATATGAGTCGCCGACTTCTGATAGTAATACAGAAACGAGCAAATCATGTGATTCTATTTAATGTAACAATCTCACTGTAATATACCAACACAACATCCTGGATCGTTGTCCATATAATAAAGATAAGTTATCTAAATATCATGTTATAGTATTAGTAGACAAGTAGCCTAAACTCATCACTGACTAAGAACTAATTGTTAAATAACATTCTTATCCGTTATTTAGTCCATCTGTGGCATAATCTCATTATCTGGTAAAAACAGATATCCCAAATGTCATTTAAGGACTTTGTCTATCTCATGGTGCGTGCTTTGAAAGAGAACAACATCACATATATAAAGACTTGTAAATTAAATAGACGATGATGATGTTGGATATTTTAATAAAAAAAAGCTGTATTTTTATCATCATATACATTAAGCATGAGAGAAAAAAAATTAATATTTCATATTGAAACTTAATTCTTACATATTTAGATTTTAAGGCATACTTTTAGTTATGATATAAAAAAAATGTAACTTTTAACATCATGATATTCTGTAAATTTCTATCCAATAGCTATGATTTAATATCGATTTAAGAGTGATCAGTACATGAAATAAAAGGAGGTTAATAAAAACGAAATCAGATCTAAGTAGTGTCCATTTTTGGTCGACGAATAACTTTTTAGAAGCAAGTTATTTGCATGAATAACTCACTGTCGGTTACTAATAGAAGTTAAAAATGAAATTTCTTATGAAATTTAAATGTAGAGCAAGAATGGTCAATAATAACATATTTGGAATTCAAAAATGCAAATTATTGTGAAAAAAATACAATTTCGGTTACTGTGGAATGCCTATAAGAACCCATGGTTTTCCTTAAAGCTTGGCATGTAAAAACAAATAACAGAGAAGCTCCCTCATTCTGAGGAAAAAAAAATATACACCAACCTTCTTTTATTAAAAACAGTTAACTTTGGCTAAGTAAGGTGTTATGGAGGCTCTCGCTTTAGAGGTTGTGCAGACTAAAGAAAGCATCGAATGTAGTTGGGTGTTGTATCCTAGAGGTGGTGCGTCGGTACCTACTGCACCGGCTTAGATCCGAGAGGGGCACAAAATCATCTTAAAAAGAGTGTGATCCGCGCCTCGCTCAATTACTACATTATTAGCATTTCGTCATCTCCATGCCTTATTGGTAATATCATTATACTTCATACTTGTGTACAATATTTTCCTATGTTTAGTTCCAACAAATGATAAACAACTATTATTCACTAGCAACATGTTTACATAAATTGGGTTCCCTAGGACACCAACTCTAACAATCTCCCACTTGTCCTAGACTTAATTTGCCATACAACGCATTCGCATCCTATCTAAATGTGACTCAAACGACTTTTGAGTCAATGTTTTTATAGAAAGATCTGCGAAGTTGCTTGAGGTATCTATCTTCAGAATTGCAATCTCCCCTTTCTTCCCATAGTCCCGAATGAGGTGACACTTTCTTTTGATATGCTTGGACTGATTGTGCTTTCTAGGTTCCTTAGAGTTTGCTACTGCACTTGAGTTGTCGTAAGAAATGGAAAAAGGTATAAGCCCCTCCTTTATAACCTCAAGATCTATAAGAAACTTCCTCAGCAAACAAGCCTCCTTAGCGGCTTCCAAAATTGTCACATATTCGAGTTCTATGGTGGAGTCAGCAATACAAGTCTGCTTGACACACCTCTAACTTATGGCTCCACCACTGAGGGTCAAGACATAACCAGGCGTCGAATGTCTAACATTTATGTCTGACTGAAAATCCGAGTCAGAATAGCCCACTGGGATCAATTCATCACCATGAAAAGCCAACATATAATCTCTAGTTCTTCTTAAGTACTTTAGAATATGCTTCACGGTCACCCAGTGCATTACACCTGGATTAGACTAATATCTACTCACCATAGATATCAGGTCTAATACATAACACTGCATACATAAGGTTTCTCACAGCCGAAGCATATGAAATATTCCTCATACATTCTTTCTCTTGAGATGTCGTATGACATTGTTCTAAAGAAAGTGGCACTCCATGCCTGAAGGGCAACAAACCCTTCTTGGAGTCCTCCATGTTAAACTTAAACAACACCTTGTCTATATAGCAGCCTGGGACAGACCCGGCATCCTATTCTTACGATCTCGCAGAAGCTTAATCCCAAGAATATAGTTGGCTTCTTCTAGGTCTTTGATATCAAACTGACTTGACAACCAAATATTAAAGGCTAATAGAACGCTTACATCATTCCCAATGAGTAGGATATCATCCACATACAACACCAAGAAAGTCACTGCCTTCTTTATGTTGCGTTTGTACACACACGGTTCATCAACCGATTGAATAAAACCGTAGGAATTAATCGCTTCATTGAATCTCTTATTCCATGAGCGAGATGCTTGTTTAAGTCCATAAATGGACCTTTTCAGTTTGCACACCATATGCTCCAGATCCTTACCAGTGAACCTGGCTGGTTGCACCATATCGACGTCTTCATTAAGACTGCCATTTAAAAATGTTGTTTTGACATTCATTTGTTATATCTTATAATCAAAATGAGATGCAATAGATAAGAGTATCATAATGGACTTTAGCATGGCTACTGGTGAGAAGGTTTATAATCGACACCTTCATTTTGGGTAAAGGTCTCTACTGTCCCGTCTACTCCTCACTCCCTCTTGTAGACCCGCTTACAACCTATGGGTTTAATACTAGGTAGCGGCTCTACAAGATCCCATACATGATTAGAATACATAGATTCTATCTTAGCTCTCATTGCTAAGAGCCATTAATCAGCATCCTTGTCCTTAAGCACCTCATTATAAATAAGAGGATCAAATACATCTTCTAATTCAGTCACTAAGGCACCAGCCATGTATCTGTCACGTTGCCTGACAATCCTCCTACTATGATAAGGCTCCGTTGTACTAGGAATTGTCTCGGAATGGATCGCAGGTGTATCTAATATGCCTACTTGGTCCCGAGACACATCAAACTATTTAGAAGTAGTGTCATTCTCAATTAATTCTTCCAACACTATTTGATTTTTACTTCTATAGTCCATCATAAAGTCCTCATCCAAAAATCTGGCATTTACACAAACAAACACCTTTTAGTCTAAAGGACTGTAGAAAAGACCATCTTTTGTACCCCCTAGGGTAGCCTACAAATATACACACTTCTATTCTTGACTCCAACTTATCCAGGTTCTTTTTTTAACACATGTGTTAGACATCCCCAAATGCGAAGATATCCTATACTAGGCTTGCACCCAGTCAATAGCTCCACAGGTGTTTTTGGAACCGACTTCGTAGGAATCAAATGAAGAACATATGCTGTTGTTTCTAAGGCATAAACCCAAAAAGATATCAGTAACGTAGCATGAGTCATTATGGACCTTACCATCCCCAACAACGTAATATTTCTCCTTTATGCTACGCTATTCTGCTGCGGTGTACCCAATGCTGAAAGCTGTGATCAAATCCCACTTGTAGGTAGGAAATTTAGAAACTCTTTTGAAAGGTACTCACCACCTCGATTCCATCAAAGTGAATTGATACGTTTACCTATCTGATTCTCGACTTCAACCTTAAATTCCCTGAACTTTTCAAAAGAGTAAGGCTTTCTCTCATCAAGTAAACATAACTATACCTTGAGCAATCATCAGTAAAGGTGATGAGATACTCATAGTCTCCTCTTGCCTGAATATTTACTGGTCCACATACATTTGTGTGAACCAGCTCAAGCAAGTCATCAACTCTATTCTCTTTACTCTTACAGACGGACTTAGTCATCTTTCTTTCTATGTAGGATTCGCAGATTGGTAAGGACTTCAAGTCTAAAAACTTAGTTAATCCTTCATTTATTAGTGGATCCTATTAGAATTAATATGACTAAGGCATTGGTGCCATTTGAAGACATTATCGACTTCATGATTTTTTTCTTTTAAGAGATACAATTAGTCTAGTAGTGTTAGATTCGAACATGCAATTTGTGGAGTTTTGATCAGACATCAAAATAAACAAACCATCAAAAAAAAATATCTTTGCAAATAAATATTTTATTATGCCGAACCACAAAATCAATCCCAAAAGTAATAGATTATGCATCGTCAAACTAATCATGACATAGAAATCAAATTCATGTGCAATACAGGTACACAATAGAACATTTGTACAAAAAATTAGGCCTATTATACACTAAACGTTTAAATTGCATATAGCAAAATGGGTAAAGATATGAAATCAAATTCATTTTAAGAAATAATTTATATTTTCCAAAATAAAAGTCTACCTAAAATATTGTATAAATACAAGAATATAAGTAATATAACAGACACTCTTAATGATAAAAGAAACTATTATATTAAGTCTTACTATAATTGTCTAAAAGTGTGCTATACACTATTATTGATCACCATTACATTGCTTTCGTCTTCAAACTTATAGAAGTTAGGATAATTATTGTACAATTACATAGTTTTCATGAATGACATTCATAAACAATAAACATTATTTGGAGGAGCGTAAAGTAAAATTAACGGATGTTAATGGCGTTAACTTTAAGGTATGACATTGAAGATATGTAAAGTTTAGGTGGTTTTTGAAAAATTATAAAATTTAGGTAATTTTTTGAAATAGCACTTAAAATTTAGGTAATTTTTAGGTAAAAAAACTCTTAAAACGATTTTTTTTAAATGTCACGTTAGCAAAAACTAACAAATATTAAAGACATCTTATCAAGTTATGACATTAAAAAAGATTGAAAAGTTTATGTGTGATATTAAAAAACCAAAAAAAATTAGGTATTTTTTTGAAATAAAACTCTAAAATGCAGTAGTTTTTGATAAAAAGTTTATCTATTATATACCCATTGGATATATGTCAAGGTACGTAATTGTATTATATAATATTATTTTATTGGTCGATACAAATATAATTAGAAAATTCCTTGTTAGTTAAAAATCTATTAACACATGAACCCTAGCTATAAATAATCGTACCGTACAAGTAGAAAAAAAAAACAAAGGGCCTCTTCCCTTGGCGGAACAACTTTTCTCGCCGCCGCGCGGACGGTTTTCTAGGGTTTTGCGACAAAAGAGAGCGCGAAGTGAAAGCCTAAAAATTCAATAATTTGTCATCTTCTAAGGCGGCGCCGGACCGAATGACGCCGGAATCGATTACCGCCGCAGCCAAGTCGGCGGGGAAGCTGAGCCTGACGGCGCTGCAATCGAAGATGAAGTGCGATCCCGAGGGCTACGACACCGAGCTACAGATGCTTTACAAGCAGTTCAATTCCTCCTTGGAGCTCTTCCATCAGCAATCCGCTTTGGGTTTCAACTCTCTCACCGGCATTGGGGCTGATCCCGCTGTCGCCAAGGACCTCAGCGATCGGGCTATGTTTTTGGCTCACATGACGCCGGTTTACCCTCAGCATCTTTCTGAGTTTCCCCGGCAGTTGGCGGAGCTGCTAAAGTCGACAGCGAGGCTGCTACCGGCATTCCTTAGGTGTCACATTGCGCAGGCGCTGATACTTCTGGTGAATCGAAAGGTTAGATTGTAGAGAAATTTGGGTATCTGAGTAGTTGTCCGAGAACCAACTATCTAAGTTTAGGGGTGAAGATTCATGATTGGTTTACACTCTAATATGCCTTGTCACGCAAATGCCTATTAGGCTTGAACCGAGTATATTGCACATGCCAACTTCATACGTTGTGCTTAAATTAGGTTAATATTGAAATTAGGTATCTTTTGACAAAAAAAGTTGTGTATCTATGAAGTTTTTGTTTTGTTTGTTTGATTGAGGACAGGATATAACTCCAAGCAATTGCTTGGGCCTCCTGAATTTTAGGGGTTGTGTGTTCAAAGTGTTAATTGTTAATATTAATAAGTTTTTGTAATTTGTGGTATTAGTATTATTTTGTTAAGGGCGTCATTTCAAAGTTTGTTGTGGGCCTCAAATGTCAAGACTGGCCCTAGTTTGATCACCTGTTAATGGCATGTTTGGAGCTTTGAGTGACCATGCTTCTGTGAGGATATTGTTGGCGCCAGTGAATTTGTTAAAGTATGAAACCATTCACAGGCCTTGACCTTTTAGGATAGTTGGTTTTTAGACGCGGCATCAGAGCCTTGTTGACTAGGAGCGCACGAGTTCGAATCCAAACAACACTCACTTTCAAGTGCAAGTTATGAGGTGCGCCTGTGCACTATCTACGCTTCAAACCCAATGGATATTCGCATGAGGGGGAATAATTATACAACCAATGCTGGGCTTTTACCCATTGGTTTATACTTTGGGGATAGTTTGTTCCTCGATAGAATATATATAGTGGTAAAACAATGGCAATTTGGGGACTTTGATGGGGAGATCCTTGTTCAAATCGTCAACCCTGCTGACCTATTGAAGAAGAGGATAGCATTATCACCAATCATTCTTTGGATCTCTGATAAAACACCACCAACGTTGGTGCCTTAGTATAAGAAGTCTTAGGTTTATATCCCTAACCTTGCTTAGCTACCAAAAATGGGAATAGTGTTATTGAAATTGGACAATGGACAATGGACAATGGACATGGTTGTGCGAGAATGAATAAATGATCCAGCAAACAAATGCTAAGTGTTCTTTGGGGACATCCAAATTGGAATTAGGATGTACTCTAGAAATGTGAGGACAAGGATGGAAATTGATTAAGGTATTCATCCCACCTTTTTAAAATCTAAATGGGTGGTGAGCAAAATGTTTTCAAAAATTATGCTCGTATCAGAAAGCAAGTATTCATTTTGGTCATGGTTTTTAGGTCAGTGCTTGGCTATGTATTTTGGGTGTAATATGATTTTGTATTTGTGGATACGACTGATTGATGTTCTGATGGTTAAATTGTATTGAAAATATTTATGTTATGCTTTTTGATGTTTGGTTTATCAGGGAAAGTCATGTGGATAATGGTTGGTTGTATTTCTGTGGTTCGCATGTGTTTGTCTACCGGTTGAGGTATCTTTATGATGTGTGGAGAGATTTGTAAACGATTGCCGACTATCAAATGTAAAGCTGCCGTTCATGTTTATTTAATAGATTGAAATGGCTATGATTTGTCTGAAATTTGAAGTTCTATTTATAGTGAGTCAGTCATTTCTATGTTTTGCCTAGTGGATTGAAAGACAACCACCACTTGAATTTGATACTTTAGTGCTATATTAATTTGAAAAGATTCTATTTTGTTTTAGAAAGATGTTCGTGTTCCTAGCAAAATTGCATTTTGAGCTGTTTTATTTATGGCTTCTTGGTTTATTTCTAGCTATTATGTATCTTCCTGGTATTTTGTCGTTTGGAACTAACAAGGATCTAGTTCTAGATAGTTGATATTGGTGAGACATTGGCACTATTCATGGAGCTTCAGACTCTTGGTGATACAACTCTGAGGAAATTGGCATTTTCACACGTTGTTCATTGTATTCGGCGATTGAACAAGAAGCATAAGAATGATGCTAAAAACCGACCTCTGCAGAACATTCTGTTTGGATTGCTACAGGTGGTAATCTGATCCTTTGTTGTGATTTTGCAAGTTTATTGTTCACTTGCTTAGTATGTATTGGATTCTTATAGCGTGATGAAGAGTTAATAGCAAAGAGATCACTGGTCACACTTTGTGAACTTCATCGGCGGAGGGTTTGGTTTGACGAGAAGACAGCAAATGCAATTTGCATGGCTTGTTTCCATCCCTCATCAAGGTATGTGTGCTAGTTTTCCAACTGTTTTGAGTTTTATGTCTGAACTCCCATTCTCACGCAGTTGCCTAATAATGGTTAATTTGAAAATCATTCAGAATTATGGTGGCTGCTCTTTCGTTCCTGCTTGATTATGAGAAAATTCAAGATGATGATGACAGTGATGTGTCTAGCAGTGATGAGGAGGATGCAACTCAACAACCTCAAGTTGTCCTCAGTAGAGAGGCTGTTTACAAGGTCGTTTGATCTTTAATGTCATTTGTTTTGCATAGGAGAATTGATCGCCTAGGTACCTTTACATTTCATTATATATACAATGAGGTATCCTAGGGTTTAAAAGTCTTATACCCAAGTACTCTAAAGTTTAAAAATTTTAACAATCAAGTATCTTTTGTTAAAATTTGGTTGAGTTCTAGTGAAATTGTTAATGTGGAACATGAGTCCAATAGTATATAGGTGTCTCCTATCATTATCTGATGATTTATCTTTGGAAAATGCTAATATAACACATTATTTTAACTTTTGTTAGAATTTTGCTATGTTTTATTAATCTGTTCGATTTTCGCAAAGTACACTGCAGTGTATAAAATGGCATGACTAAGGCGCGCCTAGGCGCTGAGGCGAGGCGAGGCGAGGCGTAGCTCCCTCACCTCACAAGCCTCAGGCGAGGCGACTTCAGTGAGGCGCGCCTTTTTGTGTTTTGGGTATATTTTGCCTTAAATTTAACATATTATGATATTGTGTGTGTTTTTGTTTTGTTACATAATTTTAGAAAAAAAGCTTATGTTGATATATTTACAATTTTTGTAAAAAAGCTTAAGTTGATATATATAATACAGCGCGTTTTGATGAATATCAATAACTTTTAGCGATATTTTTCTTAAGCACTATATAGATTTTTAATTAGATTTGGTATATTACATAATGAATTAATTTTATAACTTATGTTCATGAAATATTTTATAAATATAGAATATGAATGCATGTTACGGAATTGTGTGCCTCACTTCGCTAAGGCACGCGCCTTCGCCTTGCGCCTTGTGCCTAGGCACTAGGACGCCCTATCGCCTTAGTGCGCCTTGCGCCTTTTTATACATTGGTACACTGACCTGTTGCATATAGTTTGCCGTTTTTGTATACCACAACAGGATGTTAGGTGAAAATTGGATGAATTTTGATAAAAATTCATAAGATTTTGGCATAATGTACTGGTTCGTAAAATTTTCAAACTTCAGACACCTTAGCATATATATTAAAATGTCAGGGTACTTATATAATAAATGCTCAAACATCATGGTACCTAAGTGATAATCCCCTCTGCATATGTTATGTAATAAATGCTCAAACATCATGGTACCTAAGTGATAATCCCCTTTGCATATGCTATGTACTTAGTGGACACCTTTTCTCCCGGTGGTAGTAATTGAGAAACTCCAAACAAGTTCTGATCATTGTTGTAGCTAATATATTTCTGCAGCAGAGGTTGGCTTATATTTTTTGGGTACTGTGGTTCTAGGCACATCGTCAGGGTACAACTTCTAGCAAAAAGAAAAAGAAAGCTAAGTTGCAGCGTGTGATGCGTAGCATGAAAAGGCAGCAGCGGTTGAATTCACAAAATGCCGATTCTAATTACTATTCGCCACTTAACCATCTGAAAGATGCACAGGTTTTTCTCCTTTCCTGTTCTGTTAGTGTCGTTTTGGATTAAGTTCCCCTTTTTATACACTACTGTATAGGTGCTTTTGGCTCATTAAATTGACGAGGGTTCATCCATTCTCCAGGGTTTTGTTGAGAAGTTGTTTTCCCAACTACAAAGCTGCAATGAACGTTTTGAGGTGAATCTTTATTAACTTGGATTTTCTCTCGTTCATTAGATCAATTTCTACAAAAACAACTACAAACCTAGTGCCACAAGGCCTCCCACCAGAGTAGGGTTCCCCCGGGGGTTGAGATGTACGCAGCCTTACCCCTTTAGGGTGCTATCCTAAAGGGAGGCTGTATTTGAGATTACATCAATTTCTATAAATTTGTAATGAATTGATTGTTCTTACTGTGTCATGAACTGATTCTCATATCATTTAATTTCAAGAGTACTATTTATACTATGATGTGCAATTATTTACTTTGTAAATTTCTAAGTACTCTTAGAAATGCTGAAATTTGGGATAAGTTACTTTATCTTTTATGTTGAAATTTGGGACTCTGCATGGAGACATGGAAACAAACAGTGTGGTGATCCCTCGTTCTCTCATGAATTTTGTGAGAAAAAAACCTCAAAATTGAGCTCCTTTCACTGCAGGTTAAGATGATGATGATGAAAGTAATTGCTCGAACAGTTGGACTTCACCGCCTGATTTTGCTTCAGTTTTACCCCTTTCTTCAAAAGTATGTCCAGGTAAGTTCTCAATGGTCTGCATCAAAGCATGATTCTGTCTTCTTCATTGGAGGCCAGGTTTTATAGTATAATTTAATCTTTTTTGATTATATCATTTCATGCAGCCCCATCAACGTGATGTGACTAACCTCCTTGCAGCAGCAGTGCAGGCCTGCCATGATATGGTACGTTAAGTGTTTGCCTAACTCTATCCTTGATTATTTGCTTTTCTTTTTTGTGGGGGTGGTGGGCAGTGACTTTATATACTTGCTTGATTTCCATCCTTTTGTTTTCCTTTCTCCTTTCCTTCTCTCTCTGATCTTTCTGTTCTTTTACAATTTTTTATTTCTAATAACAGTGAAACTTTGGCTTTTTTTTTTTTTTTTGGAGAGAGAGGGGGGGGGGGGGGGGGGGGGGCGTGACTTTGTATACTTGCTCGATTTCCATCCTTTTGTTCTCCTTTCTCCTTTCCTTCTCTCTGTGATCTTTCTGTTCTTTTACAGTTTTTTATTTCTATTAGCACTGAAACTTTGGCTGTATTAGGTGCCACCCGATGCTGTTGAGCCTCTATTTAAAGAGGTTGTAAACAAATTTGTACATGATCGTTCACGTACTGAGGTATTCCTTCCCTCACTTCATTTTGTTGTAGAATATTCTTGTTTTTGTGGATCTAGTTTTGACATGTGAATTTTTCTGGACAGGCTATTGCTGTTGGAATAAATGTCGTTAGGGAGATATGTTTGCGCATGCCTCTGGTATTCTTGAATCCCTCTAATTCTACTTAATTTCAAAGAGTTGCTTGAGTGCAGGCTAGTGCAATCTGACCCTAGTGCAAGTGGCAGCTTACCCACAGTCCGAGTGATATTTACTGCTTTGATTTTTCAAAGAAGATATTCGTCATATAATTTTTTAATCAGATCAATATTGAATAGCATCAGATAAGTGGTATAGAGACATGGTTTTTGCTAACATGTTTCATCTTGCCATTAGTTCTTCAAAATTTAAGTAGAAGCAGCATGGCCTTTTGGTGGTGAAGTTGTTAGTTTGTGTTCAACTCATAAATAGTTTTAACTGTTGATTTTATCCTTATCCATATCTTATTTATCCTATCCATCTTTACTTCTGTGACTATCGAATTTAATTTTTTTTCCTTATTTCCTTTGGGTTAGTTAATGACAGAAGAATTGCTTCAAGACCTTGTGTTATATAAAAAATCACATGAGAAAGCAGTTTCAAGTGCTGCTCGCTCGCTTATCACCTTATTCAGGGAGGTAATGTACTACTCCTCTTAATCCTGCTTCCTCTTTCACAATTTGAATGTTACATTGGCTGATAAACCACATCTTTTTTGCCTATAGGTTTGCCCTTCACTTTTGGTCAAAAAGGACCGTGGACGGCCTGTTGACCCAAAGGCTAGGCCAAAAGCATTTGGAGATGTCAATGTTGTCAGCAATATTCCTGGTGCTGAGTTGTTAGAAGAAGATAATCATGAAATTGATAACAGCGACATTGAGGGCTATAGCTCTGAAGGAGATCATGATGGTGATGATGTGAATGATGGTGCTAGTGATGATATTTCCATGGCTGACTGTGGGAGTGAAGATAATGAAGTGGAATCAGATGGAGAAGGGACTGAGGATGAAGGTGCAAGTAACAGTGCTGACGATGAGGGCAGTGCGGATGAAGTTAGTGCTGATGACCTCGAGGATGAGGATGAGGAAGAACATGAAGTGGAAGAAGAGTCAAGTGGTTCAGATGAATCTGATGAGAGAAATGAAGATTACGCTGAGAAACCAAACTCGAAGAAGAGGGTGCGCTCTGATTTTGATGAACTGCTTAATGCTGCTGGAAAAAGCCTTAGAGCTTTGAGAAAATTGACAGTAGCTAAAATGGGCCCAACGACAGACTCAACTGATGGTATTCTTTCTAATGAGGATTTCCGGAAGATAAAGGAATTACAGGTAGATCTTTCTTTTTTGTTATGAATTGAGTCTGAGTTAAATAGTACATGTGCCTTGAGTTACTTTAATTTTCTATATAAAATTTGTCAGATTCGTACAAAAATTCATCAAATCATGACATAGAATACCTACGTGATAAAATAATGAAGCCTTCTCATTATATATATTAAAATGTTAGAATACCTATGTGATAAATAGTCCAATCCCAGGGTACATAAGCGATAATTTTCCATTGTTTTAGCCTGTACACTTTAATTTTGCAAAAGTGATATGAATTTTTGAGTTGTATGTTTGAAAATGTAATCGTTTTAAACACGAATACATCTATATATGTTTTCTAAGAGTCAACATATTGTTCACCGGATTTTGACCGAACTTTTAGTGTGAAAAGCCAAATAATACACGTACGTATTGAACATTGTTTTACTCCCGTACCGTATTTAACTAGCTATGAATATGACTAGGCAAAGAAAAAGGTGAGGACGGCCCTGGAGCATCATGGACTAGCGAAGGCTTCAGGTTCCAAGTCAGCATCTGTTAAGCTTCCGAGTTCTGATGACTTGAGCGTAAAGCGGGTGGACCCTGCCAAACTTGAAGTGAGTAGTTATCTTTAATGTTGTCTGTAGCTCCATTACGTGTTTATTTCTTTTCATACAGTTCTATCCATGTTTTTCTTATAAGTTTGCTTTATTTCCCACAAAGAATATTTATATTCTGTGGTGAACTCTTACTCATTATTTTTCTTGCTTTGCAGGCACATATCCGTAGAAAAGTGACCAAAGACGAAAAACTAGCGTTAATTAGAGCAGGAAGAGAAGAAAGAGGGAAGTACCAGGCTCGAACCGCTGTGAAAAAGAAAAAGGTATGAACTTCCTTTTCTCCACAATATCTCCCTCTACTTTATCTGATTTAGTGATTTCTTAATGCTTATCTGTGAAGTCTTGCTCTATATTTCTAGCTTCGAGAAATGCTAGTGAAATTTAGATTGTAATTATGCTTAGATCAAATATGAAAAACTTGAAATTTGCAGAGCTCTGCCAATGAACAGATATGATATGTTTTATTTTCTAAACGATTGCAAACAAACTCGCATGCGAACTGAACTTTAACATTGCATTCTTCTGTTGCGTTGGATCGTGCATGCTCTTTGACCTTCTCTCTTACCTCTGGCTATCCTCCTCCTCCGCATTATTATTATTGTCATTATTTTTTGCCAAAGTATTCTTTCCAAGTACGAAATATGACCTTGTTATATATCATAACATCCCTTGTTTGGTCCGTCTTCTTTGTGAACTAGTTTTTTTTACTGGGTGACCTGTTCACACTTTCATACTTTACGAGTGTAAACAGGAGGGAGGTTTGAGCAACCGTGAGAAGCAACGGAAGAAGTACATGCCAGATGCTGCAAAGAGGGCCAAGATGGCGAAGACTCGACAAGATAAGAGGCGAAAGCATATGAGATCGGGAAAGCAGTTCCGGGGCAAGAAGGCATGGAAGAATTGATTTTGACACTCACTGGTCCAGGTACCATGCCTTAGCTCACTAAAACTGTTGGTAATGAATGTTCTATTTTAGTTTTCCACCTTACTTTTGATTCGTTAATTAGATTTTGGCAAAGGGTATCTTGTATCCTTTAAAAGTTTTGGGGGTAGAATTGACAGCAGAGTTTTAGCAGAAAGAGGGACTTCCTATGTGATTAATGCGGCTCTATCCTCTATATATTCTGTGACGCAAAGGATGTTTTCTCATTTATATGGTATTTGTGAAAGCTTTGCTATTAATCATATGATTGCTTCGACTTTTGAAGTTTTGGTGTGATGGTATGGCATTAAAGGTGCTCAGAAGGAGCTTTTTCACAATCGATGGATGGAACAAAGTTTTATCACAAAGAGATACTCCTAATTCGGTCAATCAAATGTATGATTGATTCAATGTTTTTTATGCTAACGGCCTTTCTTTTTTATATTAATGTAGCCTCCTTATCAAGTTGTGGGAGTGATCCATGTTCTCAAAGATGTGAGAGTAGGGATGTATATGAGTCAAGCTTGTTTTGCTCGAAGCTTGGTTCTTCAATATTTAGTTTGTTGCCAAGCTTGTGCTTGACTTGTCATTGGTTGGGACTTTGCTCGGTTGAGCTCGATTCTCTACTCAACGAGCTTCCACCCCAATTTAGTTATGAGTATTAATTTATCTTTTAACCGGAAAAAAATGTAGATATATGTCATTGGTAATGATGTGTAAATGCTCTTTTTAAACCGGGATAGCACGGGTATAGGGATAAAATGTGTATTATATGCAAATTTTAATAATAAAATTTATTTTAAGTCAATCCATTGGTCATTTGATTAAGACCCTTGTTATATTTACAATTTGAGTTTGACTAAAATCCAAATATTTTATTAGTATCTTACCAATTAGCTTTTTTTTTTTTTTTGAAACATTACAAGGCCAAAGGGCAAGGTAGAGTCCATTAAAATGATCGCTCACAATAGAAGCTAATGATCGAGGCATGATGCACCACCAATCACGGTTACATGAGTAATCAAAGCGAAATTTGGCAGCCCAATGAGTCGCTCTATTACAAGTTTTGGGAACCCAAGCAAAGGAAATGCGCCGGAAAGAACCACAAGAAGCTATGGACTTGATGTCATCAATGATGGGACGTAAGTCCCTAGGACAAGCATTAACACACAAAATAGCATCCACGGCCAGTTTGCAATCGAATTTAATGGAGATGCACCTCATCTGGATGCCTTGGCAAGGGAGAGGCCTGCACGGATCGCGAAGGCTTTAGCAATAGCGAAAGAAGCTGTTGTGAAAGTGTTGCAACAGTCCTCGATAGTCATGCTTGCGCTACTTTTATCAACAATCCCAATACCTGCTTTGTTGGACATAGGGGAAAAAGCTGCATGAACATTAATTTTTATCTGACCCTAGGATGGAGGTGTCCAATTATGCCCGTCTAGATGTGGGGTTGGAGGTTTTTTTTTCTTTTTTTGGGGGGGGGGGGGGGGGGGGGGGGGGGGGGGGTAGGCCAGCTTATCAGCTTCATTTGCGATGAGCATAGAATGAAGATCGATGTTGTGAAGGCAAAAATCATTTCCGGCTTTCCAGATTTTTCAGCAAAAATAAACAATCTTGATAATTAATCTGGGTGGAAAAAGATTGTCATGAGTAATGGAGCTCCACCATCATGAGAAACTTTTAAAACCTTCCTCTTTAAGTTTGTGTCCCAAGTTCGAAGCAAACTAAGACACTCTAGCAAAAGGGAAAATAATAATAACAATAATATGCTCATGAGATTCACATGGGTGACAACAGGGGTAACAAAGATCCTTAACAATCCCCCTTTGCGAAAGGTTCTCCTTTGTTGCAAGGGCATTTGACACCACCACCTCCATATAAAATGTTCAATTTTTGTGGGAATATTAAGTTTCCAAATTTGTGGGTAAGAAATGTCACGGTTTGAGAGCGAACTTGAGGGGCTGGTTGACATTGAGGCTTGACTCTTTCATATACCAAGCGATGTATCTAGATTTAGTGGAATATCGTCTATCTTTTGTGTGATACCAGATCAGCTCATCATTTAGGTTCTTGTTACCTAGAAGGATTAAACAAATGAAGCGGGCAAAGTCATCTGAAAAAAGGCCTCAGAAATGATGCTTACCCTCCATCTTCTCGACTCGTGGCAAATAAGGCTCTCAACCCTTGGATGAACATCCTGCAAGCGGGTGGTAGCGTGCCATGGAGAAAGGAAGGTTCGGGATCGATTTGTCATTCCAAGTGTCAATGCTCTTACCACTAACAACATTCCTTCGCAAGCTCTTAGATGAGACATCCCGTCCCTTTAAGAAGCTTCTCCAACCCCAGCAGAGCGAAGCCGAGCACCCCCTTGTTCGAACTCAAGCTCGATAAGGCTTATCGGGCTTGAGTTCTAGCCGACCTCTTATCGAGCATTTCAAACCCTTGTTCGAACTCGGTTCGATAAGATTTTTAGTGCGTTTGATACTCGACCGAGCTTGGCTTGTTAGGCTTATTGAGTGGAGTCAAGCTCGCTATCGAGCTAAGTTAAACTCGTTATTAGCCCAATCGAGCTCAAAATAAGTTGAGCTTGCTATCGAGCGGAGCCGAGCTTTTCAAGTTATTATCGAGCCATTACCAAACCATTCTCGAACTGATACCTATCGTTAATGATCTCTTAATGAGCCCTTAACAAGCTTTTAACGAGCTCTTATCGAGTCTTTTAATGAGCTCTTATCAAATTGTTCACGAACATTAAGGAGCCGAGCATCCTTTTATCGAACTCGACTCGTTAAGCTTATCGAGCCTGCTCGAAATAAGCTAACGAGCCCTCATAATGAACATGAACAAGCCCTAATCAATTTCAAACGCGAGCAGTTTATTAAACGTTCGATTCATTTACACCCCTAGTTATAACCTAGCTTGGCATTCTCAATGGCCCCTTTGTTGAAATAGACGCCCTTAAGAATGCGGACACAAAAGACATTGGGATTTTCAAAAGCTCTCCAAACTTGTTTGGCAAGAGTGGCAAGGTTAACACTCACAAGTTCCCCTAAAATCGATGCCCTTATAAGGTTTTGCAAGGGAGATTTTGTCCTACTTAGTCCAGTGGATTTCTTTATTATCAATGTTCCCTCCCTTCCACCAAAAATGGACAATGGCACTGTTTAATCTTTTTAAAAACGTAGAAGGGATTTTTGAAACAACTCATAACGAAGGATGTAAGCGGGGAGATCACATATTTGACAAGGGTCTCCCGGCCCGTGTGACATAAAAGCTTGGCTTTCCACCCTTGTATTTTCCCCCTAATTTTATCAAAAAGGAAGTTGAAGGCCATTTGTTTAGATATATCCTACAAGACTTGGTTTCCGAAGTGTCTTTCGTCCTCTTTTAGGTGGTCTACTTCCATAACGCTGAAGCATTTCTCTCTAACCTTGTGAGGGGTTTGAGGAGAAAAAAACATTAGGATTTATGAAAATTACTTTTTGACCCGAGGCGTCACAAAACAAGTTAATGATGGATTTAACGTAAATACTTGTTTGGGATGAGGCTTGGAAGAATAAGATACAATCATCCACAAAAAAGAGGTGGGAGAGGCTAGGACATGTGATTTAATATGAAAACCTTTCTAGATCCCCTCCTCTGCATTAAAGATGAGTTTTGAAAAGCTTTCCATGATGAAAAGGAAAAGGTAAGGGGATAGGGGGTCTCCATGCCTAAGGCCCCTCGTTATAAAAAAAATCTCAAGATGTTCCCCATTAACCACCGAGGCAACCTTAACTGATGAGACACATTCCATCACCCACACCCGATGAATTTATTTGAGAAACCTAATTTTTTAAGAATCATTTCAAGGAATGGCCATTCCACTTGATCATAAGTTTTGCAAGGTCTAATTTAAGGGCCATGAATTGCTTTCCCCGTTTCGTACTGTTTTTCAAAGCAAGGAAGGCTTCATGGGCAATTAGGATATTGTATTGAATTTGACTTCCTTTAATGAAGACCGTTTGGAAAGGAGAAATAATTTGGTTCATAAACAGTTTAATTAGAAATGATTTTATAACTAAAATTAAAAAGACTAACAAGCTTATTTTAAGGGTGAGGGATTTTGGGAATGAAGACAATGTTTCTATTGTTGAAAAATTTGAGCATTTTTCCACTTTCAAAGAAGCTTAAGGTCGCATTACAAACATTATCCTCAATAATATTCCAACAAGAAGTGTATAAGATACCTAGGAAGCTGTTAGGACCTGGGGGCTTTATGGGCACAAAGTTGGAAAACTGCAACCTTGATTTTCTCTTTTGAGACAGCCTTGGCAAGATTTTCATTCATTTCGATCATGATCATTGGTTGAATCAAGTTGGTGACCTCTTTAGACTGATCAGCTCCTCGAGCTTCATAAAAACGGGAAAACCATAGCAAGATGGCTAAGATCATACACTCTACTTCAAAAACTTTGTTCTAGCATGCAGAAGGCCTTATAACTCCTTTTGAACCCAAAACGCATGCCGACTAAATCTTATAGTCGTTTTGTTTTCTTTCTAGTAACATCATTCCATTCATCATTGATCTAACTGCTCCATAAATCTCTCACCTTCCTATACATCCACAAGGCAACTCTTTTAACGAATGATTCATCAAATTCATGCTTAGGATGTTATATCACCCCTGAAATCCTAATTATTCACTATATGCTAATACATCCGCTACTCTCTTGCAAAGTGTTAGGAGAACTACCTAATTGGCAATGTGGAATCTCACCACACTCAACTTGCTTTATAAACTACAAAGTACCATTATCCCTCAACGTCAATGACTCCATAGTATCTTTTAGGGACCATTTCAGGAAGCAGAATTTAATCGAATTAAGTCAAGTAAAGCTAAGGATCAACAATGGGTTTAAGGTAAAAACTAGTTCATAAAGTTCAGAATTAAGACTTTGCTCACAATCACAGACTAGTCTTCCATTCAATGGTTGTGCAAGTCATTTTTAGACAGGGGGACTTTGTCCCAAATCACAACTTAGATTTCCTTATCTTGGTGACGTAAATCACTTTTGGACAGGGGGACTTCGTCCCTATTCACAACTTAGATTTTCTAACCTTGATGGCATAAATTATTTTTGGATTGGGGGACTTCCCCTCAGTCATGAATCAGTTTCATTTCCTTATCTTAGCGGCGTAAATTATTTTTGGACAGGGGGCTTCATCCCAATTCACAACTTAGATTTTCTTATCTTGGTGGCGTAAATCATTTCTAGACAAGGGGACTTCGTCCTTATTAACAACTTAGATTTCCTTACCTTGGTGGCATAAATCATTCTTAGGCAGGGGAACTTCGCCTCCGTCATGATCTGAAAAGCATACGAATCACTCTAGGACTGAGAGGCTTCACCCATAATCATGCCTTTTTATACAACGTTGTGACACACCTAGGAAACTTCATTACCCGTCACAAGTCGAAGATCAAATTATACTTAGGGAACTTAGTTGTTCATTGCGACTCAATAAAACATTTCTAACAGGAAAGTCTAATAAGGACGAAGGATTGCAATTGTTACTACTTAAGCAACCCACACTTTGATCAACTTTTTGTTAGTTGGGTACCACTATTGGTCAATAAATTAATAAGAACAGTGTAGGATGCTGCTTTTATTTGCTTAACTCTAAGCACTTATTAACCACCATTATAATCACATATGCAGTGGCCAAACGCTATGTTTTGAAAATACACCTTATCCTTGTATTACCTATGGTTCTTGTTTGTTTATTCGCAAAGCCAAATTATGTAAGGGAATATGATAATACCTCCCCTCACTAAATCTTTCAATTCTTCTCCTTCTCTTGGACATTCGATGCTTAAGAAATAATAATTTAAAATGGCTATAGGGGTATGCACGGGAAAAGTTTAACGCGATTTTAGTACACTAGGACTCTGCAGACCAAACTTTTCAGAAAATAAGGATTTCGAGCTAAATCTTTATTGACCTACTTTAAGGAGCTAAGCGAGTCGCATACATTTTGTTGCAACACATAATTGACAACTTCGAACCTCTAAAATGACTTCTAGACAATCACAAAGGATGCCCAATGTGAGAATTGACACCAGAAGTCAAAACCATTTCCTTTAACATCTTGAAGCTAGTAAAGGTAGCTATAAACACCCTACTTGAGACAAATAATCACAAGCTGGACGTACCGACATAAATAATAACTTAATAGTAAAAGCCCTTCAGAACGTGGCAATCTAAATAAAAGACGAACAACTAATAATAGGATGAACTAGTTCAGAACCAACAATGACCTATTTCAAGATAGTCTTGAACTTTCTCCCAAGTAATCTAGAACTCCTTTCATAACCTATTCAATCTTGAAATAATTGCTATCATCAAGGTGTTACATAACAAAGGATTAGTAACTCCTTTAAACTAATTCGCAACCTTAAGACTAGAATAACAAGATTGATACGTATCAAAAAACTTTTACACTTTGACAATGGCATCCTTAGATGCCTTTCATCATCAATATACTCCCTTGGTTATGTTTTTAATATTCGGTGTTAGTATAGGCGACATGCTATCGAAGACTCATCATTATTAAGCCACAATTACACGTGAGTACCTGTCATCCAAATATTAGCAACATTCAAGTGGTTATTTATGAATCGCATTGTGTGAGTGTTATTAGTTTATCTATTGTATCGCATGAATGCTAGTGATGACTACTTGTGTAAACTGTTTGTTGTTAACTATTCAACATGAGTTGCATTATGAGGGGCAAAAGAATATTAGCCGCGGACATCCTTTATGGAGAGTGTACTACAAATTTGGTTTATTATATTTCTTAATTGACATATAATTTACAGCCTTCAAAATGAGTTATTTCGTGTTACTTGTCTTTGCTTTAATAGGTGCCCTTGTTGTACTCATCACTAAACATGTATATTATATTAACCTATTTGAATTGGTTTATTACCTCAATTTTCTTATCCCCTTGAGTTTATTTAGGTACATAGTTATTACCATGGTTCGCCCTGGTGCAATCAACAACAATGGATGCAATACGTATCACCATGTTTTGCCCTGATACAATCATCCCCAACGGGTGCAATACTTATCACCATAGTCTGCTTTGATGCAATCACCCGCAATGGGTGCAATACTTACCACCACAGTCCAATCCTGATGCAATCACCGACAACGGGTGCAATACTCATTACCATGACCCGCCTAAGGATTATTTGAGTACAATACACTTGGCACCATTATCAACTTTCCATTTAATACATATGAATTACAGTTTTAATATATAGGATTTGCAGATTTAAAAGATGTGCTGATCTCTATGATATATGTTTTGTCTACTTAAATGACAGTTACATTGGTGACATGCTCATTGTCATCAGACCATTATGACATATTCATCATCCTCTGTTCTAGAATACCGAGGCTAATGTACATACAAGAACATAAGGTCAGCTAATAAAAATCAAGTATAATGCAGCAACCTTACACCTTGACGCACATGATTGACAAATATGTCTTTGGAAGACATTTGAGTAGTACTTAAGGGCCTATAGGTACAATAATGCTACGGATAATTTGTTGGAAAAATGATACAAGCTAAATTTAAGTGTTATGAGAAAATATATTATGCCTATTCACTGAACGGTTACTGTTATTAGTCGTTTAAGGTTATTAAAATTGTGACCGTTGGGAATTAAGAGGCAATATAGCCGTTGAAATTTATTACGTCCATTATTTTACTGTTGCAATTGATGGCACCGGTTTTAATTATTAAAACCCCACACTTATAAGTCCCATTATTTAACCCCCCGTATCTCTCTTTCTCTGGTGCCCCTGATTAAATAAAAAAAGATGAACTAGAAACCCTCTTTTTGATTACACATGAAAAGCCCTAAATCACTATCTGAGCTATAATAATGATTCCAAGTATATTCTTATTCAATAGTTTTCCCTATTATTCCCTAAGAATCAGAGTCTATTCTTTCTGGGTTCTCGTTTTCTCTCTCCCCTTTCCTGATTTGGGTAAAGTTCAAAGCACTCATACCCAATGATTAATGAGTGCACGTTAAGAGTCGGATCGCGTTAATTTTGGAGGACGGCCGCCAGTTATGCTGTGTGCACCGGAGCAGTGGCGAAATCGTCTTTTAGAATAGTGGCATTTATCATGGCACGATATCATCGTTTTGTAAGATCTTTCTAATTACTCTCTCCTTCGTGGCTACGCTTGTATATGAGTCAATTTTTAACATCTTAAAACTTTCATTTCAAATCGCTTAATTGAATTTTACTCCAAATGCAATGACCCCAAATAGGCCAGTCACGTGTTCGATTAAATGTTGATGAGATATGTCTATTCTTGGAATTTAATTTAAGGTGTTTTTGTAATTTGAGTAGTTTAGAGTTTGCTTACAAGATGTTCGTTGAAATCCCCGAGAGAAATATTGTATCTTAAAACAATATGATTAATGTATTTCTTTAGGAATTTGATGTATTATGAAGATTTAGAGTTTTACTATCAATTTTTCTAACATAATTTACCTAATCAACATTTGAGGGTCTACCTGTATTAAACAAGTACTCCATTTAGCTATCAAACAAGCACATTAGAATCATGTCGGTATTCTGATTTAGTGTCAAACTCAAACAATTATGGGAGATGTACATATCATATCCAAATACCCTCCATGAGTATTACATTATACAAACTCTAATATAATGTCATTAAGATGCGGAGAATTGCTTGTAGTTATTGACAAGGACATTATGTTACTTTTAATAATTCGCCATGAACACTTACGGGAGTAAAGGATTAAAATGCTTTAAATACTCTAGTTCCAGAATGCCTCAGAGACTCAGGTTCCTTTAAACATATTACACAAACAAAAACTGCTTTATTCAAATAAATAATAAGTTAAATGCCTTATTAGTATCCCTGATAGGCTAGACATTGACTTGAGTCCCTTTTTGGTCACCAAAGTGATCAAAAATGGACATTTTGGTCACTGAAATCAAATTTTGGAAAATCTAGTTACCTAGCTTCTAATAGAAGTCCATTTTAGTCAGCTAAGTGATTTAAAATGAACAAATTGGTGACCTAAATCAAATTTTGGAAGACTTAGTTACTCAACTTGTAATAAAAGTATTATTTATTCACCGGTGGTTTAACATGGACAAGTCGTTCACCTCATTAATAATTTGAAAAACTTTTATCACCCAACTTTAAATAATAACTCATTTTTGTCCCTAAAGTGATTTAAAAATGATAAAAAAAATTTAATCGAAATGAAAAATAACTAATTTAGTTATGGTTTTGGCTTATTTATTTCATTGGTCCTCGTATTTTCTTTCCAAAGTCTATATCTATTTGTAACCAATTGGTGCACATCTAGCTATTAACATTAGGTAAAAATTTAAGGATTATAAACCAATTTTGACATTACATAAAACTTGATAAACTATTCTTAAAAAATGAGAATTCAAAGAATATTTAGAAAACGCACGAATTAATAAATGTCAGGTGCATTAAAAATAATGAAGATCAAGTTAGTTATAAATAAAATAATTTTTAAATCTTTCATTGGTTCTTCACTTTTAAAAATATTTTCTAATGTTTAAAGTACTTTGTATTCCTTGATTCTCTTTTTTTATAATATTTTCTCATGTTTTAATTAGTGAAATTATGAGTTAGGTACTATGAGTTTGATGGTTTATCACTTAGGTATCCTAACATTTCAATATATGCGATAGAATATCTTGAAGTTTAAATATTTTATCACTAAAGTTTTAAAATTTTATCAATCAAACACTTTTTTGTTGAAATGCAATAGATTTCTATTGGAAAATGCTAAAATAGAACATAATTCTGATGATATGGTATATTTATTAGAATTTGATGACTTTTTGCCAAAAAAATACTAACATAACACCCAATTTTGAAATTTTTTTTTCCAAATTTATCTTCATTATTTTTAGTGCACTTGACATTTATTATTCTTATTTCTAAATATTCCTTAAATTCTAATTTTTCAAAATATTTTGTCAAGTCTTAATTAATGCCAAAACTGGTTTATAATCTTTTAACTTTTACCTAATGCCAATGGCTAGATGTTAGGGCCGGTCCTGACATTTTCGAGGGCCCAAGTGAAATTTCAAATGGGGCCCTTCATACATTACAAATTGTAAAATTTCAATAGTAAAACTTATTAATACTAACAATAGATACTTTAAAAATCACAACCTAAATCTTTAGGGGCCCCAAGTAGTTGCTTGGGTCACTTAGGGTTATGTCCGGCCCTGTCAGATGTGCGCCGGTTCTTTACAAATAAGACATAGACTTTGAAAAGAAAATATGCGGAACAATTAAATAAATAAATCAAAAATATAATTACATTAGTTATTTTTTATTTGGATGATAAATTTTTTTATCACTTTTAAATCACCTACTTACCTACTTGGATGACCAATGTTAATTTTGACTCACTTAAGTGACTAAATAAAAATTTTTATTATAAGTTGGGTGGTCTTCCAAAATTTAACTTGGGTGACCAATTTGTTCATTTTAAATTACTTGGGTGACCAAAATGGACTTTTATTATCAGTTTGGTGACTAAATCTTCTAAAATTTAATTTGGGTGACCAAAATGTCACTTTTTTCCCACTTTGATGACCAAAATGGGATTTAAGTCGCTAGATGTTCTGTTAAGGGGAACGAAGCATTAAACGCTCTAGTAAGATCCATGGTTGAGCTAAACGCCCTGTTAAGGTTCATAATGGATTACGCACCTAGTCACGAGCTGTAATAACTTAAACACCCCATTATGCATCCTTTTTAGGTCATACACTCTATTAACTTTGGGTAAAGTTCAAAATATACATAAATGACAAGTACGAAGTGCCAAAAACAGAACGTTGAATACCTCCATCGCTCTGTTAAATGTTGTACAATAACAAGCTACGGATAAAAATTGGCTTGTAATTGTAGTGTACTTTGTGGCCGAACTTGGTATGATCGAAGTTCGCCCACGGAGTAGGGGGACTATATGTTTGTAGTGTAGGGGGTAGCTTGCTAGGCAAGTAATTATATGGATAATAATTGTATAAACCAGCTAGTTATAAAAAGGATCGAAGGTTATACCTACTTTAAGTTATTCGCTTGGTACTCACTTGCCCGGCACTTACACGTTTGGTGTTCACAGGCCCGATACTACAACTATAGCGAGCAGGTAGTTAATATATAAAATTAGGTAACACTGAATTAGACCTAAATTGAAAATCGAACCCAAAAATACCAAATAAGCTAAATATCCGGAAAGACCCTACGTGTCACATAGTGACACGTGGCACAAAGAGAGAAGTCCACCCCATTTTAGAAATGAGGTGGACGTGCCTTTCAAAAGGAGGGCAAGGAGAAGTATAAAAAGGGGGTGTAAAGCATGGAAGAGATATATTCATTCAAGTGAGGCGATTCCCTCACAAGCCTCCCATCATCCTCCTCTTTCACGATTTCCTCTCCGGAGCAATAATTGTTCAAGCTTTCTACTCCTCTTAAGCTAAGTATTTTATATCTATTATGTCTATTTATTACCTACCTTTATTTTTATTTTATGAGATTGATACTGACTTGAGCATCTGAGGGGTTCCCTGTGGGTTACCCCACGGGCCCCTCTAACCGTTTGTTTGATCTTGTAGGGAATCTCAAGCTGGGCATGTAGTTAGAGCTTGCGTTTAGCTCCTCTTAACAAATCCCGCCTCATACATTACTTAAATATAATGTATATGCACTTTGACCCCAAATATCATAAACATTGTCATTTGTGGATAGGGATCCGGTGGTTCTTTTTGAACACTAGAAGGCCCGAAGGCAACCTAGATAGCCAAACAATTCGAATAAAAGGTGCAGTGTAGGTCAGAAGGTGGACATCTCTACTTGTCATGAGTACACAAGTGAGTAAAATGGGCTTTAACCACAAAGTGGGCCGTCCTATTACACAATCTTGGTGCCCAGGAAAACAAAAGAGAAGCAAAGCAAGGAATAGACCATTTAATGTATGCAGTAATGGGCTTGATCTCCCAATTGGAAGCCGTAGGTTTGGAGATGATGGCCTTGACTTCCTTATAACCAGATTCAATGATAATGAAATCTTAGTCATTAGTGTTGGTCAAGAAGCAAGCTACTCTTTAGCCTCTAAAGAGGATCCGTAAGTGCAATCACATCATGACTTGCCCCATGTATGGCCTTTATAGTCCTTGACGATAATCCCAATAGCCCCTCTGAGCGAGGCAGGGTCCTAGGTATTAACATTCATCTTGTATGTGCTAAGCCCTGGTGGACTCCACCGTTGTAAAGGGAGGGGGGGCAGAGGAGATGGGGGTGGGCATGGCTGTTGCATCACAACCTCAAAATCTCGGGGGTGGAGGGTGGTTGTTGCGGTAATATCCTTCGACGTTCGATCGCATTGTTGAAAAGTGGCCTAATTTCTAGCTTTTTAGATCTCTCAACATATGAAAGCAATCCTATTGATGACATTAATTGGCAAAGAGCAATCAAGACCAATAAAATCCCCACCATCGTTGGAAGCTTCTTAATCCTTCTATTTACGGTTTGAAGCCTATATTGTAGGTGAACCACACAACCATCACGACAGGACAGAAAACCAAAATATGCTCAAGGGATTCAACTTCAGGATCGCATCGGTACAACTCGGATCCTTGGAGGCCAATCTAGACCATAGGTTCTCATTTGTAGCATTGGCATTGAAATAAGCTCTCTATATGAAGTGCATTATCCTAGGTGGGGTGTCAAGATGCCAAATAGCCTTGATGGTTTTTGGTTGAATCGACCCTAATGACGAGACTTTCAATTGAGGTGTGTTCTCTCCTTGCCAAGTTTCCCAAACTGCATACCCTTTCTATGTTGAGTATCGACCGTCGCTCAAAAATTGCCAAATTCTGGAGTCTCCCTTACTCAAATTTCGCACTGGAATCCGGTTAATCACCCTAGCATTGTCCATTTGGAAGATTCCAGCCAAAATGTTAACCTTCCACCACGTGGAGTCATGGCAAATGAGTTAGGCCACCCTGAAAAAAGACCTCCAAGCCCCTTCTCGTCACAGTAAAGTTGACCATGGAAATTCGAAATCCATATATCATTGTCGTGTCCAAGGTTGTCAAAATTGGGATTCAATGTAGGATTGGTGAGGGGTCCTTAGGAGCGGGATCGTAGAATCGGATCAAGAATCGTAAGATTCTGCTCTATGTGTAAAACAATAACTTGTATCCACAAAAATCGCTTTACAAGCCTCAAATATATAATAAAGAACATCAAAAAGTCCAAAATACATAGGTTTCATAATACATTAGAAATCCATAAGTACGAAATTAAAAAGAGGAGGCATCATAGTTATTGAATATAATATTAGTAAGTTAGAACAAATTTTAGTACAATACAAAATATAAATCAAAGTTAACATTAAAATTAGGGATCAATATATTGCATAATAAAGTTGAAGAAATACAATAAATTAATAAAATTGACCATAATTAAGTAATAAATAATTCAACACAAAAATTCAAATGGGTACTTAGATTACTCAAAACCCATTTGCAGCCAAATCCTACAACATCAAAATTAGCTTTAGATTTACACATAACAATATAGAAAAAAAAATCAATGGCCATGGCTGCCCAATAACCAAAACAAAACTTCCCACAGGAAATAGGAAAAAAAAAAAAACTAATTCAAAAGAAAAAGAGAATTAAAAAAATTAAACAAAATAAAATCAAGCTATGGACATGCCTGCCCAATAACACAAAACAAAATTTTTTGACCATGATTCAAAACTGGTTGGATTGTCTTATGGGATCATTAAGTACTTAAATGATAACAGGTATGAGAATCATGTTTGAATTAATGGAATGGTAACTGAAAGAGCCATTAAGAGTAAAGGAAATAGAGCCACTAGGCTACTTGAACTTGTTCATAAAATGTTTATGGACTACTAAAAGTTCAAGCGAGTGGAAGCGAACAGTATTTCATACAATGTTTATGAATGACTATTTAATAAGTTGATATACGGATATACTTATGAAGGCCGAAGTTTCTAATCCTTTAAAAAGTTCAAAGAATTAAAGACAGAAGTTGGAATTAGTTAGATAATTATATCAAGTCACTTTGATTAGATCGAAGTGGTGATTTCAGAAGAATTCTTATTTTTCCTTATTACAAAGCGTTGTAGAAAGGATCAATAATGTGTTATTGAATATGGTAAGATTCATTTGATGAGTCACATCTACATATCAAATGGTTTGTTATGCAAAAGATTTTAAAAAGTGTTCTAAAAGTATAGCAGATAGCTTGTGCAAGATAGATGGACAATATCAGATATTAGGTCTCAATAGCATGATATGACTTATAGTGTAGATGATATATTAGATAGATCTTCAACTAGGTTATTGTCACACTAAGTACCTGAGAGTTTTAGTATAGTGGGAGGATGGTCAGGATCACCTGATAGATTCATGTCTTCAGTCTTAATGGTTAAGCATGATGGTGAATCTGATCTTTTGAACTACAATGAAACTCTTAAGTATAAAGATGAAGACTAATGGGTCAGAGCAATAAAAGTGGAGTTAAAAGAAATTGTATTTTAACTATGTTTGGAAACTTGTAGAAGCGTCAAAAGACATTAAATCTATTAGATTGGGTCTACAAGTTAGAATAAAGAGTCGAGTGGATGGGAAAGTTGAGATCTTCTAGGCTAGATTGATGGCAGTGGGTTGTACCCTAAAGGAAGAAATAGTCTTTGAAGAAACCTTCTAGCCAGATGCTATACTTATGTCCATAAGGATGCTTCCATACATTGTAACTCATTGTGATGAGATATGGGAAATGAAAGTCAAGACGACATTTTTTGAATGGTCATCTTGAAAAGTAAAGTTCATGTATATAATACATCCAGAAAAGTTTGTTGCCAAGAGTCAGGAGCATATAGCATACAAACTGAGAAAGTCTATTTGTAGACTTAAATAAGTATCTTATTCATTGAATAGTAGATTCTATGATGATTATCAAGTCCTAGTGATTTGAATCAATGGTTAGTAAACCATGAGAGTACGTATGACATGGCCAGATAGTAATGACTTTCTAAGTGTTGTATATAGATGGCATTTTACTCATTGAGAAAGGTGTAAAATTGTTATGAGCTATTAAGATTTAAATGTCCAGTTAGTTTAAAATGAAAGAACCAAGATGAGCACAATATGTTCTTCGGATTAAGCTTTAGCAAGATTCAAAGAAAGAGTTTTAAGTTTCTCATACATGTTTTAAAAGGAGTTTTAGACGTTAGGCGTCTGAAACCCATATTTACCCTTGTAGTAGGAGTCATTAGATGGTAAAGAGTGAAGTGATCTTGTATTGCTGTTTTCTCTATGGAAGTCAGGCACTTAACATCTATGAAGTTATTAAGTAGACTGGTTGACTCAAAAGATTCCTAGCAGATCATAGCTTGTGAGCAAATGAATGAGATAGTGACAGATCGATATTGATTAAAGTTTATAGTCAAAAAGTTAACAGATCCCTAGATAATAGTTATGCAATGCTGAGCTAATTAGTTTTAGGACAAGCGGGAGATTGTTGGAATCGGTGTCATGGAAAATCTAAGTAGTTAGATCTAAATACTGAATATGATAAATTGTTTTATTTATTTATAGTCTGATTATATTTTACGAGTCTAATGTACGTGAGACTATTTTCTAAAACATTCCATGAGATGGACATAGTCCAAGATGACATGTCAAGTTTGGTTTAAGTGGTCAATGAGATTGAGCCAAAGATAGACTTAAGTCAAATTAGTGATATGTTGTCAAAATATATGTTCATAGTCGGTGATGAATTTGAACAACTTCTTTGATAATGTTATAATATGATACTTTAGATGACTTGTCTTGGTCATATGGATAGAAATCCCAAAGTATTATGTTGGTGTTGTCTATGTCATCAGAATACTGAGCTGGACTACTTGAATTAGTAGTTTCTTGACAGTTATCAGAAATAATTAATTCTATAATATGATAATTGTAAATCTAGAAAACAGTTTGAACTTGTGCATGGATTGTTTGTTTCTTTGATGTGCTAAAAGGATTAGTTAAAGTCCGTCGACTTGAATCTTACGTGCGTTGTGTAACGACATGAAGTGTAGTGGGAACAGTTGTTTTACATGAAATCTATAGTCTCTAATGAGATAAAGATGTTCCCTTAGTTGATTCGTAAACATATACAATGTTATCAAGTGTTGATAATTAGATTTGACTCATTTAGAGCTAGAATTAATTTGTCCCCGAGGTCCTTCTACAAGCCGCTATAAGCACACCGGTTAAAAATTATTTAAAACGAATTTATGAGATGAATTATTTATTCATGAGACGGATAAATTAATTTTTCTAAACATAATTCATGAAAAGAATTAATGAATAAATTATTTTTTTCTTAATAGTGCTAATGAGAAGAATTTTAAACATGTGCGAATTTAAACAAAGATAAAAAAAAAGGTTAAAAACGCTTAACACAGGCTAACAATCCACGACATTCGGTGAGCACTAGTGGTACGCTGACATGTGTTGCCCTCATCATTGTAGTAGACAACCATGATCCATGGCTTCAGTGATGGACCGGTTAGATTTTGACACATGGCATGATAAAAATTTTGAAAAAGATCGTTTCTTTGCCAGTATTGTAACGACTTTTGGATGGGTAATTTTAATTTCATAAGCTAAAATAGCATACAACGATTGTATCTAGCGCAGCGGAGTCCAGATTTAAAATTCTCTAATTTTAAATACATACAAATATTTGACTCTAATTAAACATAACAATGCATAGCATAGATGACTTATCCATGAAAAACAATTAAATACGAATATAAAAGTATGAGTTGAGAAATCTCATACCTCGTTGTAGACCGCAAGTGTAAAGATGATCCAAACGATACCTCCGAGATCTTCTCTGCATTCCTCTATTATTACCAAATGAGCCGGTGTTGTGAAATCAATTAATTCTTAAAACGATTTTAAAAATTAATTGGGAAGATATTTTCTCCTTTTTAATTCTCTAATTAATTGGGAGAAAACCGAGCGAATTGAAATTAAATCCGAATGAACCAGACACCCCTATCTATAGAAGTCTCAGAATCTGACAAATTCTATTTATAATATAAAATAGAAGGTAAAATTATATTTTAATTAAGGTATAATACCTAAAAAATACCAAACCAGTTGCACCTTTTTCCCCATTTTATTTTCATCGTAGGGTGCCACATGGTCCGCACCATCGCCCCAGATGGGCGCCCCAGAGTGTGACATGTGTCGCGAGCTGGTTAGCCCAGGGAGCGACATGGATCGCCCCCCCTCTTGAGCCAGCTGATTGGCCCACACGGGTTTCTCCGATTTTACCTTTTCTAAAACATTAATCCCATGAATTTTTGAATTTAATAAAAAATAATTTTATTTAACGCTTTGAATACAATAATTCGTCTCATGGACTTTCTTGATTTTTGTAGGTGCATAATTTAGAGGCTTACGCAGCTTTATAGCTCCAAATGGGTCAAATCTGATTATCATCTCATGATAGCATTTGATTACCATTTAGTAAAATTTAATTCCACCAAATAGGTTTTACTGCATTCTAAAAATAAATATATTTACTTGTTAAATTTTTCTGTAATAATTTACTTATAATTGGCCCCTCTAAAAAATGTCCACGAAAACCCTTACTTAAACTACTATTGTCATTTTTTCTTACTTTGCCTTCTTAGTTCCCAACTCGCCTTTCTTGAATAATTCACTAATACAAAAATATACTTCTGTATTAATTTCAAATGTCCAACATAAGGAATGCTCTGGCCAAAATCTTTGGAATTAACTTGAATACTTGCGAATCAACTACAGGGACATTTCACATGTAGATTCCTCGTAAAATATCCGTTCCTGCTGCACTTTATGCAAATTTCCAACGATCGTAAGATCCGGGTTAGGCTTAATAACCTCTTCCTTTTAGCGCATCAAAGCAATTGACATTCCATACATGAGTCCAGACTATTTTCTAGATTAAAAGTCATTGTATAAACAAAATATATGAGTCGCCGACTTCTGATAGTAATACAGAAACGAGCAAATCATGTGATTCTATTTAATGTAACAATCTCACTGTAATATACCAACACAACATCCTGGATCGTTGTCCATATAATAAAGATAAGTTATCTAAATATCATGTTATAGTATTAGTAGACAAGTAGCCTAAACTCATCACTGACTAAGAACTAATTGTTAAATAACATTCTTATCCGTTATTTAGTCCATCTGTGGCATAATCTCATTATCTGGTAAAAACAGATATCCCAAATGTCATTTAAGGACTTTGTCTATCTCATGGTGCGTGCTTTGAAAGAGAACAACATCACATATATAAAGACTTGTAAATTAAATAGACGATGATGATGTTGGATATTTTAATAAAAAAAAGCTGTATTTTTATCATCATATACATTAAGCATGAGAGAAAAAAATTTAATATTTCATATTGAAACTTAATTCTTACATATTTAGATTTTAAGGCATACTTTTAGTTATGATATAAAAAAAATGTAACTTTTAACATCATGATATTCTGTAAATTTCTATCCAATAGCTATGATTTAATATCGATTTAAGAGTGATCAGTACATGAAATAAAAGGAGGTTAATAAAAACGAAATCAGATCTAAGTAGTGTCCATTTTTGGTCGACGAATAACTTTTTAGAAGCAAGTTATTTGCATGAATAACTCACTGTCGGTTACTAATAGAAGTTAAAAATGAAATTTCTTATGAAATTTAAATGTAGAGCAAGAATGGTCAATAATAACATATTTGGAATTCAAAAATGCAAATTATTGTGAAAAAAATACAATTTCGGTTACTGTGGAATGCCTATAAGAACCCATGGTTTTCCTTAAAGCTTGGCATGTAAAAACAAATAACAGAGAAGCTCCCTCATTCTGAGGAAAAAAAAATATACACCAACCTTCTTTTATTAAAAACAGTTAACTTTGGCTAAGTAAGGTGTTATGGAGGCTCTCGCTTTAGAGGTTGTGCAGACTAAAGAAAGCATCGAATGTAGTTGGGTGTTGTATCCTAGAGGTGGTGCGTCGGTACCTACTGCACCGGCTTAGATCCGAGAGGGGCACAAAATCATCTTAAAAAGAGTGTGATCCGCGCCTCGCTCAATTACTACATTATTAGCATTTCGTCATCTCCATGCCTTATTGGTAATATCATTATACTTCATACTTGTGTACAATATTTTCCTATGTTTAGTTCCAACAAATGATAAACAACTATTATTCACTAGCAACATGTTTACATAAATTGGGTTCCCTAGGACACCAACTCTAACAATCTCCCACTTGTCCTAGACTTAATTTGCCATACAACGCATTCGCATCCTATCTAAATGTGACTCAAACGACTTTTGAGTCAATGTTTTTATAGAAAGATCTGCGAAGTTGCTTGAGGTATCTATCTTCAGAATTGCAATCTCCCCTTTCTTCCCATAGTCCCGAATGAGGTGACACTTTCTTTTGATATGCTTGGACTGATTGTGCTTTCTAGGTTCCTTAGAGTTTGCTACTGCACTTGAGTTGTCGTAAGAAATGGAAAAAGGTATAAGCCCCTCCTTTATAACCTCAAGATCTATAAGAAACTTCCTCAGCAAACAAGCCTCCTTAGCGGCTTCCAAAATTGTCACATATTCGAGTTCTATGGTGGAGTCAGCAATACAAGTCTGCTTGACACACCTCTAACTTATGGCTCCACCACTGAGGGTCAAGACATAACCAGGCGTCGAATGTCTAACATTTATGTCTGACTGAAAATCCGAGTCAGAATAGCCCACTGGGATCAATTCATCACCATGAAAAGCCAACATATAATCTCTAGTTCTTCTTAAGTACTTTAGAATATGCTTCACGGTCACCCAGTGCATTACACCTGGATTAGACTAATATCTACTCACCATAGATATCAGGTCTAATACATAACACTGCATACATAAGGTTTCTCACAGCCGAAGCATATGAAATATTCCTCATACATTCTTTCTCTTGAGATGTCGTATGACATTGTTCTAAAGAAAGTGGCACTCCATGCCTGAAGGGCAACAAACCCTTCTTGGAGTCCTCCATGTTAAACTTAAACAACACCTTGTCTATATAGCAGCCTGGGACAGACCCGGCATCCTATTCTTACGATCTCGCAGAAGCTTAATCCCAAGAATATAGTTGGCTTCTTCTAGGTCTTTGATATCAAACTGACTTGACAACCAAATATTAAAGGCTAATAGAACGCTTACATCATTCCCAATGAGTAGGATATCATCCACATACAACACCAAGAAAGTCACTGCCTTCTTTATGTTGCGTTTGTACACACACGGTTCATCAACCGATTGAATAAAACCGTAGGAATTAATCGCTTCATTGAATCTCTTATTCCATGAGCGAGATGCTTGTTTAAGTCCATAAATGGACCTTTTCAGTTTGCACACCATATGCTCCAGATCCTTACCAGTGAACCTGGCTGGTTGCACCATATCGACGTCTTCATTAAGACTGCCATTTAAAAATGTTGTTTTGACATTCATTTGTTATATCTTATAATCAAAATGAGATGCAATAGATAAGAGTATCATAATGGACTTTAGCATGGCTACTGGTGAGAAGGTTTATAATCGACACCTTCATTTTGGGTAAAGGTCTCTACTGTCCCGTCTACTCCTCACTCCCTCTTGTAGACCCGCTTACAACCTATGGGTTTAATACTAGGTAGCGGCTCTACAAGATCCCATACATGATTAGAATACATAGATTCTATCTTAGCTCTCATTGCTAAGAGCCATTAATCAGCATCCTTGTCCTTAAGCACCTCATTATAAATAAGAGGATCAAATACATCTTCTAATTCAGTCACTAAGGCACCAGCCATGTATCTGTCACGTTGCCTGACAATCCTCCTACTATGATAAGGCTCCGTTGTACTAGGAATTGTCTCGGAATGGATCGCAGGTGTATCTAATATGCCTACTTGGTCCCGAGACACATCAAACTATTTAGAAGTAGTGTCATTCTCAATTAATTCTTCCAACACTATTTGATTTTTACTTCTATAGTCCATCATAAAGTCCTCATCCAAAAATCTGGCATTTACACAAACAAACACCTTTTAGTCTAAAGGACTGTAGAAAAGACCATCTTTTGTACCCCCTAGGGTAGCCTACAAATATACACACTTCTATTCTTGACTCCAACTTATCCAGGTTCTTTTTTTAACACATGTGTTAGACATCCCCAAATGCGAAGATATCCTATACTAGGCTTGCACCCAGTCAATAGCTCCACAGGTGTTTTTGGAACCGACTTCGTAGGAATCAAATGAAGAACATATGCTGTTGTTTCTAAGGCATAAACCCAAAAAGATATCAGTAACGTAGCATGAGTCATTATGGACCTTACCATCCCCAACAACGTAATATTTCTCCTTTATGCTACGCTATTCTGCTGCGGTGTACCCAATGCTGAAAGCTGTGATCAAATCCCACTTGTAGGTAGGAAATTTAGAAACTCTTTTGAAAGGTACTCACCACCTCGATTCCATCAAAGTGAATTGATACGTTTACCTATCTGATTCTCGACTTCAACCTTAAATTCCCTGAACTTTTCAAAAGAGTAAGGCTTTCTCTCATCAAGTAAACATAACTATACCTTGAGCAATCATCAGTAAAGGTGATGAGATACTCATAGTCTCCTCTTGCCTGAATATTTACTGGTCCACATACATTTGTGTGAACCAGCTCAAGCAAGTCATCAACTCTATTCTCTTTACTCTTACAGACGGACTTAGTCATCTTTCTTTCTATGTAGGATTCGCAGATTGGTAAGGACTTCAAGTCTAAAAACTTAGTTAATCCTTCATTTATTAGTGGATCCTATTAGAATTAATATGACTAAGGCATTGGTGCCATTTGAAGACATTATCGACTTCATGATTTTTTTCTTTTAAGAGATACAATTAGTCTAGTAGTGTTAGATTCGAACATGCAATTTGTGGAGTTTTGATCAGACATCAAAATAAACAAACCATCAAAAAAAAATATCTTTGCAAATAAATATTTTATTATGCCGAACCACAAAATCAATCCCAAAAGTAATAGATTATGCATCGTCAAACTAATCATGACATAGAAATCAAATTCATGTGCAATACAGGTACACAATAGAACATTTGTACAAAAAATTAGGCCTATTATACACTAAACGTTTAAATTGCATATAGCAAAATGGGTAAAGATATGAAATCAAATTCATTTTAAGAAATAATTTATATTTTCCAAAATAAAAGTCTACCTAAAATATTGTATAAATACAAGAATATAAGTAATATAACAGACACTCTTAATGATAAAAGAAACTATTATATTAAGTCTTACTATAATTGTCTAAAAGTGTGCTATACACTATTATTGATCACCATTACATTGCTTTCGTCTTCAAACTTATAGAAGTTAGGATAATTATTGTACAATTTCATAGTTTTCATGAATGACATTCATAAACAATAAACATTATTTGGAGGAGCGTAAAGTAAAATTAACGGATGTTAATGGCGTTAACTTTAAGGTATGACATTGAAGATATGTAAAGTTTAGGTGGTTTTTGAAAAATTATAAAATTTAGGTAATTTTTTGAAATAGCACTTAAAATTTAGGTAATTTTTAGGTAAAAAAACTCTTAAAACGATTTTTTTTAAATGTCACGTTAGCAAAAACTAACAAATATTAAAGACATCTTATCAAGTTATGACATTAAAAAAGATTGAAAAGTTTATGTGTGATATTAAAAAACCAAAAAAAATTAGGTATTTTTTTGAAATAAAACTCTAAAATGCAGTAGTTTTTGATAAAAAGTTTATCTATTATATACCCATTGGATATATGTCAAGGTACGTAATTGTATTATATAATATTATTTTATTGGTCGATACAAATATAATTAGAAAATTCCTTGTTAGTTAAAAATCTATTAACACATGAACCCTAGCTATAAATAATCGTACCGTACAAGTAGAAAAAAAAAACAAAGGGCCTCTTCCCTTGGCGGAACAACTTTTCTCGCCGCCGCGCGGACGGTTTTCTAGGGTTTTGCGACAAAAGAGAGCGCGAAGTGAAAGCCTAAAAATTCAATAATTTGTCATCTTCTAAGGCGGCGCCGGACCGAATGACGCCGGAATCGATTACCGCCGCAGCCAAGTCGGCGGGGAAGCTGAGCCTGACGGCGCTGCAATCGAAGATGAAGTGCGATCCCGAGGGCTACGACACCGAGCTACAGATGCTTTACAAGCAGTTCAATTCCTCCTTGGAGCTCTTCCATCAGCAATCCGCTTTGGGTTTCAACTCTCTCACCGGCATTGGGGCTGATCCCGCTGTCGCCAAGGACCTCAGCGATCGGGCTATGTTTTTGGCTCACATGACGCCGGTTTACCCTCAGCATCTTTCTGAGTTTCCCCGGCAGTTGGCGGAGCTGCTAAAGTCGACAGCGAGGCTGCTACCGGCATTCCTTAGGTGTCACATTGCGCAGGCGCTGATACTTCTGGTGAATCGAAAGGTTAGATTGTAGAGAAATTTGGGTATCTGAGTAGTTGTCCGAGAACCAACTATCTAAGTTTAGGGGTGAAGATTCATGATTGGTTTACACTCTAATATGCCTTGTCACGCAAATGCCTATTAGGCTTGAACCGAGTATATTGCACATGCCAACTTCATACGTTGTGCTTAAATTAGGTTAATATTGAAATTAGGTATCTTTTGACAAAAAAAGTTGTGTATCTATGAAGTTTTTGTTTTGTTTGTTTGATTGAGGACAGGATATAACTCCAAGCAATTGCTTGGGCCTCCTGAATTTTAGGGGTTGTGTGTTCAAAGTGTTAATTGTTAATATTAATAAGTTTTTGTAATTTGTGGTATTAGTATTATTTTGTTAAGGGCGTCATTTCAAAGTTTGTTGTGGGCCTCAAATGTCAAGACTGGCCCTAGTTTGATCACCTGTTAATGGCATGTTTGGAGCTTTGAGTGACCATGCTTCTGTGAGGATATTGTTGGCGCCAGTGAATTTGTTAAAGTATGAAACCATTCACAGGCCTTGACCTTTTAGGATAGTTGGTTTTTAGACGCGGCATCAGAGCCTTGTTGACTAGGAGCGCACGAGTTCGAATCCAAACAACACTCACTTTCAAGTGCAAGTTATGAGGTGCGCCTGTGCACTATCTACGCTTCAAACCCAATGGATATTCGCATGAGGGGGAATAATTATACAACCAATGCTGGGCTTTTACCCATTGGTTTATACTTTGGGGATAGTTTGTTCCTCGATAGAATATATATAGTGGTAAAACAATGGCAATTTGGGGACTTTGATGGGGAGATCCTTGTTCAAATCGTCAACCCTGCTGACCTATTGAAGAAGAGGATAGCATTATCACCAATCATTCTTTGGATCTCTGATAAAACACCACCAACGTTGGTGCCTTAGTATAAGAAGTCTTAGGTTTATATCCCTAACCTTGCTTAGCTACCAAAAATGGGAATAGTGTTATTGAAATTGGACAATGGACAATGGACAATGGACATGGTTGTGCGAGAATGAATAAATGATCCAGCAAACAAATGCTAAGTGTTCTTTGGGGACATCCAAATTGGAATTAGGATGTACTCTAGAAATGTGAGGACAAGGATGGAAATTGATTAAGGTATTCATCCCACCTTTTTAAAATCTAAATGGGTGGTGAGCAAAATGTTTTCAAAAATTATGCTTGTATCAGAAAGCAAGTATTCATTTTGGTCATGGTTTTTAGGTCAGTGCTTGGCTATGTATTTTGGGTGTAATATGATTTTGTATTTGTGGATACGACTGATTGATGTTCTGATGGTTAAATTGTGTTGAAAATATTTATGTTATGCTTTTTGATGTTTGGTTTATCAGGGAAAGTCATGTGGATAATGGTTGGTTGTATTTCTGTGGTTCGCATGTGTTTGTCTACCGGTTGAGGTATCTTTATGATGTGTGGAGAGATTTGTAAACGATTGCCGACTATCAAATGTAAAGCTGCCGTTCATGTTTATTTAATAGATTGAAATGGCTATGATTTGTCTGAAATTTGAAGTTCTATTTATAGTGAGTCAGTCATTTCTATGTTTTGCCTAGTGGATTGAAAGACAACCACCACTTGAATTTGATACTTTAGTGCTATATTAATTTGAAAAGATTCTATTTTGTTTTAGAAAGATGTTCGTGTTCCTAGCAAAATTGCATTTTGAGCTGTTTTATTTATGGCTTCTTGGTTTATTTCTAGCTATTATGTATCTTCCTGGTATTTTGTCGTTTGGAACTAACAAGGATCTAGTTCTAGATAGTTGATATTGGTGAGACATTGGCACTATTCATGGAGCTTCAGACTCTTGGTGATACAACTCTGAGGAAATTGGCATTTTCACACGTTGTTCATTGTATTCGGCGATTGAACAAGAAGCATAAGAATGATGCTAAAAACCGACCTCTGCAGAACATTCTGTTTGGATTGCTACAGGTGGTAATCTGATCCTTTGTTGTGATTTTGCAAGTTTATTGTTCACTTGCTTAGTATGTATTGGATTCTTATAGCGTGATGAAGAGTTAATAGCAAAGAGATCACTGGTCACACTTTGTGAACTTCATCGGCGGAGGGTTTGGTTTGACGAGAAGACAGCAAATGCAATTTGCATGGCTTGTTTCCATCCCTCATCAAGGTATGTGTGCTAGTTTTCCAACTGTTTTGAGTTTTATGTCTGAACTCCCATTCTCACGCAGTTGCCTAATAATGGTTAATTTGAAAATCATTCAGAATTATGGTGGCTGCTCTTTCGTTCCTGCTTGATTATGAGAAAATTCAAGATGATGATGACAGTGATGTGTCTAGCAGTGATGAGGAGGATGCAACTCAACAACCTCAAGTTGTCCTCAGTAGAGAGGCTGTTTACAAGGTCGTTTGATCTTTAATGTCATTTGTTTTGCATAGGAGAATTGATCGCCTAGGTACCTTTACATTTCATTATATATACAATGAGGTATCCTAGGGTTTAAAAGTCTTATACCCAAGTACTCTAAAGTTTAAAAATTTTAACAATCAAGTATCTTTTGTTAAAATTTGGTTGAGTTCTAGTGAAATTGTTAATGTGGAACATGAGTCCAATAGTATATAGGTGTCTCCTATCATTATCTGATGATTTATCTTTGGAAAATGCTAATATAACACATTATTTTAACTTTTGTTAGAATTTTGCTATGTTTTATTAATCTGTTCGATTTTCGCAAAGTACACTGCAGTGTATAAAATGGCATGACTAAGGCGCGCCTAGGCGCTGAGGCGAGGCGAGGCGAGGCGTAGCTCCCTCACCTCACAAGCCTCAGGCGAGGCGACTTCAGTGAGGCGCGCCTTTTTGTGTTTTGGGTATATTTTGCCTTAAATTTAACATATTATGATATTGTGTGTGTTTTTGTTTTGTTACATAATTTTAGAAAAAAAGCTTATGTTGATATATTTACAATTTTTGTAAAAAAGCTTAAGTTGATATATATAATACAGCGCGTTTTGATGAATATCAATAACTTTTAGCGATATTTTTCTTAAGCACTATATAGATTTTTAATTAGATTTGGTATATTACATAATGAATTAATTTTATAACTTATGTTCATGAAATATTTTATAAATATAGAATATGAATGCATGTTACGGAATTGTGTGCCTCACTTCGCTAAGGCACGCGCCTTCGCCTTGCGCCTTGTGCCTAGGCACTAGGACGCCCTATCGCCTTAGTGCGCCTTGCGCCTTTTTATACATTGGTACACTGACCTGTTGCATATAGTTTGCCGTTTTTGTATACCACAACAGGATGTTAGGTGAAAATTGGATGAATTTTGATAAAAATTCATAAGATTTTGGCATAATGTACTGGTTCGTAAAATTTTCAAACTTCAGACACCTTAGCATATATATTAAAATGTCAGGGTACTTATATAATAAATGCTCAAACATCATGGTACCTAAGTGATAATCCCCTCTGCATATGTTATGTAATAAATGCTCAAACATCATGGTACCTAAGTGATAATCCCCTTTGCATATGCTATGTACTTAGTGGACACCTTTTCTCCCGGTGGTAGTAATTGAGAAACTCCAAACAAGTTCTGATCATTGTTGTAGCTAATATATTTCTGCAGCAGAGGTTGGCTTATATTTTTTGGGTACTGTGGTTCTAGGCACATCGTCAGGGTACAACTTCTAGCAAAAAGAAAAAGAAAGCTAAGTTGCAGCGTGTGATGCGTAGCATGAAAAGGCAGCAGCGGTTGAATTCACAAAATGCCGATTCTAATTACTATTCGCCACTTAACCATCTGAAAGATGCACAGGTTTTTCTCCTTTCCTGTTCTGTTAGTGTCGTTTTGGATTAAGTTCCCCTTTTTATACACTACTGTATAGGTGCTTTTGGCTCATTAAATTGACGAGGGTTCATCCATTCTCCAGGGTTTTGTTGAGAAGTTGTTTTCCCAACTACAAAGCTGCAATGAACGTTTTGAGGTGAATCTTTATTAACTTGGATTTTCTCTCGTTCATTAGATCAATTTCTACAAAAACAACTACAAACCTAGTGCCACAAGGCCTCCCACCAGAGTAGGGTTCCCCCGGGGGTTGAGATGTACGCAGCCTTACCCCTTTAGGGTGCTATCCTAAAGGGAGGCTGTATTTGAGATTACATCAATTTCTATAAATTTGTAATGAATTGATTGTTCTTACTGTGTCATGAACTGATTCTCATATCATTTAATTTCAAGAGTACTATTTATACTATGATGTGCAATTATTTACTTTGTAAATTTCTAAGTACTCTTAGAAATGCTGAAATTTGGGATAAGTTACTTTATCTTTTATGTTGAAATTTGGGACTCTGCATGGAGACATGGAAACAAACAGTGTGGTGATCCCTCGTTCTCTCATGAATTTTGTGAGAAAAAAACCTCAAAATTGAGCTCCTTTCACTGCAGGTTAAGATGATGATGATGAAAGTAATTGCTCGAACAGTTGGACTTCACCGCCTGATTTTGCTTCAGTTTTACCCCTTTCTTCAAAAGTATGTCCAGGTAAGTTCTCAATGGTCTGCATCAAAGCATGATTCTGTCTTCTTCATTGGAGGCCAGGTTTTATAGTATAATTTAATCTTTTTTGATTATATCATTTCATGCAGCCCCATCAACGTGATGTGACTAACCTCCTTGCAGCAGCAGTGCAGGCCTGCCATGATATGGTACGTTAAGTGTTTGCCTAACTCTATCCTTGATTATTTGCTTTTCTTTTTTGTGGGGGTGGTGGGCCGTGACTTTATATACTTGCTTGATTTCCATCCTTTTGTTTTCCTTTCTCCTTTCCTTCTCTCTCTGATCTTTCTGTTCTTTTACAATTTTTTATTTCTAATAACAGTGAAACTTTGGCTTTTTTTTTTTTTTTGGAGAGAGAGAGGGGGGGGGGGGGGGGGGCGTGACTTTGTATACTTGCTCGATTTCCATCCTTTTGTTCTCCTTTCTCCTTTCCTTCTCTCTGTGATCTTTCTGTTCTTTTACAGTTTTTTATTTCTATTAGCACTGAAACTTTGGCTGTATTAGGTGCCACCCGATGCTGTTGAGCCTCTATTTAAAGAGGTTGTAAACAAATTTGTACATGATCGTTCACGTACTGAGGTATTCCTTCCCTCACTTCATTTTGTTGTAGAATATTCTTGTTTTTGTGGATCTAGTTTTGACATGTGAATTTTTCTGGACAGGCTATTGCTGTTGGAATAAATGTCGTTAGGGAGATATGTTTGCGCATGCCTCTGGTATTCTTGAATCCCTCTAATTCTACTTAATTTCAAAGAGTTGCTTGAGTGCAGGCTAGTGCAATCTGACCCTAGTGCAAGTGGCAGCTTACCCACAGTCCGAGTGATATTTACTGCTTTGATTTTTCAAAGAAGATATTCGTCATATAATTTTTTAATCAGATCAATATTGAATAGCATCAGATAAGTGGTATAGAGACATGGTTTTTGCTAACATGTTTCATCTTGCCATTAGTTCTTCAAAATTTAAGTAGAAGCAGCATGGCCTTTTGGTGGTGAAGTTGTTAGTTTGTGTTCAACTCATAAATAGTTTTAACTGTTGATTTTATCCTTATCCATATCTTATTTATCCTATCCATCTTTACTTCTGTGACTATCGAATTTAATTTTTTTTCCTTATTTCCTTTGGGTTAGTTAATGACAGAAGAATTGCTTCAAGACCTTGTGTTATATAAAAAATCACATGAGAAAGCAGTTTCAAGTGCTGCTCGCTCGCTTATCACCTTATTCAGGGAGGTAATGTACTACTCCTCTTAATCCTGCTTCCTCTTTCACAATTTGAATGTTACATTGGCTGATAAACCACATCTTTTTTGCCTATAGGTTTGCCCTTCACTTTTGGTCAAAAAGGACCGTGGACGGCCTGTTGACCCAAAGGCTAGGCCAAAAGCATTTGGAGATGTCAATGTTGTCAGCAATATTCCTGGTGCTGAGTTGTTAGAAGAAGATAATCATGAAATTGATAACAGCGACATTGAGGGCTATAGCTCTGAAGGAGATCATGATGGTGATGATGTGAATGATGGTGCTAGTGATGATATTTCCATGGCTGACTGTGGGAGTGAAGATAATGAAGTGGAATCAGATGGAGAAGGGACTGAGGATGAAGGTGCAAGTAACAGTGCTGACGATGAGGGCAGTGCGGATGAAGTTAGTGCTGATGACCTCGAGGATGAGGATGAGGAAGAACAGGAAGTGGAAGAAGAGTCAAGTGGTTCAGATGAATCTGATGAGAGAAATGAAGATTACGCTGAGAAACCAAACTCGAAGAAGAGGGTGCGCTCTGATTTTGATGAACTGCTTAATGCTGCTGGAAAAAGCCTTAGAGCTTTGAGAAAATTGACAGTAGCTAAAATGGGCCCAACGACAGACTCAACTGATGGTATTCTTTCTAATGAGGATTTCCGGAAGATAAAGGAATTACAGGTAGATCTTTCTTTTTTGTTATGAATTGAGTCTGAGTTAAATAGTACATGTGCCTTGAGTTACTTTAATTTTCTATATAAAATTTGTCAGATTCGTACAAAAATTCATCAAATCATGACATAGAATACCTACGTGATAAAATAATGAAGCCTTCTCATTATATATATTAAAATGTTAGAATACCTATGTGATAAATAGTCCAATCCCAGGGTACATAAGCGATAATTTTCCATTGTTTTAGCCTGTACACTTTAATTTTGCAAAAGTGATATGAATTTTTGAGTTGTATGTTTGAAAATGTAATCGTTTTAAACACGAATACATCTATATATGTTTTCTAAGAGTCAACATATTGTTCACCGGATTTTGACCGAACTTTTAGTGTGAAAAGCCAAATAATACACGTACGTATTGAACATTGTTTTACTCCCGTACCGTATTTAACTAGCTATGAATATGACTAGGCAAAGAAAAAGGTGAGGACGGCCCTGGAGCATCATGGACTAGCGAAGGCTTCAGGTTCCAAGTCAGCATCTGTTAAGCTTCCGAGTTCTGATGACTTGAGCGTAAAGCGGGTGGACCCTGCCAAACTTGAAGTGAGTAGTTATCTTTAATGTTGTCTGTAGCTCCATTACGTGTTTATTTCTTTTCATACAGTTCTATCCATGTTTTTCTTATAAGTTTGCTTTATTTCCCACAAAGAATATTTATATTCTGTGGTGAACTCTTACTCATTATTTTTCTTGCTTTGCAGGCACATATCCGTAGAAAAGTGACCAAAGACGAAAAACTAGCGTTAATTAGAGCAGGAAGAGAAGAAAGAGGGAAGTACCAGGCTCGAACCGCTGTGAAAAAGAAAAAGGTATGAACTTCCTTTTCTCCACAATATCTCCCTCTACTTTATCTGATTTAGTGATTTCTTAATGCTTATCTGTGAAGTCTTGCTCTATATTTCTAGCTTCGAGAAATGCTAGTGAAATTTAGATTGTAATTATGCTTAGATCAAATATGAAAAACTTGAAATTTGCAGAGCTCTGCCAATGAACAGATATGATATGTTTTATTTTCTAAACGATTGCAAACAAACTCGCATGCGAACTGAACTTTAACATTGCATTCTTCTGTTGCGTTGGATCGTGCATGCTCTTTGACCTTCTCTCTTACCTCTGGCTATCCTCCTCCTCCGCATTATTATTATTGTCATTATTTTTTGCCAAAGTATTCTTTCCAAGTACGAAATATGACCTTGTTATATATCATAACATCCCTTGTTTGGTCCGTCTTCTTTGTGAACTAGTTTTTTTTACTGGGTGACCTGTTCACACTTTCATACTTTACGAGTGTAAACAGGAGGGAGGTTTGAGCAACCGTGAGAAGCAACGGAAGAAGTACATGCCAGATGCTGCAAAGAGGGCCAAGATGGCGAAGACTCGACAAGATAAGAGGCGAAAGCATATGAGATCGGGAAAGCAGTTCCGGGGCAAGAAGGCATGGAAGAATTGATTTTGACACTCACTGGTCCAGGTACCATGCCTTAGCTCACTAAAACTGTTGGTAATGAATGTTCTATTTTAGTTTTCCACCTTACTTTGGATTCGTTAATTAGATTTTAGCAAAGGGTATCTTGTATCCTTTAAAAGTTTTGGGGGTAGAATTGACAGCAGAGTTTTAGCAGAAAGAGGGACTTCCTATGTGATCAATGCGGCTCTATCCTCTATATATTCTGTGACGCAAAGGATGTTTTCTCATTTATATGGTATTTGTGAAAGCTTTGCTATTAATCATATGATTGCTTCGACTTTTGAAGTTTTGGTGTGATGGTATGGCATTAAAGGTGCTCAGAAGGAGCTTTTTCACAATCGATGGATGGAACAAAGTTTTATCACAAAGAGATACTCCTAATTCGGTCAATCAAATGTATGATTGATTCAATGTTTTTTATGCTAACGGCCTTTCTTTTTTATATTAATGTAGCCTCCTTATCAAGTTGTGGGAGTGATCCATGTTCTCAAAGATGTGAGAGTAGGGATGTATATGAGTCAAGCTTGTTTTGCTCGAAGCTTGGTTCTTCAATATTTAGTTTGTTGCCAAGCTTGTGCTTGACTTGTCATTGGTTGGGACTTTGCTCGGTTGAGCTCGATTCTCTACTCAACGAGCTTCCACCCCAATTTAGTTATGAGTATTAATTTATCTTTTAACCGGAAAAAAATGTAGATATATGTCATTGGTAATGATGTGTAAATGCTCTTTTTAAACCGGGATAGCACGGGTATAGGGATAAAATGTGTATTATATGCAAATTTTAATAATAAAATTTATTTTAAGTCAATCCATTAGTCATTTGATTAAGACCCTTGTTATATTTACAATTTGAGTTTGACTAAAATCCAAATATTTTATTAGTATCTTACCAATTAGCTTTTTTTTTTTTTTTTGAAACATTACAAGGCCAAAGGGCAAGGTAGAGTCCATTAAAATGATCGCTCACAATAGAAGCTAATGATTGAGGCATGATGCACCACCAATCACGGTTACATGAGTAATCAAAGCGAAATTTGGCAGCCCAATGAGTCGCTCTATTATAAGTTTTGGGAACCCAAGCAAAGGAAATGTGCCGGAAAGAACCACAAGAAGCTATGGACTTGATGTCATCAATGATGGGACGTAAGTCCCTAGGACAAGCATTAACACACAAAATAGCATCCACGGCCAGTTTGCAATCGAATTTAATGGAGATGCACCTCATCTGGATGCCTTGGCAAGGGAGAGGCCTACACGGATCGCGAAGGCTTTAGCAATAGCGAAAGAAGCTGTTGTGAAAGTGTTGCAACAGTCCTCGATAGTCATGCTTGCGCTACTTTTATTAACAATCCCAATACCTGCTTTGTTGGACATAGGGGAAAAAGCTGCATGAACATTAATTTTTATCTGACCCTAGGATGGAGGTGTCCAATTAGGCCCGTCTAGATGTGGGGTTGGAGGTTTTTTTTTTTTTTTTTTTTTTTTGGGGGGGGGGGGGGGGGGGGGGGGGGGGGTGTATATGGGTAGGCCAGCTTATCAGCTTCATTTGCGATGAGCATAGAATGAAGATCGATGTTGTGAAGGCAAAAATCATTTCCGGCTTTCCAGATTTTTCAGCAAAAATAAACAATCTTGATAATTAATCTGGGTGGAAAAAGATTGTCATGAGTAATGGAGCTCCACCATCATGAGAAACTTTTAAAACCTTCCTCTTTAAGTTTGTGTCCCAAGTTCGAAGCAAACTAAGACACTCTAGCAAAAGGGAAAATAATAATAACAATAATATGCTCTTGAGATTCACATGGGTGACAACAGGGGTAACAAAGATCCTTAACAATCCCCCTTTGCGAAAGGTTCTCCTTTGTTGCAAGGGCATTTGACACCACCACCTCCATATAAAATGTTCAATTTTTGTGGGAATATTAAGTTTCCAAATTTGTCGGTAAGAAATGTCACAGTTTGAGAGCGAACTTGAGGGGCTGGTTGACATTGAGGCTTGACTCTTTCATATATCAAGCGATGTATCTAGATTTAATGGAATATCGTCTATCTTTTGTGTGATACCAGATCAGCTCATCATTTAGGTTCTTGTTACCTATAAGGATTAAACAAATGAGGCGGGCAAAGTCATCTGAAAAAAGGCCTCAGAAATGATGCTTACCCTCCATCTTCTCGACTCGTGGCAAATAAGGCTCTCAACCCTTGGATGAACATCCTGCAAGCGGGTGGTAGCGTGCCATGGAGAAAGGAAGGTTCGGGATCGACTTGTCATTCCAAGTGTCAATGCTCTTACCACTAACAACATTCCTTCGCAAGCTCTTAGATGAGACATCCCGTCCCTTTAAGAAGCTTCTCCAACCCCAGCAGAGCGAAGCCGAGCACCCCCTTGTTCGAACTCAAGCTCGATAAGGCTTATCGGGCTTGAGTTCGAGCCGACCTCTTATCGAGCATTTCAAACCCTTGTTCGAACTCGGTTCGATAAGATTTTTAGTGCGTTTGATACTCGACCGAGCTTGGCTTGTTAGGCTTATTGAGTGGAGTCAAGCTCGCTATCGAGCTAAGTTAAACTCGTTATTAGCCCAATCGAGCTCAAAATAAGTTGAGCTTGCTATCGAGCGGAGCCGAGCTTTTCAAGTTATTATCGAGCCATTACCAAACCATTCTCGAACTGATACCTATCGTTAATGATCTCTTAATGAGCCCTTAACAAGCTTTTAATGAGCTCTTATCGAGTCTTTTAATGAGCTCTTATCAAATTGTTCACGAACATTAAGGAGCCGAGCATCCTTTTATCGAACTCGACTCGTTAAGCTTATCGAGCCTGCTCCAAATAAGCTAACGAGCCCTCATAATGAACATGAACAAGACCTAATCAATTTCAAACGCGAGCAGTTTATTAAACGTTCGATTCATTTACACCCCTAGTTATAACCTAGCTTGGCATTCTCAATGGCCCCTTTGTTGAAATAGACGCCCTTAAGAATGCGGACACAAAAGACATTGGGATTTTCAAAAGCTCTCCAAACTTGTTTGGCAAGAGTGGCAAGGTTAACACTCACAAGTTCCCCTAAAATCGATGCCCTTATAAGGTTTTGCAAGGGAGATTTTGTCCTACTTAGTCCAGTGGATTTCTTTATTATCAATGTTCCCTCCCTTCCACCAAAAATGGACAATGGCACTGTTTAATCTTTTTAAAAACGTAGAAGGGATTTTTGAAACAACTCATAGCGAAGGATGTAAGCGGGGAGATCACATATTTGACAAGGGTCTCCCGGCCCGTGTGACATAAAAGCTTGGCTTTCCACCCTTGTATTTTCCCCCTAATTTTATCAAAAAGGAAGTTGAAGGCCATTTGTTTAGATATACCCTACAAGACTTGGTTTCCGAAGTGTCTTTCGTTCTCTTTTAGGTGGTCTACTTCCATAACGCTGAAGCATTTCTCTCTAGCCTTGTGAGGGGTTTGAGGAGAAAAAAACATTAGGATTTATGAAAATTACTTTTTACCCGAGGCGTCACAAAACAAGTTAATGATGGATTTAACGTAAATACTTGTTTGGGATGAGGCTTGGAAGAATAAGATACAATCATCCACAAAAAAGAGGTGGGAGAGGCTAGGACGTGTTATTTAATGTGAAAACCTTTCTAGATGCCCTCATCTGCATTAAAGATGAGTTTTGAAAAGCTTTCCATAATGAAAAGGAAAAGGTAAGGGGATAGGGGGTCTCCATGCCTAAGGCCCCTCGTTATAAAAAAAAATCTCAAGATGTTCCCCATTAACCACCGAGGCAACCTTAACCGATGAGACACATTCCATCACCCACACTCGATGAATTTATTTGAGAAACCTAATTTTTTAAGAATCATTTCAAGGAATGGCCATTCCACTTGATCATAAGTTTTGCAAGGTCTAATTTAAGAGCCATGAATTGCTTTCCCCGTTTCGTACTGTTTTTCAAAGCATGGAAGGCTTCATGGGCAATTAGGATATTGTATTGAATTTGACTTCCTTTAATGAAAACCGTTTGGAAAGGAGAAATAATTTGGTTCATAAACAGTTTAATTAGAAATGATTTTATAGCTAAAATTAAAAAGACTAACAAGCTTATTTTAAGGGTGAGGGATTTTGGGAATGAAGACAATGTTTCTATTGTTGAAAAATTTGAGCATATTTCCACTTTCAAAGAAGCTTAAGATCGCATTACAAACATCATCCTCAATAATATGCCAACAAGAAGTGTATAAGATACCTAGGAAGCTGTTAGGACCTGGGGGCTTTATGGGCACAAAGTTGGAAATCCGCAACCTTGATTTTCTCTTTTGAGACAGCATTGGCAAGATTTTCATTCATTTCGATCATGATCATTGGTTGAATCAAATTTGTGACCTCTTTAGACTGACCAATTCCTTGAGCTTCATAAAAATTCCTAAGTGCGAGAACAACCACGTACTTGTTCTTTATTGGGTCCTCTTCCCAATCTTAATTAACTTTTAGTCTTCTAATGGGGTTAGACCTTCTTCTTTGAGAGGCCGCGGCATGGAAGAACCTCGTATTTTTGTCACCATATGTAAGCAAGTTCGTCCTAGATCTCTGGTGCCAAAATCTTTCCTCAGTTTCCCACTACTTTCCCATAGTGGTGGCCATGGGCCGGGCCGGGCCTGGCCCAGCCTTCCTTTTTTTTTCCCTCTTATATGTGTGTGTGTGTGTATATATATATATAACATACAATATAATCATAATAGTGCCTTATAAAATTACCAATATATTTTATGAAATAAAATGTATTATAACTTGTTATAAAAATACAACAACAACATACACAGTGCCTCAAGGGCTCCTGCATAAGCAAGGGTCTAGGAAGGGTGAGATATATGTAGCCTTACCCCATTAGGTGTTACCCTAACGAGAGGCCGTTTTCGAGATTACTAAAAAAAAAAAAAGATTAAATGTATTATAATAGTATAATATAACTATAATAATATAATAGTACGTTATAAAATTATAAATATATTTATAAGATTGAATGTATCATAACTTATTAAAAAATTATAATTAAAACAATACAAATTCATAATACAACTATAAAATAAGTTATAATGTCCAAACGGGCACTAAACGTTGGGGCCAAAAGCCCCCAATGGGCCTGGGCCTTGCGGGTGGACCTGGCCAGTTCGCGGGCCGATCGACCCCTTGGCCACCTCTACTTTTCCAATCTTTGAGGTTGACTTCTTTCTTTTTTCTCTTCATTAGTCATAGTTTTTATTTCAAGTCTCGTGAGGCAAGATAAAGCACGGTAAAAGAAGGCCTCTTGCTCATGCCTTCTTTAGATGCTCCAACTTTTTAGGGCCCCTTGACCCCCCCCCCCCCCCCCCCCCCCCCATCAACTTCTTGTGCAAATGAACATTCTTGACCCCTGCCCCTCAATGCGCGCCCCACCCCCCCCCCCCCCCCCTCCTCTTCGACAATGTCCATGCAATCCTCTTCGAGAAGCCATTTGGATTTGAACCTAAAGTCTTGGCTCTTAAAAGGGCGGTTCCTATAGAGATGGATGAGTAAAGGTGGATGGTCTGAGCCAATGGCTAAGAATAGTGAACAAGCCGCATTTGGGTACCATTCACAGTTTGCAGCGACCTTGTCAATGCATTCTCTAATATTTCGATCGCCCTCTTATTTATTAGTCCAAGAGTAATGACAACCTTGGGTGGGAATTTCTGAAAGGTCTCACACATATAAAGTCAAGGGCCCAAGAAATTTAAGAATCCGAGAGGGGGTTTCCATTAAGCTTGTCGAGGGAGGAGGAAACGGAGTTAAAGTCACCTGAAACAATGAGAGGTTTGTTGACCCATTTAGTGTAGAGGCTAAAGGTGGCCATGGGCTGTCTTTTTTTTTTTTTTTTTTAATATTATTAAAGTGTATACAAAAACATAATATATTATATATAAAAATAATCATTTTGATAAAAAAAATAGTTGTAATTTATTAAATAACATACAATCATAACAATGCCCTATAAAATTATAAACATATTTTATAAAATAAAATGTGTTATAACTTCTTAAAAACTACAACTATAATGGTATAATAGTGCCCTATAAAATTATAAATATATTTTATAAAATGAAATATGTTATCACTTGTTAAAAAAAAATACAACTATAACAATATAAATAAATCAATCTAAACTTGCTATGGTTGATGCAGTACTTGTAGAGGAGTTAGTGTCATTGTCTTCATCGCTTGATAATTCCAAGTTCAGACAGTCTTGGTCTCTATCCACTGCTGCCATCCAATCTTTCAAGCACACCGATATTTCTAAAGTGTCTGGTGCTAGCTTCACTCATTTTGTTTCAAGCAATCTGCCACATGTACTAAAAGCAAACTCTGATGCTACTGCCGACACTGGACATGCTAGTATATGGCGTGGCATGGTGGAAAGCATGGGATATTGGTTGTCAGACGATTTCAATTATAGCGAAATATCAAAATATTTATTAGACTCCGTCGGTTGGAATTCGAACAGAGGTGAACACAAATATAAGAAAGCTCAACATATGACTTGGGACTTTGTCAAGGTATTAAGCAGGTAAACATATCTCACGCATATGATTGTGCTTGAGAGGAGGACGAAGATGATGTGGAAGAAACATTTGTCTTATTTATTAATTTTTGAGAATAAATGAAAAATAAATCATGTAAAGTAGCTTCAACTTTATTAATAAAAGATTTTACATCAAAAGTTAGTAGCATTCTTTAGTAAAATATTTGCACAAAAAATTAAAAACCCGCAAGTTTGCAACGCGGATCAAAAATAGCGGCAATACAATATGCCATGGGTAATTCAATATAATCCCGTAGTGTGGGATTGGAGGAGTTCTCCATCAACCATATTGGAATATCTACCTATTCAGATATTGCCTGTGGAATGCGTAGTTCCTTTAAAAAGAACTAAGAAGTTACATATTTCATTTATTATGTCCCCGTTCACATTATCTTCATTAAAGCAACTTAAATCCACGTGATTTATTTGTATAAACTCCATCAAGATGTCTTTATATGGTATGCATTTTTCTAATATTTCTACCGTTGATGACAACCTAGTAGATGAATGTAATTTAAAATTAATCCCATGAAATGCCCTGTGATTTATACAATTTTTAAAAATTTTATCTCTTAGTTTCAAATGTTTTAAATTTTTTTAATTGTATTTCTTAAAGTTATAAGAGAAAAATCTCTAAATCCAAAATTCTCTCACCCTTTCATCCCTCCCGCTGCAGTACCAACCGGCCATCACCACTGTAGGGCAGTGTTCTTGCTTTCCAATTAGAGATTGGGATTTCCAATGGTAGCAAAATCAGTCAGCAACCTCCTCTCCTCCCTATATCAAATCCGTTCTCCCTGATTGGACAACATTACCCCTATCGTCTTCACAGTTAATGTCTATCGGTTGTGGCAAGCGTAATCTTCACTTCAGCTTTACATCAAGGGCTATCCTCCAACAAATTTTCCCAATTTTGGTACATTACTAATCATCTCTACCTCCCGCTCCCTCTTATGGCTTCCCTCCCTCCTCACATAATGTCCCATTATGATACCCAACACCACAACCCCAGGTCCTCGTTACCACCATTATCGTCTCTCTTGTCTATAGCTTTCACATTATTACCTTTCGGGGATCCTTTATACCCATCCCCTAAATCCTTTTCGGTATTAACAGTAACAAACCTAGTAACTATTAAATTAGAATCTCGCCTCCCGACTATTTTGCATGACGTGAATTAATTTCCCTGATTCTTCGTGCTCATAGACTCATGGGATTTGTTGATGGAACTTTTCCTTGCCCTCAACCCTATATTGTACACCCAGATGGGACTTCTATACCCAACCCTAATCACATGTCATGGACCTGTATGGATAAAAAGCATATGCCCTTGTATTGCTATTACCCTTGCCTGGCCTATCCTTAACGACTTTGTTTTCATTTAATGTCCAAAGATATGTGGGGTGTTCTTTGTAAAATATTTCGTGATCACTCCCTAGCCAAGGAATTTGATCTACACACTCAACTTGGTCTTCTCCAAAAATAAAATAAAACCATGGAAACCTACCTTTATGAGCTTAAATCTGTAGCCGATGATCTTGCTGCTAATGACTCCCCTGTTTCTAATCGGGAACTCATACACTATATATGCTCTCTTAGGTCTTTCTCCCCGAATTTGGTGCATCTGGCACTGTTATGTGTAAGTTT